>JAJTUV010000084.1:1200000-1800000 GCA_021653895.1 Mastomys natalensis
ATAGGCAGTTGTGAGCCACCCAACGTGGGTGCTGAGAATCAAGCACGGGTCCTCCGCAAGAGCAGTAGTATGTGCTCTTAACCACAGAGCCATCTCTCCAGCTCTGAAGATCCCGCTCTGAAAGCATGTTTTCCTGTTCCCTGTCTTCATCTCATGGCTGACATGGTCCTGAAAACAACAACACGGGCTGGAGAGATGGCTCAGTGGTTAAGAGCACTGACTGCTCTTCCAGAGGTCCTGAGTTCAATTTCCAGCAATCATATGGTGGCTCACAACCACTTGTAATGGGATCTGATGCCCTCTTCTGGTGTGTCTGAAGACAGAGACAGTGTACTCGTATACATAAAATAAATAAATAAATCTTTGAAAGAAACAAAAGAAAGAAAGAAAACAACAGCACCACCCCAGGGGTGTGGAGCACAGAACTAGAAGATGACTTACTTCCTGATCATGTTAGAGCCTAATATACCAGTTCTTGGCAGCTTGTTACTTTCTAAGAGACAGAAATAAACTTCACTGTGACAGTGACAGATACAGGTGAAGAGAATTAATCATGATTAATACCTCATTATGTCTCTCTCTTTTCTATGTTACAGCAATGGGTTTGGGATTTCTCTGCTTCGCATCTCTCTCTCTCACACACACACACACACAGAAAGAGAGAGAGAGAGAGAGAGAGGCTTCCAGAACAGTCTTTCAAAACAGAGCTCTCTCTCTTTCCTTACAGAGCCTTCAGTGACCCATACCCCACACCCCCATGGCCTAGTCTCCTCAGAAACCATAATTCGGCCCCTGCCTAGCTCTCATCCTTACCCCTCACCTTTACCCGGACTCCCCCACTTCTTGCCCAACCAAACTTAATTTCTTCATATCTCACTTCCTTCCCCATCCTCTCCTAGATCACATCTTCACCCATCTTCTGTTCTTCTTGACTTTGTGTGCTCAGATTTGAACTGTCTTTCGGGGCTCAACTGGCTTTTTTATCATCTATGGAGCCAGTTGATCTGCTCCCAAGCCAGGAGTCTTTTGCCCTCAAACGTCCCCAGGATCCTCCTATCCCCTCTCCCAGTCCTTCCCTTCCTATAGACTCTAGCCCCTTTCTGACATCATGGGCAAATTAGTGCAGAATTGCATGTATCTGCAAGGAGCATCTAGAAAGGATCACATGACCCTCCCCATCCCATTTATGTCAGGGAGCTCTGAGGGCCTTACTACACCAAGACCAGTCAAACCCCTGCCCTTATGGCCAGACGTCTCCTTTGCTTGCTGAGGCCCCAGGACTCACCTACTCAACTTGTCTCTTGGTCCTCTTCCTACCTGGGGAGATCACTTTTCTGCCTTGTCTAGCCCCATCTCCTCAGGTCCCACCTCCTCTCCCATCCCAGAGATATTGGTTCCATTCACCTTAAAGCTTTACCTTCAATCCCTCAGCCCCTAGAGAATGTGTTGATAAATTTCTCCCTGGTGGGGACTGAGAAAGCAGGCATAAATTATGTCTACTCTTAAAGTCCCCGACCACAAGTTATGGTAAGACTCCACCCAAGTTCACCCTGGGGAACCAATAAGTTCGTTAGGCTTCCTTATCAGCAATGAGTGAGGGCTATGGGCAGGTGCATGGATGGACTTAAAGCAGCCACACCGAAGGTCCACACCCAGCATGGACGGCGACTCCTCCATGACTGTGCAAATCAGCAGTTTTTCAACTGTGGGTCGTGACTTCTTTGGGATTGAATGACCCTTTCACAGAGGTCACATACCAGATATCCTGCATATCAGATATTTACATTATAATTCATAACAGTAGCAATAGTAGCTATAATTATATAGTGATGAAATAGCAGTGAAATGGTGGGGGGGTCACCACAACATAAGGAACTGTATTAAATGTTTGCAGCATTAGGAAGGTTGAGAGCCCCTCTCCTAGTCCTTTATTTCCTATAGACTCTAGGCCCCTCCTGAGGTCATGGGCAATTAGTGCAGAATTTCATACAAGTTTGGGAGGAGCAGTGGATACTGGGGTAAGTATCCCTCAACCCTCCCCATCCCGCTTTCCAAGTCCAGCTGTGGTGATGGCTTGTAAGATGGTCTGATGAAAATGGTGGCAGCCTGTCTCAGAAGACAGTCCTGTACAGCAGAATGCCACAGGATGGGAAAATAGAGATTCAATACAATCAATGTGAGGACGTCACAGTGTGAGGAAGTCTGCAGTGCTGTTTGATTTAAACGTTTTGTTTTAAGATAACTGTAGATTGTCGTGATGCTGGAGATGTATAAGAAACCTCATGTATTCTTCACCCAGTTCTGCCCAGCATACCAAACTGTAATTCCAACCAGGAAAATGCCATGATAGAATGCACAAATTTTATTCAGAAGTTCTCTGTTTTCTCTGCCCTGAAAAGTACATATGTGTGTGTGTTGAGTTCCATGTTCCATGGATTGATAATTCATTCCTTCTGACTGCTGGGTCTGGTGGCCTGGGCCTGTGATTCCAATTGCTTGGTAGGATGGGGTATAAGCCTTCTTGGGCTACAGAACTAGTTCAAAGCCATCCTGGACAACTTGGTGAGACTCTGTTTCAAAAAAGTAGAAAAAGGACTGGATATATAGTTCAGTAGTGAAG
Organism: Mastomys natalensis; assembly: GCA_021653895.1. Classification (NCBI taxonomy): domain Eukaryota; kingdom Metazoa; phylum Chordata; class Mammalia; order Rodentia; family Muridae; genus Mastomys; species Mastomys natalensis. The sequence goes on from JAJTUV010000084.1 coordinate 1,202,621, forward strand.
AACAAAAGGACTGGGTATATAGTTCAGTGGTAAAGAACTCAACTACCATGCAGAAGGCCCTTGGATCAGTCTTCAATTTTTTAAAAAAAAAAAGTGGAGGGTGGGAGAGTGCATGCACTTGCATGTGTTATTTATATGGGTGTGTATATGGCATGTGTATATTGTGAATGCATGTGCATGTTCTGGTATCCATGAACATGTGCAACACATGCTGAGGCCAGAGCGTGATGCTGGTGTGTCCTCTAGCACTCTCCATGTTACTTTAAGACAAGGTCACTCCCCCCCTTTTTTAAAAAAGTAAAGGGGAGGAGATGTGGGACTGTGTAAGGGTATCCTGGTTCTTGGCTGGGCATGGGCCTAGAACCCCGAGACTCCAAGGGAGAAACAGCAGGAGTTCGGCCAAGTCCCCAGAACTCAGAGTCCTAACAAGCAGTCCAATCTCCATAGACCTACATTGTTCAGTCACGTAGGCCATTACAGCCCTCCCAAAGTGCACAGGTAGGAGGGTGTAACTACAGGCCTCAGGCCCTAGAGATTTACATACTAATGAAGGTCAGAGGGCAGAGCCAATTAAGCATTCCTCCCCTCCCCAGAACCTCCCACTTTCTCCCTCCCTACTTAACCCAGGCCTGCCCTGAGTTTGGGGGGGGTACTTCCAGATCCATCTACCATCCACCATGACAATAAACCCTTTTGGAACCAAAAAAAAAAAAAAGACAAGGTCACTCATTGACCTAGAAGCTCAGTGCTTTGACTCCTCTGGCTAACCAATGAGTTTTTCCAATCTGCTTCTCCCCTGCCCCACAACGCCAAGGTTACAGGCACATGCACTTCTGCCCAGCTTCTTACATGGGTTCTGGGGATTCAAACTCGGGTCCTCATGTTTGCAAAGCAAGCATTGCTGCTCACTAAGTCATTCCCACACCCTTTTTTTTTTTTTTTTTCAATTTTCAATAAAGAATTTATACTGCTGATGGAAAGAAGAAATGATGTAAGAGGGGACTGTTGTAATCCTAAAGTTTTAGAAGAAATTTTCCATCTGCCTCTGTCCCAACCACAACCCCAGTGAACTCAGGGAAGCCTGAGGCTACCCAGCCTTCTTGGGAACACAGGTATTTCTGGAAGACCCTAGGGCCATAGCTACCTCTGAATAAACAGGACTTTTGAAAACTTTAGTGACAGCATCACGTAAAATCTCAAACCCAGGTCTAAGAGTTTATATCATTTTCCTATCCCCATATCTTCAATCCAGCCTCAGCATTAAATAATACCAACAACCGACAACAGTTATGGTCATCGGAGGTCGTGGAAGGAAGGGCTGCAACAAATAAATAAGTCAAATAAATAAGGCGTTCCCAAACTCTACAGTCTGGATCACTCATCTCAAAGAAAGTCAGAAGTCTCAGGGTGAGAATCATCTCCATAAACACCTTTGGAGTGTAACTGCACGCCACTGACCCAAGGCAAGAAATTCTATCTTCGGAAGGGAAATGGTTATTATATAAGACAAGCTACCAACCCCAAAATTATCACTGATGGTTAGGGAAGGACTCAGACCAATTAGGGGGGTTATTTCACCCTAGCTTCCAATGTTCTCCAGAGTCTGCCTGTAAGCCAGGACCTTCCCTCCTAACCACAGGAGGTCACAGATTAGAGCAGAGGCCTGACCCAGGCTTCATGCAGAACAGATGTCCCCACTTTGTGCCAATTAGGAGGCAGGAACTGTGCTCTCGGGTTCTAGCCTCTGATTATCTGTTTATGTGAAGTTCTGTGCAACTGAAGCCGCTCTGAAAGCTGTGCCACGCCATACAGCAGCTCTCTGAAATTATTCCACGTCTAAATATAAACCAGATAGAGCTGTTTGTATGCAAAGGGGCATGGGGACACTTCAGGGATAACCTGGGTTCATAACATTCCTTGGGTGACAGGTGGTTGAAATATTTAAAGAACTTTCTGTGCTCAAGATAACCTTGACTGCATACAAACTTGATCTTAGAAACATAGTTGGTTGGCTGGAACTACTTTGTGTGTGTGTGTGTGTGTGTGTGTGTGTGTGTGTGTGTGTGTGTGTAAAGACACATAGTGACAAGGGTGGACTTAGACCTTCATTGTAAACCGAATAAGCCTTGGTATGTTCCTAAATCTCTAAGAGCCCCGGATTTATATCCATAAAGAGAGAAGCAGTACCTAGTTTCAAGGGTGTTGTTCAGAAATTTGAGATACTGTGTGTGAACCCATCTCACCCTGCGTACAGCACATATCTATTGCCCACCCATGTGACAACTGTTGTTCTATTGATGATCATTATTACACATCATAATTACGTGCTTGGAACCATACATAGATCAGCTCTATATTTGAAGTCTACTTCATATGACTAGCTGCTCTCAGGCAAGATTTGTTTACAGTGGCCCAGAAAAACTGCAAGAGAGAAATACAATCTCCCACCTCACCATTATTACATCGACGCCAAATTTTTCTTCCTTTTCCCCTCCTGGTCCCAATTTAAACAAAGTGCTCTCTCAGAAACACAATGTTGGTAGGGGGCAACTCTCAGGGGCTCTCAGCAGGAAGTCATCCATCATTCATGATGTTACATAAAAGGGTGTGTCTAGTCCCACAAGAGCTAGCCAGGCTAGCTGACCCATCCCAGAACTCAGAAGGTCAGAATAAGGCTGGACCAGAAGAGCATACCCATGAAACTGGACTCTGGAAAGGAATGGGTCACATGTAAGAGATGTTGTTGACCTATACATAATTATACATATGATCAACCCTAACTGGCAGTCTGCCCATTAGAAGTTCAATGGACTGTAAATAGAACAATTATTTTAACAGGATTCAGAGACCTGACTTGATGAAGCCTCGGGGTAGCTCCTTGTAAATCCATTACACTTCATCAGGTGCTCATAAATTTTAGACATGTCAGTTGGAGCTTATTTTCATAGCTAGACATAATATCTTGGGTTACAGCTTGATAATCCAACCTACATGTGAGAAAAGAAAAAGTATAGATATAAATCCGGCAATACTCAAAATATTTTGGCAGCCGCCATGACACAGACATGGACCACTGAGGCACAAGTCCCACTTCAAAAAGGACACTGCCAGTTTCCAACAAACCCAGTCCACCAGTACCAGCGTGTGTCGGCTGAGTGCCAGAGTGGAATTGATTTTTCTTCACACAGTTGGTCAGAATGAGTATTAACCAGCCAGAACCGGCTTTGCACAAAAACTTGAATGCCAAGTTTAATCCTGGGTGATTGAAAAGTGGGGCTCCACAGCCCCCTCCCCAAACCTGTAAAATCCAGAACTCAACAGGCTTGTAATTACATGCAAATGCCACCGTGAGCAGGCTACAGGACCATTGCCTGACTATAGTACCATTTTACAATGCAAAGGAGAACTGTTGAGTTCTATTCACAGGAGAAAGTGCAGCAAAGGCTCTTCTCTCAGTGGGGCAGCATGATACATGACAGCATATATTTTCCTGTAATTAATTTTTATGAAGCCAAGCATAGACAATAATGTACCTGATTTCTGTATTTTTTTATGTGCCTTGGGGGATTTCCAGAAAACCAGGAGAGGTGGGAACAATGAGGAGACTCATCTGGATTTTATGCAATCCAGTGAAGGTAATCCAGTGTGAGAAGTTGTTTACAATCCTTAACTGCCCTTCCTTCCCCTCCTCCTAGCCCTCATTAGTAACCAGAGAGAACCACACAAAATCCCAAGTTCAGCCCAGACGAATAACATTTTCTTATTCCAAAGATGCCTAAAGAAAGTCCATCTAGTCTTTATCACAGTGACTAACACTCCAACCCATCAATCAGTCAATCAATAAGATTTTAAATACCTGTTTTGCTCCACAGCTAACTGAGATGCCCAGTCTCCTTGCTTGCCCATAGGTTCCCAAAGGCATTTGTATGTTTCAGCTTCTTTCCAAACAGGGGCACCACAGCGTAGTAGGTGTCACTACCTGCAAGGACTCTCCAAGGTCCCTGGGAACAGAGGGCAAGCATTGAGCAGGAAGAGTAAGCCAAGAACTCGAAGCCAGCTGTGGTCCCTGGCCCAGCTCTAATGGCAGCAGCTCATTATTGCAGCCTTTATATCCTTCTGTCTCTGCTCCCATGGCCCCCTGCTTCCTGGACTACAAGGCAGCCCTGGTGTGCAGGGCACATGTGGGCTCAGCTGCCACTTGCCTCAGTACTCACAGCCCCAGGCATCTTCTCTTCCCCATGCTCTGATGCTCTGGTCCCCAAATATCTACTCATCCCCCCTTTTCTGGGAAATGGAACAGCCATCACTTTTTCCATGTCTCTAAGAATCCCAGCCATCCTCCTGGGGCAGAGAAGAGACGTGATTCAAGATAATATGTTCCTCAGGTCAACCAAAATACCTTCTTGACCCTCTCTTGCTAAGACATGGAAGAAATGAATGCTTACTCTCTAAAAGAGCACGCTGCTACATTTACAGTATTTTATTTTATTATTTTATTTATATCTTTATTTTATTATGGATGTTGAAGCAGATGGTCCTCAAACTGTGATCAGCTTTGTCTCTGAGATCCCAGAGGCCTCAGCTTTGTCCCTGAGATCCTGGAGGCCTCAGCTTTGTCCCTGAGATCCTGGAGGCCTCTCAGAGCTTCCTTGGCCTAGACCTGCCCCAGCTTCCTCCTTCACTGGGGATCCAGACTTGTCTTAGAGTCTCCTGAACTTTCTCAGCTCACTCCAGGAGGAGTCCCTCCTACAAAATCCTTGCATGTTTGAGCCTGTTTTGACATCTGCTTCTTCAAGGATTCAAGTGAACACAGTGTTGAAGGGAAAATCGGGGTTGGGAGGTGAGGATGTATCTCAGTCGGTGGGGTGCTTTCAAAGCACACAGGAAGCCCGAGGCTAGATCTTAATATTACCTGAATCAGCACGGCAGCATCTGCTGTGTCAGCCCAGTGCTCAGTGTGGCGATGGGAGAATCAGAAGTTCAAACTCATCCTTGGCTGTATAGGAAAAAGAAAAAGAGTAAAGGGGGGAGGGGAGAAAATGATAACCGCTCCTGCAGAAGGTTACCTGAGGGGAAAGAGTTCAAGGTGACATGAGAACAGATCAGCCCGGTAACAAGAACCCAGGCTGATTCCACAGGTCAAATTCTAAAGAAAAGTTTCTTACGCTGCTCCTGGCACAGTACGGGGAACACACTGCATCTCTTAAAAGATGATAAATATGTGAAGAACGCCCACCCTGCTTGATTGGCAGGGCCCAAAACAGTAAAGTGGGAAAGAGATTGGAGGGTAAAAAAAAAACTCACAGGAAATGTGTCCTAGCACACAGACAAATGTATAGTCAGGCTGAACAATTAAAGCGTTTCCTGTTCACAAGCCTTCATCATGAAAATCTATAAAGTCGCTGTCAATCAAGTACTCTTGTAGAAGATTTTTTTTAAATCAATTTAGATTCTTAATGAAAATGAATCCTGGGGCATGAGAAATTTTGTTAACCATCCATGTCGCCTAATCATGGCTAACGAGGATTCTCGTACTTAAACTTGACTGAGGATTAGCATGCTGACAGCGGGTTTATTAAGTGAAGTCATTGTAATAACGAAGCTAGGGAACAGTGCTGGGAGCCGCTCTGGGGGTCATGGTGGGTGTCATTGGACTGAGAGCATTGAGTCGCTGGACCTCTGTAATCAGGTTAATCTGCCTTTTCATTATGATCTGGGGACCCAACCAAAAGGAGTTTGGACATGACCAGAAGACAAGGCGGATCAGATGAGTGATGGAATAGAATCTCTTTATCCCACCATGAAAATCAAGAGGCCCTGAAAGTGGCTAAACCTCTCTATCTGTCGCTAGCTGGCTAACCGGCTCTCAGAGAGCTCTTAAAGGCAGATCTGTAACAAAGAGAGCAAGGGAGACATGGGCCTCAGGCCAGCCTCATCAGGCCTTTGCTGCTCTGTTGGCTTTGCCAGATGCTGGGAGCCAACGGTGTTTTGAAGAGTGTTCATTGAACAGGGGATTACTGCTAAGAGACCCAAGCAGGGACAAGGGAATTGACTTTCCTGACCCTCTTATCCAGGAGTGCCCTCCTTTTCTCTGACTTAAGGTCACTCATCCAGGACCGAAAAGTGGGGAGCAGGGCTTCCCATCGTCTGCTCAGAAGTAGAAAGCATGACCTCAAGGTACTGGCCCTAGGTTTGACTCAGTACCACACACACACACACACACACACACACACACACACACAGAGGAATGGGGGTGGGGGAAGAAAAGAAACCACTAATCATTCCATCTAATTCCTCTCTAGTACCTCCAAACAAAGCAGCCTGGTCTACAAATTGAGCTCCAGGAGAGTCAGGCCTGTTACACAGAGAAACACGGTCTCAAAAAGAAAAAGAAAAGAAAATGAAAGAAAGAGAAAAAGAAAGAAAGTAAGCAAGCAAGCATAATGTAAGCGAAGTCTTCAAAGATTCTTAGTCTGAAAAATAGAGACATTTAGGGCTGGAGAAAGCTCAGCAGTTAGGCACACTGGCTGTTCTTCCAGAGTTCCTGAGTTCAAGTCTCAGCCACCCACTTGGCAACTCACAACTGTGTGTGACTTCAGTTCCAGGGGATCTGACAACATCACCCAGACATACTTGAAGGCAAAACACCAATGCACATGTAAATAAAATAAATAAATCATTTTTTAAAAGATAGATTCCACAGCAAAAAGAGATGAAAATCAAAGATGACTGCACATCAAGGCCAAGGCTCAGAAATTTCAAATTCTCCTCTAAGGTCACACAGTGAAGAAGAGACTACAGAGTTGGGGCTACTGCCGGGCCCTTGCCACTCTGGCCTGTCTGTCCTCTGAACAAAGAGACTCTTTATAAGTCCTCAGACCTGAGACTAGAACTTCTACAGGACAAGCAAAGCCTTGTCTAATATGTTTTCAACCCAACTGTTTTCCCCCAGGAATCTGTTCCTGGCCCTCCCACTTCAGACTTGATTCAAGTCTCTGGCTTTATTTAGCTGTGGTTAGAGTAAGCGAGGGGAGGAGCCGGTGTTAGGCATCTCTAATAAGTGTAAGCCGGCTGGCCGCTAAATCCTTTTCAAGAATTGAAGCCCTGGCTGTCGAGCTGCTTCTCAGTCAAATTACAGAGGATAGTGTTTGGGATGATTAGGTCTGTGATGAAACTGGTTATAGAAGTTATTTCAGAACCCACAGTGGCTCCCACTTAAATCTGAACACGAAGCCCTGGCAAAGACACTCCATCTAAAACGATTGCAACTCGTTCCGCTCCTCCGCACATGTCAATATTCTCTCCTTCACAGAGGTAATCAATAACTAAAGAGGAGAAAAAAAGCAAATCTTGGTTTTAAAAATGCATGTTTGGCTGTCTCTGGAAGCATACGATACAGCTTTGCCCCAGCAGCCTGCAGATGCTGACCCTACCGAGCTGGCCTTTGTTCTCAGTCTACGCTGTCCTCCAAACCACTTTGGCCCTCTGTTTACTTTTGAACCTCTTCACTCATAGCATGCCGAGGAAGCTATTGTAGACATCACAATCATCTGCGCATAACCTGGGAAGGAGCCAGGACACAATCTCGGTAGTTTGATCGCCAGCAAACACATCAGTGACTTTCAGCCCATTCTCTGGCCCGAGAGATCCCACACAGCTCTGACAATCAACCCATTTCAACTGGACAATAGCCAGACTCCAGATGTTGAGTATTCCTCAGAACGCACCCAGAATGGTTACTAACGGGCATGAACTGTTACCACTGAGTGCAAACTCTTGTCTTAATTTGTACTTTATGAAGAAATTTCTGGAGCAGATCTTTCATACAACGACAACTCACAACAACCAAAACAAACGAGTAGATGTACATACAAATAAATAACAAAAATGAGTTTTGTGATGTTTTCATCCTTTAGTCTGTGGTTTGGGGCTTTTTTTTCTTCAAGTTTTCATTTTGCTGATGTTATTGTTTGGTTGGGCTGGGTTGGGTTATGCTTTGTTGTTTTTTAACTTAACCCTGAAAGAAACCCAGAAAGGGTATAGCATTTAGGAAAGGATCAGAACTTCTTCCCAAAGAGCTGGAACAGCTGCTTCTGGCCCTTTGTATGAGCCATACCTCTTTCCTAAATCATATCCCTGGAGAGGGAAATAGATTCGAAGATAACTACATCACACTTACTTTGGACAAGTGGGATCACTCTTTCCACTCCAACTGTTAATAATCCCGTAAGGAGTCTTATTTCCTGCCCTGAATTCACTGCAGATGGGGTGTACTGAAGAACGTAGGAAATAGTAAGTGCCCTGGGCACCAAAGTCTCACCGGCAAGTGCACACTGAAGGGGCATTAAGCTAGCTGCACGTGGGCTGAAAGGCTTGGATAAAGAGCTTTCCCACACCACACAGCTGCCCAAGAATTGCCTGAAGCAGAGAAATCTTTCAAACTGTGATGTGAGCTAACGAGAGTAGATGTGCTTTACAAATGGTAACTTTGGCTGCCCTTGCTGTTTCACTAAATACACCAAATTTCAAAATATTCTATAGTGATGACGTTTGCTCCAAGGGATCTGCCATGGTTCAAACGTGAAATGCCCCCACTTGGTCCCACTTGGTGTTTGTTTTGAAAGGTTGTGAATCCTTCTGGAGGTGGGCCTTTGCTACAGGAAGTGGGCCACCGGAAGGTGGGCCTCATAAGTTATAATCTACCCTATTTTCACCAGAGCTCCCTGTTTCCCTATTGGCTATCTGATGTCACACCATCCCTTCCCTACCACAATGTACATTATCTCCAAAATACAGCTTGCCTGGTTCCTGTCAGGTAGTAAACCAGTGTCAGGATCCAGGAATCACTAACCCTGTTCCCAGCTCCTTTGAACCTCTCCAGCTGTCTGAATGTGATCTTTTTTATGGCTCTCCGTGACTGACAACAGACAAGGACAAAAAGAACAGCTGTCTTGTGGAGCATGCCGACTGTGGAAGAAAATCCCCTGCTTCACACATGCAGTGAATAAGAGAATATGGGAACGCGCCCTCCGGGGAGGAGGAGCTGTCTGTGCATGGAAATGTGCCACGCATGTAAATTTTCTATGAATTTTAGCAGTTACTATGAATTTAAGGGACTCAGGGTACTAGCAAGTTAGACAATATTCTATTGTAAATGCCATACATCGAGGAGTGTCCCAGATAATGCTTTCTTGATCTTTCCCAAGCGCTTGTACATGATTGCGTTTATCAAGTAAGTGTAGCAGTGTGGAGATTGGTTTATGTTTCCTTTTACAAGTAAAAGGTCATGGGATAGACTCGCCAGTCCCTCCTATTCATTAGTGACGTGAGCAATAACTTGCTCAATCAGATGATGGTTTTAAATGCTGGGAGAATCTCAATGTATCCTCTGTGCAAGGACACAAGTACAGACACAACACACTTGACATCAATTGTTCACATTTCCCCCATCGATGTGGACAATCAACAAAACAATAAGACAAACCTGGTGTATAGCATATGCAGATTGCCAAGGTGCAAACACCCCCAGCATGGTTGAATGCAAGCAACGAACGTGAAATCACAGGATGCTTAATTGAGGTGTGTCACAGAGTGCAGAGTTGAGGTGATGTCACAGAATGCAGAGTTGAGGTGATGTCAGAGTGCAGAATTGAGGTGTGTCACAGAGTGCAGAGTTGGGGTGATGTCACAGAGTGCAGAGGTAAGAAGAAATGGACAGCCCCTTACTACCATGTAGATTTCTACCACATTTAAAAAGTAGACATAAACTTTAGGATCATAGACCAGGTTTTAGCCTTCCTAATGCTGAGCCCCTTTAAAACAGTTCCTCATGTTGTGGTGACCTCCAACCATAAAATTATTTTCATTGCTACTTCATAATTGCAATTTTGCTACTGTTATGAATCATAATATAAATATCTGATATGCAGCCCCTGTGAAAGGGCTGTTGACTTCCCAAAGGGGTCGTGACCCACAGGTTAAAAATCACATATCAATATCCTAAAATGTAGTAATAAATCAGAGACAATGCCACACTGCTTTCATTACCTTTGTATTTGTTACTATTGTGTGACACGGAGGATGGGCCACAGTGCATGCAGATGTCAGAAGACAACTTTGTGGAATCAGTTCTCTCCTTCCACCTTTATATGGATTTCAAAGACCAAAACTCCTGTTATCTGGCTTGTGCAGCAAGCACTTTTGCCTGCTGAGTCATCTCACTAGTCTCTACTGCTTTTTTTTTTTTTTTTTTAGGTAAGGTCTCACATAGTCCAGGCTAGCCTCCAATTCACTACGTAGTTAAAATAACCATGAAGTCCTGATCCTTCTACCTGTACATCCCAAGGGCTGAGATGATGGATACATACCAGCACACACAGTTTATTATCTTTTAAGCATAATTTAAATAATGACTATAATTAACAATTGACGCCTACCCCCGTTCCAGTTCCTGAGTTTTCAGGATCTTCTTTATGGTTGATGCAAACCAGGTCCACTACAGAAAGTGGTTCGGAGCACCTGCAGAGCCACCACTTTTCTAGAAACTGAGTGTTTGAGATATTTGTGTACACAGGGTTCAGGTGTCTTGGGAGTTGCCTAATTTTTAGCTCAGTTACTTGAATGGTAGTTACAGGATGGAGAGACATGTCCACCTTGCTGAGCAGGCTGCTGGGCCTCTTAGAAGAGCCCTCTGAAGGCAGGCACCAATCCTCCCTCACATATGATTTTGCCAGCCTAGCCCTTACATCTAAACAGATATTTAGTCTTGTTCTGAATCTCACCTGCTTCAGGGGAAAGACTGTCATGAGCTCACAACTGATCCGGTCAGCTCCCAGGAAGCAAGGTCACTGACACAGCAGAAGACCATGGCTGACGGAAGATGCTGAAGGACACCTGAGGGTCTTTATAATGACCATTTAGGGCTGTTTAACCTCGAATGGAGGAGGCAGGAATACAGAAGGCTGGGTCACATCTGTGTACTGAGGTTGAACTGTCTTCAATTAAAACTCTGCCAGTGTGGGGAGGTGGAGATGGAGGGACACTGAGTAACACCAGACCCTTTATTTAAGGGTCCGATGGAATCATGCTACCACTCCTTTGCTGGAAAGCTTAGAACAGTGGTTCTCAGTCTGCAAGTCAAGACCCCGTTGGGGAATGAACAACCCCATCACAGGGGCTGCATAGCAGAAATCCTGCATATCAGATACACTATTATTCAATAAGAAAGTTATAGATATGAAGTAGCAATGAGATAATTCTATGGTTGGTGGTCACCACAACATGCGGGACTGTATTAAAGGGTTGCAGCGTTAGGAAGGTTGAGAGCCACTGGCTCAGAAGAATCACATACATGAAAAGTACAGAAAGTCAGATGTTGTTTTATCTGGTGTCCCTGGAAGATGGCAGCTCTCTCATAAGGCCCCTTGGGTCATTGTATTAGCTACTTTTCTCACCTCTGTGACTAAATACCTGACAAGAAGTCCCTTGATGAGGAAAGCGTTATTGGCTCAGAGTTTAGGAAGCACAGACCATCGAAGTAGGGAGGGCGTGGCACCAGGAAGGGCTCCTGACTGTGGCAGTGGGAACAACGTCTTGCTCATATCTGAATGGATCTGGAAGGAAAGAAAACACCACAGAAAGAAGCCGGGATAAAAAAACAGCAAGAAGCCACCACCCAGGAGTGTACTTCTTCCAACTAGGCCACACCCCCCAGGGATATACTTCCTCCAGCTAGGCCATGCCTCTACAATGTTACTAGCAGTGCCACCAGCTGAGGATCAAACCTGTGAGCCTGCAAAGGCCATTTTGGATTCCTACTATAACAGTCACAAAGGTATAGCAGTGAACTGTTAGTCCAATGTACAAGTTGGAGAAATCTTTCCCAAGGGCATTCCTTACGCCTTCATAAACTTAGCAACATCTGAACCTACAGCAAAAAGCAATCACTGGTGGTCCTGAAAAGCCTTCTAGATAAAGCTCCAAGATGATAGAAACCAGAATGAAAATCATGTGCCTCTACTTACCAGCTGTGAAACCCTGAGGGAGTTTCATTATAGCTCTGGCCCACAGAGTCCTCACTAGTAAGTGACATGGGGATAATAATTTTACCTAACTCTACTAGTATCTATGGATTAAAATTAGTACATGATAAATAGTCAATATATCCACTTTTAAATAACATGTATAATCCAGGTAGAATGGAGCTGAAGCAGGAGAATAGCAAGTTTGAGGGCAACTGAACTACATAGTAAGTAAGACCTTGACTCAACAATAGCAACATCAAATACACAGATACAACACACACACCCACACACACACACACACGCGGCAGGAGGCACACACACAAAATAAATAAATGTAATTTCTTTTTTGAAAAAGAAAACAAATAGCTCTGGTTTTAGGCCCCACATTTGGGGTTCTTTGCTACATAGTAAAAGCTAACATATACAGTTCTGATTGCAACTTTGTAAAGTCCACACTGAAACATGACTAGGGACATTAAGATAAAAGATTTGCATGCACCACACACACACACACACACACACACACACACCCGTTCACAGTTCTTTAAGTCAAAGAGATGTCACAAAAATAGCTAGTACAATTCAGTACAATAACCATCAGTGTGTGGGTAGTGTTTATTATGAGTGACTTTTTTTCAGTGTCTCCTTAATGCTGTGACCACTTTACCTGTATAGTCTTTTTTGTAAATTAAATTTAAACGTAATAACTGATTGACTGGCGAGGTGACTCCGTGGATAGAAGCACAAGCACTTTCCACCAACCTAAGGTCCATCCCTGAGACCCACGTGGTGAAAAGTAGAGTTGACTCCCACACATTGTCTTCTGACGCCCAGGTACACACCATCACCTTCTGGCACATCTGTGCAGGAAGAGAGGGAACGAAAGATAAAGACGGATGCTATTAATGTTTTTAAAATACAGTTTTTAAATAAAAGTCATAGCTTACAAAAGTTGGGCCTGCCTCCATGGAGAGTTCCAGGAGACAGGAAACTGAGGTGAAGTCCCCGCCTCTGACCTCTTTGGAGAGAAAAGACAGCTGAATCATCTCACTTACCTTGAACATTCCCACATGAAAGACAGGATGCCCAGATCTACCCAAAGTTATCAACATTATCATTTCAATTAAACGGAAGGCCGAGGGATCTAATGCCTAAGGCTTGAGTGACAGCTACCCAATCAATGGAGTCTTTCTCGACTTATTGATTTAACATTCTCCATGTAGTAGAATTGATTTATGTCTTCAGATTTATTTTGATAACTCAATGATAACTCCACTACTCCTAAATTAATGTCATCTTTTCTTCAGGCCAAAATTTTTTTTCCAGGCAAGGGGGGAAAAAAATACTTACATCAAGCAAACTGATTTTGCTAAGTAATTCCATGGCTAACAGGATGCCATAAATCAAAGAGAACGTGTACCGCTGTAATTGTAAATCATCCCGAGCCTGGAGATGTACAGTGGCAATTATTTGTCAGTATTGAGATTACATCGTTGCTTGGGCTGCTTCCCTGTCAAAATTCATATCTTCCAGTAAAAACCCTACTGTCTAAAGGAACTCGGAAAGTGCCATAGATTGTTTAAAAGCCACATTAAATCCCACCTTCCACGATTCAGCTTCCAGAATGGGATAAGCAGGTGCCAGTTCCTAATGAGCATGCTCTCACTGAATGAGATAACCCGTGCTCTCAGTGAATGAGATAACCCGTGCTCTTCACGGGAGGAATGCTTGTCTCAGCCATGCACGGGCGAGACAATTAGTCAATGTCATGGAAATGGAAATATTTGTAAATGCTTTGGGGGCAAAAAAGAGAAAACTATATTTTCTAACCAAGCTACAAACCCAAAGGAAAAATAGAAAATTTTTTTTCTATAAAAGAATGTCAAAATAGGACAGTCCAATTAATCACCTAGTCCTACCGTGCTACACATCTCTGCAATTTAACCAGCTCTCTCTCGACACACTCACCATCTGGTCCATGAAGCATCACCGCTCGCTGGACGCTGCAACAGCCTCCTGGCTTCGCCCTCATCACCATATTTCCTTTATCAACCATTTATTTGTTCATTATTTATTGTATTTCATTACATTACAGCTAGAGGGTTTTTTGTTTTCAAAAAATATTTTCAAATCTCATCATGACATTACTGCCTGCTCCTTCCAATGGTCCTCAGAATAAAGAAAAAATTTTCCAAAATGAGTCACAAGATCCTGTCTGCCTCTCCCAAACCCTACCTTCACCATCTTTCCCCAGCCAGACTGCTTCCCTCTATACCATCATACAATGCCCTACCGTGGTGCAGCTTTGCTTCACCAAACATATACTTTTGATCAATCCCCACTTCCCCCAAGACAGGCTCCTGGGTCTTGAAATGGGTTAGACCTCTGCAGCTGACCTTCTCCCTTGAGCTACAGTAACTGTTTGGCCTCTATCAGACTGCTGCTCCTATGGACAGGACAACACCCTCTACCTCTTCTGCCTCCTGCCCCTGTTGCAGTGAGTGACCCTCGTGTCTGAGGTAGAGCATCACTGTGGGGTCAGGGACCAGACAGACAGGGCATTTACTAACCCAGTTCATGATTAAACCCAATAACACACCAAGGCGCACTCTAGGGAAGACAGAGCCAGGCAGCTGGTGATGAAATGTCCCAGGAGCCTCTAGACTGTTGTCCTTACTCCTAATTAATAATATGTCATGTTCAAAGAACCTCAGCCCAATAGGAAACATATTGTCAGTGAACTGCCCTATACTCTTCACCCAGATTCTCCTCTTCTTCACCCTATTCACCTTAATTCACCTAATCCATCATTAACATTTTGCCACATCTGCATTGTCTTTATGTACTTATTTACAAATGCACTAATTTGATATACACATTCTATAGCCTCCCTTCCCTTATTTTTTCCTGAACCAACTGAAATACAGGATCATATACCTAACAGAAACAACCGAAGAGAGAAGAGATTTATTTGGGCTCCAGGTTCAGAGAGCTTAGTCCATCAAAGCAAGGAAGGTGTGTTAGCCAAGATGCATTCATATCTCGGCACCTAGAAAGCAAGGAATCCTTTCCTCTTTCTCCACCTTTATCCTGCCCAGGCCCCCAGCCGATAGACTGATGCCACCCACATGCAGGTGGGCCTTCCCTGCTTGGTTAACCAATTCTCCGGAAATACCTTCACAAACACACACGGTGCTATGCCCGGCCAGTCCTCTAACCAAGTCTATATTCAGACAAGCTGACAGAGAAGCTAACCATCACAGATGCATGTCATGACTTGTCCCTGACCTACCAAGAAATTTGTCATTGATGTAACAATGTAATGACAATCTATAGCTAGATTGTTCTAGTTTGGGTTACTATGGCTGTGATGAAACACCACAACCAAAAGCAAGTTGGAAAGGAAAGGGTTAACTGAGCTTACACTTCCACATCATCGGTCATCACTAAGGAGAAGCAGGACAGGAAGAGGTGATGCAGAGGCTATGAATGGATGCTTCATGCTTACTGGCTTGCTCCCCTTAGCTTGCTCAGCCTACTTAGAACCATCAGCCCAAGGGTGTCCCCAGCCACAATGAGCTGGGGCCTCTTCCATTGATCACCAATTAAGAAAATGACATACAGGTTTGCCTACAGCCTCATCTTATGAAGGGATTTTTCTCAATGGAGACTCCCTCCTCTCTGATGACTCTAGCTTGTGTCAAGTTGACATAAAACTAGCCAACACATGGACTTTACCAACTATATATAATATATATATTATATTTAATATATTATATTTAATATTATTTAATAATAAAATATATAATATATTTAATGTCTTTTAAAATTACCAGTGAAGGGGGGGTTTACAGAAATCAATGAAAACTGTGTATAAAAACACCATAAGAAAACCCATTATTTTATATGCTAATTTAATTTTTTCTAATTATCAATAAAGGCCTATGGAGATGGCTCAGTGGTTTATAATGTTTGCTACACAAGCACAGGGACCTGAGTTCAAATCCCAGAACCCACATTAAAAAGCTGGGTGTGTCTGAACATTTACCTGTAATCCAAGAGCTAAGGGCCAGAAACGAAGGGATTATTAGTTCACTGTGAGACTCTGTCTCAAGGGGATAAAGTAGAGAGTGATTGAGCAAGACAGCCAGTGTCCTCCTCAGGAACACACACACGTACACCACACATACAAAAATAAATATATACATAAACATATAAATAAATAACCAAGCAGAGAAAATTGGAGATAGGTACAGTGTTGTCAATGGGCAGAATTTTGTCTCAGAAATTCTCCACAGGTAAATTTTAAAATTCAATAAAAAAATAAATAAAATAATAAAAAATAAATAAATAAAACCCAAAATTGAGAGAGTCTCAAGTAAAAGACAATGTGTAGACTTTCTCTAACCAGAAGCCAGGCCACTTCTGTTGTTGAGTGTGATGTCAGGTTCAGCAGCCCTCCCAAAAACATTTCATTGGGCTCAAAAAAATAAATAAATAAAATAAAAATAAAAAAGCCTTGAAATCTAACTTTAGTGCATTCCATCTCACACATTGGCTCATCCCCAAATAGAAGTCCCATTTCCTCAGACTGAACCAGTGAGTGCTATGAAAACAGTTACTAAGGGCAGGGACAAGGACTGGTCTGGGACACAAACAACCGGGGACACTTGGTAAATTAAGTGACCCATGGGAGACACTTCACACTCGGAAGAGCAATTTAAAGTATTTATGATGCCTGATGGACCCTAAATTAGTCATAACTTCTTAAAGACAAGATCTGAGAACCGTCGGGGAGGACGCTGCAGAGGGCTGCTGGAGGTCAGGGAAGCAAATGATGTATTATTAGTCTGAATTAAGAGGCCAACACCACAGTGATGGCGAACTGGTGTGTAATACAAATGCGCACGTCCTGACCTTGACTGCTGTTCCTTTCTGTGCATTTCAAGGAAACAGGAGAAGCCACAGGAGAGCCGTGGGGTGATTAGCATGTCGATGAGTGCTCAGAACCTCCAAACCAGTAGAGGTTTAATTATTCAGACGACTACTTAGGAAAGCGAAAGGAGTGTGTGCAAAGAGACGTGGACTTGGGATGAAAGGGATCTGGAGGTGACTGGGCAAGGGCTCCAAAGCTCTAAATTAGATTTTTGATAAAATGGACAAGAAGATCTTTGGAAAGAGCATTTTTCAATAGATCAACATCTTTTTAGGAAATAAAGGGCCAGCAGGACCAAACAGTTCCAAATACCAAAACAAGAGTATGCCAGCTTGGAATTAATAACAAAATCTAACCCTTCATGAACTGTGTGTTAGCCAGAAAACTGAACAGAAGTGTTCTTAATCCATTTGTTCACAGTTGTTAGAAAAATTACTATCGGGGCCAGAGAGATGGCTCAACAGGTAAAGGCACTGTATATAAAAGCCTGGTGATAGCCGGGCAGTGGTGGCACACACCTTTAATCCCAGCACTTGGGAGGCAGAAGCAGTCAGATTTCTGAGTTCGAGACCAGCCTGGTCTACAGAGTGAGTTTCAGGATAGCCAGGGCTACACAGAGAAACTCTGTCTCGAAAAACCAAAAAAAGAGGGGGAGAGAGAGAGAGAGAGAGAGAGAGAGAGAGAGAGAGAGAGAGAGACAAAGACAAGAGAATCACATGACACAGAAGTTCTTGAGCCAACCCGTCTGGAGTACACAGCTATAGAATCCTACCTCAACGAGGTGAAAGGTGAGAACTGACCACCCAGTGCCATCCTGTGACCTCTCTGTGCACACAGTGGTGCACATGCACACATATGCACACATACATGTGCACAAGATAAGCAACTAAATAAGTGAAATATTTTTTTTATTGGTAAAGGAAAAAAGATTTATTTACTGAAGAATTTTTTTAAAGAAAGAAAAATTTTATTACCCCTCCTCTCTCCCACCCAGTCAAGAAGTAACCCCAAACCATTTAGGAGACAAAACAGGGATCAGAACCCCCCCTCAAATTTTTTGTATTTCTAGAACAAAGACATTTTTGGTTTATGGGCAAGGCCACAAATTGAGATGCTATCCTTACAGCAATGGCCTCTCCTCCCCACTGTCCTGGTCACTCCCTCCTCTGGAGAGGTAACCTTTACTGCCACAGGATTGAGGAAATGACCAGGTTCCCTGTATTGGATGAGATCATTGGATGTGATAGTTGGGGGTACCCCTCCGGTGGTCCTATCTAGAGGACCCAGAGTCATACGATACCAGGGAAATCAGGGTGCCTCTTGGGATTTTCAATCTTTTCATTAAAAAGTTTAAAACCCAACTCAAACAGAAGCCGAAGGACAACTTTAGTAGTTTAAAAGAAAATCCCCAGGTCAGAAAAGATGTAAATCTAGGTAGCTTCCCGGAGGAGGAAAATGAAGAAGAGAAGAAGAAAATATCATTGTGTTGGAGTTGAGCCAGCATGGAGGGAGGTCAGCACTGCAGACCAGTAGCTATGTGGTAGGAAAGGGAGCTTCATAGCAAGAGGGACACGTTTAGAAAAGAGAGAGGCGAAAAGGAAAAAGTAGGCTTTTCCCAAGTAATTCAGCAAGTAACTCATGTTTGTGATTCTGTGAGAAACTGCCCTTAGGGGGCAGGAATTCTAGGAAGAAAAGGTATTCTATCTCATTAAAGGGGTGATTATTTCTCCTAGCCCTTTATCATGGCTTAAAGTATATCTGTCTTCCTAGGGGTAGCCCCAACTCCCTGAGAGGTCCCTTAGCCAGGTGATTGGCCTGACCAACTGGATTAGATCTTTTATATTTAGGTAGCTTCCATCCAAGCCAGAGAGATCTCTTTTTCTAATGCACCTCCACAGTCCTGATCCGGCTACTTAACTTAACTTCCTGAACTTGTTCATTGCTACTGCAGCTCGGAAATGACCTAGGTCTGAGAGATACATGCTGGCAGGTTTAGGGAAAGGTTCCTGGTGTTGCTAGCCATTTCCAGTCTGTGGTTTATGTATGTACCAAGAGCAAGCTAAGAGTGATTCTTCTGTTTCAGGATGACTGAGAAGGACAAATACTTCATATATGTATTGAGTGCTTGGGAAGTTTGATTGGAAGGGCCACGTTCATTTTTGTAATGTATGATGGCTGCTTTTGACCATACTGACAGAGTTGAGTAGCATACGTTATAACCCACCTCATACAGCACACAACTAAAACATATCATTTTAAATATATTGATTAATTAAAATAAAGAAATAAACTAGCCAGGAGATGGTTGTGCACATCTTTAATCACAGGACTCATGAGGCATAGACAGGCAAGTCTCTGTGAGTTTGAAGCCAGCCTGGTCTACAGAGTAAGTTTCAGGACAGCCTGGGATAAAACAGAGAAACCCTGTCTCAAAAGAAACAAAAGATAAAATAAAATAAACTTACCTGGCCTTCCTCTAGTGTGCTGTGAGTTTAATACTTTTGGCAGAGACAAGCCCTTGACAAGGTTCAGAAAGAAATATGCTGACCCATGTCCAGCGTCTGAGCTGCTACCGGTGAGACTTTCAAGCCTTTGCAGGACCCTGTCAGAGTCCCTGTGGGTGGGAGGTAGTGTGCCAGGACATGCAGGTAAAAACACCAGCAGAAGCCCTGGAGCCAGCAGAAGGGATCACATCAGACCAACCGGGACCACCGACACCTTCTGTGTGGACACCTGGACAGGTCCCCTGGCAACTTGGGGTTAGCCTACCCAGAACCCTTGCTCTACTCATTTGGTGAGTTCAGGAAGGACTCATGCCCCAGAGCCCTGGAAAGCTGTTTGTCAGATGTGAAATGAGGAGGGGAACAAATGAAGGAAAAAGTGACCCCTAGCCCTGGAGTCTAGCTGAAGTCTATCGGCAGCAGAGATCAAGGATTTCTGCAACGCTAACACAGCTATGGATGTTGCCTCTATAGATAAAATACTCTTTTTCTAGAGCTAATTTATCTCCAATGTTAACGTAACAAAGAACCATGCCTAAGGTTAACCTATGTGACCTTTAAACTTTACTTCTTTCCCAGTTAAAGCCCCAAAACTTTCTGAGAACCTCACAAGATTATGAATCTGGTTCACAGTCAAAAGATGCATCTGACTCCCTGAGACCCAGTGTGTTCTGGATTTGGTCTAATGCGACTTATGTTAATTTGGTCCCCAAAATTACACAGGAATCCACACTCTGCACATAAGATGCTAAAGGACCCTGCCCTAGTTGGTTTTGATTGGTAAATAAAGTTGTTGGCAGCCAATGACTGGGCAGGGAAACAGAAGTGGGACTTTTAGGATGCCCAGGCAAGGGACTGAGAAAGAGGGAAGACATAGTAGCTGGTAACCTGAGAAAGCGGGACAGAGGGAGCAACGTGTAGGAGCTGGGGAAGAGCAGCCCCAGGGGACTCCCCACTGGGTCTAGGGCAACAAAGATGGGATATAGATTTTAGTAAGTAATAACTCAGGAATATCGGAGGGAAGGTGTTAGCCATGTGGAGATTTGGGAGTAGCCCAGCCATTGAGCTGTTTAAGGTATATTAAAATATAAGGCTGCATGTGTGTGTCTTTTATTTGGGAGCCCAGAACATTGTGGTGGGTAGTGAGGAACACACTGCCCCCCACTGAGTGATTTGAACAGAGGCAGAGACCCCTTTTAACTTTTCTGATCTTTCTTTTCGGACTATAATCCTTACAAACTACACTGTAACCTTATTTACTAAAAGAAAAAGTACTCGGAGATTTTGGGTAATTCAGTATAATTCAGAAGCCAAAACAATCTCTTAGGTTCATTTCCTTAAGACAAAGGCACAGCTTTCTCTGGAGAAGCCCCGCCCACACTCAGTGCACACTGTCCTAAAGGCCCCCATATGCCCACACTGAAATCTACTTTTAAATCTTTCTGTAACAAACTCCAACTTGGGCTGGCAGGTGGATCTCTGTGAGTTTGAGGCCAGCCTAGTCAAGTGAATTACAGAACAGTCAGGGCTATATAGAAAAACTCTGTCTCAAAAAAGAAAGAAAAAAGAAGAAGCAAAAAAAGACAGACAGGAAGGAAGGAAGGAAGGTAGGAAGGAAGGAAGGAAGAAATAAAATGAATTCTCTAGAAATCATGCCTCAAGCTGCAGCATACACTGTCAGCCTATGCCTGACTCCTGGAGCAACACACATGAACGCTCTGGGTACCAGGACACATACCAGTTTTCTACAAATTATTTTGGGAAGAAACATAAGCTGCATAGGAAGCATTGAAGACATAGTATTCTATTGTTTATTATCAAACTTGTTTTTAATTAAAAATTGTTAGTAAAATACTTTAATTTTAATATGCCAATTGTCCTGAAAAAGAACAAAACCACAGCTGGCCGTGGTGGCGAACGCCTTTAATCCCAGCACTTGGGAAGCAGAGGCAGGCGGATTTCTGAGTTCGAGACCAGCCTGGTCTACAGAGTGAGTTCCAGGACAGCCCGGGCTACACAGAGAAACCCTGTCTTGAAAAACAAAAAAAAAAAAAAAAAAAAAAAAATAACCACAGAGCTAGAAAGAAATATCTCGGCCTCTATAATGTGGAGAGTGTTGTAAATACATTTTAAAATATTTTCATATGTCATATGAGGGGAATTATCCAAATATTGTATTTATCAATGTGATCTCTTGGACGGGTGTTTATGAAGTTGGTATAAAACTGTCTCCCTGAGAAGTGTGTTACCACACTCTGCCACTAGGGAGCAGCATAACCCACTCTTTTACCTTTTTCAACCATCAATACCAATGTTAGTTACAGAAAAAGTGAATGTAGCAACAAATTGTATATTGTATAATGAAACATGCTGTGTGTGTGTGTGTGTGTGCAGTATCATTATATAATATGTCATGTACTGCATAGCATTATATAACATAAATTAAATGTGTATAAAATAGAATGTAAAAGTCTATGTTGCATCTGTAACATAATTTGGGAGAGGGTGGGGAATATATCCTATATGCAGGTAAAGTAGATCTCACTGAAGCTAAATAAATGAATAAATAAATAAATAATATAATAAATATTCAGAGGTTCCCTCATTCCTATGAAAGGAATAAATTTAGAGACGCAAACTTAAAAGAACAGAGGAAATGTTCTTGCCTTGCCACCAGCAGACTCAGGAAAGGCTTGGTCCACTCAAAGATGGAGCGGCCTCTGGCAGCCTGAGGAAGGAGGGGGCAACAGGAGTTGTAGCTCAGCCAAGACAGTGGTCAAGGAATCTGAGCAAACACCCAGTTTAAATCAGGAGCCGAGAGACCAAAAGAGACAGGAGAGACCGAAAGACTTCAACCAGCACCAGGGGGCCCTGGGGCCAGAGGTTGAGTGCACTGTCCTGCATCAAGCCAGGGTAAGTGTCACAAACAGCAGCAAACATGCTACAAATAGCTCGGTAGGTCACATGTGGGGAATCCCAAAAATGTCACTGTAAACCCATTTCCAAATTAAGACTGGGAGTGGCAGGGGGTGGTTAAAATTCTAGCCTGTGCACACACCCTGTAACGACGGCAAGAAGCCCTGAGTGTTTGGGGTCACGTAAGCCAGAAAGCGACTCAGTCCCTGCCTCCCCTTTACTCACATGGTCACCTTATGTCACCTGGCAAGCTCCCTTCTCGCTTACATACGGCAGATTCTCCATGTCCCAGTGTAAATGCCATACCCCCACCCTCTCACCAACCCTGAGTACAAGACACTTCCCAGAGGACGGCATTGGGATGCAGGGAACAGAAAAGACAAAAACAAAACAAACAAACCCTGTAACTTACGGCCACTTAGGTAAATAGGGGTTTCTTTTTCTCCATAATAAGAAATCCCAAGGCAGGCAGCTGTGGGCTGTAATTGGAGATGCAACAATAAAGGACATGGTGTCTTTTCAGTGGTCTTTGTTGAAGGCTTGTCTGTGCTGGACAGTCCCCAGATAGCCTTAACTGACCCCGTCTCTCCCCACCTCCCCTTTGCACATGTAATTTCAAAATAACTAGAATGTGTTGAGGGTGTAATGTGGGGGGCAGGGCACCCGCCTGAAACACCCTGGACCCTTGCTCCCATCCCTCCTCAGGAGTGTAGTTCTTTAGTTACAGAGGAACTACCCTGGCAGTCTGGCCTTTCTTATTTTTCGGAAACCAGATGCCCTTGGCACTTTGCCCAGTGAGTACCACAGGTCCCAGGAGTATGAACCCAGGGCAGGTTGACTGCTGGGATCCCTAGCTGTGCTACAAGTGAGAGAATCCAAGCTCTCTAAAACCTTGAGGAATGGCTGGCCATGGGCCTAGGAGGCTTTTGTTGTCACCAGCCTACAAGTACATCCACTTCATGTTTCTTGTTGCATACATTGTTCATCTCACCCAATATGGGCAGTTGGTCAAATGGCAGTTCAAGATACTGTGGGCTGTATTTAGATTCCCAGCAGAAGCCTCCTTTGATCCTGCTTTTCGGCCTCACGGTTGCAACATGGCTGCCACACCCGCAGGCATCACATTTTCTTTCCAGGTGGAGGAAAAGAAAGCAGAGTCAGCTACTTCTCCTCTTTTATCAGGGCAACAGAAGTTTTCCTAAAACCCATTAGCAGAGTTGTGGGACCCAGGCACAGAATTCTTTTTGTGAGGCTTAGCAGCAAGCTTCTTTACCTACCTCCTGAGCCATCTCACTGGCCCCAGAGTTCTACTTAGAATTCGTGACTTTGGCTTAAATGGCGTCTCTAGACTAAGGATGCGGTTCAGGGGTTAAGTGTTTGCCTGCCGTATGTGAGGCCCTTGGTTCAAGCCCAGCAATGCAAAAATAAATAAATAAGATAAACAACATCACTAGCCATTACTACCTTGCAATAACATAGAAAATGTTGAGAATGGCTCTCAGGTCAGTTTAGGAATCATGCCCTCCCTGCTCTCTCACGGCCTTGGCCACAGGCAACTCATGGCACCAAACCCCGACTCATCTGTGCTTTGTACCCAGTCGATGCACCTGTCTCTCCTGACCAGGCGGCGGCGCTCTGGGCAGGCTGAGTGGGTGTGGCTGCGAAATAATTAAACAGGTGCCCTTCTTTGATCCCTGAGAGCTTCCGTTTGAAATTCACTCCGATGGAGTGCAAAGATCCAGGCGCATGCCTTGTCTAAGCATCACGAAGGGTTAAACCATTTTTATTTCAGGTCTCAGGTGATCAGGGAAGGCTTGCTGGCAGGAGTGTCTATTCGGTGCCTCTGAGGCAAGCGAGTGTGGGAATTCAGAATTAGTTTGAGCAAGCTCTCTGACTATCCCCTTGATATCCCCAGAATAAAAGCAGCAGTGACATTGCCAATGACCCAGGTGTTAGAGAAACCTTGGATTAGGCCACAGAGGCCCTTGCCTCAAGTCCTGTAATAAGAGGCTCACCTAGCGAATTGGATTTAAATCCAGTCCTTGATGCTCATCTTAGCGCGGCCCCTTCCCTACATCTAATCTCATCTTGTCCTCGGAGTGTTGAAAATGATGGCAACGCAGGGACCATGCAAAGTGACTGTGTGAGCATTTCTCACATGAGAGGGGTTCTTAATAAAAAGTAAAAGTGATTTAAAGGCAGAACCCTCTCCCTTTGCCACCCGCTACCTTGTCACTTAAGATGTCATACAGTTCCCAGCTTCAGTAGCCTGCTGTGGGAAAGCAGACAAGGGCCACCAAGCACCCACTTCTCCTGGGCACCCAGAGTTGATGTGTTTGTAGGGTACACACTGTGATCGAACCTAGCATAGGACTGAGACAGAGAGCATCACGGCTCCCTGCTCACTGGCTAGTGTTGGAAAAAGAATCGGAAGTAGCAGGGCAGTTTATTACACAGTAAGAGTGTTGTACACAGTCTCTCACTTGGGCTTCTCAACCTCCTAGAGGCACAGACCGTCAACACCCACGCTACCCAAGAAGAGATCATTTGCATATGCAGCACCACACAGCCAATGGGTTGACTCGTCCAGATCCAAACCGGTGAGAGACCCCAAGAAGGCTCTCAATTGAGAGCGGTGGAAACAACCAAGAGCTTTCGGGTCACCACCTAGACCAAATAAGTCTGAGTTTCTGGCAGGGGCTAGGACACTGAAGGTTTTACGCTCTACGTTACAGTACCATTGAGCCCATATGCAAAACCTAAGCCCCAACCTGAAGGTGTTAGGCCGTGGGCTTTTGGAAATGATTCAAAGAGTGGAATCTGTAGCTTAAAGTAAATAAGGTCCTTAATAAGCAAGAGAGCTGGCCTGTCTGCTTCTGCCTTACAAAGACGTCACAAAAACCACCACCAAAAGGCAGAAAGCAGGCCCTCACCAGACACAGAATCACCTTGACCTTGGACATTCTAACCCGCAAATCATGAGAACTAAATCTGTATGGTTCCTAAGGTACAGCCTGCGGTTTTTGGTTACACTAGCCTAAACACATTGAGACTGGGCAAGGAATGCAGAAAGGCACCTTTCTCTGGACCTGTGCGGTTGACCTCTGACCCTGTTCCTCCTCCATATTCATCAGGATGTAATTGACCTTCCCTCTGTATTAACGCTAGGGCTCAGCAACAAGGAACGAAGGACAGAGATATGCCCTGGCCCTGAGAACTGAGGTATGGATGCTCTGAAAGAAACATAATCCAGAGGTAGCTGGCTTCACCCATGACATTACACCTTCCATTTTCATGTGTGTGCACATCATACAGGCACATGTAGGAGTAGGTATGCAGCACATGGGTGCACTTGCATGTCAGGAGTCATCTTCCATGGCTGTCCCACCTTAGTCAGTGAAGCAGCCCTTTCAGTCAACCCAGAGCTCACCGATGTGGCTAGGCTTGTTACCCGCATGCTCTGGGAAACCCATCTCTGCCTTCTGAGACTGAAATTACAGACGCGCAGCCATACTCAGTGGGCGTTTACATGGGTTCTGGGAAACTGGAGTCCTTAAGCTTGGGTGGCAAGTGCTAAGTCACTAACCCATCTCCCTAGCCCAGAGCCTGATCATTATAATGGTAAAAAGTTACTTTCATATACAGGGTTGTCTTGCAACTGTTCTCCTTCACTGTGCTTACCATTTACTAGTGTGACAGGCCAGGAGAACTTCCAGAGTCCCAACTAGAGAGGGCCAGGAGCCTCCTATGGAGCTGAGGAGCCAGCTTGTTCCAACTGGTCCAGAAGAACCCTCCCCATGTACCAAGCAAGGCCGGCAGCCAATCTACAAAAACCTTCTCCACATACCTGGGACCGGTCATCTTCCTTTTCTTTTGATTTCTTTTTTACATTCAATGACTATTCTGAGAAACTCTTTCTTTGGATAGTGGGGTATAGTAACGGTGTCTGGAGTCTGACCCAGAGCCCACCATGGCAGGAAGACACACAGAAAATAGTCATCGGGTTCTCCATGTGTGGGCAGCAGGCCAGCAGGCCTCAGAACACCCTTGACAGAAAGGAGGACGTAGTCTCTCACCTAATAAACCAAGACAACAGCACATTTCTCCCGACACTACTGGCACAGTGACTCATCACAGAGACCATCAACGTGGCCTCCACAAAATGGAGGTGCATCCGCAAGCCGATACAATGTTCCCCACATCAACACCGTTACTACACCCCATTATCCCAAGAAAGAAAGAGTTTCTCAGAATGGTTGTTGAATGAAAAAAAGAAATAAAAAGGAAAGGAAGATGACTGGTCAGTCCCAGACGTGGCGGAGAAGAAGATTTACTGTAGATAAACGGGAGAGCATAGGCATTACCTGGGAGAGTCCAGAGTAAACAGGACCAGACTGGACTGGTCCATGTGAGGAGAGGAGGGAGGGAAAGTCAGAGCAGGAGGCCAGGAGGGTGAAGAGTGGATGAGAAGACCTTGTAACTGAAATGGCTAGACAGAGAAAGTACAGCTAAGGGGAGAGCGGCCCAGCCCCTGGGCTGAAGAAGTCTAGGGTGGGAGAGGGATGTGCCAGCCAGGAGGGCCCTGTAACAGGTAGGGACTGAGGGATGCAGGGAAAACTTGGTAGTCAGCTTTACTGTGTTAAATAGGCAGCTCAGCTTCTCCTCCCAGGTTTGAGACTTAAGACTTGTTACTTCCTCTAGGACTAGCAAGCACATCCAAGTGAACCTCAGATCCACCTAATCCAAAGCCCATCTCTCAGTCTGTGAAGCAGCATACAATGGGGGTTTATAACCTATAGTCTGCAGACCTCTGAGGAGTCCATGGGCAGAAGCCAGGGGTCTGAGAATTGGTTAGGGAAATAATGAGATATGGACCCAGTGCATAACCAGGGTGAGGGAGCAGGCAGTGGGAATCCTTGGACCGTAAGGGGCTAAAGTTATTCGTCACCGAATTGTTTCAAAGTGGTGGCGATAAAATCAAGGCCAGCTTCAATTTTGTAATCATTCGAAAACTGGCTACAGACCATGTACCCCTTTTAACCACTAACTGAAATTCAGCCTCTCTGTCTATTATGAATGTAAGCATGCCCTGTCCCCAGAAATACCCAGTATCAGTGTGATGTTATCAGCCATAGAAGTCACAAGTTTTTTATCACAATAGTCACAAGCTATTCATAGCTCATTATAGTATGTATTGCCTGTGTGTGCACTGGTAGAAATCATGGATGTTTTGTGGCATATTAAACTATTTTGCATCAAGTCAGGCTGATTATGATAGTATTTCTGGGATGTGTGCATGTTCATTGTTGAGGATAATATTTAAAACAGCATGGCCCAATCTGGTTTGTTCTTATGAGGCTGCCATGTTCCTGACTAGGCAAGGCCTGAGGCTAAGAGTGGCGGGGTGTTCTTGCCGCTGCTCAGCTCTGACTGGCCAGAAGCGCCATCCCTGGCATCCACGAGACGGCAGCATGGGAGATGGCTCTGCCAATCCACCACACTCTCTCCACAAAGCTTAGCTGAACCCCAAACAATACCCGCCATCCACTCGGTCCCTGGTAGAAATAAGACTCTAAAGCTTCATTATTGTACAATGGCTTTACATATTTTAAAATGCTCAATTAACAATTTGCCCACACAATTAGAGTTGTTTCCCAATATCTAACCTTAAGATATAAATCGTTACCCAGGACTGTTCTGGACCCAAGTGTGGTTCTCTATGGCTGCTACCTCTCTCCCGGTCCTCTCCTAGCTCCTCCTCCTCTCCTTCGCTCCTCCCACTTTAGCTCCTCCCGAGTTACCGAGCTTTATTGTAAAATGTAGCAGCGGTAGGAAACTATCCTGCTGCCGTTCATCGTCAACTAAACCAGCTCTAGAATCACCGAGAAAAAAGGGGGCCTCTGGGCATGCCTGTGAGGGATCATCTTGATTAGGTTCAATGATGAAGGAAGGCAAGCCCTAAATCTGGGTACCACAAATCCCTGGGTAGGGGATTGTTATGGTTTATATATGCTCCGCCCAGGGAGTGGCACTATTGGGAGACTGTTAGAGTAGGTGTGGCACTGTGGGGCGTGGACTCTAATACCTTGGTCATATCTGCCTGGAAGCCATTCTTCCACTAGTAGCCTTCAGATGAAGATGTAGAACTCTCAGCATTTCCTGCACCATGCCTGCCTGGATGCTACCATGCTTCTGCCTTGATGATAATGGACTGAACCTCTGAACCTGTAAACCAGCCTCAATTAAATGTTGTCCTTATAAGAGTTGCCTTGGTCATGGTGTGTGTTCACAGCAGTAAAACCCCAAGACAGGGATCCTGGACTGTGTAAAATGGAGAAAGGGCTGAGTGCTGGCTTGTATTCACTACTCTCTTTCCTGGTGATGGTTGCTTTGGGATCTTGCTGCCCTGCCTTCCCCATTACCCAGAATAAACCCTTTCTCCCTTCAGTTGCTTCGGTCAGGTGTAGTGGGTCGGTCTGATGCTGCTTGTATCCTATAGCTAAAACTTGTTCCTCAAGGTGTGGGTTGCCCCTAACAAGCAGATGTTCATATACTCAAGTGATGCCATGTGAACCTTCTCCCCAACTTAACTGGGAAGAAGTTAAGTAAGTTAAAGGCTGGAGCCTGTGATTGGACAGTGGAGGGAGTAAGGTGGGACTGGAGGCTGAGGGAGGTTGCAGGTGGAGAGAGAGGGGAGGAGGGATAGGAAGGAGGAAGCTGCCATGAACCAGAACTGTGTGGTCAGGAGAAACAGCAGGTAACAAAAGGTGTTTAATAGCTGGGGAGTAAGTTAGAATAGTGCTAGATCTGCCCAATCTAGTCATTTAGCCTGTAAATAAAATATCTGGATTGTGTGTCTTTGATACCAGTTTATTAGAACAGTAACTCTAACAACAGTCAGGGCACCCTATCACAGCAACAAGAAAGGAGCCGAGGCAATTGCTAACCTGTATTTATTTACTGGTGGAGCAGAGGCCGTCACCACCTACGCATTGCTTTTGTTTCAGTTTTCCTGTTTGGAGAATTCAGTTTTGTTTACAATCCTATGACTGTAAAAGGAGATCCCCAGATTCTCCCAAACACACAAAAAAAGGCAGAGTGCCTGCCACCCAGGCTCTTAAGTGAGCATATGGTGCCTACACTGGGATAGTCAAATCTTTGTGTTATTTTACTTTACATGTGTCTCCTTTCCCCAAATAAACTACCAGTTCTCAAGAGCATGGGCTGGGGACTGTAGTTCATTTCTTCCACAGACACTTAAAAGAGTAGTCAGCCAACCAATGTTTGTTGATTGACTAGCTGATAGAAAATCCTTCAAGTGCCAATGATCTAAGGCCAATGTCACCCTCTATAACTGGGGACAAAACAATAGGCAAGAGGAGTCATTAAGTTCAGGCCCTCTGTGTAGTTGACTATCCTGCAGTTAGGGTACTGGAACTTGCTTCTTTGCGACTAAATATAGCTGGGAACGGGGGAGGGAAGAAGGTTCATTGGAATTTTCCATCAAGACTCATAGGTTAGAGCCCAGTGCCCAAATGCCATGGGAACTGAGCAGATCCCAAGCCGGGAAAATACTCATGGACAAGATGGAGTTGTTTTTGTACACTCGGGATGCCTTATACACCTGGGATCCCAGGCATCTGTGAAGAATCCCATCCTCGTGGAACCTTACTTTCTAGAACTAGGGAGCTGGAGAGGGTCCTGGGCTCTCAGGTGTAGTTGGTATCAAGAGACACTGACTGGGGACTGGGAATGTAGCCCAGAGGGCAGAGCACTGGCCTAGCAGGAGCCCAACAGTATGTGCCTATAAAACCCAGGTGTAATAGTGCATGCCTGAGTGTAATCCCAGCACTCAGGACATTAAAGTGCAGGGTCAGGCAGGAACTGAGGTGCTATTCTCATTATTTTCTTCCTTGTGTAGAACACACCTGGGTCACAAACTCCAGAGGAATCCAATGCCGGACAACTCTCTTTTCTCCTCTAGAATGTCTGGAACTACCAGGATGGCTCTGAGTTCACACAGCTGGTACTACAGCTGCAGGGCCAGCCAGAGCACCTATACATGGCCTCTCACAGGAGGCCACTGAGCTCAGGGAGGAAGTCTCCATGGTGTGGGGTCTGGAGAGTAAACCACACAAGGATATCAAGTGGAAGCAGCAGCTTTTCTGTCTCAGCCCTTGCCCACTCTCTGCCTTCTATGGCAGACATAGCCTACCTAGAATCGAGAAAAAAATGTCCTTATCCCATTCTTTTGTCCCAGGAATTTTAGAGTTAGTTCTCTAACCCCCACCCTCATCAGAAAAGCAAAATTACTCCCAGGTTTAAAGTTTATATCCAGAGCCACCAGTATGCTAAGCAAGGGTTGGTCTCTAACCCCTTGCAGTGTGTGATCCTCCAATGGCAAACATCTCTCCTGCCCCAAGAGGAGCTCCACAGAGTTCCTCTCCTGACAGCACTTTACAGATGAGAACTCTCTTAACCCCTCCTGCCTTCCTTTCCATCTGTCAAGAGCAGCTTCTCACCTCCAAGTTACCCTCCAGCAAAAACCTGCTCTTAGAAAGCTAGCGCTGCATGCTGGTGCCTCTATTAAGACATAGCATTTGACACACCCTGCGTTCCCTTCAAAACACCCTTGGCTGTCACTTACATAAGAGAACTTGGCAAAGCAGATGGAGCAGCCCAGCGGTGTCTTTGCCTGGGGCAGTATATGCTAATATCTTGGCACAGGCACCTTGAACCATTTTGTTTCCCAGCTAAGTTCCATCAGTTGGAAAGTTCGAGATCAGGGAACGTGAAGAGACAAAGCTGTTCCTTTTCTTCCTCCAGAAGATAAAACCACCTTCTTGCTAATTGAATGGTGGTGGAAAATCTGTAGAGCAAATCTTCCAAATCAGCAGGGAGGGGAGCTGGATGCTGCTTAGGGAAAGATACTTGTTCTTGTTTGCTTCATCTTGCTGTGTGAAATCACTGACCCAAAGCAACTTGCTGGAGGAGAGAGTTTACTACCTCTTAACCTTCCAGGTCACAGTCCACCACTAAGAGAAGTTAAGGCAGGAACTCGAGACAAGAGCTTGAAGCAGAAACTGTGGAGAATGCCGTGTGACTTGCTCTCTCTGACTCACTCACCACCTCATGCTCAGCTTTCTTAAACGGCACCACGTCCACCTTCCTAGGGAAAGAACCACCCACAGTGGGCACCCACACACACATCCCTCAACACTCAAGACAATCCTTTTCAGATGTGGCCACAGGCCAGTCTGATCTGGGCAATCCCTCAACTGAAGCAGACTTTGTCAAGTTGTGAGAGAAAGGCATTTAGAGAGAGAAGATGGTATACAAAAAGTAAGAAGGCAGGGATGTGCCTGACATCCTCAGACCTTCTGGAGATGACTGCCTCCCTAGTGAAGAATTTGTGCTTAAGAATTGTTAGCTATTTCATGCAACCAGAATAAGGCCACACCTACACACACACACACAAAACCAAACACACACACACATACCTTTTTTTAGGAAACACCTCTTCTCTCTATACCCCTGAGAAAAGCATAGAGCAGACTGGACTACACCTAGCAACCAGTCCCTTTGATATCAGTGATTGGGCCAGCCATGGGCAGACAATCAAGCCAGACAAATCACAGCTTGTTTGGTTTCAGGACTGTTTCCAGCTGAGTTGACAGAAGGAACTCTTCTCTCTGGAGGAGACTCTGCAGGGCCTAAGAGTCTCCTTTCTCTGGACCAAATAACTCTAAATTCCAACTTCTTTGTTGGCTTTGTGAGATTGTGCACATTCCTTGGCAAGGCTCCACTTCCTCATGAGTAAGATAAATAAAATCATGCAGAGGCAAAAGAGTGGGCCCCACACCTCCACACCACCAAGGGCGACAGGTAAGGGACAGAAGACGCCAGAGGAAAACCTGAGGTTTCCAACAGGGAAAGGCAGACACTGTATACATGCTCCTAAAAGCTCATAACTCTAAAGAATGATGCCATTTGTGATGGTTTGTATATGCTTAACCCAGGGAGTGGCACAATTAGAAGGTGTGGCCCTGTTGGAGTAGGTGTGTCACTGTGGGCCTGAGTTATAAGACTCTCATCCTAGCTGCCTGGAAATAAGCATTCTGCTAGCAGTCTTCAAATGAAGATGTAGAACTCTCATCTCCTCCTGTACCACCTGGATGCTGTCTTGTTTCCACCTTGATGATAATGGACTGAATCTCTGAACCTGTAAGCCAGCCCCAATTAAATGTTGTCCTTTAATAAGACTTGCCTTGGTCATGGTATCTATTCACAGCAGTAAAACCCTAACTAAGACCCATTGAACTTGTAATCTTTGTCCCTGGCTCTATGATCCACATCCTTGCTTGCAAATGTTCTCATCCTGAACAAACTGTTTCTATAACTGTCCATGTGTTCCTGGTCCAGTTCATTGTTCTAGGACACAAGGACCTAGAAATCCCAGCAGGTGCAGCTAGTCTCTAATATCTGCCTATACAAATACCTTATCCCTTTATTCCAACGTTACAGGAAATAAGTCTGTTATACGCTTAGAATAGTATTGGCTTTCCCTAAGGACTCAGTAGATGGTTCTTTGAGACGGCATCCCAGAGCTGCTGACACCGTCAAGCTGTGCTAGAGGTCAACAAGCCAGAGGAGCCTGTCCTCAAAGAAGTCTGTCCTCAGATCAAATCTACCCTCATTGCAAGTCTGTCCTCAAGAAAGGCAATCCTCAGGGAAATCTGTCTTATAGAAAATGACATGGCCCAGTGGTGCCACCTTATCCAGCACTTGGGGGCAGAGCAGGGATTCTGATTCGAGCAGCCTGGTCTACAGATGATTCCAGCAGCCGGGTACAGAGAACCTGTCTCGAAAAACCAAAAAAAAAAAAAAAGTAACACTTCAAGCGGCGTGGTGGCGCACGCTTTAATCCAGCATTGGGAGCGGCAGCGGATTTGAGTTCAGACAGCCTGGTCTACAGGTGAGCCTGAGCTCAAAGAGAAACCTGTCTCGAAAACAAAAAAGAAATGGACTGGGCAAAAACCAGCTTCCTGCACTTGGTCACAGGAGTCAATAAATTCTCCTTTTTTTTTTTTTTTTTTTTTGTCTTATGCTTTTATTCCTTAAATTCCCCTTTTGAAAATGTAAGCACATTCAAATTAAATTTCTGCAAGTAATATTAAATAGCATTTGAATAGCACTGTTTTTAAAAGGCAAAATTTTACTCAGAAATACACTCATGATGTGTATCCCGAATTACACAGTCTGTACACTGAGACAATGGCAAGCTTTTCTGTGTATTCTTTTCTTGTTCCGTTTTCCTAAGTTTCTTGCTAAACTCTAAGAATTCAAGTCAAACTGGAAGAGATCCCAAAAAGGGGAATGCGGAAATCCAACCCAGACACAGTGAGTCACAAATGGAGAAAATAACAGTCCTGCAATGTCGTGGGACTCAAATTCTAAGAACCTCCTGGAACCTGCAACTCCTGCTCCTCGAAGACAATGAGAGGCCAAGTTAGAACTCAGGCTCTAGACACCTCGAGTAATAAACAAAATCAGTAACAGAAGAACCCCAACTAAAAGCCAAGAAAAAAGAGAGAGGATCCACTCGTCCATCATGCCATGATCACCATAAAATGAGAAGAAAGCATTACAGCCCGGCAGTGGTGGTGGCGCACGCCTTTAATCCCAGCACTTGGGAGGCAGAGGCAGGCGGATTCGATTCGCAGGCTAGCCTGGTCTACAGAGGAGTTCCAGGACAACCAGGGCTATACAGAGAACCCTGTCTCAAAAAAACAAAAAAAAAAAAAAAGATCCATGGTGTCTTATGCCGGGGGGGGTGGCGCAGCTAACAGACTTGGGAGAGCAGAGGCAGGGGAAATTCGAAGAGTTCGAGGCCAGGCCGTGGGCACAGAGTGAGTTGCAGGACTAGCCAGGCTAAACAGAGAAACCCTGTCTGATAAACACAAAAAAAAAAAAAAAAAAAAAAAAAAAAAATCTCATTTAAATTGTCAAATACACCCCCCCCAACATAAGACTAAACCTAATAAAAATATTCAGGATCTATATGATGTTTTAAAATGTTTAAATTCTAATGAGAGTCTTCATAATTTTTTCAAAATCAACAGATGACAAGGCAGTGTGGGAGAAATTCCTTATGGTGCTGAAGAATAGAGATGAGAGAAGACATAAGAAAGAGAATGTGAAAGGCAGAGTCTGGCTATCCTCTGGACCTACCAAGTATGGCTGCTGGTGACTTCCCCGGACCTGTGGCCAGGGCACAGACAGGGAGGAGCCAGTAGGCCTGCTCTCCTAAACCAAGACAAACTTGAGCAAGCCTCCTCACCCTGTGTGCATCTGGTTTCCCCTTTTTCTCTATCTCTACAGGTCATGGATGAGCTCAGTCCACAGGTTACCATGCTGAAGCTATAATTCACTCACTTAGGCTGAGAAATGAACATCTGTCATCAAAGGGCCCAATCTTCACCCTCACGGCAAATGCCGCCATTTTCTGAACACACGCCTGGGAGCTGTGACATGTGAGCATGCGTGCTCAGAGAACTGACTACCTGGTTTCTCCCTCAGTTCATCACCTTTCCCAGTGTCTTAGACCTCCCTGCTTCTTGATTCCACAAATATCTTAAGCTCAGCATTTGGGGAGGCAGACTGAAACTTGTTCTCCCATCTCCACACAGGAATAAACTTCTCTCTCTCTCTCCTCTCTCTCTCTCTCTCTCTCTCTCTCTCTCTCTCTCAAAACTCAGCTCTTTCAGTGACCTGCAAACTGTGCAGAAAGTTTGGCCCAGTAATATCCGCCTCTGAGCCTCTGCTCCTCCCCAATGTTACCATCTGGGTCCCCAAGTATAAGGGCATCCCTGAGAGCAGAGCAAGCCAGCAAAAATGAAGTCTGCTGTTAGAAATGTCTTCCCCAGGCTGGAGAGATGGCTCAGTGGTTAAGAGCACTGACTGCTCTGCCAAGGTCCTGAGTTCAATTCCCAGCAACCACATGGTGGCTCACAACCATCTGGTGGATGAAAATCAGACCCAGCTCCACTCCCAGTTCACAAACTTAATTCTCTCTGGTGAACCTGAATCTTGCTCCCAGCTTCCCTACAGTAGAAGAAATCCAAGGCAAATACCCACGTGTCCAGTTTCCTGAAGCTCAGTTTGGATAAAGCAAGTACCCAAGTCAAACGATGATGGTGATAGTATTATTAACAGATGAATTAAAAGGTGCTTGCATGAGTATCAAGTTATTCTAGATGAGAACAAGGCAAGACTTTGAGGCTGGTTTTCCTCCACAACACTCAGTGGGCAACTTAATAAATCCACAACCGATTGTTGGATATTAAGGAGTAATTTCTCATCCTGTCCTAGTTGCCTGGAAACCCCTGCCTCCCTTCACTTCTTTGAGTTGAAGACACTGGTGTGCTCTTTTAAGACATAGGTATCAGCTAGAAAAGTAGATACATAAATCATTGTCTTTCGCTAATCTCACAGGCGAAAGCAGTTCATCAATCATTAATTTTTCTTCCTTCTGCCATGATTTGGGACGACAGAGTCGGGGAGGGGAGGGGACTAGAGTACACCTGTGCTGGTCTCTTGTGTTTTCACCTGGAAAATAGATAAGAGAAATTTGATTATCCCTAGAATCCTGAGATCCACTGCTATGGTCAGAATATTGTACACACACACAGACACATGGGTGTGTGTGTGTGTGTGGGAGGAGAGAGAGAGGAGAGAGAGAGAGAGAGAGAGAGAGAGAGAGAATGTTAAAATGTAACTACTGTGCAATCATGAGTTGCAGAGTCTTTAGAGGCGGTTAAGCCTCGAAGGCAGGGTCCTCATGAATGGGATTAGTGACTTTTTAAAAAGGCTAAGTGAATGAACCTATCGAACATTAAATTAAGAGAATATGTCAGGAACAGAAAGACAAATTAGGGGAAAGTGTTAAAAGTTGAGCATGGTGCCAGGCAGTGGTACGCACACGCCTTTAATCCCAGCACTTGGGAGGCAGAGCAGGCAGATTTCTGAGTTCGAGGCCAGCCTGGTCTACAAAGTGAGTTCCAGGACAGCCGAGCTACACAGAGAAACCCTGTCTCGAAAAACCAAAAAAAAAAAAAAAATAGTTGGAGCATGGGATGAGGCAGCCTGGTGCTGACCGAGCAGTTTGTCAGGAAGACCACAAGGCATCCACAGAAATGTTTCCTTTACTTAACAAAAGCATGGTCGGTGTGGCCATCATTAATCCCATCACTTGAGGCAAGGCAGGCGATTTCTGATTCAGCACATGTTACATGAGTGAGTTCTCAGACAGCCGAGTACACAAGAAACCCGTTCGAAAATAGTTATAATGTGCAATATAAAAAGCAAAAGATAATTGCGAGTTCTGCCACAAGAATGGATGTCAAGGGTAGAAGCACTTGTGCTGAGCTGAGTTTGGTCCGAAGGACCCACAAGCTCAGACCAATTCCCACAAGTGTTCCTCTGACCTCTACATAGGCATCATGGCACACTCATACATACATCAGACATGCATGCATGCATGCATGTATACATACATACATATATACATATATACATACATACATCATACACATAAGTACAGTTTATAGCTGAATATAGTTTATAATTGGTTGCATATTTAAAATAGCCAGAAGATTAGATTTCAATGTTCTCAACACAAATAAATGGTAATGTCTAAGGTCAGGGACATATGATGACCCTGACTTGGTCTTTACACACACATAGATATGTATACAAATACCACGTTGTCCTCCGCAGGTCTTGTGTCAACTGATACAAGCTAGAGTCACCTAAGAGAAAACCTTGGTAGAGAAAATGTCCTTATCAGATTGACTTGTAGGCCAGCCTGTGGGTCGTTTTCTTGAAGAATGATTGATGTGGAAGGGCTCAGCTCACCGTGGGCAGTACCATCCCTAGGAAGGTGGTCCTGGGTTACATAAGAAAGCAGCTGAGCAACCCATGGGAACGTAAACAGCATCCTTACTCACTTCTGTCTCTAATCTTGCCTGACTACCCTCCATGACCGATTATGATCCGTGATGTAACGTAAACCCTTTCCTCCACAAATTGGTTTTGGTCAGGTGTTTTATCACAGCAATGGAAACCTAACTAAAAAACACCATAATCCATAAGTCTTTGTAATTTGAGAGAGGAGAGAGAGAGAGATTACTATTCACTCTTTCCCTGATCTCAGACTTCTCAACCTTCAAAATTGTAAGAAATTAACATCTCTTGTTTATTAATTACCCAGTCTAAGGCATTTTGTTATAGCAAAAAAAAAAAAAAACCTGAATGGACTAAGGCGTGCGTGCACACACACACACACACACACTTGCAACAGAAAGCAAGCTGACCTTGTGCATGTGTCTTGGGATGCCCGGCCCAATAGAGTCTGGCACCTTTGTCACCCCTTGTGGCGTGTTTCTCTGATCCTCTTTGTTCTGTCAGGCAGCTATTGAGAGCTTTCCATTCATTTACCAGTTAGATTCTTTTGAAGCTCTCATTTAAAATAATTTGATATTCAAGCAGTATGTGTGCGGTTGAAAGTCATGAAATTATTCATCAGAAAGCCTCTTTCTTTCTCCCAGATAGCAAGTGAAGTGTGCAGCAGCTCCCCCGAGCAATGCTCGCTGCCTGGAAAAACCCTTTTTGCAGCAAGGCTTTGCCACCATCCCTAAATTGAGTTATTCCGACAGCCTTTGATGCGATGTGAGGTTTTTTTTTCCCCTCTAAGCATACATATGAAGGCTGGACAACAACATAATTTAATTCTTCAAGATTTACTTTTTAATCACCAGGGCAGTTCTTGTGGGATCCAGAACGTTGACCCCGTTTTCTCAAGTAGAAATTAACTTGGGTCAAATCATTCCTGGAATTTGAATTAGTTATTTTTCTCCTTACCAGCTTTAACTTCAAGCTTCATTTTCCAGCAGCTGGGAACATCTGTGCTGCCTCTGAATCCCAGATGATTTGAGGCAACCAAATGTGGACAAAGAAGCTATTCACCGCGTGCTGGATTCTGCTGGCAGAATTCTTCATTATGTTCTGAATTGGTAGCGAGGTACAATTGTGTTTAGGTGTCTGAATTCCCTTTACAAAAGGAAAATGAGACAATTACCAAGGATTTGGAATGTAATCAAAATAGCACAGCCATTTTACTGTTGAATAAGAAATCTTCCTGTAAACACTATAGCATGTTATTTCAGGGGAGGGGCAAATATTTACCATGAAGGGATTCGATTAAAAGCAGTCACGGGAAGTTAAGAGACCTTCTCGATTCAAATGTGTGCTGACAACATTATTGTCTGATTATTTATTCAATGAGCAAGGAACAAATACATGTAGTGTTAATAAACCACCCCACGCATGCCACCAAAGTATTTCTCCAGACAGGAACTGATCCTTCACTAAAGAAAGAATCCCAGAATTGCAAAGTGCCCACCTAGCAGGAAGGATGTGGATCACATCAAGGATCTAGAGGAAGAAAGAAAAACCTCAAGGATGCTTAAACCATACATAACACTTCTCAGACAGGACCAGTCCAGAGCTGGCACAAACTGCACTAGGAGGGTCCCGCCAAGAGCCCCAGAGGGAATATTCTAGAGACCCAAATTATAGGGTTATGGAAACAGTCTTGCGTTTGAGGTCCTTCAAAGATCTTTATTCAACCACCTATATGATTTATTGATTTATGGCTTATGTTTCCGCTAATCTTCTTTATATGACCCCTAAATACACCTCTCTGTAATAACAGACTAGCTTCTAGAAGTTTACATTTCCATCTTCCTTGATCTGCTTGTCTATTTTTATTTTTTTATTTTTATTTTTATTTTTTTTTGGTTTTTCAAGACAGGGTTTCTCTGTGTAGCCCTGGCTGTCCTGGAACTCACTCTGTAGACCAGGCTGGCCTCGAACTCAGAAATCCGCCTGTCTCTGCCTCCCAAGTGCTGGGATTAAAGGCGTGCACCACCACCGCCCGGCTGATCTGCTTGTCTATGATATCTAAAGACAAGGGCTCCTCCAAGGATCCCTGCCCTCGTTCCCTTTGCCATCCCCATTTACATCTGGTTAGTGTAGTTTGCACTGCTAACCATCCCTGGCTGTGGCCTCCTGACTCTGGGAAGTTCTTCTCTCCTTATTTAGGATGAGGAAGCTGGTGCCTGGAAAGGGAAGCCCTGGAGCTGTTGATCATCATTGGCAATAATCAGGCACCCACAGTCCAGTTTCCTAAATGTCATGAGACTCCCCAGGAGCCCTGGACTCATGAACACCATCCAGTTGTTTCTCTGAGACCCTCCACACCCAGACAAGATGGCTGCATAATCATGGAGCCAGAGAGAACATGGCAGGAGATGGGACAGCTGTCAGACTGACCTAGTGGTTTTACTATGTCGCCACAAATGGAAAGACAAAGATGAACTAAGTGGAAGGCAGAGGCCACTTCCTAGAGGAATTTATTACTCATTACTTACATATAAAAACGTCTGTTGAATACCCTAACCTAGGGAGCTTTGTGCCAGAG
Organism: Mastomys natalensis; assembly: GCA_021653895.1. Taxonomy (NCBI): domain Eukaryota; kingdom Metazoa; phylum Chordata; class Mammalia; order Rodentia; family Muridae; genus Mastomys; species Mastomys natalensis. The sequence continues at coordinate 1,242,539 of JAJTUV010000084.1, forward strand.
CTCCTTCAGGCACCGTGTCAATCTACTGCTTCCTGTGCTTCCATTTTGTGTCCCACTTTCAAAATCGCTGCCATCTTCCTTTCCCACTTGTCACTACTGTTTTCTCAATATTCTCCCTTAGATTGTCTCACATTTTATTTAACGTTGCTTTCAAAGAAAAAGACTTCCTGCTGCTGTAATAAAGGGTGATCCACTTCCTGTGGCCTATGAATGTGAGATTTATTGTCACCATAAAAATAACTATAATCCCAGCCTGGTGGTGCATGCCTTCAATCCCAGCACTCAGGAGACAGGTGAGGTGAATATGTGAGAGTTCAAGGCCAGCCAGGGCTACTGGGCAAGTTCTGGGACAGCCAGGGCTACCTGACAGAGAGACTCTGTTTCAAAAAATAAATTTAAAAAAAAAAAAAGCAGTTAGAAGAGCAGATAAGAGGCCAACCTGCCCTCAGAACTCTCCAGACTGGGGCAAATGCATAGCTTGAGCCAAAGAGTCCCAGGGCCCCCTGGGAAACATAATAAGAACACAAATCTAAATAAACAACCAGACACAGGAGTAGTACCCTACTCCACCAAAACCGCAATAAAGCAGACCCTGCTGTTAAGGTCAGTTTACCTTATTAACTATTGCCCTAAAGTATTTCCAGTACAACTCATCTGTCATGCCCATGCCTAGGTGGATTCGACTTGTTGCTCAGCTTCTTGATCAAATCCCACAGTCCTTCTTAAAGGACTAGGGATTACAAGGAGCTTGGCTTAGATTTCAGTTTCACTACTTTCAGACTTCAAACCTTACTTGTTGAACAATTAATTCCTAAAAGATAAAAGACAGTCACCTTATCCAGGCTTCTGCAGCATCTCAGGAAAACTTGGAGAGCAGAGAATATGAGGAAGAGAGGGAGGAAGACAGACAGACAGAAGAGACAGAGAGACAGAGAGACAGAGAGACAGAGACATAGAGACAGAGAGATGACCTCAGTCCAGGGATATGATTGAAGAGGCAATAGCAATTCCAAGCATTTTAAAATTATCGACTGAACAGGGGACGTTGGTAATCACTCAAGCCATAGCTGGTGACTTAATACACTCATGTTTGGGTTAGTTAATAGTTCAATTCCAAGAGGTTATAATTGTAAATCTCAGGACTGCTGGCTTAGCTCTAATTTGCAGTGCAGAAGTGTCTATGGAATCACCACTTACAGTCAATTTTCTCTGAGCGAGACGGGAAGCAAATCAACATGGGGACACTTGAATATCAAGTGAATGCTTTCAGTGGGCTTTGTCCTCTCTGGGAGAACCACAAGGAAGCTGTGGTGCGTGGCAGGACCACATGGTAGAGTTGGCAGTACCCAGTGTACACGCTGAGGTCACAGGGCAGCCCCTCCCATGTGGCATAGTCATTCCTCGGAGTCCAGTGACTGAGGATGGATTTCCATGTGTGTACTTGATTTACCCTTCCCACCTGGGACATCCAGCTTCTCACGGGCTTGCCCTCAGATCCCGTCATCACTATCCAGCTTGTCTCTGCCTCTCTTGGTAGAAGCCACCCTGTCAAAGCTCTCCAAAAAGGTTGATCATGCCTCTCTTTAAAGATAAACCAGAATCAACGTCTGACATTGCCCTGCTGGCCCAAACAGGAATGGGGAACAGAGACACTCTACAAAAGGCAGGGCAGCATTGAGGCTGAAGCCAAGCCACTCTGTGATTGCATGGTGTTAAAATTCGTATAGATATAGACAGGACTAAGTACATAGACAATATGTGGGACAGAGCTAAGTCCATCTACTGTGACCATAGCAGCTTTCCCTAGAGCCCTATCAGGAAAATATGAACATGTACATTAATTCGTTCCTTTGTTTGTGACAACGGTTTCTGATAGCCCAAGCTGGCTCGAGCTCCCCGTGTAGCTGAGCATGACTTTGGCCTTCTGTTTCTGCTTGCCCAGGGCTGGGGCTGCTCTCCTCCTAGTGTAAAAGCATCCATCTCCAAAGCCATTTGCCTTCCTCCACCCAGCCCTACTTTGTAAGTTGTCCCTAGTAAAGCTACTCTTTGTTGTTCCTCTTTGCCCAGCATTAAACAATCTGAAAAGTGCTGGAGAGATGGCTCAGCGGTTAAGAGCACTGACTGCTCTTCCAGAGGTCCTGAGTTCAATTCCCAGCAACACCTGTGGCTCACAACATCTATAATGAGATCTGATGCCTCTTCTGGCATGCAGGCGTACATGCAGATAGAGCACTCATATACATAAAATAAAAATAAATCTTTTTTTTTTTTTTTAAGTCTAAAAGAAACTACCTTCATATGACAGAGACAGATGTTGCAGGAGGAAACAAAACGCCCTAATCAGTTGTCAGGTTTTCAAAATTACTGATGAGCTTCGGATAACACTGAAGTATGAGCCATGGATTCGCTAATCTTTTTTGCTTTAATTAAAAAAGTGTGATGAGCCACTTCAGGAAGGGAGGGATGGCATATTTGTCTAAAGAATCTCAGGTTCTGGCTCTGGGGATTAAGTCAACAGTTACCACATAAAAGGTCTGACAAAGGAGAAAGAGAAATATCTCAAGTGTCAGGGATATTTATGGAGCTTGGTAGATATACGACTCAGAAAGTAGTCTTCAGTCTATTCACCCTCTGGACTCCTCTTGCTTCCTTCCCCTTCCCCCCCAAAAAATCCCTTCCATGTATCCACATTCCTTGACGTGGTCCTTTTCCCAATTAGCCATTTCCCAATTAGCTTTTCATAATAAATGTTTTCTCCTTGACACAAACTCTTCCCTCTCAAGTGCTGGATTCTGAGCTGCAAGCAGAACGAACCATGCTTGGTAAGGCCACCTCGCCTTTCATAAATCACTGTTTTCCCAGATGAGGTTGAATGGTAACCCCCTTCCCTTTACAAGCTAGGATAGCCGGGCAGTAGTGGCGCAGCTTTAATCCCAGCACTTGGGAGGCAGAGGCAGGCGGATTTCTGAGTTAAGGCCAGCCTGGTCTACAGAGTGAGTTTCAGGACAGCCAGGGCTACACAGAGAAACCCTGTCTCAAAAAACAAAAAATAAAAAAAACAAAAAAAATACAAGCTAGGATAGTAGTTGGGCCACCCAATATCTCAGAGAGTCAGAAAGAACAATTCCAGGAGCCTATTCCTCCATTAGGTGTTGTCCTAAGAGGGACTCAAAGTGATAGAAGACAGAATCTCAGCTGCTCCACTTTCCCCTCTGGGATGCTCAGAAAAGCCAGAGTCAGGGTGAGAGGCAGGTTTCTAGGGAGCTAAGAAAGCTGTCTCTGAAGAGCTGAAGATGGGGGCGGTATTGACTCACCATGATAGTCATTTCATGAAATTTGAAAAAAAAGATTTCTATCTCTTCTTGTTTGTCCCTCAACCACCTTCCATTTATCTTAAGGAGTCCCCCTACAATAGATAATATGACTTCAAGGCCCCACAAAATCCAAGTTAACCCCAGCCAGACCTGAGAGTACACACTATCCTTCCCCACCATCTATTCACATAACATGAAGTCATCCAGCCACACTCCCCAGCTGATGTACTAACAACAGAAATCAGGAAGATACAGAAGGGAAGAGGAGGGACAGAAGGAAGACAAGAGTCAGAAGGAAGGGACTCTGCCTCCACAGCTTCCCAAGAGCTGAAGCAAGGGCAAAAGAGGTATTTCCTAAAGTCTAGACACATATAACCATGCAGCACCATGCAGTGGAACCAGACTGAATAGTTCAATTCTATTCCACCACTCACAGGTCAAGTGACCATGGGCAAATTGCTTGACCTCTCCTTGGTCCCTCACTGGTCAAATAATAAGAGTAGCTACCTCATTGGATGGTAAGGACTGAATGATTATCTGCATATAAAATGCTCCTAACAAAGTATGGCATATAGAATGTGCTAGATTGTAAATGTAACTTGCATTCTTTATAATAATTGTATTCTTAGAGGCTTACTGTCTCTGTCTAAATAACCTAGGCCTAATCCTGAAAGCTTTTAGCCTCTGCACAATCTTATCTAGGCGTACCAATCTTATCAAGGCCTAGAATGTTTTCAGCCTCTGAGACTTGCTGCTGAATAAGCTGCTTCTTGTTCTTCCTGAACTCTGGCTGGCTGGTTCAACTCAGCTGTTCTGGCTCAAACTCCTCTCCCAGATGACTTATTCAATCTGGCTTTTCTCTCTGCCTCTGAATTGTCTGCTTGGCCCCAAACTAACTCTAGAAATCTGTCCTAATCTTCCAGCTCCTTCTCATTCTCTTGATCATTCTGTCTTCACCTGTGTCTAGCTTGTTCTCTCTTCTACCTCTCTCTGTAAAACTCTCCTGATATAACTGACTTCACCTTCTGCACTGTCTCTCAAGTAGCTTCCCTTCCCTCTCTCTTCTTGTGCGAGTTGGGCATATCCTATTCTGTCAGATCTTTCTCTGATTTGTCACGTTTTCTGCCACTCAATTAGACATCACTTTCAAACATGAGTGCTTCCTTCTACAAACTAACTTTACCTTCATTGTTTGGGATTAAAGGTGTGTACTTAGGGTGTGTCTATATTTCAGCCAGAGGGATTAAAACTGTGCTAAGGGCTGAGCACATCCTAACTAGAAACAAGTTCAAATATCCTGTAACACTCTATGGTAACAGTGAATTCCAGCCCTTTCAAACATGAATCACATAGCTCAGATGTCCTATAAGCCACGTCAGGAACACCGTATTTTGTTACTCCAGACACTTCCCAAGGAGTACCAGCCTTCCTGAAAATCACCCTAAAGCCAATCTTCCTGATTCAGGCACTCCTTCAGGAAGCATCTGTGCTTCCTTCCCATGCATCCACCCTTTCAGCCTAGTGACTTCCTTCTCTCCCCCTGATCCAGCCCAACTCCTCCAAGACTCAAACCTCAGCTTCGCCTTCAGAATATCAGGTGTTTAGTCACAGCATCAAACAAGTAAATGATACACAGGGACTAGACTTTTCATTCTCCTTGAGTTAAATATCTACAGGCAGGTGTAACCCAAGCATGTGGTCCTAACGTGTGGGCACATGAAGGACTTCACAGCACAGTGGAAGTGGGAAGGAAAGGCACATGAAGAAGAGGTCAGAAGGATCGCACAGGATGAGAAGGCCTTTGCTGCGTGTTGTCATCATAAGGCTTTGTTCTGAGTGACATGGGTGCTCCCAGCAGGTTCTCAGAACAGCGATGTGGCGTTATGACTTTTACTTTAAATGGCTTCCTTTAGCTGTTGCCATGATTTGCATGCATCCACCTAGAGCTTCTATGTTGAAAACTTGTCCCTAAATTCATACGTCAATGGCACTTGGCAGTGGGGCCTTGGGGAAGATTAAGGCTGAATAAGATTGTGAGGGTGGTATGGGGCCTCTGGTAACATTAGTAGCTTTATAAGAATGTAAAGAGAGAACCACACTGGTGTGTGTACTCCATCTCACCACACGGTATCTTCCGCTGTCCTACAAGGTGTCGTGAAGTCCCTCACCAGAGGCCAAACACAAGTCTACACCTTCCTCTTAGATTTCCAAACTCCATCATCATGAGGCAGAGAAATGTTTTTCTTTATAAATTAACAAGTCTCCTGCATTTTGTTATAGCAACAAGAAACAGATTAAGGCAGTTACTGTGTTAAAAATGAATTCTGGGGCCAGCAAGAGGGTTTAATGCGTACCAAGCCTGCTGACCTGAGTTTGATCCCAGGGCCCATTTGTTAGAAGGAGAGAGCTGATTCTCCTCCTCCTCATACATATTAAGTAAATAAAAGACTAGTTGTAAAAATTTTTTAAACTTGTATATAAAAAAGAATAAAATCCTCTAGAGTCTGAAGGTAGATGCAAAGAGACCCATTTTAAGGCTGGTGGAGGTGACCAGATCAAAGATGATAGGAGACTCAGACCATGACAAGAGCAGTTAAGGAGCTACTGGGTGTCAGAGTCTAGATATATTTTGAAGGTTGAGCCTATAGGATTTCCAAACAGCTGCTAATCAAAACATATAGTAAGCTCCTAATGTATGGAAGGCACTAGCTATGAAACTACTTCTGACCCAATTGGCCAGAGGAAGGTCACCCAGGTTTTGATTGGTGCCAGTTATTCTTAAGATAGATTGTGCCATGGGACATTTCTCACCCTCAGTGTCCTGCCATCTGTTCTTCAAACGTTTGCTCTCCAGATCAAAGCCAATATAGCCTGCCAGACCTATGAAGTGTGCTGTAATTTTTATCCACCCAGCATCAATCTGTAGTATCTACATTAAGAAAATTGATGACCTGAATTCTTCATAAATCCTTAATCCTCCAATCTTATTTTCCCATCCGTCACCTCCTCTTTACTCTTAATATTCAGGTTTCTGCTTTCAAGGCCAGGTCAGCCCTCTTGAGGACTTCCATCTTCCCCGTCTCTTGCATCTGTCTTGGCCTCCTGGGACAAACACAGCCCGAAGATGGAAACAGACTCATCTGTCTTCCGTAACCATATGGATAAGATGCAGTCATTACCGTTGTCGGCATTGTTGTGCTTTGGAAGCTAATTAAGACAATTAGCTATTAAATACCAAAAACAATTAAGCTAATTGAAATAAACCATATGCAGTTTTCACCATTTCGTAGGAAAAAAAAAAAAAGGGCTGAGCCACAACCGTTTCTGTACCAAAATAAATCAGGGAGTGCAGGAGCCCGAGACAGAGGTGTTGTAGCACCCGATCCCTTCATCCCCACAAAATGTCTCTCAGAAACATTTGGCTTGGTTTTTGGAATGTTTTTCTATACTGAAGGGGGATAAAAAGTTCAGAATTTCTGTCCAAATGTGTCCTGCTTTCAAGGCCAGGATATAAACTGCAGGCGCATGCTGTTAGTGTGATTCTGATTCAACTCAGTGGCTGCATGAAGCATCCAAAGATCTCCGAAGAAATGCAGCCTCTCCAAGATCCCTGGAGCTTGTCTTGAAGTTAGTTGGTCTTCTGGGGGACAGACGCTGCCCTGTGGTGTTTGGATGTGACTGGCAGTTTTAGACAGCATGTGTAATTTCCCGGTAGTGGGGAACCATGGGAGGGAAGAGTGCTGTCAAGACCAGGGAGAGCTCTTTATAGAGTGTTTATCTGGAATTCTTTCAGCTGCGTGTGCCAAAAGGAAAAAAACTCAACTACAGTTTGTGTGGGCCAAAAATAGAACATGGCTGGGAAGGACAGGCAAGAGAGACAAGAAAGAAAGAGCCAGAATTTAGCTATGAGGGACCAGGAACGGGGCTTCCCAGTGATGCAGCTCAACAAAGTCTATCTCTCTGCCCACCCTGTCTGTATCTCACCTCTGTGCTGGCTCCACTCTGCCTTCAGAAGAGCTCTCTCTGTGGCAGGGACAACAAACGCAGCCAGTATCAGTTTGGCAGCTCTGTTGGTAAAGACTCCATATGTCCATATGTCCCATGTTCATACACCCATTACCCATGATGCGTTCCCAGCATTTGGTCTCTAGATCAAAGTGCTAACTAAGGAAAGGACCAGGTTTCGATGAGCAGGGAGCATACAAAGGGTGTTGACTAAGGGGGGAAAGATCGAGCAGCTGAGCATACATAAGCCTCCATAGTTTTTGTAGCCTCACTGTGATGGTTTGTATATGCTCGGCCCAGGGAGTGGCATGATTAGAAGGTGTGGCCCTGTTGGAGTGGGTGTGTCACTGTGCTGGGTATGGGCTATAAGACTCCCATCGTAGCTGCCTGGAAGTTAGTCTTCCACTAGCAGCCTTCAGATGAAGATGTAGAACTCTCCGCTTTGCCTACACCATGCCTGCCTAGATGCTGCCATGTTCCTGCCTTGATGATAACGGACTGAACCTGTAAGCCAGCCCCCAAAAAATGTTGTCCTTTATAAGACTTGCCTTGGTCATGGTGTCTGCTCACAGCAGTAAAACTCTAAGACAATCACTATCTTCCCATTCCTTCACCAAAAATTCAAAAAATGAGATTATAGACACTGAGGATCCAAATGCCTCAGATCCAGCCTCAACGCCACCTCAACCACAGGCTTCAAGCCCCTTGACCAAAATAGAACATAGTGGGAAAAGCCTGAGGGATAACCCAGATTCTGTCTCCTCTTGCAGTAAGACCCTTTCCCGCTTTTTAGTAAATACTCATTATTTGGGCTGCAGCCAGGGTCAGTCTGTACCTAAACCCACTTCTTATGCTTGTAGAACCCTCCTAGGTTGCAGACAGTGGTATGCTGGCAGACACAGGCAGCCTGTTATGGAGAGAGAAGGGACACCATCTGCTTGCACTGTCTGCTCATTTCCATTAAGGTGATGGGTGGCTGCCAATGTGATGTCACTCTCTTGGACACCTGAATGTCCAACTACCATCTGAGCTACCAATAAAACTCTCGGTCTCTTACCCCAAAGAAACGAAGACGCTTCTTCACATAAAACATTGTGAACAATGGCCCATGGGTGCTCTATTTGGAATAAGTTCAATGGAAGAAGCTTCTCTGTCCCCCAGTGAGGGACAAACTAGAGTGCAAGTGAGCAATGAAAGAGAATGAACTTCTGATGTACATAGCACAGCAAGCTGATCCCTGGAAGTTTCAGTGTATGATCTAGCTACAGAATGTTTGTTTGTGTGTGTGTGTGTGTGATAGCAGACATTTTTTTTTTTTTTTTGGTTTTCCGAGACAGGGTTTCTCTATGTAGCCCTGGCTGTCCTGGAGCTCACTCTGTAGCCCAGGCTGACCTCGAACTCAGAAATCTGCCTGCCTCTGCCTCCCAAGTGCTGGGATTAAAGGCATGCGCCACCACCGCCCGGCGAGACATTTTTTAAATAGGATCTCACTATGTAGCCCTGACTGACTGGCCTGAAACTCACTCTGTAGACTCACAGAGATCTGCCTGCCCCTACCTCCCTAGTACTGGGATTAAAGGCATGCATCACCACCATCTAGCTTCAGTTCAACAAATTCATTTGCAGAGTAAAAATGTTAAGCTTTTATGAGCTCCAGGTCAGCAGTCTTCACTGTCAAATCTAAGAGCTGTTTGCCTAGTCTAGATGCAAAGAATCCAGTCGATTCTTTTATACAGCTGGGGAGATAGCTCAGTGGTTAAAAATGCTGGCTGAGCCAGAGTTCAGATCCCAGCACCCACATAACAAGCACAGTGTCACTCAAAGGCCTGTAGCTCCAAGGGATCTGATGCCTTCTTCTGGTCTCTGTAAGCTCACAGACACATGTACCCTTCCTCACATACCCTATAATGCACATACATTCACACAGATACATGTGCAAACATAAAAAGAAACAAAAATCACTAAAAAAAAAGTAATTTTAAAAAGTTTTACATTTAAGCTTGTGATTCATTTTGATTTAGTTTTTTTTCTTTAGAATATAAGATTTATACCAGGATTTTATTTATTCTGTTTGCCTATGAAAGGTCTATCACTGCATCATTTATTGACAAAGCTGTCTTTTATCCCTTAAGTTATTTTTGTACCTTTTGCCAAAAGTCAGTTAGGCATGTGTCCGCGGATTGATTTCTAGGTCATCCATTTATGCTCCATTAATCCATGTGTCTGTCTCTCTTTTTTTTTTTTTTTTTTTGGTTTTTCGAGACAGGGTTTCTCTGTGTAGTCCTGGCTGTCCTGGAACTCACTCTGTAGACCAGGCTGGCCTCGAACTCAGAAATCCGCCTGCCTCTGCCTCCCAAGTGCTGGGATTAAAGGCGTGCGCCACCACCGCCCGGCTGTCTGTCTCTCTTGATTACTGAAGCTATATAGTAATTCTTGGACTCAGGTAGATGAAGTCACCCTTATTTTCTCTTTTCATGTCTCCTGGCTACTATGATTCCAATGTTTTACTATACAAATTATAAAATAGTTTTATCTATACCTACAAAAAATTTAGCATTTGATAAAAGTTGTATTGAACCTATATGGTGTTTTTTTTGTTGTTGTTGTTGTTTTGGTTTTTCGAGACAGGGTTTCCCTGGCTGTCCTAGAATTCACTCTGTAGACCAGGCTGGCCTCGAACTCAGAAATCTGCCTGCCTCTGCCTCCCAAGTGCTGGGATTAAAGGTGTGCGCCACCACTGCCCATAGAACCTATATGTTTTTAAAAACTGAACCCTTTATAATATTGAACTTTCTGCTCATAAACAAGGCATGTCTCCTCCTTCATTCACTGCCTCTTTGATTTCTTTCAACTTGGCAGTTTTCAACATATAGATTATATATGTCAGATTTGTGCCTAAATATTTTATATATTTGTGTGGTTACAAATGATATTATATTTTTATTTGATTTTCCTCCTTGTTCCCCACCCTTCCCCAGCTGTTTGTTTGCTTCTTTTGGTTTGTTGGCCGGGTGAGGAGGATCTTTTGTTTCTTGAAGCCACCCTGTAGCCTTGAATTCCCGGCCCTCCTGCCTCTACCTCCCAAATACTGGGATTACAGGGGTGAGCCAGAGAACCCTGCTACTCAATGTTGCTTGCCTCCCCCCACCCCCCAGTCTCCTGGCTTCCTTTCCTTTGGCTGTGGTTTGCTAGGCTTTTTCTAAGTTCTTGAGATAGAACTTAAACAATTGATTTGAGATCATTTCTCCTTTTGGTTTTTTCCTTAAACGAGGTCCAGCTCTAGTTCTGTTTCAAGTGAATCTCTGACTCATTACCCTTCCTTCCAAAGCTCTGGGATGGCAGCCGTGTGCTACTGTGCCTATTTTTTTAATTCCTTTTTTCTGTTTGGATTTGTTGGGGGTTGTTGTTTTGGTTTGTTTGTTTGCTTGCTTGCTTGCTTGCTTGCTTGTTTTTTCAGTTCAAGGCTTGTTTGTTCAAACTCATGGCTTTATGATGTTTTATTTAGGTTTTTTATTCTCTCTCTCTCTCTCTCTCTCTCTCTCTCTCTCTCGTGTGTGTGTGTGTGTGTGTGTGTGTGTGTGTGTGTGTGTGTGTGTGTGTATGTATGTTTCGAGACAGGGTTTCTCTTCATAGTCTTGACTGTCCTGGAGCTTGCTCTGTAGACCAGGCTGGCCTTGCAGAGATCCACTTGACTCTGCCTCCAAAGTGCTGGGATTAAAGGCATTCAGAACTACTACCCAGCCTTAGTTACTTTCTGACTACTATGAAAAGACATTATGACCAAGGCAACTTATAAACAACAACAAATTATTGGGGCTCAGAATTTTGGAGGTTAGATTATGGCAGCAAGTGTCAAACTAGAGCTGAGTGTCTCCAATGGTCCACAAGCACTAGGCAAAGAAAGAGGGGGATGGAGAGAGGGAGAGGGAGAGAGAACTAACTGGGGACTGGTTGGTGTGGGCTTTTCAAACCTCAAAACCCACCCCCAGTGACACAACAAGGCCACACCTCACAATCCTTCCCAAATAGTTCCATTACCCAGGGACCAAGCATTCAAATATATGAGCATAGGGAAGCCATTCTCATTCAAACAACAAGACTAGGCAGAAGTTCTACTGCTGGGATACTCCTGTCCTTGAGTTTTTGAGATATGATCTATGTAGCTCAGGCCTTGAACACACTGTGTAGCAGAGGCAGGTCTCAAAGTCTCCATCCTCCTGCTTCTGCCTCCAGCGTTCTTAGACTACAGAAATACATCATCAACACACCCAGCATGTTCTGCTTCACTTATATGTGTTTAGAGCTATGAATCTCCTTCTCAGAACTGCTATAGCTGCATTTCTCGGATTTTGATATATGACAGCTTTAGTGTCATCTAGTTCAATATTTTATTTCCCTGAAGACTTCTTTTGGACTCATTATTTTTCAAAACCTGTCTAGTTTCCATATGTTTGGAGACTTTCCTTTATTTTTCTGTTACTGATTTTTCATTGGAGTCTACAGTGTTTGAGAACAAGTTCTATGCTGATACTCTTAAACTGGTTGCAACTTGTTTTATCGTCTAGAATATTGTCTCTTAGTACATACTCCATGAAGAACAGGACAAAAATGGCGAGAGGGCAGAGCAGACAGAGAACACAAGAGGAGTACGTCTCTTGATGCTTCAGGTTAGTGTGCCCTATTCGGCAGTTCAATCCCGATGGTTGGTGGTAGTGCGGACGATGGCTTCAGTGGCTTCTTCCTCTTCTTCATTTGTTTGTTTATAGAGAAGTCTTGAAATCACTATGTAGACACAATAACACTTCTTTCTCTTGGAAAGCCCATCAGGCCTCTCAACACCACCCAGAGGGGATGAAGGAAGGATACCTCATTTTTGTGGGGGTTATCGGAGCTGGAAACTGAGGCTCCCCCACTTGGCCTCTGTGACACTGCTTTAACAGCAGTGTTGAGGTGCCCTGTCACAGTCCCCCAGTTGGAAGTCAAAGCATACACCTCAGCCTCTGTTGGACTAGGAGGGGGTAGACCCTGTTTATTTATTACTTATGATATTTGGAATTGTCACCTTTATGTTTTCTGCCTTGCTGTAAGTCACCTTTTCCTTCAGCTAGAAAAAACAGACACACCTGGAGTATTTTGTTTTCTTGGGTCTAGTCTGGGTTTTGAGGTTGGTCATTGGTTTTTTGTTTTGTTTTGTTTTGTTTTTTTGTTTGTTTGTTTTGGTTTTTTTGAGGATTCTGTCTGTGCCTATCATTATTTCTTCAGTTTCTTCAGCTCCAATGCCAGGAAATATGAATCAAAAAGAGAATGTACCCAAGCACTGCCCCTCAAGTCTTGGAACCTGTCCCTCAGGTAAGCTAGTGTGTGTTCTTGTGTCTCCCTCCCTTTAGAATTCTGTTTCTTTTACACACAAGAGAAAAAGCAAGTTTAGCTGTACTTTGCAAGATAACTTATTTATATAGCTGGAATTTACTTGTTGATAGCTGAATTGAACTCTCCGTTCACGGATTCCTGAAATTCTGACAGGAGCCCTTGTAAACTGGCTCCAGTTTAACATTACTATGAATTTCAGAGTCAGCCTCACTGCCCACCACAGAAGCTAAGCCACTCGCTTTCCAGCCTTCCTGGCAGACATCTAATCTGACCACGTCCAGTCAAGCACTTCCACCAGAGGTCATGCTCCAGGAGCTAGCAATACAGAGAAGTAGGATGGTGGAAAATCCTGGCAGCCATTCCAGAGACAGACTAGCAAAGGTTACACCCTTCTCAGGGACTCGACGGTGGGACCCTGAGCTCAATGGCAGCGGTCTCACTAGATACCATCTGGGTTTGGACTTGACTGTGGTTCTGACCAGCTGTATCTGAGTTGGGGTCCCTTCCTCTACAGTGCAGAAGTTCTCTGAATCCCTTTCTAAAATCCTGTCTGTGATTAAGTCAGCTGGAGCCTGCTTCTATTGAGTGCAAAGAATGTGAACTGGTGCACAGTTCCTCTGCCTATTGGCCACAGAACCCCTTGAAGAAGGAAAATCTCAGTATCTCCCACAGCGTAACCTTCCTCTCACCCACGGGAAATGTCTGGATGAGTAGGCAGAGCAAAGAGCATAACAGAAAGCAACCTCTAAGGGCTTGCTGAGAGGCACTCCTCAGAACCTACAGAACATAGGTGTTTTGACAAAATTCATATTAGGAAAAGGCCTTGTGTGTAATATTAAGAGATGAGCTGTCCAGGTGAGTGCTGACTTCATGGATGGAATTAGTGCCCTTGTACTGGAGAAAGCCTTCTAGCCCCTCCTCTCTCATTTTTACCATGTGAGGAAGCAGCAACAGATGCCATCTTGGAAAGAGACACAGCCCAGCACCAGACACTGAATCTGCTGAATTGAACTTCCTAGCCTCCAGGATCATAAGAAATAAATTTCTAAGCCGGGCGGTGGTGGCGCACACCTTTAATCCCAGCACTTGGGAGGCAGAGGCAGGTGGATTTCTGAGTTTGAGGCCAGCCTGGTCTGCAGAGTGAGTTCCAGGACAGCCAGGGCTACACAGAGAAGCCCTGTCTAGAAAAAAAGAAAGAAAAAAAAGAAAGAAAGAAATTTCTATACTTTACGAATTTTCCAGCCTAAGATATTTTATTATAGCAGCAGGGAAAGATAAGACCCAGCCAAAAACCTCAGCTAGCTTTCTCGGTTGTCAAAAATTCTCTTCTGAGCCCACTTCCACCACCAATAAAAGATTGAAGGATGTTAAAGTCTCTTCTAGTGAGGTGAGTCCCCTGAGTAGCTTAAACGTGGAAACAACGCAATCTCACAACCCTGGAACACACGTGTTCCCTTCTCTACTTCCTCGTTCCCCAGGCTCTCTTACACTAATGAATCTTTGCCCATTAGAGGAAAAAAATTTTATATCCCTTAAGGCTGGCTTTAGAACATAGGAAAAAAAAACACTTCTACACCTATAACAACATGCCTGTCTAAGCATGAGATGAACAAGGAAGCCATCAATAGACATACTGTCATGGTTTGAATATGCTTAGCCCAGGGAGTGGCACTATTTGGAGGTGTGGTCCTGTTGGAGTAGGTGTGTCACTGTGGACATGGGCTTAAGACTTTCACCCTACCTTCCTGGATGTCAATCTTCCACTAGCAGCCTTCAGATGAAGATGTAGAACTCTCAGCTCTGCCTGCACCATGCCTGCCTAGATGCTGTCATGTTCCTTGATGATACTGGACTGAACCTCTGAACCTGTAAGCTACCCCAATTAAATATAATAGAACAAAGGGGGCCATGTTCCAGCCCCAGAAAGCAGCAAAACATGGCAACTCCAGCCATGTAACTCTGGCTTTAGAGTCCAGAATAGAAGGGACTACTGGGCCAACTGATGCTGGTTAGCTGGAGCTAAGAAGCTAGAGGTGATTAAGAAGAGACCAGCAACACTGAGGTGAAATCTTCTGAGAAGTGTTTTCCGAGAACACAAAGAAGCTGTGTTTCAGAGGTAGCCAAGGTTGTATCTTGTGCTGCAGCTGTATTTGGTAATGTGTAAGAGTCACCCAGGTAGTACAGGTTTTGAAGGCATAAAGGGGTCATGAAGAGCAGCTGAGGCTTGGCACTGTGAGAGGCCATGGAAGGCCATTGGTGAAGGTGCAGCAGCTTCAGTTGCAGTTAATGGCCCAGAACTGAAGGGGTCATGCAAAGGAGTTGAGCCTTGGCACCATGAAGACAGCCTATGAGAGGCTATTGGTGAAGCCTAGTTGCAGGGGAAGACTCCAGTGTATTGGAGATGCCAGTACCATGGATGATCACCAAGAGCAGCAGCAGTGAGTGGATCAACCTGAACTTAGAGTGCTACAGAGGGCAGAGCTGGAGAAGTGACACCATCCCTTTGGAGGAGCCCAGAAGATCATATGTAGATTCCAGACATTGAAACAAGAAGCTGTAACATTGAGGTTGCCTTGGAGACCCCAAGATTTTCAAGATGCCAGAGCCATAGGATATCTCCAGAGGAATGCTGCTAACAGGGAGTGGAACCAGCCCAGCAGAAAGAAGTTTATTACAGTCAACAACAATGAAAAAGAAGTTGGAGATCTGAAGACTACTCTGACATCAGACATGGAGATGCAGAGTTTGGAGTTTGCCCAGCTGGTTACCTGTCTTGCTTTGGGGATTGCAGTTAAGTGATTAGATGAATCTCAAAAGAGACTTTGAACTTTGGACTTTTAACCTTGTTGAGACTGCTATAGACTATGGTGACTCTGGAAGTTGAACTAAATGTATTTTGCATTATGCTATGTTTAGGTATGGCCCCCATAGGTTCATATGTTTGAACAAGCCTATGGAGCCCAGGGAGTGGAATGTGATGGTTTGTACATGCTCAGGTCAGGGAGTGGCACTATTAGAAGGTGTGGTCCTGTTGGAATAGGTGTGTCACTGTAGGTGTGGACTTTAAGATGCTCATCCTAGCTTCCCTGAGAATCAGTCTTCCACTAGCAGCCTTCAGGTAAAGATGTAGAACTCTCCCTCTCTGCCTAAGCTTGGCTTTCCTGAAACTTGCTCTGTAGATTGACCTTGAACTCAGAGATCTGCATAGCTCTGTCTCCTGTAATGCTGGGATTAAAGGCATGCCTGGGTTTTAAGCTTTTCTTCACCTAGAACCTGCTTTGTCCCAGGCTGGCCTTGAACTCAGAAATCTGTTTGACTTTGTCTCCTGGGATTAAAGTTGTGTACCACCATGCCTGAATCTAAATTTAGCTAGGTAGAATCTTGCCTCAAAGTCCCACTCCCTTAATCTGCTATCTCCTAGAACACAGGATTCAGCTCCATTTCACTTCCCAGTGCCCCGTTTAATACTCAAAGCATGTATTTTATATTTTTCCTTTCTCAGCTTGCTACATTTGTTTAAAATGCTCTTCATGAGACATAACCAGAGAACAAAGTCTATGATGGGTATGATGGGTATTTCTGAGTCAATGCAATTAATCTGAGTCTCTTCACCTTAGCCTCAGGCAGACTCTTCAGACAAGGGCAAAAGGTAGCCACATTCTTCACCAAAATACCAGAAAAACAGTTTTTATGCCACATACTGAAATTCTTCTCCTCTGAAATCTCTTGAGCCAGGTCAGCACAGTTCAAGTCAGTCACAGCAACAAAGTCTTCCATATTCATACTAGGATGGCCCATTAAGTCCCATTTAAAGCATTTCATTGCTTTTCAAATCCAAAGTCCCAAAATCCACATTCTTCCAAACAAAAGCATCCTCAGACCTATCACAGTAATATCCCACTCCTGGTACAAACTTCTGTCTTAGGGTTTTACTGCTGTGAACAGGCACCATAACCAAGGCAAACCTTCCAAAAGACAACATTTAATTGAGGCTGGCTTACAGGTTAGAGGTTCAGTCCATTATCATCAAGGTGGGAGTGTGGCAGCATCTAGGCAGGCAAGGTGCAAGCAGAGCTCAGAGTTCTTCATCTTCATCTGAAAGCGCTAGTGGAAGACTGGCTTCCAGGCAGCTAGGATGAGGGTCTTAAAACCCATACCCACAGTGACACACCTACTACAACAGGGCCACACCTTCTAATCACATCACTCACTGGGCCAAGCATATACAAACCATCACACCACACAAACATGAGTTCAGATTGGCAGTACCCTTGTGAAAAAGCCAGCATCACAAGTCTAGAATCCTGGTCCCTGGAAGGCAGAGACAAGAGTAGAGTTTTCTGCCTGACCAATCTAGCCAGACCAGTGAGTGCCACTCCAGATTCAGCCAGAGATCTATCTCCAAAAATACAGCAGAGAGTGATTTTTAAAAGGCACTCAAGTTTTCCACACTCAAATACATACACACACACACACACACACACACACACACACACACACACAGATATATACCATATGCACATATAAAAGAATCTCTAGTTCTTTTCATACACTTCTCCCTTTGAGGGTCTTTTGTTTTGTTTTGACTTTTTGTCATTTCTATATGCTACCTATAAGATTGTACAACTCTGGATGTTAAAATTATCCATTGATAGTTTTATATCAGAATATCTAGTTGAATTATGATCATCTCTTACAGCTAGTTAAGTCTGAGACCCAAAGCCATTCTTCAAGGCCATGGCTAATCACACATGGCTAATCTTTTTCCTATCTTATCTTCTATGGCTCTAGAATTCCTGATTTTTTTGGACTTGTCAAAGAAAAAATTCCGGGAGTCCATGCTCTGCTCTAGCTGAACTTCTTCCTAAAGCTACTAATTCCCTAGGGCAGCCTCTTTCCAACCTCTCTCATGCACTATAGTGGTCAAGGTCATTTGGGAGAATGAGGTCCTTGCAAGAGACCCTGTAGCCAAATTCTATATCTCCCAGAAGGAACTGACAACATAGCCCAAGCTGCCAACTGGTAGCTGCATTGATGCTAGGATTCAGGACTTCCAGCTTCTAGTCCTGGAGTTCTGGCCACCATCACAATGCCCTTGGTAACAGCAAAACCAGCAAAGGATGCTCCCAGATCACAACCCCAGCAATGCAAACTGTCACGTGTGGCTCTCTGTTGCCTGGTAAAGGAAGAATAAAAATAGGCTTGGTTCCTGCCCTGCAGCATTCTAAAATAAATATGCAAACTGTGCATTTGCATTTCGGTAGCAAGGAGAAGCAGTAATAAGAGATTACTTTAAACTGTTATGGAAATGAGGTCCGAAATGATTCATAGGGAAAAAATACAAGTTTAGGATGGAACTGTCAATTCTGACTTCATGTTAGACTTTCTGAGACTGAGAGAGGATTGTTTTTAAAAAAGCTAAAGTGGGAGTTAGGATAGACAGTTCATCTAGCATACATGAGCCCTGAGTTCCATCACTACTAATACACGAAGAGAGAGAGAGAGAGAGAGAGAGAGAGAGAGAGAGAGAGAGCTTATAGAGTAAGGTCCAGATATTAATGTTTGTTAAATCTTTCTAAGTGATTCCAATGCACATGCAGAGTAAACTCCTGACCTGAAAAACAATTTCTGACCCCTCTGTCATATGATGTCATGATTTGTGCCATATGCACCTGCTAAATGTCCAGTTCTCTCTCTACATCAACTCCCTTATTTTTGCCTTGTAAATTTCCCTCAGCTTTACCCTGTAGCTGCAGAATCACAGAGTTGCTGTGCTTCTTTGATTTTTCTCTATGACATGTAAAGACACCTAACCACAAATTGACAGAGTCTCCAAACACAATGTCAAGCCATCTTAAGCACCAATACTTGTGCCCTCCTCCACGAGGGGAAACAGTGCCTGATCTTGAGAAGGGGAAAGAGCCAAGGACTGTGGCTATTTGCTTTGACACAAGGTAATCATTTAAAAATGTTCACAGGCCAGCAGGATGGCTCAGAAGATAAACACATTTGCTGCCAAGCCTCATGATCTGAACTTGATTCTGGGACCCACATGGTTGGTATGAAAGAATCAACCTCCTCAAGTTGTTCTCTAACGTCTATTCACACACACACACACAGAAATATACTCATACACACAATAGAATTTTTAATTAAAAATATTTATGGCAGAGTGTGGCAGTATATGCCTTTACTCCCAGAATTTGAGAAATAGAAGTAGGCAGATGTAGTCTGCAGTCTACAAAGAGAGTTCCAAGACAGCCATGGCTACACAGAAAGACTATGTCTCAAAAGAACAACAAAATTTCATATCTGTCCCAGTTGTAGTGGTTCATGTCTGTAATCTTAGCACACGGGAGCATAGGGCAGGAGAAAAACCTGAGCTACATAGAGGGCGCCAAGCCAGTCAGAGCTACATAGCAAGTCTCTCTTTCTCTCTCCCCATCACACACACACACACACACACACACACACACACACACACTACATGCACACACACTAAAATAAAATACACCACTGCTCTTAGTTGGCCACTCCAGGCTTTATAGTATAGGGTAGAGTTCCCTGGGAGACAATTTTCCCAGAAGTCTGTTCTTCCTAAACTCTCACCCACTCTATTCCTTCTACCCAACACTTGGAAAGCTGCACAATCTCTCTCAGCTACCTAGAATGTGAAGATGCAGCAGAGTCATTCATGATGAGCTGTCACAGCACACAGGAGGGCACAGCTTGCCACCTCACATGGACCACTGCAGTGTACAGGGCATCTATGAAAGGAAGCTGGAAGGCAGAAAGCCCCTGTCTGGCCCTTAAAGTGTACTCCAAAGATCCACAGGATGAGAGCACTTGGGTCTGGGCTTCAAAGCTCATCAAGACATAGATTCCTGGGCCTTACCATTTCCTCTGCAGGATTGAGACAGGTTCTCCCTGTATGACCTCAAACACTGCTGCAAGCCCCCAAATGCTGGATCACAGATGCACACCACCGCAGCCAGCAAGAAAGAGTTGGATGACTGAGATGCAGAGGAACCCTATGACACACTAAGAACGTACCTGAGAAAGCTGGAGGGAAGAAAGAGAGTGGAACGCCACCTCCAGTTATCCTGGCTTTGGAAAAAAGTACCTACTAATGCCCTATCCATGATTTGCCTGCCAAAGCTATAGTAGAGAACATGATCTGAGTTCTGGTATTCTGAGGAGCTGTTGGTAGAGTGGGAAGCACAGATGGAGCCAGGATCCATGAAGTGGAGAGCAGGCTGACCTCTTACTCTTCCTGCAGCTCCTAGAAAACATGGTACTTTCTCTTTAGCCCTAGCAATGTCAGGATGGCATGCAGGATAGCATCACCAACATCTCTCTCTCCAACTGTTACTTTTATTCTCCTGCTGTCATCTCGGAGGCTGACTGTGCTCATTATTTCTCAACCTCCTCTCCAAGCTGACTGATCCAATCTGGCTCCTCTCAGCTTCTAACTGAATTGTTCTGCTTGGCCTCAAACTGACCCAAGCAATCTGCTCTAATCTTCTGGCTCCTTCTTATTGCCTGGCTTCAACTGTCCCTGCTGACCTTCACTGAACTGCATGAACTCATGAATGAACTCAACTCCACTGCACTGCCAACTGAATGAACTGACTGACTGACCTCCAACTCACTCCTGTCTCTCCCTGCACTGCTCTTAAATAGCTCCTCTTTCCTGTGCTGTTCCTATGAGAGATGGGTATATCCTATCTCTGACTCATTTGGTCAAATCTTTCTCTGATTTGTCACTTTGTCTGCCCCTCTCTTAAGATGTCACCTTCAAACATGGCTGCTTCCTTATAGAAACCAATCTTAGCTGCATTGTTTGGGATTAAAGGTGCATGCTAAGGGCTTGACTATTTTCCAACCAGAGCTGCCATGTTGCTAGATTAAAATTCCTCAAACTGTCTCAGAAGGAAACCCACACTGTCCCTTTGGGCTCTGGGGCATTATTCCTATCAGGCACAGTGGCAGTTTTAATAGAAACAAATAAGAGAACCAAATCATTTCTTTGGAATTCTTTGAAAGGTCTGTTGGTGTCACATTTGGCAATGCTGGATCCTAAAAGAGATAGAGTTTAGAAGCATGTGGTCTTTCCTACTCTGACATTTCTCCCTCCCTCCACGATTTAGGCTTAGTCTCTGCCTGTCTCACAGAAAGCACAATCAATGGGTGCAGGATGGGTCTGGCGGTATGCGAGGAGACACTAAGCCACTCTAAAAGCAAGCCTGGTTCAGAGGCAAGCCTCTTCAGAGCCCCCTTCCCTTCTGTGTTTGCACCAGTGTCATGCTCCACTGTACCTTGCCACAAACTATGCCCCGCCTCCACTCCTCTCCCTCAACTCGGGGTATGGATGAGCTCTGGGCAACTATTTCCCATCACCTACAAACATTGTGATTCATCTGCCACCCAGAGAACATTCCAGTGACTGTCTGCTCAGTTAGCACTTGATAAAGCATTGTTCGATATTAAGAAACAGTTCCTAGGAAATTGAAAATAATCCCAGCAAACGGAAATCTTCCTCACAGAACATAAATCCTATGAATATTGGAGCCTGTGCTTCTTTTCCCCCCCACAATGGATGAGACATGCAATGGATCAAATTCAAATAATTGAATAATTTATCTGGAAACCAAATTCCTCACTCTGCATTTCCTAATTTGCCACCTTGGATTCAGGCCACTGGTAGGCACTGCCAGAACCTATTTTTGCTGGTTCTCAGCAATGGCTTCATTGAGAGCTGAGCATCAGGCTGTGTTTGGTACGAGTGCCCTTGAGTTTAACTTCATCTCCCGTTGCTGCTTAGAACTCCCTCTGAGAGTGCCAATTGTCACCAGTCATGGTGATTATTTGAGTCACCTGATATGATACAAGAAGAGATGTGACCTGGCCTGCCAAATGGTACACATTATCTCCAGCCTCTGTACCCGAAAGGAGGGGTGTACAGCAATGTGAACAGATGGTCCACATGCTCCGACCATCAGAAGCTGTCACAGGGTCTGAAACTGTCTGAAGTGAGATGAATCCTCAGAATGGAACAGGGCAGTGACAGCCACCTTCTTTGTACAAAGAAAAGGAGTTAGAACTCTGGGCCGGAAATGGGCTTAAACTTCTCCAAGGAAGTCCCCCACCCTGACCCCAACACTATGCAACCTGCCTACTCCCTAAGCCTTCTCTGAAGAAGCTGGGCTGGTTGTTTAATAGACCATGACCTTTACCCCCTTCTTCAACTCCTGTTAGAAGAATTCCTCCCTTAAAGAGACATTACACAAAGCCAATCCCCACCTTACAAGGTCCCAACAACAAACTGAAGTAGGAACCCACAAAGTTCACTCTGGGGAACCCACAAGTTTATTGGTCACAGGGTACATGCTGGCAAGGAACCCAGCATGGATGGCTTCCCCATACATTGGTAAATAAATGAAACACCCTTCTGTTAGCCTTTCCGAGCTGACATACTCTAGCTGTTAGAGGCCTAGCGCCTCCCAAGACCTTGAGATCATGCCCTTTGAACACACTAAGTGCAATCAAGGCAGAATTGCACACAGATGGCTTTGAGAAGAGGTTACAGTCTCTAATGACCTTGCCCAAACCCTGTTCTGAGGAAATGCCACAGGCCTCTCCTGATAGTCTCTTGCAATCAGGCATAACTCATCTGACCACGGCAGCTGTTTTGTTTGGAGGACTATACTCCAGAACACCTGTCTTGTAATATCCACCCCTCCTCTCTCAAGCTGTGTCATAGGGATAGACCACCTCTCTACTGATGCCCCTCTATGCTTTAAAAAATATCCTCAAAGGTCCCAGGCCCTTGAGAGGATATGGTCAAAGGCCCAGTCAAGGAATGAATGGTCAGCAGAAACATGGGGACTACCAACTTCAGGATAAATTCCAAATGTCCTCAAATGGCATTCAGTCTAGTCACCCAGGCCCAGATTGAAGGTATGTAATGGTCTCGTCATCCCGTCTCTTACAGAGTCAGCCTACTCTCCACTCCTCTCCCTCACAGCAACTTCCTGGTGACTTTTGGGATTATGGAGAAAGCCCCATCGATCTTCTCAAGCTCTGCCCAGACACCCACCCCAGAATTCCATCTTCTGTGAGGTTCAGCTCAGGCTTGACCTCCTAAACTTCAGCCCATCCCCTGCAGCCCCTGTATCATGTTATCCTTTTCATATTGGTTGTCATGGCTACACGACTCTAATTTCATATTGTTCTCACCTTTTCTGAGGCCAGAGGTATATTCTCACTTTACTGAACATTCCCATCACCTGCTGCTAACCCTGACTAGGACTCATTCTCCACATGGACCCCCTTCTTCTCACTTGCAGGGGAGGGCTCCTGGGAAAAGCAGTCTCCTTCATGAGTTGTAAAGGAATCCCCACAACAGAAGAGCCAACCAGCAGCCAATACCAGAAAGGGTTCCAGGCTCTCACAGGAGCCTGTCAATCAATCCTGCCTGTGATAAGGTCAGAGCCTCTGTTGAGATCTGCTCCACACCTGCCTGTGATCTAGGCTTTGCATTTGACCTTTGTTTTGATCCTTGGCAGAATATTTTGACATTCTACCTTGTCATGGTCCATCTAACAAGATTTTGTCTTCATATAGGCTAGAGGAGCCAGTCAAAGGCATGACAGCATCAGAGAGCAAGGGTGGGTGGGCAGCTGAGATGAAATGCTTAAAACGTGATGATAGCCCAGTACTGTTGTGTCTGTTCTGCTCTGACTTAGGAACATAGCAAACATCTCCAGTGCTCTGTGTCCCCTGCCTGCCCCAGGCACTAGCTGTAGGTCTGAACCCATGGCAGAAAAGGAGAGATCAAATCAGATAAAGATAGGAATGCAGATCTAGCTCCAGAGGGAAAGGCTCACGTGATGCCAAGTCGTCCTTAACCTTGGATGCTTGGAGCTACAGACCTCCATGAACCTCCCAGAATCCTCTGGAATCCGCTTAAATGAAACTGGGATTAATTCGGATCCGCCAGGTGGCAGCCTTCCCCCTGCTCAGCCGACTGAGCATTCAGTACGCAGAAACAACCACCAGAGGGCTACACAAGGCCGGCAGGCTCCAGGCAGTTGGTTACCTAGCAACTGTGACGCAATGGGTCCTGTTTCCACCCTCCTCAAGGCCTCCCAGGTTATTTCTGGCAAAACAGACTGTTGCACAAGGAGTGGCTTCAGGAATCCTAGAACGGCTTCACTCTTAAGCCAGAAGAATCTAAAATGGTCCAGTGGGCCCCAAACCCCGCGCCATCCTGGCGTCTAGCGGGGCTGGGCCACTACCCCTGCTTCCTAGATACATTTTCCATTCAGCTTTGTAGCCTCTCAGGACTAAAGTCACCCTGATTTCTTTAGTGGCTAAAGAGAAGCAGTGCCTCTCTGTCCCCTCCTTTCTAATCCAGGGCTAGATTAATGGACATGTGACCCTCAGTAGACCTTGAACTTCCTGTTCTTCAGCTATACTCAAGGGAGCTAAGAAGGGAACAGTAAGACCCAGCTTGGATTTTCTGTAGTCTTGAATCTACGCCTCCCCCTCAAACCCTCTCTATCCCTTGCTTCAAATCTCTTCCAGTTCAGATGACCCTGGTGACACTTCAGGTAGGTAAACGTGACCTGACAAGCCACAGGTGGCACCAAGAAAATGAGGCAGACACGAGACACGGAGTGTGTTATAATGACTTCAAAGCCGGTGCCGTCTGGGCTGTGAAAGTCAAGGGCCACTGGCCTGCCATGGACAGTGACTCCAGGCACATCCCTGGGTCCTGAGGAATGCCTGGCCCTGGTGCTGGGTTCCTGGGTCTGTGTAGTGGGGTCTGGGAGGGGCACCATCCTGAGGGTCACACAGGCATGTGCAGTTCGTTGTACTCGTCCTGACCATCCTCATCAAAGTTTGGCTCAGCATCTTCGGAGTCCAGCTGCAGAAGAGAGCACCAGGTTGGGAAAAGCAGGGAGACAGACAAATGAGTCTCCTGTTCCTCATATCCTCTTCTGCACCCCTTCTCTCCCTCTCCAGGACCGCAGCTTGAAGTACTTCCCTGCCTAAAACCTTCATTTCCAGATCACCCCGAACAGCCAAATGGACCAATACAATAGCAACTGTGACACAGGAGCACATGCCTAGGATCTTGGCTCCTCCATGCCCCATATCTGAGCATGAAAGAACTGCAAAAATCGAACAGTAAAATGACTCAGCAGATAAAGGTGCTTGCCACCAAGCCTGATGACCCAACTTCAATTCCCAGGACCCACATGGTAGAGAGAGAACCAACTCTGGAAGGTTGCCCTCTGACCTCAGCACAGACACATAAAATACATTTTAAAAAGCCAGGCATGGTAGGGCACGCCTTTAATCCCAGCACTTGGAAAGCAGAGGCAGGTGGATCTCTGTGAGCCTGAAGCCAGCCTGGTCTACAGAGTGAGTTCCAGGTCAGCCACAGAGAACACAGAGATACACAGAGAAACCCTGTCTCGAAAAACAAAAACAAGCAAAAATGTTGAAGAAGGAAGAAGGTGAGGAGGAAGAAGTGAAGGAGGAAGAAGAAGAAGAGAAGGAAAGAAATGGAGAGAGAAAGAAAGAGAACAGGAAAAAATTAAAGAAGAGCAAAAAAGATGTCCTTTGCTACAGCTGACAGAAACAGTATCCAGAACTGATGTCTGTGCTATGTCACCCATACGCAGCCCACAGCCAGGTGCTTTGTTTAAGCACAATTGTCTACCACAGCCCTGTCTTGTTCTTTTGAAGTCTCATATCAGCAGCTTTACTTGGATTCATAGTTAAATTTCCCACCAGTTCTTCAGTAGGCTCTACAAGCCCATTATACTGGTGAAAACAGCACTTCGGAGCATTTGGTAATTTTCCCCAGTTCACACAAGCCAACAGGTATCCAACAGGAAGCCAGGTATGCAATCAGTGCCCACCTGCCTTAATCCTACCACCCCGAAGCCATCATCCCTTACCGCCTGCAGCTCCCTGTCCTGGAAGAGCCGGGGCAAAAGGCATCGCCTCAGAGGCACCGTGAGCAAGAGCAGGAAAGGAAAGGCTAGCGAGGCCGCCGTTGACTTGACCACCCAGAGAAGTGCAATGCAGCTCAGCTGGATGCAGGTGAACAGGTGCATCCGCCATGTCTTCACCTGGGGTACAGGTTCATTACACAGTGGCCATTCAGGCCCCACCCACACCTCTGGAAACATGGCTCTGTGGGTCCCAGTTAGTATCTTATTCCTTCTGCTCATCCCTAGGTGAGGAGTCCCTCCAGAACCCCTCCCATAACTCAAGCATGTCCCCCAACTCCATGCATCTGGGCCTGACCTTGGTCACGTAGGGCTGCTCAGGATGGTGCTTTGCTGGCATGAAAATGAGCAGCAGACGCTGGGACAATTGGATACCGGACAGTGATGTGACTCCCATGTACAGGAAAATCCCAAAGAGTACAGCCAATGGGATACGGCGCAGCACAGCTCCCATGACAATAGACAGGCCTAGAGGAAGTAACACAGATCTGCCTATCCCTGTATCCCTGTATCCCTGCCCTGCCCAAAGGGCCTGGTAAGGGATTTGTTTACTTGACCAATCTGGGCCTCCCAAACAGATGAATCGGACAAAGGGGAAGCAGGGAAGAGTTCCCAGTGTAAGGTGACATGTTGGAGACCTGGGAGAGGGTCAAGCATGATGCCCGTGCAGATTCAGGAGGGTCAAGCCCGGAATGATGAGGATTTCAAGCCACTGGGCCCAAGAAAGCAAGTCTATGGGGAGACTCTGGTGCTCACCCACGAGGCTGGCAATGAGCACCCCGGTGACCCGCTGCTCCCGCACCTCCTGGATCTGGGGCTTGTCACCAGGGGCAATGGCAGTACGCATCACCGTCAACGCGTTGACATGAGTGACAGAGCGGACAGTGGCAGCTGTGAGCCAGGGCAAGCCAAACAAGCCACAGAGGCCACCCAAAGAGCCAATCAAAAGCAGGTCAAGATGGAAGCCGGAACCCTTGAGTAGCCTCCGTGCCTTCTGGCTGACAATGAGCCTGCGGGGAATTGAAGGGGAAGGAGCTAGCTAGCAGGCAGACCTGCAGTGCACACAGCATTCACCCAAGGCTTGAGGGGAGGGGAACACAGAAGACGACAGCTCTCCTTGGACCTGTTGGCTTCCTCTTTCACATTCCCAAATTAAAGTTCTCATACTCCAGTAAAACTGAGCCAAATTCTCAGGCTGCGAACATTTAAAGCACCACAAAAGCCAGATGCCAGATCAGACCGTGTTATTTTGGTTTAACCAAAATGAGAAATGTGTGAGCATTGCTGTCTGGGTGAGAGAACACCCCGACAGAATTCTGAGAACTTCCAAGTGCCACCCTGCCAAGGGTGATAGCAAGAGGCGCCAGGTCAAACCCTCACAGGAGAACTGTGCCTGGGCCCAAATGCCCATGCCTGTTCCAGCCTGTTGCTCTAGCTGCTGCTCCTCTTCCTCCTCCTCCCCCTCCTCTTCCTCCTCACTACTGCCAGATCCCAACAAACTCCTCACAGCCTACCACAAGGCATCACTAGACAGATAAGATACCCCTGCCTTAACCCTGAAGCCAAGCCACCCGTCCATCTCCCAGCCCTCTCCAGCCCTCTCACGCAGTGATCTGTGTCTCCATGAATATGAGGATGAGGACCAAGAGCGCAGGGACAGCAGCAGCCACCATCATCCATGGTGGGAAGGGGCGGGCACTGCCCAAGGGTGGGATGAACCATGTGCGCTTATGCGGGGAAGTCACAGAGAGCCCTGTAGGCACCGTCAGCTTCTGCATGGCAAGAAGGAAGACATAGGTCAGAGCCAGAGGCTGACCATAGAAGAGATCTACACTGCAGCTGTTCCTACTACAGAGTTCCCGGAACTCTAAAGAACTGCTGAAACTCACTTTCACTCTCCAAAGTCCCTGTTCCAGGAGCAGGCAGAGGGCATAGCAAGAGACCTGCTGCTGGAGAGACCTGGCACTCTGCACCAGCTCACATTTATTCTTCCAAATTCCTCCCACTTAGGATCATAACCAGTTAGATGCCCTGGTAGCCCACGGGTCAAACCTCACGGCAGCCTCTGGTGTGGCCCAACGTCTTGCCACCACGCGACCAGGAGAGCTGGGCTGCAACCCTGCTCCAGATCCTGGAGCTAGTGGAAGTTTGCAGTGGCCACAGGGGATGGGGCAAACTCACCTGTGTGTAGGTATCTGTGATAGAGTAATCCACAAGGACCATCACCAGGATGGAGATGGGAATGCCAAAATCCCCGATGATGCGTCGAGCCTGCCAAGGGCAGTCATGTTGGAAGCAAGAGGCTAAGGGACAGGAGATACCCCCAACCAAGCTGAGGCCTGAAACACCCTAAGGTGTCCCTCAAGGTGTCAGCCCCTGAGTGTCAGCCACAGCTGGAAGGCACTCTTGTCTTGGGGGGTTGGGGGGAGTGAGGCGAGGGGCGGGGCTGTTGGACCAATGGATTGGCCAAGAAGGGAGGAAGACTCTCTCAAGAGCTGAGCCTAGCAGGGACAACAGGAACCAAGGGGGACAGAGTACCTTGCCCCCCAGGAAGCGGCTGTTCCTGAACTTGCGCAGGAAGAAAGCAATGAGGAAAGTCCCCAGCATGAGGATGAGGGACAGCAGAGCTGTATTGGGCTGGTTCCTCGGACCTGGTGGCCCCTCTGTGGGGGGCAGGGCACTACTATTCAGTTCCAAGCCAGTCTCCAGGGCCCCCTCCGGTGGGTAGAAGGGCAGCAAAGGATGCTCTGTGAACACCTATGTGTAGGGAAGAGGATGCCTCACTCTCCACAGGCGGATGACAAACCCAGCCCTGACATCCCTTAACCTCCACCTCCAACACACACACACACACACATACACAATGAACACACACACATGAACACGCGCACATGTGCGCACACTCGCACACAAAGCCCCTCTCCCCATGTCTTGTTCCCAGGCCTCTTTAGGGCAGGCACCACCTCTACCCTATCCCTACCCACCATCTTGGACACTACCATACCTTATAGAGCTTGTGAAAAGTCTCATAGATGAAAATTAGCGAGATGAGGAAAGCAAAGATCTCCTGGGTAAATGGAGAGATGTAGCGGACAAGGAAGCTGCCCTCTGCAGCCACCAGGGCCAGGACGAAGACCACCAGCCAGAGGCCCACCCACACTCGACCAGTGAGGTATTCCAGGTCCTGAGCTTGGCAGAACTAGAGGGAGTAAGGAGGTTGGTTACCTACAGGTGAGCCATCTGCCCCGAGGCTGCTACCTGTGGGATGAACAGGGGTAGACTCCAAGGATAAGATGGGAGGGTACAGAGACCCAGCTCCTGAACCTTTGGATAAGAGGCTGACAAAGGGTAGGAAGGAAGGGCAGTGCCTGGGGTAGTGGGTAAGCTTCACCTTAAAGAAAGCTTCTTCAAAGACTAGCAGAGGCCCAGAGAAGCCCACCACGAGCAGCGGCTGGGCCCCCAGCAGAGAGAAGAGGACCCCAAGCACAGCCGTGGACACAATCAGCTCTGACACGCCCATCAGCCCCTCGGTCTTCTCTCCTGGGGTGGAAAGGGATCAGCAAGATAGCCACAGCCTGGCTCTTCCTGTTCTGACCCTTTCTCATCTGGCTCTCTAGCAAGAGCAGAGCAGCTTCCAGAATAACAAACAAGGCCCCACTCGCATTCCCAAGGAAACGACAGGGATCCCACCTTTATACCTTCATATTATAGCCCCCCAAAAAACAGATCACAGGAGTCCTCTGACCCAGTAGCTCCCTAAGGAGCTGCAGCTTTCCTATCCTCCACTGTCCATCAACCCTCTAAGTGATGTGAACCATAGAACCCTATGAGTGACATCTGACCCCCACAGTGACCCCGAGAGCCTCACCTAGCAGCCCCCCAAAAGTGATAGCAGGGCTGAGGGCCGCAAAATAGATGAAGAGCACAGCAGCCACACACTGGGAGTGCAGTGCATCCCGCAGGTCACTGGGGTAGTGTGGGTACCGGCGCTTCACATCCCGCACTAGCCCCCCAAACACCGAGCCTGTCCGCTGCAGGGGATCATCTTCAGAGGTTGCCTCAGAGCCTCCCATCTCCAAAGACAGTTCTGGGGAAACGGGAAAGATTCAGGTGAAACACAAGCCACTCCATCCTGTCTGGAGGCCCTGACTGTGTCCCCACAGCACTGGGGGCAGTGATGGTAAGAGTCAGGAGTGGGCTGGGGTCTGACCTTTGCCGGGGGCTGTATAGCCCCCCCGGGTGGTCATTTCCACTTTGGTCTGTTCCCGCTCCCGCCGCTTCCTCAGCAGCTCCCGCTGGAAGGCAGCCACTGAACGGAGTAGGTCGCGGCCCTCTACCTCTGATGGTGGAATCACAATGCTGCCATCCAAGAACTCGCTGATGGCACCCAAAAGGTCCTGCCGGTCATCTGCCTGGTAGGCAGCCTCGTGAAACAGCTGGGGAGAGGGGATGGCTCTCAAGGATGGGCCAAGAGAGCCCAGGAAGGAGACTTCTGAGAGGTGGTATTGGTTCACAGAGGTAAGGTGGAGAAGACGGATAACCATATGCACCAAGGCAGTCTATGAGAGGATTCCACAACACCTCTGACTAGGCAGTGCCAACATCCTACAGACTAATAGCATCCCAAACATCACCCCAGCTAGGAGACCTTTCTGTCTAAGACCAGCCATGGTGAGCACCATCAACACAGAACAGGGGGACAGTCCACATTTCCTACTCTACTATTGTGTTACCACTTTTTCCATGCACAGCCCAGGTTTCTGTTTTCTGCCCTGAGCTAGCAGCTTGCCAACTCCACTCCAGAAACAGACAGCTGGGGAACAAGCAGATCCAGGCAGTCAGGTCTAAAGAACCCATCCCAGGTTATAGGACCAACCTTGTCAGACATGAGTGTGGCAATGGAGCGCCCTAGCTCATGATAGTCGGTGCTGGTGTGGCTGGGACCCAGCATCACAAAGAGGAAGCGAACGGGCACGGGGACCTCTAATACAGACTCCAAGAGAACAGCCTCGCTGAGCCGCACAAAAGCTGCCGCTGGCTGCTCCAAGAAAGGCACACAGCCTGAAGAAGACAAAAGCAGTGATGGGCAGGGCCAGTCGAAGCAGGCTCTGGGAGGGTGAGCTGGGTTCTTCTGTACAGTGGAGCAGTCGGACACTGTGAAAGACATCTCTGATCTAAAGTACCCTGTTCACTTATGTGTTTATATTCACTAGCAGTTACCAAGAGGTGGAGAAAGTAAGGGTGTCTGTCACACAAGGATCGCTTTCCCCCCCCTAATTCTTACAATGGTGCTATATATTAAACTAGCCAAGATGGCAGGAAACTGGGAATGGAGAGGAAAGGACTCAGAGTAGCCTCCTCCGGAGGTCCAGGGGCACAGACCGTAACAGAGGACATTCACCATGCCCTGCCTCCAGCACCCAACCCTCCTCACCCACAAGCACGACAGTGGCCTCGGCATCCTCAGGGATCTTCTCCAGCAGTTTCAGGCTTTTCCCTCGGTGACCGTCTCCTCCAGGCATGTGGAGGGGCTTCTGAGGACGCAGAACTGGAATAGGGCTGGGACCCAGCCTGGAGGCCATGGCAGGCCCTCCCAGCCCTGTCCCAGCCCTAGGTCTGAACCCTGCTTCCTCTCTCTCTCTCCAGTCTTAGGAGGACCCTGCACCCTCCTCTGTGCCCTACCCCACCTCAGCCTTATCAGCTGAACGGCTCCCATGGGTCAGGGCACATCATCACCACACCAAAACCCTGTGGTGTCAGCACAGGGAGCCCTCGTGCGCATCACCCACAGACCCACAGTATGCTCGGCAAGATGCCAGGCATCCAGCCTTCCCAATCTCAACTAAACTGGGCATCTTCTACGTTCCCAGGCCCAGGTAAGGCAAGGTACACTAACCTCCTTAGCATCAGGGTCATGTGGCCACAACGGGGCTGGCTCCCCTAGGTCATCAGCCATGGTGGGTACCGCACCATCAGGGCCATGACTAGGAGTTGGGTGGTGATTCCCCAAGACTGAGTTCACACTGGAGCTTGACGGATTTCGAGGGAAAAAGCCACTGTCCTTGTCATCGTTGGGATGGCTAAAGAAGGGGGCAAGGTACATTGGAGAGCCTTATGTTAGACTGAGATCACAAGGAGGTGAGAAGTGAGGGACCACAGCCTGTAGCCCTTCCTAACGTGAGAGCTTATTGGTTTAAGGCTGTAAGAAGATGGAGCAGGATAAGCTCCCATCACATTGAGTATGCAAGCTCAGGCTGAGATCCCTCAAAAGAGACAGACAATGGTCCTAGGACAGCTGAGTCAGACAGAGCTCTCTTCCCCAGCCCCTCACACCTGTGTTTCAGGAGCAGAGTCCTCAGAACACTAGCCCTGTCCTCAGGCCGGATCTGGTCAGATACAATCATGGTCTCCACCACAAGGTGAGCAATGCCCGGCAGGGTGGTCTGCTCCAGTCCAGAAGAGCCGCTCCTAGGACACAGTGAGAGAAGGAGCCGTCCGGCCAGAGGGGACCCACCCCACTGCCTTGCTCCCCAAGGACAGGCGAATGTGTAAAGTGAGCTGACGGCCAATGCACGTCTAAGAGCTGATACACGTCTCACAGGCATCCCGGGGGAGCAGATGAAAATGGAGCACCAGGGGCCAAGGCATGAGGGGCCAAACAATGGCAGTCATGGTCTAAGACTGCAGACAGCTAGAAGGTCCTCCCCTCAGAATTCCCTGAGTGGTCCCAGCTCATTGGGCAGCCCAACACAGATGGGAGGAGGCGGGAAGGACCAGGCCAAGGAGCCCTACCCTGGGCAATGGTCCTCCTAAGCTCCAGCAGGCTACGGAAGGACAGCGAGGCAACATGAGGCTTCCCCCAGCGCTCCGTCTCCTCCTCCACATCCTCCTCGAACTTGATCCAGCGTGCTGTCTCCCGCCAGTGTGGCTCCTGGCTACGGTCCAACATCAGCTCATTCAGTTCCACAAACACCTGCAATAGGTATCAAGGTAAGGGCTCGGAGGCTGTCAGAGTTGGGACGGTCACAAAGGGGAAAAACTGGATCCCCAAAGCCAACACCCTCCGGCTACTATACCTCATGGGGCCTCCGATCCAGCTTCTTCTTCTTCTTTTTCCTGCGTAAGATGGGCGCCAGGCCGCTGGGGCTGCCTCTCCCACCCTGTAGCCGGGATGGTTTCTTCACCAAGTGCCGCCGCACCCCGGGGTTATCCTCCAGCCGATGACCTGTGGACAAGGTGGACTTGGGCCCCAATGATCCAACTCTACATCTAAGATCATGGCCCACATGCTCCAGGCCCCTTTATATCTGGTCTACCTGGTTATTATCATACACACATTATCCAGGTGGCCGTTTCACAGAGGTGGAAACAGAGTCTCAGAAGAGGAAAGGCACAGTACAGAGCAACATTGTAGCATTGGCCAAGTCACAACAAAAGGCAGTTCCCATTTAAGCCTTCAGTCCCATTCACACCTAGAAGCCCCTGCCACAACTTGTGGGGCCATGGGTCCAACGCTTGTCCCTAGACACCTAGCTCTCAACACTTTCATATCCACAACACCCGAATCCCAGCCCCACTAGTGCCCGTCGAGCTGCTTCGTCATCTTCCCACCGGCCCTTCCCAGACGAACAGCTGGAGAGAGGCTAGCTGCTCAGTTACTCACAAGCAGCTACCCCTGCCAGGGGGCTTGGGTGGCCCCTCATGGGCTCCCATAGGCCATAGTCTTCAAAGTCCAGTACAAACATTTCCAAATCCTCTGAAGCCACTAAGTCACCAGTGCTGGGGGCTGGATCTCTCCCAGGGCCTTGGTCTTCAGTGTCCTCAGGCTTAGGACTCAGAGCCCCATTGGGCTCTATGACCTTGTCCGCCGGGCTTGTCATTCCCCTGGTGGCCAAGGCCTCAGCCTTGGCTGTCCCAAGAAGTGGGAGCCCCTGCCGGAGATGACTTTGCCCACAGAGCTGGATGTGCTAAGGTTTCCTGCTCCCAATCCTCCTTGTCCCCCAAGCCTGCTCCTGCTGTTATCAGCCCCCACCCTAGATCTGTAAATACACCCTCCCTATGACCCCCCCAGTCCTACTGTTGCTGCCATCGGATTGTTCCTGTCCCTGTCCTCAGGCCCTGGCAACTTTCCATGACGTATTGAGCTCAAAGCCCTAACTCCCCCCACCTCTGCCCCCGCCCACACCCTGTGAATCTTAGGAGGAGGAGAAGGGCAGGAGACCAGTGATGCCCCCAGCCTGGGCACAGAGCCCCGTGGGTGATGACAGGTGGCACCAAAGCCAGGCACTGATAAGATGGAAGGAATGTGCCGAGCTCACAGCCAGGCCAGGGCAAGGGTGGTAGGAAGGAGTGAGTGCAGCTGCAGGCCTGGCTTGGGGAGAAAGAATGAGGCCTGGCAGTGCAGCTCAGCCCTCCGCCTCCAAGCAGGTGGGTTAGTTTACAAAGGAAGCAGGTCTCAGGAGAGCGCTGTACATGTGGAAAGGGGTTGATTTATGCAATAGGTGACTCAGAGAGCACTCCCGAGTGACACTAAGGAAAACAGCTCTGGCAGAGGTGGCTTCATCAGATTAAGCTCTCTCTGCCACAGGGACACTGCAGAGAGGACTAGGTGGGGAGACCCTCTTCAAGGTCCCAGTCGAGGTCCCTGCCACAGAGTCTCACTCACTCTTCATGTCGTCCAGATCAGCAGAACCCAGCATTTGAGCCTCCGCCTCATCGGTGGGCACCCGCTGCTCTGGCCCAGGGTTGCCCAGGGCACTGCCTGGGCACAATCGCTCCCGCAGGTCATAACTGGCAGATGGACTCCAGAGCCGGCTCTTCTCTGTGGAGATTCGGGAAGCCCGGGCCCGGGGACTGGGGGAGCTGAGGAAGCAACATGACCCTTTAGGTTTGATGGAGACAGGCAAGGCTCCTGTAAGTCCTCCAGCCTCAAGAACAAGAGCAAATACAGAGGCCTCCTTTCCCAGCAGGTTCATTCCTTCCCATTTGCTGGCTCATCTCGGCTACCTGTACCCCTCTCTCTTCACCAGCACTTCAGGCCTAGAGGACTCTTGACCTCTTGGCTTTATTCTCTCTTCTCCCCTCTTGCTCCCTCCTCCCACTTGTAAACCACAGAGACAGATAAGACTTTCCTCACTTTCTTAGCTTTCTGGGTCACAACTATGGACATTATTCAGGGTTAGGAATCAGGTAAGTGTCAGGGATTTGGGCCAACTGCTCTGGACTGCAGTGGGTTCTATTCATTGAGGGCTGGGTCCAGTACCTGCCGGAGCGCTGGGGCTCTGGTCAGACTGCAGGCCCACTGAAGGCAGGGCCTTGGCACAAGGAGCCTTGATTGAAAGGCCTGGGCTGTCATCCTCATCACTTCCAATGGAGAACTGTGGACACACATGGACAGACTTACCACTCAGCAGCCACCTTCATCGTGTCTTGACCAGCCAGCCATCCCTCTGTCCATGAGAGGACCCTACCTTTGCTTTCTGTGGGGGCCCCGGGGGTGGAGGCTCCACAGGTTCTGCCTCAGACTCTCCCTCTTCTTCTTCTTCTTCCTCCTCCTCCTCCTCTGCTCCAGCTCCCCCCTCCTCCTGGATAGGGGGTGTCCCTTCTGAGGGGGGAGCAGAGGTTTTCTCTTTCTTCCTCTTCCTCCTGGTGTGTCGAGCAGAGGTGGGGGGCAGTCGCCGCAGCTTGTGGGGTGGAGGCAGGCGGGCTGAGAGCGGGTGATGGGTGTGGTGGGATGTGTGCCGGTGAACTGGGGGGTGCAGGAGAGGGGGTTGAGACCCTAAGGCAGAGTGTGTCTTCCCCCACCAGGAGTACACACCTTATTCTAGCTCAAGATCTAAAACAAAGGCACCCTAGTCCTCCTCTAGAGCCAAGACACCCCTCCCAACTACTGTGTCCCTGCTCCTGTCATTGGTGAGGCCAGGTGGAGTGGGGACAAAAGTGACATAGAGGGAAAGTCGCAAAGGGGAGTCAGGAGATGTGGTACAGAAGAGAGACAGAAGCTGAGGGAAGACACAACAGGAGGGTGAGACAGAGTGGATGATGAAGGTCACTGTGGGAGGCCTCAGGCTCATCTCCTCTACATCTCCCCTGGTCTGGAGCCCAGCTCCCCTGACACGTGAACGAGGTGATGGTATGGGAGGCAGGATGACTTAACATGGCATGGTGGCCCAGCACAGCGTCCAGCACAGGATGACACAGAGTGATCAAGCCGGAGGTGAGCGCAATAATGGTGGCGATGAAGGTGACGGTGGTGAAGGCTGTAGCACGGGGGTCCCCAGGCTACCCACACTCAAAGTCCCGCTCGCTGTAGCTGCGGCTAGGCTTCTCAGGGTCCCAGGCCGGGGTCTTGCTAATGAGGTCCCCAAACCTGCTCACAGCCAAGGTCTTGCCCAAGTCATCATCTTCCTCTTCTACATCTGGACCCAGAGGGGGTTCCTCCAAGGGTACCCGGACCTGCAGGCCAGATAGCCTCTCCTAAGGACCCCAGTTCATGAACCCTCCCCACCCACCCCCAACTTCACAATTCAAGGGCCTTCCCAACACCTTCACCCTTGCCTGCATCAACATCCCCAAAACACCTTCTGAGGGCTTGTCCCGGGCATTGGGAGCACCAGCCACCAACGTGTGAAATACCAAAGACACCCCCCCTCCCCATTCTCTACACCACCAATACAGCTCCAGTCCTGGGATCTGGTGGTCCTAGGGTCATCCAAAGGACACCCCACCCATCCTGCCCCTCCTCCCACACTCCACCCCCACGAATCAGTCACCTGGGGTAGGGGGGAGGCGCCCCCGGGCGGCGGGATCACCCCATTAGCCATGGTAGGGCTGAAGACTTAGGAGTCTCTCAATCACTATGGAACCCAAACCCTGGGTGAGAAGAAGGGGGCGCTGCGGAGACCTCTTGGGGAGCCTTGGGGGAGGAAGGCGGGGTCAGGAATCGCGCTGGTGGGCCCCCTCCGGGATGCTCCATCCCGGTGCCCAGCCCGTTCTCCCTTCCGAGGCCCAACTCGGTCCAGGTTACTCCGATGTCCCCACCCGGCCCAGGGCCCACGCCTTGCCCTTTAAGTACCTCCGGGCTCCGGAACCTGCGAGGCTTGGGAGAGCCACCGCGCCCCATGTCCCTCCCCGTTAGCTCCGGGGCGCGGCTGCCGGGTTCCCGTCCGGCCTCTCGCCGTGCAGAGCCCGGCCAGGCGGACGCAGGCGCCAGAGCCCGCAGTCCACGGCTCCACCTCCTAGCGCTCGGCTCTGCCAGCCTGCCGCCGCCCGGCCGCACAATGGGAGTGGACGATCCCTGACTTACCCTGACTGGGCCAGCGCGGGCCCCGCGCTCGGGTCCCCGCAGGATCCCACCTGCCCGCAAGACCCCTTTCCAGGCGCCCCACGCATTGCGGGGTGGGGGGGAGGAGAAGGGGCGGGTGCACGGCCCTAAATTCCCACAATCCCTCAAACACACTCCTCCACCTTGCTTTTAGCCACCCCTCCCTTTCCCTCAGGAGCCCTGGAGGAGACCCCCTTCGCACATACAAGCTTCTCCAGCTTGGACACGAGGTCACAGACTCCTGAAAGTCATCGCCATCAACACCTCCGGTCTCAGTTTAGCTGATGCCCTTCAAAGGCTGGCTTCTGGCTCTGGTCGCCACCCAACATTTGACCTTGGCACATTATCTACCCATCTGTAGCCAGAGGCAGCTGAAACAGGGCATTCCAATTAGGCCAACAACTCTAAAATCCTATGGCTAAGCTTCCACTGTTCCTCTGCCGGTACCCCTCCTCCCCCTTCTCCAACCGTGGAGGACCTATCTCACTTTCCAAGGTCAGAGAGATCTTTGGAAAGGGCACCTGGACCCCAGTGTGTTCTCTGAGTCTCTGAAACTGGGCACCTAGACTAACTCACGCCCATAAAAGCCCGGAATGACAGTCAGCTGAAGCCACGTCCCTACACCTTAGAACAAACAAAGGAAAAGAACTGGAGGTCAGCAGGTGGTGGGATGGAGCCTGCCGCAAGAGCAACAAATGTCTCCTAGCTCAGCAAGGGAAGTGGAAAGGAGGGGAGAGGAGCAAGTACTAAGCCCCCTCCGACCCCTGCCCTGCACGATCTCAGCCCCACCCAAGGAAAGCGTTAACACACTCAGAGCCTTGGGGATTGCTTGAAGCAGCTGGCCATATCACATCTACCATGGGAAACAGAGATGAATGGTTCCCCTTTTCCAGTTTACACAGTTCAGAATCCCCTGGCCAGAGAAATGGTCCTATCACAATTAAGATGGGTCTTCCAAGAGCCAGGCTGGTGGTGCACAGTTTTAATCCCACCACTTAAAAGGCTGAGTAAATCTCTATAGGTTCAGGGCAAACCTGGTCTAAACACTGAGTTCCAGCCAACCAGCACTACATATTAAAACCCTGTCTCAAAAAACAACAAAACCCAACCAACCGAACAAACAAAAAAGCCAGTTTATCCATATCAATTAAGTTAATCAAGAGAATCTCACACAGGCATGGCCCACAAATGAGGTGATTCTAGATGCCATCACGTTGACAATTTACACTAACGATCATAGGGAACTATTCCTACGGCTGAGAATGCAGGTGGCAGTCTGAGCCCTGGCTATTTACTCCAGACTTCTCACCTTCATCCAGGTTTACAAAGATGTCAGCATTGTGTGTCAGCTGTGCAGAAACAGAACATGTGAGTTGCCTTCCAAAAGTCAAGCATATGAGACCCATGGGCTGCCATTGAATTGTATCCTCTAAAACTCATATGTGAAATCTCAACATCCATGACCTCAGAATGAGTCCTTATTTGGAAAAAAAGCCATTGCGGTTGTTAAGGCCAACCTTGAGTGGTGTATGCTCCTTTCTTATCCGATATGGTGTGTCTATAAAAAGGGGAGATTTGGACACAGGCACACATGGAAAGAACACTGTGTGAAGATTGGCAATATGCCGTCACAAACCAAGGAAATTCCAAAAAACTGAGAGGCCTGGAACAGGCCCTTCCTGAGTATCTTCAGAGAGAACTTAGGTCTGTGGATACTTGATTTCAGACATTGTGAAGCTGTTCTCACTGTTATCTTTTGTGGCAGCAGCCCCAGTGAAGTAAATAATCCATTGTCCCCATCCTTCATCACCCTGAGCCAGCTAACCTGGCCTCAAGTCTTAATGGAGCCATCCCTTGTTGGGAACACTCTAGGAGGATCTCTTTCATCTTCATTCTGTCCTCTACATCTTAATACTGGACCTTCCCCACAGCCTAGAAAACAGCGAGTTTCATGTCAAGACAGCCTGAGAAGTTTTTGTCAACCTGGAAGCCCTAGGGTGCTGGGCTATGTAACGCACAACCTGACCCTTAGAGATTCCACTCCAGAGTGGATGTTGCACATAGTCTCCTCTCACTAGGAGGGAACACCTAACTGGTCCCTTGGAGACCCTCATCCCACCTGGAATCAGCAACTCCAGTCTCAACTCCACAAGCATCTCTCTTTTATCTTCCATATCTCTGGAATGATGAATAAAATGTCCCCCTGGAGGGGTTTTAGAAGCCCATGTTCCTCTCTCATTCTGAGGCAGGGTGGGCAGGAGAAGTTGACTCACCTACCACTTGCTCCCTGCTAACTCATTCTACTTGATGTATTATGTATTTTTTCATTACGCCTGCAGCTCTCCTAGCATTCTGCCTCCAGCATACCTGTACCTGTCAGTCCCCCACTGTGAGTTCTGGTAGAGTCTTTATTACTGTGACAAGGATGGCCCAAGATGCACTAAGGATAGCCACTTTGGTGTATGTGGGCTACTACCTCTGGAGCCTGTACTTAAATGCTGAGAGGAATGGTGACAGCAAAGGCAGACAAAACCAGTGACAGACAGTTTCAAAACAAGATCTACCCCACCCACTCTCCCTCCTAATGCAGTCTGATTTGGACTTCTCACCTGCATGTTGATGCTCCAGAGTGACTTCTTGATACATGTAATGCCACCACAACCCATGTCCTCCGTCCAGAGAGCAAGATCCATTTTGTCATCCAGACTTGGGTAGAGATACAAGTACAGTTTTCAGAGTTCCTCACAGTTGAGTCAGGAGCTCAACAGAGTACATTTCTCTTTGAGCCATCCCCTAGAATGGTTTGTTCTTGGGTTCCAACATGTTAGACACTAGACCACTATAACATATCTTCATTTAAGTCCGCTCTTGCTGAGGTAGAAACTGCGTGTGTCTTGACTCTCTTGCAGCTACGTTAAGACACTGCTCTGAGGTGAGTTTCAACAGTTAAAGTCTCAAGTACAAGTTCTGAATTCAGAAGTAAGTGATATGCTCAGAGGATACTACCTCTAAGTAATGGATGGCTATGTGGGCTCTGGGAATTAAACTCAGGTCACCTGCAAGAGCAACAAGTGCTCTTGTCTTCAGCCACCACCGCCACCACCATCCCCACACACCTATACACATCCTTCACTCTTTTCTTAAAACAGAGTCTTATTTTAATGTAGAGTTGGTTGAACGTGTCCATGCATCTTCACCAGAAGCTGGGGCTTCTCTGCCCTTTGTTTCTGTTGTAAATTACTTGGACTCAGTACTTGACACGTCCTTTACTACGTAGTTCCTGAAGGGCTCCCCTGGCCAAGGAACCACAGATATTCAGTCTCTCAGAGGCCACAGCTGAAGTAATAAGCTTATTGATGGGAACTTCCTTACAGTTTGTCATACATAGCTTTGTTAAACAGGGCAAGGACACTGAGCTTGTCATGAGCTTTGTCTTTGTGGCACTTCTTTTTGGCTTTACTATGAGATTTGTTTACTGGGTCTTTGTCTTTCTTGGCCAACTTTCCAGGATCCTTCTCCTTGTTACGTGTCCTTGGGTAGTATGGAGAACTCAAAGAGTGTCCACAATCACTGCAGCCTTGCCAGACAAAGGCACTCTACTTCTGAATTGTAACTCAGCCCCAATAAAGCAATCTTTGCATTGGTAATCTTTTTATTTTTTTAAGATTTATCTATTTATTTTGTGTGACTACACTGTCACTCTCTTCAGACACACCAGAAGAGGGCATTGGATCCTACTACAGTTGCTTGTGAGCCACCATGTGGTTGCTGGGAACTGAACTCAGGACCTCTGGAAGAGCAGTCAGTGCTCTTAACCACTGAGCCATCTCCCCAGCCCTGCATTAGTGACTTTAAACTCACACAGTGTATATGGTTTCATGGAGCCCAGATTGTCACTTAGACTCATCAGAATTATTTCCCTGCTTCCCAGAGAGTGGCACTCAGGGCCAGTTGTTACGCGTGGGGTTTACGATCAGGCTCTGTTCAGGTAAGGTGGCATTGAATTAGGGCCCAGGCTCTGGAGTTTGAGATGTCATAATTTAAAACCACTTCGGTGCTTGGCACAGAACAGGTGTTCAATAACTGTCGCTCTTATTTACTGTTCTTGTTACTCTGCAGTGGTTTATCTCATAATCCACATGTGCCCGGCCTCGACTTCGACACAAAGCCAATGTCTGGACACTGCTAGGATCCCTGAGGGTCACCTTCCAGATCAGCCTTCCTGACGTTTGTGCTGGGATGGCATTCTGAGAGATGAACCAACCCCCTTCATGCTCCTCTGTCATCTCTGAACTAACAGCCTGCTTGAGTTTTATTTGGGGAAAAAAGATAGGAGAGAAGGCAGAGATAACCTACCAGCCTTTCTGCCCTTTTGCTTCCCCAGAACCATAGCCAAGGGTGTTTTCAAAAGGAAGAAAAAGAGGTGGGTTAGCAATAGAAAGAGATCTTGACCAGAAGCTAGTGGGAACAGTGGAAGAGCAGACCTTTGCCCTCTCCAGCCATCGAAACAGGAGGAAGTTCCCCCAAGACACGAAGGGAAAAGAGTCAGATCAGGGAGCCCTGCCAACCCCATAGGATGGGAGCTTAAAATTAAGGTTCAGCTGTTTTGCAAATATAAAGCACTATTTCATGGCACCCAACCTCATAGAGTAAGACTCACACATTCTCTCCATATTCCATGCTAAGTACTGTTTATACATTTGGTTACCATCCACAAGCAAATACCTACATTTTATTACGAAGCATCCATGGCAAGTACCTGGAAGGAAAAGCACAGTATCAGGGGAGATCCAGGTGACAAGACTAGGGCCATCCTCTGTAAGGAGACGACAATAAAGCAGTGACCTGAAGGATATGAAGGATTCAGATTCATGGTTAAGGGTGGGTTGGAGAGGCAGGAAAAGGGCAACACTAAAGCCCCTGGGATGGACCCTGTAGCGGGAAAGAATGGTCTGTGTAAATGATCTCGATGGTGTTCTGTTGGCAAGGATATCATGATCCCGGAAGTTGGTGCCACCAGAGAACATATGAAAGGATTGGATGGAGCCTGAAAGTATGGGCCTTCCCTAAGGTCTAGGAGGCAATATGGTTTAAGGAAGACAGCTCAGACCTTGTAGACCGCAGGTCCAAGTTTGAGAGCACCTTAGTAACCTAAGCCTCAGCT
Source organism: Mastomys natalensis (assembly GCA_021653895.1). Taxonomy (NCBI): domain Eukaryota; kingdom Metazoa; phylum Chordata; class Mammalia; order Rodentia; family Muridae; genus Mastomys; species Mastomys natalensis. The sequence continues at coordinate 1,284,743 of JAJTUV010000084.1, forward strand.
TCTTCACCTATAAGATGTAGATCTTCCCCAGGACAGTCATGATTACATCACAGGAAGGATGATCACACAGATGAGCACAAAGTATGTCCTTACACACCAACATTGTGCAGTTCATGTTGCTTCAGACCCATAGTCCGAGGACTAAGAAGACCGAGACAGGAGGATCTCAAGTTCATGACTGACCAGTTATATAACCAGACCCTAAAAACGAATCCTTTTGTGATTCTTCCTGTATCCCTCCTCCTACAGAGACAGGCACCTCCAGAGTGCTCAGTAAATATCTGTGGAGCAAGTGCACAAGTAATTATAGTAACTAATAAACTAAAGAATGTTTCTGTGGAGGCTGGAGAAGTCATCAAGTCCTAAATAATCAAATGACAAAAGGATGGGCCAAGGAAAAAACATGTCCTGACTCATGTTCTTTCCAGAGGTGTTTGAGTTTCCTCCAAAGCACACTGGGGAAATATCCACTCATAAACACGTGGGCAATAAGAAGCAGGCAGCCACTCTTCCAGTTACAAAGGACATTCCAAGGCTCCTGGGTGACAAAGCAACATGTAGCAACTAACAGGCAGGTTTTGTAGCCAGCATTATTTAATGCATTAAGGTTTGCACAATGCTTCCACGGATATTCAACACCTCTGTAGAGTAGATAGGTTATTGATTAGTCTCAATTACACACTGTAGTTGAGCAAACAAGGGGACGTTATTTGCTCACAGCTAAGCAGTGAATCATACAACTAAGACACAGTCCTAAATCCTGTTCCTTTCCATAGTACAACCACACCACACTGACCCTTGGGTGGATGCCTGCATGCCCTCACACAGAGCTGTGTGATTGTGTTCTAACTGCAGGTAAGCCACTAAGCCACTAGGGCAAATATATGTAATCATAATACACACACACACACACATATACATATATACACACACATATATACATATATACATACACACACACACACAACACACACACACACTTATATTTTGGTATATATATAAAATCTATCTGTATGCATGCATGCATGTATGTATGTATGTATATAATCAAGATAGGACTTCTCTCTATAACTGCCCTATCTGTCCTGGAACTTGCCTTATAAGCCTGGCTGGTCTAGAACTCAGAGATCCTCCTGCCTCATCCTCCCGAGCACTGTGCTTAAAGGCTTGCACCACCACTACGGCCCAGCCTCCACTATAGAATCTTAAAGGAGGAAAGATGCTACTCATCCCTCCATCAAAACTGACTCATCCTGGAGGACCGCCTCCTCTAAGGAGGTCAGGTCTTTAGCAGGCCAGCTCCCCTCAACCAGTCCTAGAATCATTTAACCCTCCAAATATCTTAAATATAACTTTTACGTCTATGATAATTTGGAGGATTTAAATTTCCTTTTTAAACACTTGAACTCTCAAGTTGGGCTCACACTTTTAATCCCAGTACTTAGGAGGCAGAGGCAGAGGCAGGCAGATTTCTCTGAGTTTAAGGCCATTCAGGGCTGTGTTATACAGAGAAACCTCATCTCGAAAAAAACCCAAGAGTTAACCCTTCTATGCCATTCCATTCCCTTCTGCCCCGCTCAACTTTATCTCCTACCATTGCTTGTTCATCCCTTTAGGATCTAAACACATAGAAGCAAATAGTAAACCACAACCCCCTTCCCTACTCCTTGTATGGACAATGCAGTACAGTGCTATGGTGGTTTCAGAATTTTCTCTCCACTGCTTTCCAGGAGCCACCAGGCCTCTGATGAGTGTTGCTTATGCCAGCCTGGGGCCAGACAGAGGCCAGACGATCGATCGCTCGATAAGTACTTGCTGGGCTGGTGGGGGGTGGGGTGGGTAGAGTAGACTGAATGGACCAATTGATCTCTGGGGACAGCCCATAGCACGTGAGGCAAGAGCCTCCTGTCACCTATGCTTAAAGTCACCTTCCTAAGTGGTAATGGACTCAGGCCTGATAATGTCTTCTGGGGCACAGAAAGAACACCTTTTCACAATGGTGCCAAGTACGGTCATTGTTAAACAAAGATGTTTCCAAAACTAGAAGCACAAAGAATTGGAAGATGCCTTGACTCACTTCTGTGCACTTCAGCCTAAATGACTGGAGATTCTTCTGTCCAGTCACACTGTGACCTGTTTCTGGTGTGGCAGTTGCTAAGAGATCTGTGCAGAAGGGTAGATGTGGGCCAGAGGCTGAGCAGGTATTCTTCAGTTTTCTGCTTTCAGACAGCTCGGAGTCACAGATGGGACAGCGTCATGCAAACCACTGAGAAAGTGGACTAATATTTGGGGAAGTTTTAATTTACTTCAATTAAAAATTCAGGGCAGCGTTGAACCAAACAGAAGTAGGTGAAATTACTTTGTGAGCCTCTGCACAGGCCTGTCTGGGTCCCCTGCAGGCAGTATCAGAGGACAGCTATTCCAAGAGCACTTCCCATTGGCTAGCCTCCTAAGACTTAGCATTTCCCCCTCACCATCCCAGCTAGGCATTGCCTGGGAAAAATTAACTACTCTATTTTGGGGGGGGGAAGAGGATTGGTTAAGCAGGTAATGTGTACAATGTGCGTGTATATGCATTGAAATTTCTGGACAGGTACAGTGCTTGGCTCAGGAGGTGACTCCAGAGTCAGCAATGACAGAATCTCACTTTTTATTGCAGGTCTTTATTTAAAATGTAAACTTTGGGAAGAGGGGAAGTTCACGATTTTCTCACATTTGGTGGCTCATGCCATTAATCTCAGCACTTAGAAGGCAGAGGCAGGTCTCTATGAGTTCAAGGCCAGCCTGGTCTACATAGCAACTTCTAGGCCAATCAAGGTTATGAGACCCTGTCTCAAAAAGAACAATGAAAAATCGTAAAGGGCAACTATCTGACTGGCAGTGATCCATTCAAGGCCACAGGATAGGTCACAACCTGCCTGGGGACTGGGTACATCCGGGTCAGTAATCCTACTTTGCTAGAGCAGGACTGCAGATGGGTCTCAGTGCAAACAAGATTGCTTCCAGGAAGAGACTAGGGGATGGCAGGCTTTATGGGAGACATTTCTATGTACTACCATGACACCTGGCATGGAAACCTTTATTGATACCTGAGAGAAAGTGCTGGAAAAATGTTTCCACTGACCACTTAGCCTGCTCTACTAGGCAGATCACCAAGGGCCAAATGGTTTTCTCTTGTCCTTCTCTTAAGCTGTGGTCATTTGGAGCCTCACAAGCCAGTGGCCAACAGCAGCCAGGCAAGCAGCCAGACCCAGAGACTAGAAGGGGCTTTGGCAGTGCAACTCCAGCGCGATTCAGTGGAGTCAGTGGAGAAGCCTCATCGGTCGAGGTCCAGAGCCTCCTGGGTTACCGTCCGGAGACCAATAGAGAACAACTCTTCCCAGGGTTCCCGAATCCAGGCCAGCAGGGCTGTCAGCTGCTCCACACACACAACACGGAGTGCCCAGAAACTCTCCAGTCGAGACACCTGGTAGATTGAGCAGCAGGCAAGGGAAACATGGGAAGAAGTCTACCAAAAGCCCAAGGAAGGTCTTAGGAGAGGACACACCACCCTCCGCTTTTAAAGGCTCTTCCTCCTCTTTCCCCACCCCAGGTCTATGTGACACTGCATTAAAGGCCTTAAAGCCAGTCTAGTCAGCACTGCCTGAGGGCTCTAGGGGGCTGTTGTTCGCAGTTCCATCTTTCATGCTATAAGGAACATGAGTTCTAAAGTCAATTCCAATAACTGCAGGTTCAATTCCTGACTCTACCCTTGTGACTTGTCCAAGTTTCATGTCTCTGAGCCTGTTACATCATCTGTAATACAGGACCAATAACAGCACCTCCTCCTCATGTTGGAGGTGTGAAGGTCAAACAGTTGGCACACAGTGGGTAGGCTGATCACACCAACTTACACCAGCTAGGTATTTCAGTACAGGGCTTCAAGGCCAGGATACTGCCACAGTTGACTGCTGTTTTCTATACAAGCTGCTCAGTCAAACCCAGGTCCTTACATCAGGACTCTGTCCCCATTATATGCCTACACCTCCCTTAGCTCCATCCCAATCCATTCCCATCCTTTGGAGATGCATTGCCCCATTGTGTACACACACACACACACCACGCACACACACACCTCATCATAGAAGATCAACCGCAGGTCCAAAGGGCTTGTGCGGTACAGCTGCACAGAGCTCAGACTGCTGAGTGGTTGCTGCTCCCTGACCTGCAAGGAAGGACCTGGCCCCTGAGGAGCGGGCTGCTCAGAGGCTTCACCAGACACCACTGGGAGGGCAGATTCTGCATGGGACTCTGCAGGGTCTTCATCTAATAGGTACAGGGTGGTCAACGTCAGCAACAGGGACACAGGACAGGTAGAGGAGCCTGCAAAGAGAGCGAGGAGAGAGGACAGGTAGAGAGCTGCAAGAGAGCGGGAGAGAGGACAGTAAGGAGCCTGCAAAGAGAGCGAGGGAGAGAGGCAAATGGGCCTACAGTAAGGCTACGTTGGACCTCGATCCCCAGGGTTAGTGTCCCAGTGCTGCCCTGGAGAAGAGGTGTGAGCCACACTAAAGAGTTGGCCACAAATCAGCACTATGCTTCCACACACTCCAGGGACCACTGACAGCCAAAAGCCCTGAAGGCCTATACTAAGGGACCAGCACACCAGCCACCCTAATCAATGGTCCATGGCCTCTTGACAGGATGAATAGAACATATCGAGCCAATCACTCACTTTACTGTGGATATGCCTGCAAGGGTGAGGAGTCCAGATGCCAGACACTGAGCCTTACTCCATGGGCATGATAGAGGCAATAGTGGACAAGCCCAGGACACTATGGGCTGGAGAAAACCAGGGAAAGCACCTCCAAAGCTGGCCTTACCTTCAGCCAGGAAGGCCTCGAAGGTAGAAAAACGTGGGCCACCTCTGCAGAAGTATCTTTTCCCAGCAATGGCCTGTGGAGATCACAGCAGACACGGGAGAAATCAGCCAGGGTAGGATAGGAGTAGATGTGGGCACGAGGATGGGACTCCACCACCTAACCCAAACCTCCTGCTGACTCACCAGAGCCGATGCTGCGGGGTCACCTCCTCCTCTTGGCACTGATGCAGTTCCTCTGGGTACGAGCAGAGATTGCAAAACACCTGGATAAAGCCAGCCAGAGACAGAAACCCTCAGAGGCCTCTGCAGTCCTCCACCCAGCCTCAACCCGGCTCAGCTCCATTGAACTCTGGCCTCAGAAACTTCTACCAGTGGGATTGACAGAACAGGAAGTTCCAGGACCATTACTAGTGAGCATCAAACTGAGCAGTAGGCCTGAAAGCTTCGCTTCCACGGCCATCCCTCCCAGTCCTCCCTCACCATGAGCTCCTCAAGGAAGGCACGGCATTGCCTGGCATCTCGGGCAGTATACACAGCTGCCAGTCCCAGCTGCCCACTGCAAACGAAGGCTCTGGCCTGCAAGGCCAAGCTCCATGCCACTTAGATCTTGCAGAGGGATGGCCAGGGTGGGCTGGAGCCAGCTAGCAGGAGGCCCACTGTGGAGAGGGCAGAGTAACCACAATTAGAGGAGGACGGGAGGAGGTTGGCAGGACTGTGACCGCCCAGCTATACACCTGGCACACTCACCAGATGGCCCTGTCACCTTCAACAGGTAAAGCATGTGGTCAGACACAACCACAAGGCACAGAAACTCCCTGTGTGGCCTGCTAACACCACTGGCACCTAAGGGAAGGGAACGTTGATGAGAAACCAGAAATAAGCAAGCAACAGAGCCGGACCGAAGCTGAGCTGCATTCCACGCAGCGTTCCTATTACAATCAACACTCAACTATCTGTGACCCTGCAGTCGGCCTCCCACCTGCCCCAGCATCTTCTCCCCATCTCCAACCTATCCTCCACACTCAGCCAAGACTATCATACGTAACAAACTTTGTTATTACTCCTCTGATTCAAATCCTCTGGGTAGTCCCTAGATCCCATCCATCATTCCTGGCAGACATGGCAGGTTGCTTCTGGGCAACTTTCCCCAGCCTCCTAGACTCCCCTGAGGAACCTGCCTAGAGTCCCTGCACACTGTTCATTCCATCTTTCCCACAAGCTACCTTCTCTCAGGCCTCTGTGCATTTATAGCTTCCGTCGCTTAGAGCACAGACCCATGCAGACTGGATTCAACAGCCCCTCTAAGGCCTTGTCCTGATGCAGCAGCTTCACACTGCATAACCCGGTTTCTCTGTGACTAAGGGCAAGACAGCTGCATGGACGAGCCTGAGGGACCTGGGCAGGAGGAGGTAACAGCATGTGTTTGTGCTGACAGGAGGACCCATTTACCAAGTGCCAGGTGCTTAGGGACAGATGGCTGCTCTCAGCCTCTGCTCTAGGTCAAGGAGCATTATTCCTACCTGAATGAGACAACTGAACCTCAAGTGTGAAGAAACATGCCCGTAGTCACACAGTAACTATCTGCTGCTGCTGCTGAAACCCAAGCATCTGACTGGATGCCGAGGGCCATGGGTCAGTGGGTGGCACAGACCTTGGTGCAGCACTGGAACTCCTCCTCGGAGTTGCTGAACACCTCAACATCCAGGAAGAGCCGGAGCCGGTGGTCCACAGAGCGAAAACCAGAGTGTCCAGGGGCTATGAGCAATCAACAGGTCATCAGCCTGGCTCCAGGGAGGCCACAGCTCCAACTTACCTTCCCCCTGGTGGTCACCCCCAATCACACTTCTACTTTGTTCTACCCACACTCACAAGGGCTGAGACTCCAGCTGCTATGGCCATAGGATATGGATGCCTGAGGTGGGATGCCTATCAGGTGCGCTGGGATAGCCACTGTGGTCAGCAAGGTCACACACAGAATCTTCTGATTGGTCTTCCTGGTTCTGCTCTCTATTCGGGACTTCCTCAGACACAGTTAGGAGAACCACGTGGTCACTCCCACAGTTGGGACATACAACAGGAGATTCTGGAGGGAGGAGAGAGACAGACTGTGAGCCTCCCAAGGGCACAATGCTCACAATACTCCCTGCCACTGTCCAGCCTCCTCAGATCCTAACTCTAGCTCCAGTTACAGCCAGCATTCCCAACATCCCAGCCCTAATCCCACATCTAAGCAGAGTCTCTAATCTGCCTCTCTCATCCAAGGGTCAAGTTAGCCCTTGGCCAACAGCCTCCTAAAAAAAAAATACATCGTATCTTCTAATTTCCAGGTCCTGCTCTGACCCCTTCCCATAGCCTTGGCGTACTCAAGCACTGCAGCGCTTTACTGGCGATTCCTGAGAAACCAAAATCAAGAGCTAGGAAGCTGGTCCAGTCCATACAGTACCTCCTACACAAGCATGAGGATCAGGGTCCAGATCCCCAGGCCCCAAGTAACAGCAATGTGGTGCCGTGTGAACCTCCCAGTGTTCTGGGGAAGACACAGGCCGATCGCTAGAGCTCCTTGGCCAGGCAGCCTAGACAAACTGATGCGCTCCAGGTTCAGAAAGAGATTATGCCAAAAACTAAGGCAGAAAATGACTGAAAAATGATTAAGGAGGACACTCAAATTTGGTCTCTGGCCTACACACACACACACACACACACACACACACACACACAAAAACAATAATGATAACAACTAAGACCAAAACCGACAGACTGGGGAAGGCAAAGAGGTCCCTCATGCCAGGCAGGTTTAAGTCCCAGCTTCGTTAACTATAGATGGATGGATAATCGTGGACCAGTCATCTGTGCTCTGAGCCTGACCACTCTCTATAAGAAGATAATGAAAAATCACGTCTGCCTCAAGGAGTCGGCAGGATGGGTGAGTGGACACAGGTAAAGAATGAAGGATGTAGATCAACAATGAGGGGAGAGACACTGAGTGGCTACACAATCTAGGCATGTGCTAGCCCCCACATCAATATTATTATATGGTGGCTCCATCAAAACTTTTCATACCCCATTTTGCAAAGAAAAAAAGAACTAAATTAACTTACACATCCTGCCCATACCTCTGCAGCTGGAGGTAGTAACAGGAGCTACCATCTATTGAAGGACCTTTGTTTTGTGCCAGGAGCTATGCTTGGTGCTTTATTGTCATATTTAAATCTCACAAGAAAGCTGGGCAAGGTAGCACACATCTGTAATCCCAGAATTCAAGAGGCTGAGGCAGGGGGACTATCACAAATTCAAAGCCAGCTTCAGGTACATTCAAGTTTGAGGCCAGCGTAGTTATATAAGACTTGGTCTTGAAACATCAAAACCTTTAAAAGAGAAATTCTATCAATGCAGAAGCCACAGTTCCTATGGGAGATAGCCAGGACCCAGAAAGAGCTGTGATGTCCCACTGCTTATGTGGCTAGGCCTGCTGGGCTTGTCAGGGCAGGCTCACAATAGACAATGACACAAAGTTATTTTTCTGGGGAAAAAAATAACTTAGTCCTGCTATGTCTGCTGCCAAGAAATGTGGCTGATAAAAATTGTGCATTTCACATAGCTGTTATCCAGAATTTCCCTTCCTTCTTCAACATCTCCAAAGCCCTTATTGTTTGACTAGCCTACAGTAGAGCAATTCCCAGATGAGACTACAAAGAGAAACCACAAGGTGCTGCATCCTACCAAGTGCTTTCAAGGTTAGTCAAGGAAGGAACTTGTGCCAAACACCAAAGCAGCTCACTCACCAGCCACTTCACAGAGGACACATGACAACCCAGAGCAGCACTGAGGACTCGCTAGGCTTTATGCCATTCCTGAGATGTTACCCACAAACTGCCAAAAGCCATCAAGTGATGAACCTGAAGAGTATGTTTAAGTACACTCACAGAACAGCACTTCCCAACTCTGATGGGGACACTTCTGCTGTTTAATGCAGGAGGCAGGCAGTCATATTTTTTTCCCCATGCCAAACAGTTGCCCCTACTCTCCTAAGGCCTTTCTCCCCTTGACTCCCTCTCCACACTCCTCTCAGAGACACGTTCCCTGCAGTGGGAGAGCTAGGTAGCCAGGGAGGCCAAGGCACAGCTGGTACCTGTATTTTGAAACAGAGGCTTCCAGCCTTCATCACTCTCCAGTCGCAACCTAGGCTCCTCTGGCTTGAACTCACAGCTACAACGCAGACACTGGAATCTGGCCCCTGTGGGTCCTTGGCCTCCCCAGGCTGCTGCTCTTTCACACTGGTGAATGGGGTCAGTACAGCGAGTAGCTCCTGAGGGAGATGGGTCAGAAGGAAGCTAGCTGTGAGCATGTGGACCTGCCTGGCAGACCTCTAACCCTCCAGCCTGGACCTGCTCCCTCCCCACTTCCCACCCGCCTCTGGACTCCATCACCTGGATGGCTTCATGGGCCTCTGGCTCCAGCACAACATATCGACGTAACTGCCGGTCAGGACAAATGTAGGAAAAGCGCAGGACAAGAACTGGAGCCCCAGGGGGTGGACCAGAGCTCTGTGAAGGAAGAAAGGAGAACACAGCAGTGAGCGGAGGAAAGGGGTGAGGGCTACATGGAGCTTGGAGGAAAACAGTAACTCTGGACCCCACAGTGCTGGTGCTGACACTAAGCCCTTGCACAGAGTCCATCCTTTAGTCTCCCAAGTCACACACATCAGCCCCGCACACACTCAGCACCCCTCCTTGGCACCGAGTTCTCATGAGAGAAGATAGAACACACCCAGTCCAGCGCCTGGCACACAAGAGCCAACAGGTTCTCAAAGATGACTCTGGAAATGCCAAGAACCCCTTCCCCAGTACCTGACCCCATAACTCACCTCAGACACTGGTTCTCCTTGGGTTCCAGTCTCTGACTCTAGCTCAGCTGCCACCAGGCTCTGTAGCTCCAGCCGCTCCAGGGTCCGAGCTGCTTGGAGTTCCACTTCAAACAAGTGGGCAGAAGTGACCCGGAGAAAGCACTCCCTGCCTTGCACACCCCAATTCCCTGCAAGGGACACACCAACATGGGACGACAGAGCTCTGCTGCGGAAAGACCAAGAGAGAACTGGAGTGAAGAAAGTGTCCAGGTCCTCTGCTATCCTATGAGTGGCATTCTACCCAGCCTGGCTCTCCATAGTCCCTCTAACATCCCAATGCCATGTGCCCCCAAAGCCCCTATGGTCACAGGCCTCTCACCTTCCACTGCCTTCTGCTCCTGCTCCTCTTCCTCCTCCAGGTCCTCTCTCGACCCCTCTTCTTTATCCTGTTCTTCCCTCTCTTCGTGGGGCTCTGGCTCCACCCTGCCTTCCTCTGACACATTCTCTGGCGATTCCTTAGTGTCTTCCCCTATGGCTGGAGGGCTGCATGTAGTCTCCAGGCTCTGGACATCCAGAGGAGGGGTGCTAAGGGCAGGAGTCTTGGTGGTGGTAAGAGGGGGGCTCCCCATGGTCTCCAGGTGGCTCCTATACTGCAGCCAGTCACAGCCAAACCGCTCCCGGAAGCTGGCCAGCAGCTCCAGTTCTCGATGTTGCTGCACAAACCACCCTGAGATAGAGGAGGATGGAGAGCTGAGGCCCCACCCAGACCATGGCTGATCCCAGCCTCTTCAATAGGCCTCCCCTCAGCAGAATGTCCTCAGGCATGTCCTATGGAATACTGTGACCATAAGCAATCCTGGACCACACACAAAACAAAATTTGTGGAGATTCACAAACATGGCCACACATCTCAGACTCTGAGATGACTTGTAGGAAAGAAACCTGTTTCACCTTGTTTTAGCTTGTGCTTCCCAAATGGTGGTGGTCATAAAATCTCTTTCTTATAGAATCTTTAGCACCTATAAAATCCATTCCTTAGGAGAATGCTGCCTGGAAGTAGATCTCTCTCTTTGGGCTAAACTATAAAGACAACAGACTGAGGGGCCCTCCGCAATAATCCATACCACCCCAAAATCAAGTTTCTCCTCTGACACTTACATGTAAGGAAACATCAAGATTAGAGTGGTCTGGAAGGGAGTGAGCAAGTAGGGTCAACTTACCAGCTGGGGAGGGGTCTAGAGTTCGGAGCTCCGGGTCTGTGTCACTGGGCTCAGAGATGCTAGCCCGCCTCACACGGACTCGGCTCTGGTTTGGATCAAGAGATGGAATTCTATGAAAGCCAGCCTGGCCATCCAAGGCTGCCTACCTAATTTACCAGAAAATACCAAGTCCTAACAAGGACAAAGCCTTCCTGTTTCTAGTCTACTGAGTTACCCACAGCACCAGTAAAGAGATCATGCAAGCCCAGGAACAAACCAGCATAAGAAGCTACTTACCTTAACCTTACGAAGTGGGGCCTGGGCCACAATGCCCCCTGAGGAGAGGCTATCACTCAATTCAGGGCCACCTGAGGTTTCAGTGGTACTCCCTACTGGCCAGGGCAGAGGTTGGGTCACGGAAACAAGCCCTGAAGATTCTAAAGTTTGCTGTGTGATGACAGGAAGGGGTCAGAATCAAAGGAGCACCTCTGTCTGCTGGAGCTAACCAAGAGGAGGACCCTACTTTCCACTGACCAGGAAGACTCTCCTACCCTGTCTCCCAAGCTACCATCCTCCCTTCATGTCATCCCACCCTCACCGGACTAACCTGAAGATCCTTCAGGGACAAAACCTTGCCATCAAGCAGGAACTGTGCAAGACAAAGGAGAGGACAGTGCTGGAGACGGAGCCCATCACCAATGACTCCAAGAACGCACAGCACCACAGAGTGACTGGGACTTTGGCCTCTCAGTCAGGGACAGACATGAGATAGAGATATTCACTCACGCCATGAGCAGCATTTCTGGCCCGAGGTGACAAGTACTGAGCGGTGGTCGCACGATGTGCAGGGTGGAACCACAAAGGGTTACCTTCCAGATAGAGCTGAAGGCAGAAAGGAGATGGCATAGGCAACAGATCCACGCTATGTGAAGGCACAAGGAGTCAGATCTGAAGGTGGCACCCAGGTCCATTAGACACTCATCTCACCTTACGGAGCTCGGCCAGCAGCCATAGTGGTGCCAGCTCTGTGTGTCCTTCTAGAAGGTTATAAGCCACATCGAGATGTCGCAGGTTCTTCAGCTGCTCCAGGCCTAAGGCAGTGGAGGGAAGGAAGAGGCCTTGTGGAGGCGTGTTGTGTGTAAGGGGTATGGTGTTCTGTGTGCCCAGGACAGAGGTAGGAAGAGAAATCTCAGCACCACAGTCCTTCCTCTAAGTCCTCATGAGGCTCTAGATGGCCAACCCGAGCCACACCCATCTGATTCCCTTCCAGACTGATGCCACCCCAATCCACTTCCTACTCACCCTGAAGGCTCTGAAGTTCATTGGCCCTCAGTATCAAAGTCCGCAGAGCAGCCCCTGACGGTCCCATTCTTGGCACCAAGTCCAGGTGGTTATAGGAGATGTCCAAATGGTACAGCTCAGATAAGTCCTGGCGGTGGGTGAGGAGACAAAGGTCCACAACTCGACAAAGCTCTAGGCAGGGTCCTCTGTGCTATCCTCTCAAATCCACACTGGCCTACAAAAACTGCAGTGTCAACACAGATGACTTCCTCTACCCCACACTGAAAGACCTGAACAAACACTAGCTGGTTCCTAACAGTTCCAGGTACACCCCTGCATGGTAACTCCAACCTTTAAGTTCCCACCTAGAAGAAGACACTCAGAGCAACCAAAGAGATCCTCTGTTTCAGCCATGGGTCTGTCTCGCAGTCTCTGAAGGACAATGGGGACCTATCTAGCCAGTTAGTGCAGTCATTGAGAAAACCCATGCACTTCAGTGTAGACCCAGTGCCACTTCCTGATTTGTGAACTCCCCATTCTGAGTGCTGCTGATGTCCATGGGCTTCCCACTCCTTCATTCTCCAGTCAGTTCACTTTGAATCCTCCTCATTTTAGGACATTACTTCTCACTGAAGTATGCCCTTACCACTTTAACCAGTACTCAGTCCTATTTATCTTTAATGGAGGACAGAACGGTCACAGGGAAAGGGTTTGTCACCATCATGGAATCTATCACTCCTGAGCCGCACACTAGGTTAAGAGATCCAGGTATCCTCACAGGTACTGCTATGATGTACACCTTACAGGTGAACGAGGCGAGAAAGTAACTGACTTGCCCAAGTCATCCAGGTATTCCAAGCTGAGCTAGGAGGTGCTTTGTTGTATGCTAGAGGAGAAACCCACACACCGTACTGACTCTCAGGGTGCGCCTCCACCTAGGCCCAAGAGCCATGTGGAGCACAAGCTAATCTGAGAGTGAGTGAGAGTGGAGCCATCTAAGGGCCAAGTCCATTAGCAACCAGGCAGCCCAGTCTTACCATCAGGAAGCCTTTGCAGTCCTGGATATGATTGTGGCTCAGGTTGAGGAAGCGGACAGCCGACAGGAGACGCTGAAGGAGATTGGAAAAGGAAGCACAGAAAGGTTCTTCACAGAAGGATACCTGTCAAACAACTGGCATTCCCCTCAAAGGACCCTCTTTTCCATTCCCAAAGGCACCTTCCCTTGGGGGACACTCACCAGGGAGCTGTCTAAGTTCCTGAGTGCATTGTAGCTGAAGTCAGCAGAAAGCAAGGCTAGCCAGGGGAGGGCAGAGCAGAGGTCCCCACCGCAGGCCGACAAGAGCTCCTGGATAGGGGACAGGCATAACTACAGCTTCACTCTGTCCCCTTGTGTGCTCTATCTTCCAGTCCCCCGTTCATATAGACCAGGCTCTACCTGGACACTCCGCAGCTCTGAAGAAAGCTCAAGTTTCTGTCCCTAAAGAGCAGACTACGGGGACCATATGCAGACCATTGGGAGACACACACTAGACAATATACAGCTTGGTGTGACTGTAAACACACAGACAGGCTGTAGAGGGCTGTGGCGTCACACAGGACCGAGGGCGGGGAGGACAGGGGAAAACCACAAAGCTGGGTCTTCTGTATCTCTCAGGGTGAGGCATCAGGGCCCACCGCTCACCCTCCTTACCTCTAGTGCCTGGATGCTTCTGTTGCAAACCAGGGACTCCAACTGTGAGTAGATGGCACGAAGGCCGCACAGGCTGTGGATGGGGACTCCTCGAAGCTAGTGCAAGAGAAGAAAAGGAGGAAGGTAAGCAAAGCTTCAAGGAAGACAAAGGCCCCATCCCTACCTTTTCTGATGGGGAGGAGGGAAGAGACTCGAAGCCCAGCTACAGTTTAAGGAAGTGTTAATGGAAAAGACATTATTGAGGAGCAATGGTACATTCAGACATGACCTCCCACCAAAAGAGGCCATCTCTTTGTCCTCACCCCAAGAGGTTCCTTTGCACTAGTTTCTGTCCACACATACGTTCTAATACTCCCTCACCTCCAGCTGCCGAAGAGACTTGAAGGGGAAAATCTTGATAGGCCCTGGAAGGCCAACACCAGGGATGTGGACCAGCTGAAACAGGAGTATTGAGGTTACTGAGGCAGGGCAGCTTCTCTTCTATCCACACCCCTTCCTTGCACCAGTAAGTATCACTGACATCATCTGGATCTCAGCCTCGAAGTCTTCTCACACCCCACCCCATCACTGCCTCCATCATTTCCTAAGGCTCTCTGCAAGTCCTGCCCCCATGCCCCTCCTAGGACCTTGAGTGACAGTGTTTTCTGCAGCACATCGAAGAGGAACTGAAGCTGGAGGATGATGGGTGAGTCTGCAGGGTGGGAGGGAAGAGCCACAAAGCCTGTCTGGCCTGGGCCCCATGGCCCCAGGTACAGTTCAAACACTCTGTTCAGCTGCTGCAGTGTGGCTGTTAGCAGGCTCAGTGTGCTACAGCCAGAGAGAACCGCATCCCCTGCAGGAAGAAGGGCAAACGAGAAGGAGGACAAAATAAAAGGTCTTTCCTTCTGGGCCCCCAAAATGTACCCACTCTTGTCTGTATTGAAGATATTCCACTGAGAGATCAGTCTACCTCCTCCCCAGCTCAAATGTCTTCTATAGCTCCCCATTTAAAAAATAAACAAACAAAAATCCTAGCTTTTCAGCCTGATACAAAAACTTGTTTTACTACAAGATTCCAAGGGACTTTTCCAAATGCTTTTGGTTTCTACTCTGTAGAAAGTGGCCTAGGCTACTTACAGAGTTGGAAACATAGCCCACTTGGCTCACAGTTCTCTCATTTTGATATATCCCTTTCTACTGCCATGCTGAAGATCAACTTCACTCAGCAAGCAAATAATACCTCTAGGGGCTGTGCAGATGACTCAGTAAAGGACTCGGTGAGAAAACCAGGGAATCTGAATCTGACCTCCACCACCCACAGAGTGGTGGGAACTGAAGAGGCAGACATAGAAAGATCCCTGGGGCTCAATAGTCAGCCAGCCTACTTAATCAGCAAGCCCCAGGTCTTAGTGGGAGACGCCTTCTCAGAGAACAAGGTAGACAGCTTCTGAAACATCAGGCCCCTGGCTGTCCTCTGGCCTTGATACAAAGGTGCCCTCCACACACAAAATAAAAGTATTTAAAGAAATAACACCCTGTACTCCACTTCCACACTGCAATCACCCACTTTACACAAAGGCTAACTGTATATTGATCTTTTTTTTTTTTTTTGGTTGCAAGAATGAAATGCACATTTATAGAAATTCTCAAACAACACTGAAATGCTTGTCGTTGTCCATTACAGCAGTTATTTCTATAAAGCTGCTCTACCTAATGAGACTATCAGCCCTGTGAAGTCGTCTTTCAGATATTGCCCACTTAAGTTACAATAACTGTGGGGATTTTAATATATTCTGAAACCAGGTATACTGGTGCACGCCTTTAATCTCAGAATGTGGGAGACAGAGGCAGGTAGATCTCTGTGAATTCCAGACCAGTGCATCACAGTGAGACCCTGTCTCGGGGCGGGAGTGGGGGAGGATCAAGAAGTCAAGATCATAATTTCAAGGCCAGCTTGGGATACCAAGAGTTAGCCGAGACCTCACACATCCTTCACTCAGGTTCCCCCAAATAAACTTACGGAATTATAGTACAATTATCAAAACCAGAAAATTGGTGTTGGTGTAATAGTTACAGTGTCAGTTCTATTCTGTTGGTGTGCATTATGACAACCACCACCATAATCAAGACTCGAAACAATTCCATCCCCACAATCATATTCACAGTCATATTCACACACTCCATGATTCCTAGCCTGGGAGCCAAGTCAGATTTTTGCTGAGTAATAAATCTTACAACCTTACAAAGAGATTTTCTATGTACTAGACACTGAGTATAGACATAGACATGATTCAAGGTGTCCCTTGGAAGTCTAGAAAAGGCACAGCATGGGAGTAATTATTAACACAAATCAGAAAATGAACTACCATCAAGAGACTCAACGGATGCCATGGTGGAGGTGTACAGATATCTGGCACTAATGTCATCGAGGCAACACATGGCAAATGACTCTGCTGCCTCATCTGGATCTCATCATTATCTCCTAAAGATAACTACTGACCCTACCTTACATGTAGGGAAACTGAGGCTCAAAGAAGAATCTCTTTTTTGTGGGGGGAAGGTGCTAGGGATTATAAATCAACGTTTGTACATGCTAAGCATACGCTCTGCTACTGAACTATATCCCAAGCCCTCAAAGATTCATCTTCATTGTGATCATCTAGCTGATAACTGATATATCTCTGATATCGAGTCAAAGCTTGTTTCTACAACTGATGCTAATCACATAACAAATAACATGGTGAGCTTCGCCATGTCTAGGCACCGGGGAAGCAACTATAGTAGCACTGTCTTTTGAACACTTATTATGCATGCATGCACTGCACTAAATAAGCTAAATAAAATCCCGATATATTTTGCGTTCAATACAATCATTACGTTAACCTATCTGCGAAGAATACTGAGGTTTTAAAAACTTATCCAAGTCTGATATAGAGGGCTGGGACTAACCTATGTGGGTCTCACTCCAAATCTAAGGTGTTTTAGGTGCTTTCTGTTCTTGTCGCCAAATGTTTAATCTATTGATGATCCCTTCACTCTGGAGGGTTAAGTGGTATGAGACAGTTTAGACTGTCAAAGACATGACTATAAACTACGCGTCGCAAGGAACACACCCAAAAGAGAAGACGCTGGCACCTCGTGACCCCGCCGGCAGTGACTCAGTGATTCCCAGCGTTTCTGGACAGTATCGGACACACCCAGGATTCCCAACCAGATAAGCCAGAAGTCCACTCACCTGACTCCCGCAAAAGTCCCGCGAGTTTCCACACTATTGAATCCCGCGGAGCGGTCGTCATAGCCACGGGACGCTGGGGGCGGAGCCTGGGAAAGGGGGAAGCGGAAGAGCCTCAGGTGGGCGGTGTCGACAAAAGCCCAGAGCTTTCGTGCAAACGGAGGCGTCGCGCAATGTAAAAAGTAAGCAGCAACTATAAAGAACGTCCTCTCTGACCCGCTTTCCAAAAACATAGGGCCTCGGGAGCCCATGGGCCCTCGTAACCCACACTCCAATCACTTTGGCAGCCAGACTCCTTTAGGACAGGAAGTCCCTCCCCGGAAGCAAAGAACCTACCGGAAAGCCTGCCTTCCCTACCGGAAGCCACGCCCTAGGCGAGCCGATGTGTCAGCCTGACAGAACTAGCCACGATTATGCCCCGAGTTGGGCCCCAGGTCTAGCTCGGCTCTCGGTGGCCCCTTCGGCAGAGAGAGAGAAACCTGACTCCTTGTTTGCAGACTGGGCGAGGAAGCAAAGTTTGGAGAAATGGGATTCTGTGTTAGAAGGAAAAGAACTCATCCAAAACAAATACTGTTTTTCCAGTTAAACAGCTGTCCTGTCCTCCTTGCGAAGTTCTATGTCAGGCAGTAGGGCTAAGGCCAGCAGGGATGCCACCTCTCAAATCCTCTTTGCTGTCATAGTTCTCAGTCTCTCGACTTCTATTTTTCCTTAAGGTTTAGCACACTCTCAAATTGGTCCCTGGTCTCTGATTTCAGAGCTCTGGAAGCAGAGGCAGGAGGATCTCAATGAGTTCGAGACCAGCCTGTTCGAAATAGTAAACTCCAAGCTCTCCAGGGCTACATAGTGAGATCCTGTCTCAAAAAACAAAAATTAAAGTTGCTGATAATGACCTGAACCCTGTTCTTTTAAAAACAAAAAACAAACAAAAAAAACTTTATTCACATTCAGTATACCTAAGACTAAAAGTGGTTTTCCTAAGTTTGAAAATAAAATATATGAAAAGAGGTTAGGTTATTTACCTGCAAAGGTCAGTCAATGAATAACAAAAGCAAGACTGTCGACTTTTCTAGCTTCCAAACTGCCATTGTGGCTTTTTACCCTGGCTCCTGGTCTGGCAGTTGACATCAACTTCTGGACTACATTATGAAATCATTTCTTTGGCTGGAATGTCTAGGGCTTGAGAGGGGAATGTCTTTTATGAAACACCCCTTTCCAATACAAGAGCGTTAAAATGAATGTGAGATTGAAGAGCTAGCTCAGTGATTAAGAGCACTGGCTAGTCTTCCAGAGGAAAGGGTTCAGTTCCCAGCACCCACATGGCAGCCCACAGCCATCTGTGACTCCAGTTCCAGGTCATTGTACAATCTCTTCTCATCTCCATGGGCACTGCACATACATGGTGTAGAGGCATTCAGGCAAACGTCCGTACACGCAAGTGTTTGCTTTTAATGAAAAATCTAGAAAAAGGGGGTTGGGGTGAGTCACCTTTATCTCAAGTTGTCAAGTCTGGGGCTACAGGTGGCAGAAGATTTCTCTAGCATGAACAAACTTCCTACATGCTATCTCATGGATCTAGGACATTCTTTTGATACTCTGATGTGGTGCCTTGAAACATTAGCTTTTTAGCCTGCCCCCCCTCCCCCGCCCAGCCCACAGTTACTGTGTGGAAACCCTCCATTCATGTGGGTAGCCCCTATATTCAGGTTTGGTCTATATGACCAGCCAAGCTTCCAGATAAGTGAAAGAGAGAAAAATCAAAGAAAATGAAACTATTGGGGAGAGAAAAACTAAGCTAAAGAAGCTGCAAGAGAGCAAACAGTCCATTCCTGTCCTCCCTGAGAGACCCACTCCCCTTTCTGTCCTTGGCTTGCAGTCAAGGCCTTGGCTGCCTTCCAAAGAATTCTCTTTTTTTCTCCCTCTCTTGCCTAAGTTATGTTCTTCTATAAATTGTTACTTTAAAAAAAACTTTTATTCAAGGAGAAAAAGAAAATCCTGTGTAGCCAAAGCTAAAAAAAAAAAAAAAAAAAAAAAAAAAAAAAAAAACCTGCACAGATTTTGAGAGTTCATCAGATCCATAGAAGAAAGCAAGAACTGGATGGCCCTTAAAGTGACCTGGCCAAACGAAAACAAATCATGCTTCTGATGAGAAAAATTAGGATTGTAATGATGTCAATTCAATACAGTTTGAATCCCAGTCCCAACAGACTTTAGAAACGGACAAGTTGATTCTAAAATTTATCTAGGAGACTAAATACGATCAGAGCCAAGAAACTTTGAAATGAAAACAAAATCCAAGAAACACTAATAGGGGCCTTGCCCTACTAGACAACAGAGTGTCCTCCAAAGTCAAGGTGACCAAAGCTGGTGATAATAGCAAAGGGATAAATAAACATTAATAGGTCGACGGAACATAGCAGAATAAGTAGTAATTCAACAGTTGTAGGAGAAGTGCCTGTCCATCTGGAAAGAGCCAAATTACGTTCCTTGCATGCTGCACGAGATTCCAGAAATATAAAAATGATAAAATAGTAATGAATAGATAGATAGATAGATAGATAGATAGATAGACAGACAGACAGATAGATAGATCTGAGTGTAATGGCACATATTGTAGTCCCAGAACTTAGGAGACTAAGGCAGAGATTTAGAGTTCCTGGACAATCTGGGCTCTAAAGATGGAGAAGAAAAGGAAAAGGTAGAAGAAAAGTAAGAGAGGAGAGAAGAGAAGGAGAAAGAAAAAAGAGAAGGAGAAAGAAGTCTATCTTCTTCTAAGTTTGACATTTAAAAGTACTTCCCAAAGATTTGCCTTAACTGGCCCAGGTAGTACAAGTCTGAAATCCCAGTTACTAGAAAGGTTGAGGGAGGAAGATCACTTTGGGGTCAGCTTAGCCCAACTTAGCAAGAGAGTCTATCTCCAAAATAATATGTAGGGAACCTGGAGAGATGGCTCAGTGGTTAAAAACAGTTGTTCTCCCAGAGGATCCATGGTGGGTCCTCATAACTGCCTGTAACTCCACTGCTAGGGAACCCAGTGCCCCACTTCTGGTCCCTGCGGGCACGAAGTACAAAAGTAGTATACCGACATACATGCAGGCAAAATACTCATATACATAAAATAAAAATAAAATGTTAAAAATAAGGTATGAGCTGGGCAATGGTGGTGCACATTTCTAATCCCAACACTGGGAGGCAGAGGCAGGGGGATCTCTGGATTCAAGGGCAGCCTGGTCTACAGAGTGAGTTCCAGGACAGCCAAGGCTACACAGAGAAGCCCTGTCTCAGAAAAGGTATTGCCCGCAAAACCTAACAACCTGAGTTTGAACCCCCAGGCCCCACATGGTGGAAGGAAAAAGCAAGTTGACCTCTGACAGCTGACATAGCCAGCATTGTTAGCATTTTGTCTAGGGTCCGCCCCACAGTTACTGGCAACCACCTGAAGTGCCTGACTCGCTATATAAAAGGGGCTGCTTGGCCCCTCCTCTCTCTCTTGCTTTCTTGCTCTAGCTCTGACCTTTTGCCCCTTACCCATCTCTCCCTACTCCCCTCCCCTCTCTCTCTCCACTTGTTCATGGCTAGCCTCTACTTCTCTACTTTCTCTCTGCCTTTCTCTGTCTCTACTCCCTGGAGTTGTTTCCCCATGCCCTGAATAAACTCTATTCTATACTATACCATCGTGTGGCTGGTCCCTCAGGGAGAAGGGATGTCCCAGCATGGGCCCGAAGAGGCACCTCCTTCCTACACATCCACCAAACATATTCCCTCTCTCTATCTTTTTATAAAGACACAACAAGCATAGCACACACAGAGAGCATACACACGAATATATGTAACTTTTTAAAAAATTAAGTAAAATAAAAAGTAAACGTTGAGGTAGGAATGACTGGAAACATAGTACATGCCTAGCATGAACGAGGTACTGAATTAAATTCTTACTACTTTAAAAAGAAAAACAAAAACACAGAGCTTTATTAAAAAGATACACACAGGGACTCAGAAAAACAAGTACCATATGTTCTCACACTCAGATCTCAGCCTCGAACAGTTAAATGTGTGTATCCAAGAGGAATTAAATATGGGTAAAGGCCAAGAAACTAGAAAGGGGCCTGTGTGGCCGAGGGAGAAGAGGGAAAGCAGGAGAGAAGTGGAAATTGTTATGGAAGGCTATGGCAGGTGAGGTGGTCCAGGGAGATGGACAAAGGCCCCGTATTACTTTGTAAGCTAATCTGAGTTTCCGTTGAAAAAAGAAAACTGTTTTTAAAGACACAGAAATACCATGGGATAGTAACAGTGTTACATGTTTATTACTATGAATAAAATTGCTTTCTCGAAGAATGCTATGACATCATACTCTCAACTTGTAAACGTGTCTGCCTTTCAGGCCTCAGGAGTAACACACTGCCTAAAACCAGAAATGTGTAGCTGGCCCTGCCAAGCCATGACCAAGACTTCACAGCATAGCAGTGGAACTGCTACCGAAGGACACACGGACACAAGTCCCTAGGGTTTCCCCCCCAGAGTACAGGAGGAGAGAGCAGCTGTGGGTAGCTTCTTACCTCCTCTAAATTCCCTGGAATAGCCTCTGCAAATACTTGTAACAAAAAGGACTGAGAAAGGGTGTGGCCATTATTGGCTTAGCCTGCAGGCCACGGGTATCTTCACACCAGAAGGACAAGCCAGGAACAGGAGAACACAGATCCGAGAACCTGGTCCAAAGCCTGCTTATTTCTGTTAGGTTGGAGCATGGCAAACCCAGGATGGCTGCCATAGAGGAGTGACGTCATAGTTCATCCTTAGGATGTATGCTATCGCCCTGACCTCCCTACTCCTGATACTATAGAAGATCAGAAGCCAAAACTTGAGAATTCTTGCAAAAATGAAAGTTTCACAGAGAGGTTAGTGGTGGACAGAGTGGAATTGGGTCATTTTTATCCACATGATCTGTGCTTGGGATGGGAAGAGAACCAAAGAAGGAAAATGGAAAGGTATGAACTGACTTCCACAAATAGTTTTTAAGAGAAGTGTGTGTGTGTGTTGTGTGTGTGTGTGTGTGTGTGTGTGTAGTACACTCAGCTCCAGAATTGGATGGTAAGAAGAAGTCCTTGCTCCATGAGTTTCCTCATTGGTCTCCTGGCTCTGCTACCAGACCTGGCCACAAAGCAGACTAAGGAGTGTGCTGCATGAGTTTCTCCAAAGTCAAACCCAGGAGCACAGGGGACGTCTGGACTGAGAACCTGCACTTGACCTTGAACCTGGTTCCTGAGAGACGAATGAACCTGGGCATGCAGAGGAAAGCCAGGGAGAGACGCAGAGGCTAGCTGTATGTGAATCAGAGAAGCTGAGGTGGCATGCGATTCATGATACAGCATGTGCAAGGCCTTGGGTTTGATCCCCAGAAAATCAATCAATCAATCGATCAATCATGGAAAAAAAACTCATAGAAACTGGATCCTGAGATAGTCAGGAAATGAGAAAACAACAAAATAGGAATTTTCCTGCTGGGGGCAGGAACAGTATCACTCACTCAGCCTGAGAAGCCTCTGCAATTCTGCATAGAATAAATAGAGGATCCACAGTGACCTTTAACCCAAGATAATTTAAAACTGTTTCAGCTTACTTCATCTGTCCTACAAACCCACACAGGTAGTTAAAGAAAGGCTGTAAGATGTTTAATTCAAGACACACAGAGAGAGAAGAAAAATGAAGGCTGTATTACTCACTCAGACTGGTCTGAAAAGAGACAAAGCCTGAGAGAAAACATGGTAGAAGTAGCTGTGGAGTCGGTCAGAATGGCTGGAGAACAACCACAGCTTGTGCGCGCACAGCAGCATTGAAATGAAGGCCTATGGGGCTGGAGGCTGGTTCCACAGCTAAGAGTGGGCTGTTCTTCCAGAGGACCCAGGTTCAATTCCCAGCACCGACATGGTAGCTTACAACTAACTGTGTATAACTCCAGTTTCAGATGATACAACATCCTCAGGCAGATCATACATGCTGGCAAAACACCGATTCACATAAAATAAAAATGAATAATTTTTTTTAAAAATTTGGAAAAGTATTTGCCCTGTGTGTGTTCAATCCTCAGCATGAAAAAAACAAAAGGAAAAAGGAAAGAAAGAAAGCAGACATAATTACACACTTGAGAGGCTGAGATAGGAGGATTTGTCATGAGTTTGAAACCAGCCTGGGCTACAGAGTAACACTGTCGAGGGGGTTGGTGAGGAGGAGGAGAAGGAGAAGGAAAAGAACAAGAAGAGAAAGAGGAAGAAGAAGAGGAGGAAGAGGAGAAGGAGGAGCAGGAGGAGAGGAGGAGGAGGAAGAGGAAAGAGGAGGAACTCAGGATCTGGGAGAGAAAGTAAAGAACATCAATCAAAACACCACCTGGGGCATAGTTCCTAGTTCTCAGAGGCCTGGTGCAGTCAGTTACCTTTGTGACATGAGTTTTCTACCTCAAGTCTTCCTGCACAAAGACTGAGAGAGAAGAGAAACAGTCCACAGCAGAGGAGGAGGCAGCAGGTGGAGAAAACTGAGACATGGGCCACAGAGAATGGAAACTGGGGAAAGGTGAGAACATTAGGTCTGTGGGAAGGAAGCAAGTGGGAGGTTTCCTGGGTCTCTACAGAACAGCCAAGAGGATTCTTTTATTCTTTTGTCTGTTCAATATTTTCTCAGCCCCCGACAATGGGCCAGGTCCTAGTTTCTGGGTAAACAGAATACACAAAGGTACAACTCTTTTCCCAAAGATCAGTCCTTAAGGTAGAGGAGACTCTGCAATCACTTTATGATACTGTCTTTTTATTATTATTATTATTATTATTATTATTACCATTGCTACTGTGACAAATGGCACGACCTTTAGTTACCAAATTTAAAACAACACAGAGTCTCAAGGTAAAAGCCCAAACAAATCTCACTGGATTTAAATTAGTGAATCAGCAAGGCTTGATCCTTTATGGAGCCTCTGGGGAGAATTCCTGTCCTTGTATTTTCCAGATTCAAGTGGCCACTTGCTTCGCTGGCCTGGTTCTCTTCCTTCTTCACAGCCAGCAATGGTTGCTAGAATCTCTCTCACAACACAGCCAACTGACCTTGACTCTCCTGCTTCCCTCTTTAACTTCCCTGCTGATTACACTGGACCTGTCCTGGATGATCCAGGATGTAATCTCCCTATTTTAAGGTCAGCTGATAAACAAAAAAATTATATCTGCAATCTTAATTTTTCCTTGCCACATGACAACATATTTACAGCAGCTAAGGATCAGGATGCAGACATCTCTGTCTGCCACAAACATGAGGTACGTTACAGCGAGTTAGCATGGTGAGACATGGCCTACTCCAAGGCTGTGCATTGAGTATATGCTGCAGCATCCCCCCACCCCATCCCCACACCAGCTCTAACCCCAGACCAGCCCGCCCCCCACCATCCCAAACTAACAGAAAGAAATCTAAAAATAAACAAGTTTATAATCATGCTGGACATGATTATGGAACCAAAAGAGCCCTTGTTGCACTAAAAATTACAAAAACCTCTTCAGGATGGATGCAGAGAAGAAACACCACATCTCAAGTATGCATAGCAAGAGATGTCCCTGAGGAATGAAAAGGAACTGGGATGTGCTTGCCTAGAACATGCAAGGCCCTGAGTTCAAGTCTGCGCACACATGAGCACACACAAACACATACACACACACAGAGGAGAGAGAAGAGAGAGAGAGAGAGAGAGAGAGAGAGAGAGAGAGAGAGAGAGAAATCTAAGAGCAGAAAGGATCCTTACATTGAGGGATGGAAGTACTAGAAGAAGGGCTTCTTGCAGACACTAACAGGACCCTGATTTTTCAAGACACTACAGCAGGTACACCAAATGCTGGGCACACCTCGCTTGCGAGAAAAGAGAGTAGAATCTTTCATTTTGTTGTCTTCGTTTTTTTTTTTTTTTTTTGAGGCAGGGCCTATTATGTTGCCCTGGCTAGACTGGAACTCATTATATAGTCCAGGCCAGCCTCTAACTCACAGAGATTGGCCTGCAGCTACTCTCTGGAAGCCTATGGTTTTTGTTTTTATATAATTTTTATTTATTTATTTATTTATTTATTTATTTATTTATTGGTTTTTCGAGACAGGGTTTCTCTGTGTAACCCTGGCTGTCCTGGAACTCATTCTGTAAACCAGGCTGGCCTCGAACTCAGAAATCCGCCTGCCTCTGCCTCCCAAGTGCTGGGATCAAAAGCGTGCACCACCACTGCCTGGCTTATAATTTATTTTTATTTAATGAGAATTGGTGTTTTGCCTGCATATATATCTGTGTGAGAGTGTCAGAAACCCTGGAACTGAAGTTACAGACAGGTGTGAGCTACCATGTGGGTCCTGGGAGTTGAACCTCAGGTCTTTTGGAAGAACAGCCAATGCTTTTGACCACTGAGCCGTCTCTCTAGCCCCACTGAAAGTCAGTGTTTTAAGAAACAGATAAAAGACTCAACATACCAAAGAACCCTTGTAAAATGCTTATAAAGAATAGGACAAGCCGGTGGTGGTGGCCACACCTTTAATCCCAGCACTTGGGAGCAGAGGCAGGCAGATTTCTGAGTTAGAGGCCAGACTGGTCTACAAAGTGAGTTCCAGGACAGCCAGGGCTATACAGAGAAACCCTGTCTCGAAAAACCTAAAAAAAAAAAAAAAGAATAGGACATTATCTGGGTGATGATGGCAGGAGGCAGAGACAGGTGGATCTCTATGAGGTCCGAGGCTAGCCTGGTCTACAAAGCTAGCTCCAGGACAGCCAGGGCTATACAGAGAAACCCTGTCTCAAAAAAACAAACTAAACCAAACCAAACCAAACAGAAGAGGACTTTAGAGTGTCCTATAATCATGACGAAAGTCACTCACTGAGAAGCACACATGTGATTAGTAAACAATAGGCATTCACTCAGTGACCTCAAGGGCACACTAAGAATATGTGTGACCTGATAGTGGAAGGTTAATCCCACAGATTCCAGGAGAAAAACCACCAACCGGAATCATCATCATGGCCAAATTAAACAGAGTTTTTTGTTCATGTACACAGGCTGTCTCCCTCCAAGGCATGGTTCAAGATCACCATGGGGAAAATACGTTTTGTTTGTTTGTTGTTCGTTTTTAGCTCAAGAGTAGGGGTTTCCAAGTGGGTGGTTTGGATGGCAAATAAGTGGAGATATAGAAGCAGGATATAAGCATAACAAGTTGATCATAAAATCTTCCTGAAACAAAGACATGGTTGCAGGGCGTTGTGTTTATTAAAAAAAAAATAAAGGAGGAAGAAAGGAATATGTTTTGGTGGATATGTAGTCAGGTATAGGGAAAGGGGGTGCCTACACCAGCCCATGCTGAGGCATCCCTTCCCACTGAGGGACCAGCCACACGATGGTATAGTATAGAAGTATAGAAGTATAGAATAGAGTATTCAAGGCATGGGGAGGGGAGTTCAGAGGGTAGTAGAGACAGAGAGAGGTGAGGGGTGAGTGAGAAAGAGAAAGAGAGTAGAGGAGTAGAGGCTGGCCATGTGCACATGGATGGGGGGTGGAGTGGGGAGAGAGAGGGGAAGGGGTGAGTGGACAGAGTGAGAGCAAGAAGGCAAGAGAGCAAGAGAGAGAGGAGGAGGCAAGCAGCCCCTTTTATAGTGAGTCAGGCATACCTGGCTGTTGCCAGGCAACTGTGGGACAAAGCTTAGACAGAATGCTAACACAAGGTGGTCACAACTTTTTGAAACAAGGCATACTTGCCATTTCCTGGAACAGACAGAACAGAACCATGTGTAGCAAAGGTTACAGGTGGGGCTAACCTAGTCCTCGAGAAACAGAGACTTAATCATAAACAGAAAGGAACCTAGTTTGACTTTAAGATGGTTTTCAAGACTAAGGCGGAAGCAGGCCCCATTCATCAGGAGCTCATACATCTTCTTAGCACATGCATTACACAAAATATGGACAGTGTTTGTCTTAAAAATTAAAAGGAGCCGGGCGGTGGTGGCGCACGCCTTTAATCCCAGCACTTGGGAGGCAGAGGCAGGTGGATTTCTGAGTTCAAGGCCAGCCTGGTCTACAGAGTGAGTTCCAGGACAGCTTGGGCTATCCATAGAAACCCTGTCTCGAAAAAAACCAAAAAAAAAAAATTAAAAAATTAAAAGGAGAGGGCCTGCAGGATGGCTCAAGAGGTCAAGGCTCTTGCTACCAAGCCTAATGACCTGAGTTCCAAACCTGGCCCCCAAATGGTAGAAAGAATTGATTCCTACAAGTTTCCTTCCATATATGTGCTCTGGAATGAACACACATATACAAAATAAGTAAGTGTAATAAAAAAATGGAACTCACTATGTAGACCAGGATAGCCTGGAACTCACAGAGACCCTCCAGTTTCTGCCTCCCAAGTACTGGAATTAAAGGCATGCACTTCCATACACAGCCTTTATTTATTTATTTTTTTGTCTTAATTCTGAGAATCAACTAAAACTTTTGATGTCACCTGGAGTAGAGCTGGGGGTTAGTGGTGGTGCATGCCTTTAATTCAGGCACTCAGGAGGCAGGGGCAGGCTGATGTCTATGACTTTGAGGCCAGCCTGATCTACAGAGCAAGTTCCAGGACAGACAGAAAAACCCTGTCTCAAAAAAAGGGGAGGAGGGCAGGGATCTGGAGAGATGGCTCAGTGGTTAAGAGAACTGACTGCTCTTCCCAAGGTCCTGAGTTCAATTCCCAGCAACCACATGGTGGCTCACAACCATCTGTAATGGGATCCGATGCCCTCCTCTGGTGTGTCTGAAGAGAGTGACAGTGTATTCACATACATAAAATAAATAGTTTTTTTTTTTTAAAGAAAGGAAGGAAAGAAAGAAATAAAATGTGAGAAGACATTCTATTCAAACAAATAAAAGAAGAAAATATCCTAAATTTCAAACCAAAAACATAAGAAATTCTGTTTGAAAGGGCCTAGCAAAGGCCAGTCAGGATGTTTATAAAATTAACATATAGGTCTACTGTGATGAAATTGCAGGCTCTGTAATAAGAACTCCCCCTGCAAAAAAAAAAAAAAAAAAAAAAAAAAAAAATCAAACAAAGGAAGAAAAACTTCCAATATTTAGTGTAACATCATATTAACTACAAAAATAAAAGACTTCTCGAGAGGTCTTATCACCCTTAGACCCACTGGGAAACAAACAGAAACACTGGCATGCAGAAGTGAGCCCATGAGACAGAGTGGGAAGCAAAAAGGAACATGGACAGGACTGATAATGCTGCTCAGAGCAGAGCATAAGACAAGCTCGGACAAAATAGGCAGGAGAGTCGGGAGGGAGAGGAAGACAGGGAATGCAAATGGACAAGATGACTTGAGATTAAAAGTGATTATCTGGTTCAGGATGTCCTCATCAATGGATACAAATACTCTTGTCTCCTCAGGAAGTAGGAGAGGTGGAGGTATAGAGGGATACACAGACTTGTGAACTTCTGGAGTCCGACTCTCGGCTCTTTGCACCTCATCCCTACGTGTACAGTGGGTATGACACCAGTGCCTGCTGTGCACAACTGTTCTGAGCCTTTACCTGCATTGTACCTAGCACTAAGTGCTGTGCATAGATGGTCAATGAATAATAAAATTAACAAGGCAAGTTTATTTCTTGGGGGGAGGGACTGTGATCGTTTAAACGGAAAAAAGCTGGAAAATAAAGCTAAAGAAAACTCCAGAGAGTAGTGAGATTCACGGGGTAAAGACTCCTGGAGCCAGCATGAAGCCTGATGCCTTGAGTTCAGTCCCCGAGACCCACATGGGGGGAGAGAAAACCAACTCCAAGTTGTCCTCTGACAGCCACAGTACGGACACGGTATACACACACACACACACACCCCAAAATAAAATTTCAAAAACTTAAACAAACAAAAACATAGTGAGTTCCAGGCCAGCCATGGCACTCAGCCATGACCTGATCTCAAATAAATAAATAAAAATAAATAAATAAATATAAAACAAATGTAAAGAAAACTCAAGAATATAAAAATAGTCACATCCAATACATATGGATATAATACCATTTATATAGATCTTTTTCCTCCTTTCTCCTTCTCTCCTCTCCTCTCTCTCTCTCTCTCTCTGGGTATGTGTACGTTCCTTCATGAAATATGTGTGACCGAAGAGCTAACCCACCCCCCAGCTGCATCAGTGAAGGAGCTGGTAACAATGATTGGGTGAATTCACCTCTATTTTTCACGTGGAATCATTACCATGAGAATATATCTACACATTGTAATAATTTTTGAAAGTTGAGATTAAAGAAGAGGAAGCAATAAAAAGACACAGAGGATCTTTGCTACTTGGGAGTTAGGAAAGAGCACGGAAGAGATGACATCAGAGCCATTGTTTTAAAAGAGGCAGTGCTTCAGCATGGGAGACCTGCAGGAGACATGGGGCTTGAGAAACTGATGTGATTGAGCAATGACTGGGATTTGTGTCTGAGAAGTCTGGAGGGCTGTGATTGGGTGCTGTCTTGGTTTGTTCCTGCTGCAATAACAAGATGCCTTATATGGGGTGATTTTGAAATAACAGAGATTGGACTGAAGATGTCACTGAGTGGTGGAACACTTCAGGCATGTGAAAAGTCCTAGGACCACATCAGATAAACAATAGAAATGGCTGTCTCACAGTGTCAGAGATTGGAAGTGCAAGCTCACGGTTCTGACAGATTCAGGACCAAGTGAAGGCACACACTCCCCTGGCCAGATGGTTCCTTGTTATGGAATCTTCATGTGATCGAAGGAAGTGTGCTCCCTCACGCACTGTTAAAGGGCTTCTAATCTCCTTCCGGAAAGGCTCTGCCTCCATAACCCAACAGAGCTCTCCATAATCTCTTTTTGTTATTTCTTTGCTTTTGTTTGGGGTTTTGGTTTTTGGTGTCCCTTACCTATAATTTTCAGTACTCATGCGGCAGGAGAATTTTGAGTTTAAGACTAGCTTGGACTACATAGTGAGACCCTACCCAGAAAGAAGTGGGAGAGAGGAAAGTGTGTACTGTCTGAACATGAGGGCCTGAGTCGAACGCCCCCGCATGCGTGTAAAAGCCTGGTGTGGCGGCTTACATTTATAACCTCAGCACTGGAGGTGGAGGCAGGGAAGGTGGACCCCGTCTGTGTTCAAATGTGTGTGACAGAAAAAAGGGAGATCGAGATGGAAAATAATTTCAGAATGAATAATGGCTCTTTAAAATGAATGTATTTGCCACTGTGGAAGATCATTTACTTCTTGTTCTGTCTTTGTTTTTCTTGCTTTGTCTTGGGCATGTAAAAACTTTTACTGTCTCGAAAAAAACCAAAAAAAAAAAACCAAAAAAAAAAAACTTTTACTGTCAATAGCCATCTGCTAGCTAGACTAGTGCAGGGTCCTGTGGCCCTAGGTAGAGTGTTCCCAGCCCTCAGAACTCTTCTACCTCCAAGTGACAAAGCTGTCTAGCACCACAGGGACATAGAGGGTCTCTGTAGAAAGAATACAGAGCTGGTAGGCCTAAGAAGATGAAGTTCTCAAGGAAAGGCCTTGGTGTTGGGGCAGAGAGGCCTAGCCAGGAAGCCAGGCAGGGAACAAGAGAACATAGGCAACCTTGAGAAAAAGCCCTGGTCCCACTGGCCACGCCTGTGTGGTGTACTCCCCCAGTCCCCTTAGCAGGGACCATGGAACCCTGAGCACAACACAGTTCTAACGTGGTGGAGATGAAAGTGCTGGGAAAGACTCAGCTGTGAACTCAACCCTGTCTGCCCTATGCCTTCAGAGCCTCTTAGGATGAGTGAACCAAGTCTGGGTCTTGTGTGGGGAGCCTACCCTGGGGCCCCTGTGCTGCCAGGAATAAAACCCCTTCAGGTATACTCAGGGGGGGAGGGGTGTTGAAAGGACTCTGACCTCTGGGATTCTTTACCTCTGTGTCTACCCTTTGTTGGGCGCCTGAAGGAAGCCTTTGACAAGCCTGAAGCTCTGTTAGCACACAAACACACTGGAGTCCTCAGTCACATCCAAAAGTGCTCTTGTGTCCCATGCTGATGGATTGAATACCCCAGCCCACCCCTACACACATACCATACTACGATAGGACTAATTGGCTTGGAGCCAGTACCCTGGGATAATAAAGTGTGAAAAAAAAATCCAGAGAAGGAAGTTCTTAATGCCCATTCTGGAGGCAAAATGGATTGATAGGAAACAAATGAGGGATAAAAAGGATAGAAAAGACAGACAGACAGACAGACCGACAGTTTATTACCGTGCCCTGCTTTCCTCAGTGTGCATACTAAGTATATGGACCAGTTCACCAAAAAGCACACTTTTCCCCAGCTGTGGCTTACCTTTCCATCTTTCTGACATTATATAGTAAGTTAAATGTTGTGTAAAGATACAGAGGAAGCACCAAGAGAGCCTGAGTCCCACCCAGGTTAGTGAGGCTCTACCTGTAATCCCTAGCGCTTGGGAAGTTGATGCCTTCAGTTAAAACCAGCCTGGGCTATAAGATGAGACCTTGTCTCAAAAAAGGGAGTCATTAGGGGATGGATGAAAGGTCCAAAACCAGTTTCTTAGCAATCCTGAGGTCCCCAGCCAATGGAAGTTCTTGGCTCTTCATTCTGGTTATCAGACTTCAGCGTGACACTGTCAATTCAGACATTCGCCCCTTTCTTCCCACCCAAGCTCTCAAGAGGCATCAAGATCTGCTCTGGACAACTGTCCAGTGGGGTTGCAATGTCTGTGAATCCCAACCTTGGGCTAGACACCAGTCAGCCAGACCAGAGAATGGCTGCATGTGTGTTCGAGGTGGGGTGAGGTATGGCACCCTTAGATGAAACCACATTGATAGTAACTTTCTTTTAGTTGTGGCAAGACAGACTGTGTGACATGTCAAGTTCAGCTTGTAAGGGGACAATGTGTCCTTAGAGTGACTGTCCAAAGCTCTGGAACACTAGACAACTTCCCAACAAATTCACATCTAATTTTACCTCTTAGACTATCGATCTCTAAAGCCAAAAGCAGTTGAGTTAACTCAAAATCCCACAATGCAATTCTCTCTGACCCTAGACCTCCCCAACTCCGTTATCAAAAATAGCCAGGAATGCATACAAAGTCACACACACTTCCTTCTTTATTGTTATCCACAGGACCTGGGTGGAGCGGGATATGGAGCCCTCACACAGAAAGATGTAGGGGAAAGGAAGTGGAAACTGTCTACTTTCCACACCCGCCTTCCTCCTAGCCGAAGAACAACCTGGGATGGTGAGTTGATGGTGGCCATCCGCTGTGGGAGGAGGACACAAGGTGCTTTTAGATACAAGCACAGTGTTGTGTAATAAGGTTGGGCACCATCTCATACTTGAAAGAGTAACCTCCATCTGAGGTGGTTCTGACACGTAGGGACCTCATGCTCCCTGGTAGAGCAGCACAGCAGGGCTTGGCCCCTGGCACCAAAAACAGAGGCTGAGCCGGGGTAGGGGGAACCCCAGGGACTGGCAGAGGCAGGTCAGACGTGGGCATCCCGCAGGTACCATGGCAGTAGTGGAAGATGAAACTGGGAGGGTGTACGATCCAGCGGTCCCAGCCCAGCTCCTGGAAGGAGATGTTGAGGGCAGCTCGGTGGCAGAAGGCGTGGGCAGCGGGTTCCTCTGGAGGCCTCTGCAGCAAACGCAAAGCGGAAGGAGACCAAGGCCAAGGCACTGAGGGAGTTGAACGCCGGGCCCTCTCCCCCGCACGGGGTGTTCTAGGCCTAGTGTGGGCCACCAGGAAAGGAGTGGTTTCAGGCCGGCCTGAGCAGGAACACAGTGGGCACCGCAGCAGCAGCACTAGGATGGGGTGGGTCAGCAGAGGGAAAGCAGAGGCTGCCAGATGCAGTACAGCCCAGCGTGGAGGGCCCTGTCCCAAGGACACAGGCACAGCCATGGGCCCCCCAGATGATAGCACCAGAAGATCTAACAGGGGCCCAGAGCTATTGGAGGCTGCTGTGCTCTTTCCTGTCTAGCCCTGTGTGGAACCACAGCTGGGCTGAAGTCACCCGGTGGCTGCGATGTGCTGGGATGGTCGGAATACATAAGTGAAGAGACCATCCTCAACCTCCTTGTCGAGCCCTCCAGCAGCTGCCTGGTCCTCACAGGTGGCACCTGCAAGGGACAGAAAAGAGAAAGAGAGGGGCTGGAGAGATGGCTCAGTGGTTAAGGGCACTGGATGCTCTTCCAGAGGACCCGAGTTCAATTCCCCCCACCCACATGGCAGCTCACAACTGTCTATAATTCAGTTTCAGGGGATCTGACACCTTCACACATACATGCAGACAAAAACCAATGCACAAAGAAAAAAAAAAAAAGATTAAAAATGAGGAGAGTGTAGAGAAGAGAAGGCAGAGAGAAGAAGAGAGAGAGAGAGAGGATAGCCTTGATCTGTGAACTGAAACACATCCACCTGAGAAGAATGTGGGTGGGTGCCATCCCCTAGTGTCAGTGTCAAATATCGAGTGCCACTTAGACCTGGACATCCCCTGGAGTTTTGGGAAAACTGACAGAGGCTCCCCAATTTTCTATTCATCATCAAAACATGACATTGGTAAATTTTCACCTAAGCGGTTTCACCAGTTAATACAAAGGGCAATTGTGTAAGAATCTATTTCACTGTCTTCTGCATCCTCAGGTATACCTGTGAAGCTTCCGTAGTCTTTCAGATACCATGAAGTGATTCCTATGTCTTGGGTGCTTGAGTGTGTTTTGTTACTTTTGCTTTACCTCTGCATGTCAGTAACTTAAAATGACAAATGTCTGTGTTTTTAAAGACAGGTTACAGGGTAGGGAGACAGATCAGTTGGTAAAATGCTTGTTGTTTCAGCATTAAGACCAGAGTTCAATCCTAGTACCCACATAAAGAGCAGGGTGCACGCTCACAATCCTGAGGAGACAGACACGCGGAGCTTGCTGGCCAGTTAGTCTAACTAATTAGTGAGGTCTTGCTTCAGTGAGAGACTGAAGTCTCAAAAACTAAGGTGGAGAGTGACTCAGGACATGTTCAGTGTCAACCTCTGACCTCTGACCTCTGGCCTCCAGACACGTACAGGCATATGCATAAACAAACATAGAGGAGGAAGAGGAAAAGAGAAAGAATGGAAGGCAAAGGAGAAGAGAAGAGGTCAGTCCTTCCCAGGGAAGGACAGCTGCCATTCCTGTTCCAGTGTACACATAGACTAAATATCAGGGGCCAGTTGTCGTCAAGACTGGCAATTGGGGCCAGACTAGAACACAGTCTCTCTTATTATAAATTCTAACAACTGATCCATTCTCAAGACAAGACACTGAAGCGACAGACAGTTAGCTAGTAAGTGGCAAGACCGGGATTCCCCTTGATCTGAAATCCATACTTTCTGCTACTATGCTGCCAGGGACTGAAGGCAGGGAAGCGAGGAGACCTCAGAGTAGGCTAGACCGAAAGAGCCCAGCAGGACTTCACTCATCCAGTCATCCATCTGGATATGGAAAACACATGCAGGGATGAGAAAGAGACTCCTGGGAACACAGACAGGTTCCCCCAACTAAGCATTCTGCTACATCCGAGACCCTCTCATGTCCCAAGTGCTTAAAGCTAATGAAACAGGGTATGGGGGGGGGGGCAGAGGGCATACAAGACAGACAGTAGACAGCAACCTGAGCTCTGTCTCTACAGAGCCTTAGCTTCCCTTTGTAATTCCAGGTGTGCTAGGCTCACTGGATTAGTCCAGCTTGAGAAGTAGAGGCCACCACCTATTTGATGTTGATCAAAGGGGCTTAGGAACCGGCCCCTTGCCACAAAGCCAGCTAAGGAGTGGGGCTGCTATTCACACCCAGAGCTGCCCGATTCCCAAGCCCATGAAATAGGTCCTGGCTACTTTTCAAAGTTGACCTGCCAGTCCCCAACTTCATTACCTGTCGCTGGGAAAAGGATGGCCTGGGACACATCTTCCTCCCCTGGTTCAGAGGTCTTGTGCACGGAGCCCGCAAGGGCATGTCTTCGAGGCAGCCGCCTTATTCCAGGGGCCCCACCTTCCCCATCCATTGCTGGGGGCCCCAAGGCATCTAGGAATAGAGCCTTCACCTTGGCCAGGACAAGCTCCCGGACAAGTTCCGGCCCCTGGCAGCTGTCTACATCCTGTAGGGTCAACAGCAAAAGGAGCAGCAGGGGCGGCTGGATCATCATAGTTCACCTGCCCTGTCGACAGGGAACCCACACTCTGCCCTGTGCCCTTTCTGTCTAGGACCTCCCCACTCTCTCCTCCCCATCCCACTGCCGGCCTTCTTCTACCCTTCTCACCCCAGTCTCCCCAGTCCTTCCCACGCCCCACAGTCTCAGTTGCCCTGGCCCATGGCATTGAGACCTCCTATCTCTGACGCAGATGTCTGTGGCCCTGAGCCTTATCTCCCACTCCCGCCAAGAATGTGGGGGAAGGGGCTGTGGTGGGTATTCACCCCAAGTGACCTGACCCATTCGGGCAAGCATACAACCCACTCCTCAAAAACACACACACACACACACACACACACACACACACACACGAGTCTACATCAGGTACCACAAGTGCCTGGGCGCTTAAGTTTGGCCAGTCATCAAATCATTTGTCAGGAGGACAGAATGCACCAACCCCCTCAGACTTTCTGGGGCTCTTTTCAACCATAGCAGCTGCTAGGCCAATGTGGGAGGGAAGACCTAGGATTGAGACTCTGGGCAGGTGGTCCCGCCTGTTCTATACTTAGCCTGGAGGAGCCAGTCTGGGCTCTTGTCCTCCAGCTGTGTCATCAGAGAATATTTTTGGGATTGGCAGCTGCAGGCGACAAAGTCACTCAGGCCCAAGCCTGGCCGGCAGTTGGAGACCTGGCGGTCGGAGGTGGGAGGGAGGAGGGGAAAGAGGCCCAGGCTGTGGGAGGGGGCTGGGAAAAGAAGCTCCCAAGAGCAGGAAGCCAGGCCGCGGGCAGTCTAGGCAGTAGGGCCCCTCGCTGAGCAGGCAAACAGGAAGGACTGCCCCCTGAGCGCTGGGCTCGGGGCCCAGGAACTGCCGCGAAGCAGGGCTGCAGTCTGAGTCCAGAGTAAGGAGGCGAGCGAGCACCAGTGGTCACAGGAGTCCCAGCGGTCCCAACTCCCGCTCCGCCACGCCCTGGTCTCGGCTCCCGGCCTTCCCGCGCGCCCAGGCGGGCCATCTGCATCGGCCGCAATGAAGGCTGGCTCAGGGGATCAGGGGAGCCCCCCGTGCTTCCTACGCTTCCCGCGGCCCGTGCGGGTGGTAAGTGGCGCGGAGGCCGAGCTCAAATGCGTGGTCCTGGGAGAGCCGCCGCCCACCGTCTTGTGGGAGAAAGGCGGGCAGCAGTTGGTGGCCTCGGAGCGCCTGAGCTTTCCGGAGGACGGCGCCGAGCACGGCCTGCTGCTGAGCGGCGCGCTGCCCACCGACGCCGGGGTCTACGTGTGCCGCGCCCGTAACGCGGCTGGAGAGGCCTACGCGGCGGCCGCCGTCACCGTGCTGGAACCCCCGGCCCCAGAGCCCGAACCCCAGTCCTCCGAGTGTCCGCTGCCGCCGCCGGGGACCGGAGAGAGCGCCCCGGTGTTCCTGACGGGGCCCCAGTCCCAGTGGGTGCTGCGAGGGGAGGAGGTGGTGTTGACGTGCCAGGTGGGAGGCCTTCCCGAGCCCAAGCTGTACTGGGAGAAGGATGGGATGGCCTTGGACGAAGTGTGGGACAGCAGCCACTTCAAGCTGGAGCCGGGCCGCGGCGCGAGTGACGAGGGCGCAAGCCTGACGTTACGCATCCTGGCGGCGCGGCTGCCGATTCCGGGGTGTACGTGTGTCACGCCCGCAACGCGCAGGCCACGCGCAGGCGGGCGCGCTGCTCCAGGTGCAGCAGCCCCACGAGAACCCGCCCCAGGATCCCGATGAGACCCCAGACCGGTGATGGAGCCGCTCAAATGCGCGCCCAAGACCTTCTGGGTGAACGAGGGCAAGCACGCCAAGTTCCGCTGCTACGTGATGGGCAAGCCTGAGCCCGAGATCGAATGGCACTTGGAGGGCCGCCCTCTGCTTCCCGATCGCCGCCGCCTCTTGTACCGCGACCGCGACGGTGGCTTTGTACTTAAGGTGCTCTACTGCCAGGCCAAGGACCGTGGGCTCTACGTGTGCGCGGCGCGCAACTCGGCAGGCCAGACGCTAAGCGCGGTCCAGCTGCACGTGAAAGGTAGAGCCGGTGCCTCCAGTGCCTTTAGAGGTCCTCTTTGCTCATGTCTACCCCCACGTCCAGAGTAATATGAATTCTCATTTCCAACCTGCCTCCCACCTTCAGGGATGCGGGTTTAGATGCCACCAGTACACTGGTGAACTTCTTAGCAAACTACCCAGGTGATTTCAAGACATGATGAAAACCACTAAGCTAAGGCTAAAAGACTGTAAACTTTTCAATTCTAGAAATTCTATCCTTTATTCTTTCTTTTAGGCCTCCTTTCCCAACTGGATTCCCGTCGGTAGCAATTCTGTAAATAATAGGACCATGTGTGAGTGTAAATAACTAAGGCTAAGTTTATAGTATGCTAATCAGTGAGAACAAGAGGACTGCTGTTATTGAAAAACACATTTGGAGTGGAGGCTGTGTTCACAGCTTCGGGCCCCAAATCTGTTAGGAAGGCTGGTGCAAACTCCCGGAGCCACTGCTCATTTCACAGAAGTAGATGTGCCAGAGGAAAAAATGCCAGGCATCTGTATTCTTTTAAGTTTCAAAGAAAATGAAGGCAAAAGAGATGAGCGGGGGAAAATGACCTTACATGTTTTTCAGTACTTGTGTACAGAAAATCCAGAGAAAATAAGACACTCAAAGTCACACTGGAAGCTAAAGTTCCCCTTAATAGAATTTGATCACGATTTGAGGATTACATTTTCACTAGTGATTTCCCAACTTTCTCCTTCCAAGGAAAACATGTTAGGAAGTTCCCTTGAGTACTGCCTGGCACTTAACCAAGTGTGTGGTTCCTGAGCTGTGGCAGTGTCCTCAAAGTCCCAACTCCGTGTGCCCAAACTTGCTAGGCCAGTCAGAAACTGAACTGTCCTCAAGAAAGTAAGGAAACTTCTCCAAGTGGAACCAAACCTTGTTTTCCCCAGCAAGTTAACTCTCTTAGTGGTTTCCTATTTCTGAAATGGTTTTGAAATGCTTAGAATGCTATATTAAAATGAAATTTAATGGAGACCCTTGCAGAATTAGGGAAGAGCTGTAGAGTTAGGGGACAGCCTGAAAATCACTGATCTGTTTCAGTGCTTGCCCTCCCTCCCTGTCTCACACTTGAGCAAATTGAGACACAGATATGGCTGCTGAGCAGTGGGGTCAGGCTGGAATTAGGCCAACTAACCTAGCTGGGAATTCAGCTGCCATTCCTAGCCTGCTAGGAAGAGCAAGTAATGTCTGGTATGTGTTCTCCTCCTCAGCTAGTCTCGCTCTTGAGCCTTCTCTTGTTGTCTTTCCACAGAACCCCGCCTGCGGTTCACACGGCCCCTGCAGGATGTGGAGGGCCGAGAGCATGGGATCGCAGTGCTGGAGTGTAAAGTACCCAACTCTCGAATTCCCACCGCCTGGTTCCGAGAGGACCAACGACTGTTACCCTGCCGCAAGTACGAGCAGATTGAGGAAGGCACTGTGAGACGCCTCATCATCCACAAGCTGAAGGCAGATGACGATGGTGTCTACCTGTGTGAGATGCGGGGCCGAGTGCGCACTGTGGCCAATGTGACGGTCAAAGGTCAGCTGGCCAGTGGGAGGAGGCTGAGGCTGGTGGTGTCTCTTCCTGGGCTGACGGACTCCCATCCACGTCTCAGGACCCATCCTGAAGCGCCTACCCCGGAAGCTTGATGTCCTGGAAGGAGAGAATGCAGTGCTGCTGGTGGAAACTCAGGAAGCTGGGGTCCAGGGGTGCTGGAGCCGTGATGGGGAGGAGCTACCAGATACCTGCCAGAGCAGTTGTGGTCATATGCATGCCCTGGTCCTTCCAGGGGTGACCCGAGAAGATGCTGGCGAGGTCACCTTCAGCCTGGGCAACTCCCGTACCACCACTCTACTCAGAGTCAAATGTGAGAGCGTGGACGCTTGTCAACAGGAGGGCCAGGGCAGGGGCGTTGCCAGTTGCCGGTGCCTGGGCTGGGAAAGTCGAATTAAAGCAGGGGTATTGTTGGGGTCTTCTACAAGGTTCATCTTTATCTTAGGTGTCAAGCACAGTCCTCCTGGGCCCCCTGTATTGGTTGAGATGTTCAAAGGCCAAAAGAACACGGTCCTGCTGACCTGGAAGCCCCCAGAGCCACCTCCAGAGACCTCCTTCATCTACCGCCTAGAGCGGCAGGAAGTCGGGTCTGAGGATTGGATCCAGTGCTTCAGCATTGAGAAAGCAGGAGCCGTAGAAGTGCCCGGGGACTGTGTACCCACCGAAGGCGACTACCGTTTCCGCATCTGCACAGTCAGTGAACATGGCCGCAGTCCCCATGTCGTGTTCAACGGTTCTGCTCACCTCGGTGAGTTAATCATTCGCCACTTGCTCATCAGTATCTGCGGCCCAGACATGCCCTCCGCGACCTTTCTTCCCTTCTCTGACTCTTAGTCCTTGTGTTCTCCCATCTCCAGCTTTTGCCCTCTCTTGCCCTTTCTGGTTCTAACAGCCATGCCCTGTCTCTATCCCAGTGCCCACAGCTCGCCTGGTGTCAGGCCTGGAAGATGTGCAGGTGTATGAT
Organism: Mastomys natalensis; assembly: GCA_021653895.1. Classification (NCBI taxonomy): domain Eukaryota; kingdom Metazoa; phylum Chordata; class Mammalia; order Rodentia; family Muridae; genus Mastomys; species Mastomys natalensis. The sequence goes on from JAJTUV010000084.1 coordinate 1,324,555, forward strand.
GGGGAAGATGCCGTCTTCTCCCTTGATCTGTCCACCATCATCCAGGGCTCTTGGTTCCTGAATGGAGAGCAGCTCAAGAGTAATGAGCCGGAGGGCCAGGTGGAGCCTGGAGCCCTGCGGTACCGAATAGAGCAGAAGGGCCTCCAGCACAAACTCATCCTGAAAGCTGTCAAGCACCAGGACAGTGGGACCCTGGTAGGCTTCAGCTGCCCTGGTGTGCAAGACTCTGCTGCCCTCAGTATCCAAGGTTTGTAACAGGTGGACACCTAGGCAGATAGGTTCAAAGCACAGAAGTGGTGTTTGCGGAACGAGGCGATGCTGTACCTGTTTCTCATAGTGGGCTGGAAGAGAAAGGGGCACTCATGATGGGCTCAGATTGAGAGCTCAGACACCCAGAAGGGCAGTCTCAACTCCAGCATGGAGAGCTTCTCTTGGGCTCCTCAGCATTCTTTGGATTGTTTTGTTTTGCAGTTGGGGTGGGGGTATAGCTCAAAGTGGTAGAGCACTTTGCCCAGCATGGGTTCAACTCAAAACTACCAAAAAATAATTATACTTGACTACTCATTTGAAAGACATGGATCCTGGCCCCAGTCCCTGCCTGCTTTCCTCCTCTTGTTAATTACCTAATGAAACCCTGTCTCCTGTGTCTTCAGCTTGAACCAGACACAGCCCTAATCACTTGATTTAGGTAATCAGCACAGTCCTCCCGATAGCCTCAGAAAACAAGTTCTTAGTCATTTCCACTGTACACGTAGGAAGACAGGCACAGAGAAGTTAAATGGCCTGCTCAGAGTTACAGTTAATGAGTGATGGCACTGGATTGTGAATCCAAGTCATTTGGGTCCAGGACTGCACCCTACCCCCCATACTTCCTTTTTAACAAGGAAGGAAAGGGAATGTAGCATCACTCGGGTCTGGGGAGGCAGGTGCTAAAATTCAAGGGCCATCCTAGTGCTTAGCTTTCTTGCTATTGCTAGAGACTCTGGGGTCTTACAGTGGTAGCAGGAAATTGCAGTGTAGCATTTCCACGTGTAACCAAAGTCCACTGACACCAGAGGCACCAGGAGAGACAGGCTCTTTAAGAATTCCTTTTTTTGTTTTTTTTTTTTTTTTGTTTGTTGTTGTTTTTTCAAGACAGGGTTTCTTGTGTAGCCCTGGCTGTCCTGGAACTCACTCGTAGACCAGGCTGGCCTCGAACTCAGAAATCGCCTGCCTCTGCCTCCCAAGTGCTGGGATTAAAGGTGTGCGCCCACCCCCGGCTTCTTTAAGAATTCTTAAGTACAGTAAAACTACTACTCCTAAGCAGTGGCCTAAAAACCTAACTTAGCCTTTTTTTTTTTTTTTTTTTTTTCCTGTTGCTATAACAGGGTAGCTGATGCTGGTACTTTATAAAGAAAAAATTAGTTTAGCTCACAGTTCTGGAAACTCAAAGTCCAAAGTTGGTCAGCCCAGTCTTTAGTGACTACTATCCAGCTTTTCACTGTCGGACCATGACCAAGAAATAGAACGGTAGTCATGATCAGAAGGAACCAAGTACATAGGATGAACTGGCTTTGTAGCAGCATACTCAAGAACTGACTGGGTTCCTTTGAGAACTACCTCCCACTAGTTTCACCATTACAAACACTTCTTCCTGTTCCTCCTTGCCTAGGCCTCCCCTCTTAGAGGTTCCAGACACTGCCACCCTGAGGACTATAGTTCCATGACATGAGTATCTTTCCGGAATAACTCAGATCATATCCAAACCATAGCAATACACAGTCCTTTTTCTTTTTTTAAGTCAGGAAATTGAACCTAGCACCTTATGCGCGTGGTCGATAGATGCACTGCAGCTGTTCTCTTCCCCCTTGACCCTCAAACCTGTTTTAAACTCAACCGACATCCTGGCTTTAGTCACTGACAACATTGTCTTGTTAATGTATTCACCCCTACACCAGCACACAGGCTGGAGAAAGGGCTGCATATCTGAGGAGCAGAATAGATTAGAGACATTGCAAATGACCAGGTTTCTCTCCATGCAGAAAGCCCAGTGCACATCCTGAGTCCCCAGGACAAGGTGTCACTGACCTTCACGACCTCTGAACGGGTAGTGCTGACCTGTGAGCTCTCAAGAATGGATTTTCCAGCAACCTGGTACAAGGATGGGCAGAAGGTGGAGGAGAGCGAGTCACTCATAGTAAAGATGGATGGGCGCAAACACCGACTGATCCTGCCTGAGGCTCAGGTCCAAGACAGCGGTGAATTTGAATGCAGAACAGAAGGGATCTCACCTTCTTCGCTGTCACTGTTCAAGGTCAGGAACCTTGCTTGCCGCTTCTGGCTGAGGCTGATTTGGGGAGCTTGGGAAACCCTGCCCTTGTGGTCTGTTGGCTTGGTAGGTGTCCCCTTTTATGGAGGGCTTTTTGTTTTGTGGTTTTGGGCTGGGGCCTAGGCCTTGTGGGGCTAGGTAAGCACTCTACTATCGAGACACATCCCTAGACTTACATTTGCATCTTAAATCTCTCATGTACCCACAACATCTATCACACTTGCCCACCTGTGCGTATACACCCTCTGCTGGATTGGGTGAGGGGCTGAATGCAATTGATGGAAGAAAAGAGGCGGGGCTGGCACTTAATGAGAACCTACTCTGGGGCTAGAGCTGTGCTAGGTCATTTGCAGTATGCTGTTTTGTTTAGCTTTCACAACTCAATAACGCATCATCTCCAGTCCACATTGAGGCCCAAAGAAGAATTGTGATTTCCTTGTTGTCAGGCAGCCAGCACAGATGGTGGGCTGGAGTCACACACAGGCCTGGCTTTTTCCCCCGCTACTCATGGTGGCTGAAGTAGGCAGAAGTGTTATGTGTATTGGTCCAGGGGTTCACGTAAGACAGGAGTACACTAGAAGCCTGTTAGAATGCATGTTCCCAGGTCTCCTTGTGGAAACATTCAGGACTGAGCCTGAGGGATCTTTTTTAGAAAGCTGACAATGACAGTAACTCAGCTGAGTGACACATGCAGATTTGAGGCTATCCCCAGCTGTGTGAGACACTGCCTCAAGCTGACTCTCAAGGAAGTAAGCATAGGAGCTGCTGATCCCTTTGAGTTGAAATCCTGCTTCAACTCAGGAAACCCTGTGACCCTAACCTGAATATGTCCCATGACAGGGAACATGCTGTTGTTGTAGGGAAATACCTGCGATATTCATTGATACTGAGAAAGGGTTGTTCTGGGCATTCAAACCCAAGACCACTGTTTTGAAATGGTGGTGGAGCTGTTGGATGTCAAAGGCAGGGTTGTATGTGACAGAACACATTGCTCTTCTTCATGGCCAGGAAATAAGGGGAAGAGGGAAAGGTACCACCTTTGAAGATAGGCCCCAGTGACCTAAGGTTTTCCCATCAAGCCATTCCATAGCACCATGACAACACCAGCCTGGCCTGCAAGCCCTTAACATCTGGGCCTTCAAGTTACTGCCTGTGTATATAAAGCACACCACTGCCCAGTGGAGTGGTTGCTGATGCTGACTAAGTCGTCATCCAGGCCTGTCCTTTCTGCCCTGTCCTTGAACGGTAAACTTGGCCAGGTGTCTTGTGGTTGGGATTCCTTTCTGCCTTGTCAATGTTGACTGCCACTGTATGACCCCTGGGTGCCTCCTACCCTCTGTGTCCCTACTCAGCTACCTTTGGGGATCTGTATCCTCTGCCATCATACCTGAGCTTCTATGCCAACACGATCTCATGCCCCTAAACTCATGCATAGCATGGCTTTAATTACCGACCACCAGAAGGATGACCTGCCGCCCTGGAGTCTCCTGTGTAAGGAGTGTTTGTGATCCATCTCTTTCCCCATCAAGATCCCCCAGTGCACATCGTGGACCCCCAAGAGCATGTGTTTGTCCATGCCATCACCTCCGAGTGTGTCAGGCTGACCTGTGAGGTAGACCGAGAGGACGCAACTGTGCACTGGTACAAGGATGGGCAGGAGGTGGAGGAGAGTGATGTCATCGTATTAGAAAATGAAGGGCCCCATCACCACCTGGTGCTACCTGCAGCCCGGCCCTCCGACGGGGGCGAGTTTCAGTGTGTCGCAGGAGACGAGCGTGCCTACTTCACAGTTACCATCACAGGTGAGAGCACCTAGCACACATGCTCCTGCATGTTGCTCTTCTTGCCCCCTCTATCCTCCCTGTATTGTCGAGTCCTGAGCACACTAGTCCTGGTTACTCATCACCAGGGAGCCCCGCCTTTCCCATCTTCCAGGAGTCCCCTACTAAGAGGGTTCCTTGGGTCCAGTAGTTCTGTTACAGAGCAGGTGGTACCAGGTGTGGAAGGGGTCAAAAAGTCTCAGAGGCCTGTACGGGACCCCAGTTCATCTGAGACCCAGCCTCCTCTCCCATGTTACTTTTAAAAAAATTATTTATGTATTTTATGTATATGAGTATACTGTAGCTGTCTTCTGACACGCCTGAAGAGGGCATTGGATCCCATTACAGATGGTTGTGAGCCACCATGTGGTTGGTGGGAATTGAACTCAGGACTTCTGGAAGAGCAGTCAGTACTCTTAACTGCTGAGCCATCATGACCACCCCACCATGTTTGTCCCACACTAGAAACTATAAACTGTTTCTACAGTTAACATTGACTCCACACTCCCCATTACACAGTTTCCACACAAAGCTTGCTGTACTTTGGAGATGATAGTCGGATCTCTGTGGCCATGATGACTACTCTCGGGCTTGTGTGGTGCTAGCTGTGAGCGACTGCCTAGAGAATGGCTTCTTCACCACGTGGCTGACTTTCAAAGCATAGGAGATAGGCCTGGATTAGGAAGATAGCAGGATACCCCAGTCCCATCCCCTCTTGCCTAGAATCATATGTCTCTGTCCTTCAGATGTCTCTTCATGGATCGTGTACCCCAGTGGCAAAGTGTATGTGGCAGCTGTACGCCTAGAGCGTGTGGTGCTGACCTGTGAGCTGTGCCGACCCTGGGCTGAGGTGCGCTGGACCAAAGATGGGGAGGAGGTAGTGGAGAGCCCAGCATTGCTCCTGGAGAAGGAGGAGACCATCCGTCGCCTGGTGCTGCCCTCTGTCCAGCTTGAGGATTCTGGCGAGTACCTGTGTGAAATCAATGATGAGTCGGCTTCCTTCACCATCACCGTCACAGGTGTGGGCCCACCCCAGCCCCCAGAATCACCAGAGGACAACCCTGAGCCTGAGGGATGTTGAGTGAATGTTTCTCCACATGCAAGCTTGCTGGTGTCAGGGAGGGAAGTGTGGGTTGAGGGTGCATGCACCAGGGTCACTGCTGGAAAGAGCCTGGAATCTCAGTTGGAATCAACAAGCCCTTCTCTGGTATCAACAAGGCCAGGTGGCCTAGCTGTGTTCAACCAGCTCACTGACTGAACGCCATCTAGGCCATGTGCCTGGCTGGTGGTCAGTTAGCCTCCAGACTAGCTGGGAAGGCAGTTGCTAACCAGGGGTCGCAAATGGGGAGACCCTTGGACTCTGACTCCGTGCAGCCCACAGATGTGTTTTGTTTGGCCTGCAGAGTCATACCAAAGTCAGGACAGTCCAAATAACAACCCGGAGTTATGCGTCCTCTTGAAAAAGCCGAAGACCCAGCGGTTCTGGTCTCGTTTACCCCCATGGCGACGAACGGCTGGCACTGAGTAGCAGCTGCCCCATAGTATGGGGCCCCCATTTCTCTGTTCACCCTCCCTGCCATTCCTTCTGCCTTCCCAGACTTCTTGAGCCATTAACTTAGCCCACTTGGCCTCTCCAGTTTGCACCCCTGTGTTAAACGAATAAACGCACCAATAAACATTCCAAGAAACCTCATGATAAATAAATTCAATTAGTGTCCAGGGCTCCACAGAACACCAGGCAGGGAGGACCTGGGAGGAGGTCTCTCAGGGTCACTGTAATGTAGGTGGGCTCCATGTATTCAGCAGCATATGAGCAGACATGCATTTCCTCCTCAAAGAGCACAGCCTAGTAAGAAAGCCAGACACATGTCAGACCATAGGCTGTCAAGGACAGTGTAGGAACCCCTGGGCTGGTGGCTGCTATCCTGGTCAGGGTAATGAAGATGTTTACTGCTTGTACTGGAGCTAAGTCGAGTTCAGGGGTGGGCAGAGAATATTCTAGGTACGGGGAGGTAGAGGATGGCTAGAATGGTGGTGGTTTATGCCAGCCACCTCAGGACTGCAGCCACAGCATCATTCCCAGTGTGCATGGTAGTGGGGACATTTAGGCAGTTCTGGGCATCACAGAAGAACCCCAGTGGCAGCACAAGGACAACTACCCTATTCTCATAGCCCTGTTGCCTTCTTCCCTGACTTACCCAAGGAGCCATGCCCAGGCTGAGCTGCTTAGGGACTTCCACTCACACTATACCTAGATAGATTCCACAACTGCAACAAGGCTGTGCACACAATCTATTTTACAGCTACACTTGTTCCCAGCCCTGGCCAGACATAACAGCCACAACCACAAAGCACTGTACGCCTCCCAGTAAAGTTCACACAAATGCCACCTCACCTCCAGGCCAGAGTGGATCAAGTCCCCTACCAAATGGCTTCTGTAGATATATCTTTACCCCCAGCTCACTACCTCAACCTCTTCCACCGCCATTTCATACAGAAGAACCTTGTCATGACTGGATCAGACATTTTAGGAAAAGAATTCCCGTCTTGTCTCCACAAGATGCTGGCACACGAGCTCAATGCGGCAGTGTCCTGTGCTGGGCCTGGCCAAGAACTGAAAGTCCTAGGCAGGGAAGCCAGCAGTTCCCTACCTAGACCACAAGGGGGCCAGGTGTACTTTAGTTTTCTGGAAGCTTAGTCCATCAGAGAACAAGACTGCATGGTATTATGGGCAAGCTTGGGCTTGCTGATGGTCTAATCGTGTTAGACTTAGTTCCTTTTCTATGGAAGAATGGCCTGTGTTTGAGGACGAGCTCCCTGAAAAGAGTGTAGCATCCCTGGAATTTAAAGGTATTAACAACTTTGGTATACAAAGATTCAGGCCCTAGTTGCTCCAAGTGGGAGGTTGGTTCCCTCCCACTGCCTGCAGCAAGAGGACCTGCCTAGAACAGAACACTTCCTCCTTCTGTCCAGGAGTTATAGCTGTCCCGGACCTTAAGGGCACCTCATTGCTTAATCACTTTCGAGCCTCAGTTTTTTCATCTAGAAAATGGAGACCGCATAGTCCTTTCCTCCAGACATCAGTGTGAAGCTAAACGCTCAAAGTGCTCAGCGCTACGACTGGAGCATTAGGAAGTATTTATGTTTACAGATCCTGATCCCACCCCTGTACAATTCTGAAAGCCCCCAATCCCTCAAAGCCAAAAGGCTTGTCAAAAGTTCAACAGTCGTCGGGTATGGTAGTGTTACACCTTTAATCCAGCACTCAGGAGGCAGAGGCAGATGATTCTCTGTGTTTTCCAGGCCATCCTGGTCTACATAGTAAGTTTCAGACTAGCCAGGGCTATGTAGTGAGATCAGAAGTTTGGCAGTCAAGTTTATTTCATTTAAACTGAGTTTAACTGATGCATACTTAATTACTTAATCATCTGGTAGGGCTAGGGTATATCTGTATCTTTGTGAGATTTGACTGTGTCTTTTAGTATATCTTGCTGAGGGTAAATACTTTAAATGTTAATGGGAATAGTTACAAGGGGCAGAGGTAGGACCTGAAGGTAGCTACCAAATGAGAACTGCATCCATTTAAAGTCCAGAAGATTCTGGATTCTGTGTCTGGCCTTGAGGATTTCAAGGACAGATCAGGACATATTGTTACTTATTACTGTGCTATTCAGAACTCAGGGCTATTTTTAACACACGGGCAGTGGGGCCCATGTGCTGCCAGGTCGTGCTAGTTAGTGACAGTTGTGTTTGCCCTCTTCTGCAGAGCCCCCTGTGCGGATCATATACCCCCAGGATGAGGTGACCTTAATTGCTGTGAGTTTGGAATGTGTGGTGCTCACATGTGAGCTGTCCCGAGAGGATGCTCCTGTGTGCTGGTACAAGGATGGGCTAGAGGTGGAGGAGAGTGAGGCCCTGGTGCTCCAGAGTGATGGGCCTCGTCGCCGTCTGGTGTTGCCTGCTGCCCAGCCAGAGGACGGGGGCGAGTTTGTGTGTGATGCTGGGGATGATTCAGCCTTCTTCACGGTCACGGTCACAGGTGGGTAGCTTCTGTGGACACCTCTAGGGAGGAGAGAGACAGGGTGTTATGGGACAGACATCCACTGTCCCTACTCCCCCTGTTTCCCTTCCCCCATGTCTCTGTTTCCCAGACTCCTCAGTCTTAGTCATCAGAGATTCAATTCAAGCCGGGACAGTTCATTCATTCATTCATTCATTCATTCAACAAATGCTTATCAAACAACTAGCATTTCTTGGCACCATCCTAGATGCTGGGGTAAAACTGAACCAGTGAGTTAGGAGTTTCAATGTTCATGGGACTCACGGTGGGAAGTGGTATTCAGGCAATAAAAAAAAAAAAAAAAAAAAAAAAGGCAAGATAAATGGTTTATCAAAGAGCAATAGCTAAGTGTGTCAGAGGCAAAGCATAGAAGAGAAGGAAATGGGGAAGGATCTAAGGAGAGGTGAATTGATGGATTTGGGTATGATCCTGACTTGCCTCTTGTATCTTATGAACTTGGGCAAGTCCTTTTCTTCATGTGAGCCCTCAGGTCCTTACTTTTAGGTGTATTAGAGAGGCAGGGAGAGACCATCGATCAAAAACATGTGCCCCCTTTTCTGCCCGTTCACCAGCTCCACCAGAGAGAATTGTGCACCCAGTAGCCCGATCCCTGGATTTGCAGTTTGGGGCTCCAGGACACGTGGAGCTACGCTGCCAAGTGGCCCCGGCTGGGTCTCAGGTGCGCTGGTACAAGGATGGCCTAGAGGTAGAGGTGTCAGATGCACTGCAGCTGGGTGCCGAGGGGCCTGCCCGCACTCTCACCCTGCCCCACGCCCAGCCTGAGGACGCTGGGGAGTATGTATGTGAAACCCGAGATGAGGCCGTCACCTTCAACGTCAGCCTGGCTGGTGGGTGTGCCGGGCCAGCCTGGGGTGGGGAGGCAGGAGCTGGCTTGGGCTTACAACCCCCTTTCTTTGTGCAGAGCTTCCAGTACAGTTTCTGGCTCCGGAGGCAACCCCAAACCCGCTCTGCGTGGTTCCTGGGGAGCGAGTGGTGCTGAGCTGTGAGCTGTCCCGAGCAAGCGCACAAGTGTTCTGGAGCCACAATGGGAGCCCTGTGCAGCAGGGCGAAGGACTGGAGCTGCGAGCTGAGGGGCCTCGCCGAATCCTCTGCATCCAGGCTGCAGACCTCGCTCACGCAGGTGTCTACACCTGCCAATCTGGTGCATCCCCAGGGGCCCCAAGCCTCAGCTTCAATGTCCAGGTGGCTGGTGAGTACAGCCTTGGCAGAAAGCTTTAGTAGCCTCCCATATCCAGGGCTCCCCTACTTCCCTAAGACATCACATCTTTCCCTTGCCCTGTTCCCCCAGCTTGTCTCCCTGGCCTTCTCATTGCCCTCTCAGTGACCCCTAGCTCTGACCCCACAGAGCCCCCGGTGCGGGTAGTGGCCCCCGAGGCAGCCCAGACGAGGGTTCGAAGCACCCCAGGCGGGGAACTTGAGCTGGTGGTGCACCTCTCCAAGCCAGGGGCCCCTGTGCGCTGGTACAAGGACGGGGAACGCCTGGCAAGCCAGGGGCGGGTGCAGCTGGAACAAGCCGGGGCGAGGCAGGTGCTGCGGGTGCGGGGGGCACGGAGAGGGGATGCTGGGGAGTACCTGTGCGACGCACCCCAGGACAGTCGCATCTTCATCGTCATTGTGGAAGGTAACAGTGCACCCCTCACACCCACCGGTCTCTGGCACCCACAAATACCATCTCCTGTCCTCTGGGCCCTTTGCATCTCTGACACCTCACCCAACTGCTCCCTGTGGTTCCCACCAATGCGGCCATGACTATCACTGTAAGAAGGCAAATTCCTAGCATGGCTCAGTGAGAGCGGGGGAAGGCTTCTAGAGTCAACTTGCCCATGGCGCAACTCAGACTCTGCTCTTTGGGACTTGTGTGACATTTGCAGGGCCTTTTTACTCTCTGAGCCCAAGCTCTGAAATGGGATAGCAGATAGGTTGCTATGACTACTAAATGCTGTAACAGGGCCCATAGTAAATAGTGTATGGGTACTAGAGACTTGGGAAGAGGTGCCAGGCTGGGATTTCAGGGAGCTTACTAAGTGTGGCCAGGAATTGGCATCTTTGGGAGAACCCCCACAACCAACACACAGTAGAGCCTCACTCAAGCTGTGGTAATTGGTGGGAGAAGGAGAGCTTAGGTCCTGAGGGGAGGTGGAGAAGGACAAAGGGAGAAAGATATCCAGGTCACTGTCTCACCCCTCCCTCCAGAGCTCCCACCAGTGAAGCTGGTCTCTGAACTGACGCCCCTGACAGTCCACGAGGGTGACGATGCCACATTCCAGTGTGAGGTTTCACCACCAGATGCCGAAGTCACCTGGCTACGCAATGGAGCTGTTGTCACACCAGGGCCACAGCTGGAAATGGTCCAGAATGGTTCAAGCCGCACCCTGATCATCCGAGGCTGCCAACTCAAAGATGCAGGGACAGTGACTGCACAAGCTGGAGCCACGGACACAAGTGCCAGGCTCCATGTTCGAGGTTTAGTGCAACTGAGCATAAAATCCTCTGTTCCCTGTAACCCGTCACAACCGTGGCCTAGAAGTGAGATAGCCTTCAGCATCCAGGCTCCATGACCTCTTGTCTTCCCTTCCAGAGACAGAGCTGCTGTTCTTGCGGCGGCTGCAGGATGTGCGGGCCGAGGAAGGTCAGGATGTGTACCTTGAGGTAGAGACAGGCCGAGTAGGTGCAGCTGGAGCTGTTCGCTGGATACGAGGTGGGGAACCTCTTCCCCTGGACTCTCGCCTGACCACAGCCCAGGATGGCCATGTCCACCGTCTCTCTATCCATGGCGTCCTACTTACCGACCAGGGTACCTACGGCTGTGAGAGCCACCACGATCGCACCCTGGCCAGGCTCAGTGTGAGGCGTGAGTGCCCAATCTTCATCTAATTCATTACTTACCTGGCTGGCCCAGAGTCCACGTGACCCTCTCACCAAAGTGCTCCTTTCTGCTGAGGGAGGTCTGCCCTGGCTGTCCCAATCTGGGACAGAAGGCTCCTGCTCAAACCAAAAACCTCTTACTAATGTTTTCTAGTTACCTCAGAAGTCCAAATGGACTTTGTTTTTTACTCCCAATTTCCAAGATGTCTTTTCTAGCAACATAAATGTTTTACTCCAGAAAGATTCTGTATTTACTTTTTGAAAAAATGGCTGGCAAATAGTATTTCTCACCGACTACCCCATACTGGAGCACTCTATTAGCTACCTGGGTGACCTCATGCAATTTCTCTGAAACAAACCTCCTTAAAAATAAGGTTGATCTCTATGTCCAGAGTCTTTGAGGAAGTTAGGTGAGGTATCAGACCTTGGTGATTGTCTCGGGTGATGTGTATTCATCATAGTATATAACCCAGAGTGGCACTGCTTTTTAGTGAGGTGGTTCTCAACCTGTGGGTCATGACCCCTTTGCTAGCTGAACAACAGGGATCCCCTATCAGATATCCTATATATCAGGTATTAACATTACAATTCATGACCAGAGCAGGATCACAGTTATGAAGTAGCAATGAAAATAGTTTTATGGTTGAGGTCACCACCAATGAGGGACTGTATTAAAGGGTCACCTCATTAGGAAGGTTGAGATGTACTGATTTAGTGCAATAGAGAAAATTAGGCCTAGAAAAAGCCAGAGCAGTTTGCCAAAGACCCCATGGTACATTGACAGAGACGAGTTATATGTTAAATAATGGCTCTGATCCCAGTGGTTGTGTTGTTCCTTCCAGTGTCACACCACCCCCTCACTGAGACTCAACCCCCAAACTCTAACACTCCCATTTTTTCCTTCTCCTAACCACAGTACATCCCTCCCCTGACCAAATCTAGCCAATTGTGTCTGTCCTTTCCTCCCTCTCTCTCTCCCATCCAGTCTGAACTTACATAGCCAAGGCCTTTGGTTGGGTGCTGGGGCATGCTAGGGGTGCATGAGCCCCTGAACCCTGCCCAGAGCTGTCATCCTTCTCTCATCTCCCCACACTAGCCCGGCAGCTAAGGGAACTTCGGCCTCTGGAGGATGTGACTGTCCATGAGGGGGGCAGTGCCACCTTCCAGCTGGAGCTGTCCCAGGAGGGTGTGACTGGAGAGTGGGCCCATGGTGGAGTCCGGCTGCACCCAGGGCCCAAGTGCCACATTCATTCAGAAGGCCATACTCACCGCTTGGTGCTAAGCGGCCTGGGTCTGGCTGACTCAGGCTGTGTCTCCTTCACTGCGGATACCCTTCGGTGTGCTGCTCGGCTCACAGTGAGAGGTGCGGCCTCTGGGCCTCTGCCTGCTAAACCCCTGTGTGTGACTACTGACCTAACCATGTGGCTCCTACTGACCACCCTGCCAGAGTGGGGAATCTCTGGACCCTTTGGATCTGTGCGGGCCCCCAGTGACCGCCTTGCTTGAGTACAGCTGCTCCTGTTGCCTGTAGCCCTGCATCTGGAGCTACCTTGAACAATCCCATGTCTGTATGGTCTCTTTTGTTTGCATACCTGGACATGTCCCCACTGGCTACTCTATGACTCAGTGGCTCTCTTGGCTGCCCAAGTGTGCCCCCTGAGGAAGTACCAGAGAAAGCTCCAGTACTAATTCTGCCTGAGGCCCCCATTTTCAGCCCTAGTGAGTTCCCCATTAGCCACACCTCTAGGGACCCTCAGTGCTCTGTGGAGCACTTTTATGCGCCCCCCAAGCCCAACGTCTTCAGCTGTCCACTCCAGCCATGTGGTCACTGCTGTCCGTGTGTTTGTGAGTGATCCTTTTGGTATCTTTTCTTCCACCTCTGCCATTGCCCTCCAGCATGTCCCCTGCTGACCACCTCAAAATGTGACTCCTACCCCACTGGCTCTCTGGCCCTGCTGTGTCTCCCACTCCCTTAAATTTCCTGTCCTCAAACATCATCCACTCACTAGTGGCCTCCACTGACCACCTGCATGTGTCTGCCACTGACCTGCTGTGTCTCTGTGTTGCACAAGCTGGGCTCTCATTCCTCACTTGCCCCTGACCCTTGGCATTGTTCTCCCTTACCCACTCTCAGAGGTCCCAGTGACTATTGTGCAGGGGCCACAGGACCTAGAAGTGACTGAAGGTGACACAGCCACGTTCGAGTGCGAGCTTTCCCAGACTTTGGCTGACGTAATATGGGAGAAGGTCAGAGCATGGCCCTAGTGCAGACCTATCGACATAACAATAATTTGGGCAAGAAACTAACACTGGTACTGAGCTTATTGATGTCACATTTAATCCTTTTTAATCCTTACAACACCCTGTGAGGATACACCTTGTCATCGCTGGGCTAAGAAATACATTCTGTGGGGTGAACAGAGTTAGTTGCTCAAGGGCAATCAATAGTAGAGTCTATGTTGAAAACCAATTTTAAAATCCACACTCGGTGTGTCCGTGCAGAGCTTTGGGTTTTTTGCACCACTGGTGCCAATTCTCGGCTCTAAAGTCCCCAAGGGATGGCACTTTCTCAGAAAAGTGACCAGAAAGGGAAGATGTGGGATTCCAACTCTACCTAGCTGGGGAACAAGGGATCCACTAGTGCGCTTCTAGCCAGCTCGACATCCACAGAGGACAGCGCCACCTTGCAGGGTTGCAGCCTCCAGAATCCTACTGGGCTCGGTCTGACCTATTATGAATCCCGCCCTTAGGATGGGCAGGCGCTCTCTCTCAGCCCGCGCCTCCGGCTCCAGGCTCTCGGCACGCGCCGTCTTCTGCTTCTGCGGCGTTGCTGCTCCACAGACGCCGGGACCTACAAGTGCGTTGTGGGGACAGCTCGCTCCAGGCCTGCGCGCTTGACCGTGCGCGGTGGGTACCCAGAGATGCCAGGGTACTACTTCGGGCGCCCCTTACAGCTTACCCAATTCTAGGGAGGGGGCGTGGTGGATGTGTACTGGCTCCGCCCCGCCTCCCCGCCTCACGCTCCCGGCTCCGCCCCAGAACGAGAGGTGTCTGTGCTTCGCGAACTCCGGTCGGTTTGCGCCCGAGAAGGAGACAGCGCCACGTTCGAGTGCACCGTGTCGGAGACCGAGACCACCGGGCGCTGGGAGCTCGGAGGCCGCGCGCTGAGACCCGGAGGTCGCGTCCGCATCCGACAAGAAGGTGTGGCCGCCTTTCTATCCTCTGTGACCCCTTGTTACTTTGCCCAGGGTTCAAGCAGACTCCGCCCCATTCAGATAAGCTCCGCCTCTAGCTCGAGCAGGCCACGCCCACCACCCCCACTGCTGGCGTCTCCAGGACTTTCTCCGTCGCCAGCTCTGAGTCCTGCCTAGCTCCTCTTCGTGTCCTCTCTCCAATTCCGCGCGCCGACACTTCGGAACCTCCCTGGGACTTGCTCGGGTGCCACCCTCATTCTCAAATTCTCCCGGGAAGCAGCCGAGGCCTTAATACCTCCCCATCCCCACCCCCAGGGAAGAAACACATTCTGGTGCTGAGCGAGCTGCGAACCGAGGACACCGGAGAAGTCTGCTTCCAGGCGGGACCCGCCCAGTCCTTGACTCGGCTGGAGGTGGAGGGTAAGCTTCTGAGGCGAAGGCGACAGGGAAGGGCCTCGTCTCCCGTCCTGGGACTGACTAGCTGGTCCTAGAGATGCTGTCTTCATCTCTCCTCGTTGAGAGGTTCTCTTGGGGCAGGTCACAGAGAGCAGCTCACTTCCTCAGGAGGAGACGGAGACGGAGAGGAAGAGACTTTGAACTGGGCATGCAGGGAAACAGACTGGTGGCACAGAGGGCTTATGCCAGGAGTGAAGGTTGTAGGCAGGGAAGATGCATCTCTCCTCTAGGGGCCGTGCGTGTCCTTATTAAGCCCCTATCCCCCAACCGCAGCGTTGCCTCTCCAGATGTGCCGCCGCCCACCTCGCGAGAAGACGGTTCTGGTCAACCGCAGAGCGGTGTTGGAGGTGACTGTGTCCCGCCCTGGGGGCCACGTGTGTTGGATGCGGGAGGGGGTCGAATTGTGCCCGGGAAACAAGTATGAGATGCGTAGCCACGGCACCACCCACAGCCTAGTCATCCATGACGTCCGACCTGAGGACCAGGGCACCTACAGCTGCCAAGCAGGCCAGGACAGAGCTGACACACAGCTGCTGATAGAGGGTGAGTAGAACCCACTGGGCAGAATCACAAGAACAGGAGGCTGACAGGCACGAGGGGCTACCTGGAAGCTGCAGTGCCGAGCTATACCTATGGGAGGTTTTCCAGGACTCAGGGAAGGACTCTTGGAAGTGGGTTCTGATGCATGTAGGGGTGGGGGACAGGTGGGAAAGATCACACTCAAGGTTGAAGAAGAGAGGGAACCCTGAGTCTCAAAAGAAGCTTCCCAGATCTTCCTAGGGCCTTTCCTGCTAGGGCTTCTCACTTTCCTCTGCTTCGGGTGCTTGCTTGTCTCCCCCAGAACATCCAATTGCTACCAGTTGCTCCTTCCCCCACTATCTGCTTGCACCTGTTCTTCACCTCCTCCTGCCCTCTTTCCAGCTGGCTTCTGGTCACCTCAGTGGGTTCCACAGCAGCCTGGGCAGTTCCTTCCATTCTTTCTCTCTTTGATGTAGGGGGTGCCCACTCTACCCCAAATCTTTCCATATCTTTCACACGTTTTGCTGTGTGTTCCACCCTACCTGCCTTCTTGGCCCTACAGACGTCCTTGCCAGAGCTCCGAAAGGGTGGGACCCAGCTCTTCCCGTGGGTATCCAGACTCTGCTAGGGGAGGCAATTGGCTTGGCCCTACTCTCCCCAACCCCAGTCCCACATGAAGTCATCCCTCTACAGGTGACTAGAGGACTGAAACACACCAAGCAGGTGCCCTCGGACCATTTGGAAGGAGCATACCCTTATACTGGGAGGGGTGGAGGGTGGGAGGAGCCAGAGGTATAAGGTAACAATAAAGATGCTACTGTTTATGCCCACACCTGTCTGTGTGCCATGGGAGGGCAGACCATGCTTGGGGCCCCTTGTAGTGTCACAGCTCAGAGGCTGCAGTGTTTCCAACTTGGTTGATGGAAGTACCAGTTACTGAAGACTTCTGGCAGAGGCCGCACAGTTTGGCACATTTATAAAAGATGTAAAACAGGGCAGGAGGAGACAGAAGCATGAGGTGTCTAAGGTGACATAGCAGACACCAGACATGCACCGTGCATTTAAGCCCTTTTCCCTCCACCCTCCTCCCAAACCCAACCCAGGACAGCACCCCCACCCCCATCCTCTGCCACTGCCCTCAGGCTGGTGGCTTTGCAGAGGCCAGGGGACCAGGGTGAGGGGTGCTACCATTAGTTCCTTGGACAATAACAAGAACCCTTAGATGAATGGTTGAAAGGTAGAGCGATAGGGGAGGCAGGCAGGTCCTCCTCCACACAGACATGCAGGAGAGTGGCCCATGGGACCCCAGCAGCAGGACAGGAGGCGGGGCTGGCCCTGAAGAAGCCCTGCCAATCAAATCTAAGGCAAGGGTCCCAGTATCCCCTCCAAGCCTACCCCTTCACACGCATGTATGGGCAACACACAACCCTGAGCACATCCCAGTGGGGCTCACACCCCGAGTCCCTCGGGAGCTTGGACGGAACTTTTCCCTCAGGCCAGGCCTACCTAGCCTGAGACACAGCCTCCCTTCTGGTGGCTGGCCAACCCTCTCCAAGGAGGCGAGACAGCCAAAGGCCACAGGGCCTTGCAGCCTCAGTAGTAGCCTGAGCCTGGCAGGAGTCTCGAAGCTGGCAGAGCTGGTGACTGCAGAGTCCAGACAGTGGGAACATGACTACACCCGTACAGGGGGGCCTGAGCAGGCTGTCAGCGGTCCCCGCGACCCGTACTCATAGTCAGTGTCTGTAGGTGAGGCCATGAAGGAGCTCAGAGAGCTCCCAGTCTGCCGGTCCCGGAAGCTCTGGATGTAACTCTGTGGGGAAGTAAGAACAGGTCTGAGTCCTGCCGTAGAACCACGTCTCCCTATACCACCCAGCCCTGAGACTCTCTTGGCCTGCACTAACTCAAGCCATCTCCAAACTGAGCCCAAAGCCCTAAAACCCACCATATACATATTCATTTAATGTCAGTACTTGGGACACCTGTCCCTACCTCCAAAGCTGGATCTATCAGTGCCCAGGTATAGAGGTTCTGATGGATGGAAAAATACATCCAGTCCCCTAAGGAGACTCAGTCCTGAGTCTACACATTCCTCCCACCCCAGGGCTGAAGGGGTTCTGGGGCCTCACCGGAGAGAGGACATCTCCATTGAAGCGTTTGATGGGCACTGGCCTGCGTCTATAAGCAGGGTCAGGGGGACCAGGTCTTGGAGGTGCCCGAGGACCTCTGGGGGGAGCCCGAGGGGGTCTCTTCTTCCGCCGCTTCTCCTTGCGTTCTTCCTGCTGCCGGATCCTCATGAGCTGCACTCGCCTTCGCTGCCGGCTGATGACCACTGTAGAGGAATGGGCACAGAAGAGACTCAAATCCGCATGGCTCTTCATGGAGTCCTCTGCCTCTCTTCCCCTCAGAGGCTTTAGGCTTCCACAGTCCGTGGCCCACAACCATCACCCTTCCACTCTGTTACTTCCTTTCCTTATTTCCCACCTCCATCTTCTTGCAAAGATCTATATGTGCAACATCACCTCCCCAACTGTTGCTGCTGTTCCCCGCCCTGCCCCTCCCCCAGGCTAGACACCATCCCATCATCTTTTAACCAGACAGCTCCTTCTTCACTATTTCCTTTCTCCATCCACTTGTCTCCCTCCACCACAGCAGTTCTCAACCTGGAGGTCCCAACCTCTTTGGGGTCGCCTAAGACCGCCAGAAAATACCAATATTTACATTACGATTCCTAACAGCAGCAAATTACAATTATGATGTAGCAACGAGAATAATTTTATGGTTGGGGGTCACCACTACATGAGGAACTGTATTAAAGGGGTGCGGCGTCAGGAAGGTTGAGAACCGATGCTCTACTCTAGTCTACATTCCCAAACATTAACCTATGTTCTTTCCTATGATAAGTCCTCCATGGGTATCTCGCTGTTCTTGTAACACATTTCAGCCTAGAGGGTCCATACCATCAGCAAATCTCATTAACTGCACTGCACCTGCACCTGCACCTGCACCTGCACCTGCACGCACCTGCACCTGCACCAAGCAGCCTTCCTTGACCACCCTAAGTACAGTGGACTCCATAAAGTTACTGTTTCAAATCACCTTGTATCTCTCCATACCACTCTACATAAAAGAGGTTAACTTATTTGTTTGCTTGTACATCTATTATCTGTTTCTTAAACGCACACCCTTCATAAGAGCATGAACCTTCTCTGGCGGCCTTTGTTTATTTGTGGTCCTGCAGTCAAGCTCAGAGCCCAGCGCATGTTGGGCAAGCATGCTACCACTAAGCTATATCCTCTACTTTGCTTTTGTTTCATTGCTGCTATATCACCCCAGTGCCTGGAATGGTCTTGACCTAGAGCCAGTGCCTCACACATTCTTTGGGGATGAATATTGTTACTTAGCCCTGTTCTCCTAGACCCTGACCAAGTCAACTTCCTAACCCATTGAGGCCCCGATTTTTTATGTGTAGTTTCTGTCCCTTCTCACTAACCCCTCCATTTCACCACCCATCTTTGTCCACCCCTTCTTCCCATGCCCACCCTAGCCTGTGTCCTCTCACCTTCTGTGTGGGAGTCCCTCTCGGTTGTCACCCTCCACTGCACCAGAACGCCCATCAGGCTAAGTAGAGGCCAGAGTGCCAGCAGGGCCCAGCTCCGCCAGCAGAGGGGAGGCACAGGCGCAGCCCGCAGTCGCTCCACCACGTAGCGCCCCAGCAGTAGCAGTTCAGCAAAATAGTCTGCTGCAGTGGCGATGAGGGCAGCACCCGTCACGGCAGTGGCAAGGGTGGTGAGTGGTCGGGGCCAGCGCAGCGTGAGCAGGGCACAGAGCAGGCCGCCTCCCAACAGCAGCCCCAGTGGGCCCCATACGGAGCCAGGCTGGTAATAGGGTGCAGAGCCTAGTAGGGCAGCAGCAGCGAGCAGCAGACCGAGCAACAGCCCCACTAGGAAGAGGCCCACACTGCGTACCAGCATGGCTACCAGCCCGCAGAGCAGGCCGATGCCCAGTGCGATGCCCGCGCTTGCCCCAGCACTCAGCTGCGTCTCCAGAACCCGCTCTCGGTAGCACAGCAGGAAGATGACCACTGAGCCAAACAGCAACCCAGTGAGGAAGAGTACAGCCTTGAAGCAGCGGTAACCTGGAGGGGAACAGGGCCAGTGAGGGGCCAAAATGAATTTACCAGACTAGAAGTCAGAGGGGTTGAGGACATGGAGGCACAAGGGCATCAGAGACATAGGTGCTAAAAGAAGAATTAGAGATCATGAGAGCTCAGGGTGAAGCTATGGAGGTCAGGGGAGATGATGTAGGTGTTTGCTGGGAATCACTGGGAAGACACATAATTATTAAAATAATGATATAAGCCTTTGAAGGTTGAAGTTCAGAGTCACTGGAGTTGAGTAAATGGGCTATGGGGCAATAGGGTCTTTAGGATCACAGGCTCCAGAGAGATCACTGGAGTCCCAAGGGGATCAGCAATGGAGTCTCTGGGGCCTCTGAGGAGGACTATTCAGAGATGAAGAATCTAAAAATCAGAAAAAAAAATGCATAGGGGTGAAGTCACATAGGTTTAGAAAGAAGATCTTGTGTGGTCCCAGGGCTTCAGAGATAAAGCAGCGCTGAAAAGTTACGGAGAGGACAGAAATTGGTTTGGGGAGATGAGGTCTTTGCAGGTCAGGTGTTGGACAAGAGTAGAGTCATTAAGATTATTGAAGACAAAGGGAACGCTGAGGCCAGAGACATGGGAGTACCAGAGACCACCATGTGGAGGATCAATCTACTGATTGGAGTTATGGGGATCAAAGAGAACCAGTGGGTGTGTATTAGGAGCTACGCAGGGTTGCAGTAAGTCCAAGAGGACTACATGGAGAACAGGGTGATAGGGACTTGAGAGCCATTAGTGGTACTTGACAGAGGATGGAGTGTAAGTCATGAGCAGTTATGAAGGTGGAAGTCGGAGTTGCAGGTCAAGGAGAGGCAGGGAAAGCCAAAGAGGAAGATGATAAGGAGGAAAAGGAGACTTGGTTCCAAGAATGAGGGTATCAGACCCCAGAAGGTTCTGAAGTCAGAGAGAAGCAGAATTTAGAAAAGGCTCTGAATCCCTGGTAGGGGCATCCAAGATGGGTAGGATGATTGGGAGCTGAGGGTAAGGGATGAGGCTATCCAGAGCCCCATGCAGAGGGAGGAGGTACCCAGAGCAGAGCGGGCAGGATCTTTGGAGACCCAATACATGTCCTAAACCCTGTGTGGGGCATTTTTCCTGCCCACCCTGAAAAACGTACAAACAGACCCTCTGATCCTATATTCCATGCCCTATATTCCCAACTATTTATTCTAACACACTTCTGGCCAACCATGCCAGCCTTTCTGCCCAAACTGGTTCTGATACATATAGTCTTCTTGAAGGCCTCCTTTGGGTCCCTATTCATAGAAAGCACTCCCCACTGTGAAGTTCTATAACTTCCTGAAAAGCCACTGGGCATTTATTTACTGAAAGCTGACACTAGCCCATAGGTACCTTTGTGAAAATGAGAAAAAGGTATACTTTTCTATAGAGAAGGTAGCCTTGGGCCAAGACCTTGAGAGTTGTCCAACGAACCCACACACACCTGTTCAACTGAACTGCAGTTACTGCTCACCCACCCAGCCTCACTGAGCTATGTAATCCATGCTGGCCTTGAGCTTCTGTTCCCTTGCTTCAGCTTCCTGAATGCTGGGATTACAGGCATACCACGCCCTCCCCCATACAACTCTTCACAATAACCATCCTTATGGGAATCTGCCTTGTAGGCGATCTCCATGTGTATGACTACCATCCAGCCCACTCTAATATGTATCACAAGTGTGAATATTCCAGGTCTCGCCCCCACCATACAATACGCCCTGTTGTAAGGGACCATGTTTAATCACCATGCTAAGAGGTCTTTTTTAAGTGTCTGCTTATCCTGGTGATCCATACATATCTTTGCTACAATAGCTATTATTCTTTGAGTACCCACTAATTCTTGTCTATATAAGACAAACGTTGTTGTCTTTGTCCAGGTGAAAAAGCTGAGACCCAGGTTACCATGCCCATTACATCACAGTGACTAACATAGAAAGCCAAGTTCAAACTCAAAGAACCTAATTCAAAACCGGTTCTCTGTAGAATCTAGAGTCAATGATCTACAAATATATTTGAAATCAGCAAGAGAAAGATATAGCCATGGGGGTGGGACGGGCTGGAAATGATTTTGGAGACACCAGAGAAAAGAACCTTAGGGAAACGGTAGAGGGCCACAGGTGAGGGATGAGGGGGATCTCACCAAAGAAGCAGTAGACGACTCCAAACAAACAGCACATGATGCAGACGAGGGCCGGCAGTGCCTGATACCTGCGCTCCAGAGGCTGTTCACAAGGTGCACCCCAGAAGGTATCATCCGGCTCCGGGGGCAGCAGCTGAAACCGCAGAGTTTCCATAGTACCCGGCATAGTGCTGGGAATGAAGAGGGTCACCCTCCCAGGACAACCTGACAGGGAGGAAATTGGGATCAAGAATCAGTCGTGGGTCTCCACCAGAATAACAGTGTGAGTGGAGGAATTCAGCAAGGGCACAGTGGACAAAGGAATGGTGCTCACATCAAGGCAGCTCTAGAAGCGTCTCTGGAACGGAGAGCAAAGGCAAAGGGAAACAAGTGCCTGGCTAGAGGCGGTTGGGATACCCTTAAAAGAGGGACTAGATTGGGGCTAGACGAGGAGAGGGAGGGTGCTGCTGGCAAAAAGAGGCAGCCTGAGCACCGTCTGTGGGAGGATCAATTTGGAATTGTCCAAGATCTACCTGGGCTGGAGGTGACCCGAGCTTCCGAGCAAAGGAGGGTGTGCAGGGGCCGGAGGAGCCGGGGTTGTAGGACACCAGAGGCTCCGACTGACTGGGGTCCGGGCAAAGTCCACCGTGAGAAGGGAGCTGCTGGGCCGGAGAGACAGGTCTCTGTGCGACGGCGTCGTCGCCCCACCTCCCACACCGGCTGGCACTGCAGCCCCACAGCCCGGGGACTCAGGCCCGGCCCGGGGAAAGGAAAGGAGCAGGAGCTCGGGCTGTCCCGGAGCCGCGGCCCCATGCCCTGAGCCCGCCGGCGGCCTTTGGTGCTGATGGACAGCTCCGGCCTCTGCTCCTGACGTCACTCAGGGTGCACCATCCCGGCAGGGGCGGGCTGCTTCTGACGTCATCCGGGACGCACCAACCACGCAGGGGGAGACAGGGGACTCCGCCCCCGGCGTCTGCCTCTCCGGCGCTGAGGAGGGGGCACTTCCGGGGGTCCTTCCCCTTTAACCTCCTCCCCCTCGGCTCTGTGCGGTAACTGACGGCTGAGACCCCACCTCGGGGGCGGGGCCCTCTCCGTGACACGTCGGACAGCAGCTGCCTGGGAGGCCCGGGCCCGCAGTGCTGCTCTAAGGGCTGCCGACCCGCCCGGGAGTTCCCGGCTTGAGCTACTAGCTCTTCTCGGTGGGGAGGGAGCGGGCCCGCCTGCTGGGCCCGGGCCCTCCGGATCCGCCCCCTCCCCGGTCCCGCCCCCTCGGAGCCACCTCGGGCTGCGCGGGGGCCCGGGACCCGCTGTCGGGACGCCATGCGGGCGTCGTTGCTGCTGTCCGTGCTGCGGCCCGCCGGGCCCGTGGCCGTGGGCATCTCTCTGGGCTTCACCCTGAGCCTGCTCAGCGTCACCTGGGTGGAGGAGCCTTGCGGACCCGGGCCACCCCAACCCGGAGACTCTGACCTGCCGCCGCGCGGCAACACCAACGCGGCGCGCCGGCCCAACTCGGTGCAGCCCGGAGCGGAGCGCGAGAGGCCCGGGGCCGGCGCCGGTGAGAGCTGGGAGCCTCGTGTCTTGCCCTACCATCCCGCACAACCAGGCCAGGCCACCAAGAAGGCCGTCAGGTACTGATCCGCTCCGTCCGCCCTACCCCCCCAGGCACCAGCCAGGATGCGCGCGCTAGGGAGGCCGCCAGAGGCCGGGTCAGGCTCCGGAAGGAAGGGGCTGGCTGGCCAGGAAGTCCTTGGGCCTCGATTACTTCCTATGACCCTGCCTTGCAGGGAGACAGAGGGCCAGTTGAAGCCTTTTCTGGATCCCGTCCGGATCTGAGCTGAGCTAAACAGACTCCACCCAATAGTACTCCAAAGACCCTCTTAGCCCCCCCACTGGTCTGTTTAGGATTAGAGAAATTAGTGTTAAGGAGGATACGTGAATAAAGAGGGGAAAGAAAAAGGAGGGAACTGGAATTTACCTGTATTTCATTCCTAGATGGGTTTCAAGGGCCACCTTGGGATGAGATGGGAGAGGGAGGAATGTACTCATCACATTGATGTCTCTGCCCACGAATTGAAGTAATTTCTTCTAAGTAACAGTGAATTCCAGTTGTACAACTTACTTTCTACCTTAGGAAGGTGAGTCACTGTCTTAGTTTGCCCCCTCTCCAAAAGACATTCTCTACACCACTATGCCATATACTTATACACATAATTTATAGGACATATTTGGGAGGCGGGGATGACGGCATATTCATGTAGCAGGAAGTATCTGCACGGTGTGCCAAGCATTTTACTGTTTAAATGCAATCTGTCCCATTTTACAGATGGCACAATTAAGTAACATTCTCAGGGATACAACTACTAGGTTGTGAAATCTGGAATTAAATCTAATGCATCTCTTACCTACATCTGCATTGGAATTGCTATCTCCTAAATGCAACACTTTCTGTAAGACCAGTATATCACTTAAATGTCTCGTGGGAGAGACGTGCTTATCCTGTTCGTGGGTGCAAACCAGGTCCAGAGAAGAAATAACAAGTGAAGCTGTATGCTATCTTGTTCATAACTGTCTTTTCCCAGAACTCGGTATATCAGCACGGAGCTGGGCATCAGGCAGAAGCTGCTGGTGGCAGTGCTGACCTCACAGGCCACGTTGCCTACACTGGGTGTGGCTGTAAACCGAACTCTGGGACACCGATTGGAGCATGTAGTGTTCCTGACCGGTGCGAGGGGCCGCCGGACACCATCAGGCATGGCGGTGGTGGCACTGGGCGAAGAGCGGCCCATCGGACACTTGCACCTGGCGCTGCGCCACCTGCTGGAGCAACACGGCGATGACTTTGACTGGTTTTTCCTAGTGCCTGATGCCACCTACACTGAGGCGCATGGACTGGACCACCTAGCTGGCCACCTCAGCCTTGCTTCGGCAACCCATCTGTATCTTGGCCGGCCGCAGGACTTCATCGGGCAGAGACTACCCCAGGCCGCTACTGCCACGGAGGCTTTGGAGTGTTGCTGTCTCGCACACTACTACAGCAACTGCGCCCCCACCTGGAAAGCTGCCGCAATGACATCGTCAGTGCTCGCCCGGATGAGTGGTTGGGCCGGTGCATCCTAGATGCCACAGGCATTGGCTGTACTGGTGACCATGAGGTAGGAAGATAAGCCTTCCAATTAGTGTCTCCTCTCAGAGCTTGTATACCCAGGAGAGGTATGGGGTAGTGGAGATAGATGTCTGGATTTTCTCTGTTAATCTATCATTTTTTTAAAAAAAATCCCAGTGGCTCTAGGTAAATAACTAGATCTGAGCTTCAGTAGCCTGTGTGCTAATGGAAACAATTATTAGGCAGGTCTGTATAGGGATTAGGGAGAAGTAAGAGATCTTTGCACATAATATATATTCAGTGTTAGCTGTTTTATTTAGCTCTGTGGACACCTCTGAGGCAGCTTTCACAGATGAGCTCACAGAGACCTGATGAGGCTTGTACAACATCAGCTGGTCACATAGACTTCAAATCCACAGAACTCTGACTTCCAAGTCTATAACTGGTTATAGGATTAGAAGATGAGACACTAGCTAAGAGACGGAGGAAAGACAGCTCTGTCGTTCCTGTTTCCAATGCTTCCCTTCCTCTCCCAGGGAATGCACTACAACTATCTGGAACTGAGCCCCGGGGAACCTGTGCAGGAGGGAGACCCTCGTTTCCGCAGCGCCTTGACAGCCCACCCTGTGCATGACCCTGTACATATGTACCAGCTGCACAAAGCTTTTGCCCGAGCTGAGCTGGACCGCACATACCAGGAGATTCAAGAATTGCAGGTATACCCTGGCTTGAGGGTAGAGGAGTCAAGGAACGAAGGGGAACAGGTCCTGAGAGACCTCGGGGAATAAAGTCAGTGATAAAGTTGCAGAGCAAGTCCACTGCCAGGTCTATGACCTTTGTGAAACCTCTAGGAAACTCCCCTTTTAACTTTTAAACTGTCTCAATCTGTGGAGAAACTGTATGGGGCCCTTGGGTTTACGGGGCAGAGGTTTTCAATAAACTGCAGGTCCTCCTGAGTATCACTGACTGTCCACACAGCCTCTAGATGTGTACTGGCTATGTGACCCCGTGCTTTGCTCACGGCTTATTTTTCCGGCCCAGTGGGAGATCCAGAACACCAGCAGACTGGCTGCTGACGGGGAGAGAGCCTCTACCTGGCCAGTGGGCATTCCAGCACCGTCCCGCCCTGCCTCCCGCTTTGAGGTTCTGCGCTGGGACTACTTCACAGAACAGTATGCTTTCTCCTGCGCTGATGGCTCGCCTCGCTGCCCACTGCGTGGGGCCGACCAGGCTGATGTGACTGATGTCCTGGGGACAGCCTTAGAGGAGCTCAACCGCCGTTACCAGCCAGCACTGCGGCTCCAGAAGCAACAGCTGGTGAATGGCTACCGGCGTTTTGATCCAGCCCGAGGCATGGAGTACACACTAGACTTGCAGCTGGAAGCGCTGACGCCCCAGGGTGGCCGCTGGCCCCTCACCCGCAGGGTGCAGCTCCTTCGGCCCTTGAGCCGAGTGGAGATCTTGCCCGTACCCTATGTCACTGAGGCTTCTCGGCTCACTGTGCTGCTGCCTCTGGCTGCAGCAGAGCGCGACCTGGCGTCTGGCTTCCTGGAAGCCTTTGCTACCGCAGCACTGGAACCTGGTGATGCAGCAGCCTTGACCCTGCTGCTACTGTACGAACCCCGCCAGGCCCAGCGGGCAGCCCATGCAGACGTCTTTGCACCCGTCAAAGCCCATGTGGCAGAGCTAGAACGGCGTTTCCCTGGTGCCCGAGTGCCCTGGCTCAGTGTGCAGACAGCTGCGCCCTCTCCACTGCGTCTCATGGATCTGCTCTCCAAGAAGCACCCGCTAGACACTCTGTTCCTGCTGGCCGGGCCAGACACAGTACTCACGCCTGATTTCCTGAACCGCTGCCGCATGCACGCCATCTCTGGCTGGCAGGCCTTCTTTCCCATGCACTTCCAGGCCTTCCACCCTGCTGTGGCTCCACCTCAGGGCCCTGGGCCACCAGAACTGGGCCGTGATACTGGCCACTTCGATCGTCAGGCTGCCAGTGAGGCCTGCTTCTACAACTCTGACTACGTGGCCGCCCGGGGTCGGCTGGCGGCAGCCTCCGAGCAGGAGGAGGAGCTGCTGGAGAGCCTGGATGTGTATGAGCTGTTTCTGCGCTTCTCCAGCTTGCACGTGCTGAGGGCCGTGGAACCAGCCTTGCTGCAACGCTACCGGGCCCAGCCGTGTAGTGCACGGCTCAGTGAGGACCTTTACCACCGCTGCCGCCAGAGCGTACTTGAGGGCCTTGGCTCCCGCACCCAGCTTGCCATGCTGCTCTTTGAGCAGGAACAGGGTAACAGCACCTAAACCTCTGCACCTGTCCCTGCTCTTCCCCAGTAACCTGGAGCCACATGCCAGCCTCGCTGGACAGGGCTGGCTGTAGCCTCAGACCCTAGGGCAGTCCACTGGTCCCTTGTCTCTTGCTTTGTTGGACCCATGGGCTCAGGATGAGCCCTGAGACAGGTGCCCTAGAGCCATCCTTTCTTGTCCAGTCTCCCTGCCCCCTTGACGCTGCTGATTTCAGGCTGTGGCCTCTGTTTATGCATAACGCCAGCCATGCTTCCTGGGCTCCTGTCCTGGGGGCTGGGCTGTAGATGAGTTTTCGGAGAAGGTGGAGCTGAGAAAGGAAGGGTACGGTATCTACTACCTTCTCCCTTCTGGATCCATGATGAAGCCCTGGCTTTAATAAACTGGCTAAGTGTGGACTAATGAGTGAAGACTAGTAGTTCAGTTTTAGCAAGGTAGGCACAGGAGCAGAACTGACTGAGGATGGAGGAGCCTGGGTCTGGGAGCCTTCTTTTCCTTTTATAGGGATCAGGTCATATAGATGCCCAGCCCCCAGCGAGTGCGTGTGGACGAGGTCTCTCTCTTTTACTCTCCCTCCATATATCCTCCCCCTGTCTCTTTGTCTCTCTTTCTCTCTCTTCTCTCTCTCTCTCTCTCTCTCTCTCTCTCTCTCTCTCACACACACACACACACATGCACACACACACAGAAACAGACACAGAATTCTTTGTGTCTCTTTATTCCTAATTTCACCAGCACTTTATAAAACCAGTCCCTAGGGAGCAAGGCCTGAGAAGGCTGCCACCCCTCCCCTAAGCTCGGCCAAGGTCTGAAAGGTCTTTCCACCCACTCTCCATGACGGGAACTTGTGGTGGGGCTGGTACAGGGGGAACTGGGATCTGGGCCAGGCCTGCTGGGCCACCCACTCCCCCTGCCAAGAGGGAGCTGGGTCTGAAAGATGGAAGTAGAACCACCAGCATGCCTGGGTCCCAAGGAGTTGCCCTCTGCCATTAGGGCTGGGACCCTGACTATCCTGTGTCACCCTCCCCTGCAGCCCACCTTCTATGTCTGTGTCCCACCCCCACCCAGTCCCTAAATATATACAAATGTACAGAGGGGCTCTGCCAGGGTTCTACCTTCCCCCATCTTCCTCCCTCCCCTCCTCAGGGCCTCTAGTCTGCTCTCCAGCCCTTCCTGGACACCTGCCTGGGAGCAGGAGTGTAGACAAGAAGGACCCTTGTGCAAGGCAGCTGAGCCTGGGTCAGGGAGAGCAGGACCCTAGTCCTGGCCTCTCAGTGAGCACCGCCCCTTCCCTTAGCCCTGGGCTGCCCCAGACCTTCTGCCCCAGGAATAGGAGATGTGTGGGGTCTGCCTAGAGTCCCGGTTTCATGGGTACTTTCCCACACAGCACCATCCTAGCAAGCAAAGTCTTCGAAAAAGGCTTCCTGGGGGGCCATGGGGGTGGTGATGGTTGGGAAGCAGGCTGCTAGCCCCCCCACCCTCAGCACGGCCCCGGCTTGGACAGGGACTCTGTAAAACAAAAAGGGGACAGATGGGACAGTGGTCAAGTTGTGACTCAGGTTTGCCCTCTCCCCTGGGGTGTCTTGGGAATTTCGGGATGTGGTTCTAGGAAGAGGTCACCCACCTGTTCCTTCAGCTCCTGCAGCCCCAAAGTGGAGATGCCTCCAGTGGATGTCCGCAGTGGGGTCTTGGGCCGTCGCCATACCCTCTTGAGTCGATCCCAGGAGACCTTGCAGGTCAAGGTGGGGTGTCAAAAAGAAAGGCCTCAGTTATAGGACTTGGTGCCTAGTAGGGCACCAGTAGGGCTCCCCATTCCTCAACCCAGCCTTCAGACCCAGGCCCTCAGGCACTTCAGAACCCCGAGTCCACTGCCCACCCAAGAACCTGCACCACCACTGTCTGCCTTTGTTTACCTCATAGATGTAGTCAAGAATCTCCAGCAAGGTGAGGATGCTAGCCCCAATGAACAGCCCCATCTGTCCCCAAGGTCCCCTGAGGAGAGAGGGAAGGGTCAGTGGGAACAGGCTGGGCTGAGCCACATAGGAGTGGAGCCAGGGTCAGGGCTTACCCAGCAGGGCTGACAGGCCATAGGCGGCTCGCTGTTCCATGGCTTCAGAAGTTAGGGCCTCAAAAAAGACATCCAGGACCAAGAAGTTCTCCCTGGGAGACATGAAATGACACCTGTGTGTGGCTGCTGGTTTTCTTGAGGCAGCTGGCAAGGTCATCCCCAGCTGATCCTCATCTAAGACCCATATGTGCTTTGAAGTTGACAACTTCTGGGTCCCAAAGGGGGCTAGTAGGCCCAGCTGTGTTAGCTTCATGGTTTTGTTGTGGTGGTTGTTTTGTTTTTCTGAGAAAGGGTTTCATATAGCCCTGGCCTTGAACTCCCTATGTATCTAAGGAGAAATATAAATGGGTCTAAATGGTATCATACAAATAAGGTCTGTGCAGTGGCAGGGATACAAGGAGCTACGGCAGCTCAGACTTGGACTGGGAAGGGCTTTTCTGGAAGAGGACCAGGATGTAACTTAGAATAAAGATTTGAATGACACTCCTGGAAGGAGACCCAATATACACAAAGAGAACAGCTCCTTCCCAGTCTCTTCTGTGCCCCAGGCCTGCTAAGGGGCTCTCTCCACAAAGCTTATCTGTGGTCACGGCTTACCTTATGTAGGTCTCATTGCGGTTGTACTTCCTCGCCAGGTACCTGGCTGAGCCCCTGTTGGGGATCTTGACCATGGAGATCTCTTTGCCGTAACGAGTTAGGTTGCAGGGTGTAGGGCAGAAGCATGGGCCCTCAGAGCCCCCACTCAGGGAGTCTGCAACACAAAGGTACTCGTTGCAGCAGGGAGAATGGCCCACAGGCACAGTAGCTATGGGGATAGGCACAGAGGCTATCCTCTGTGGCATGAGAGCTGGCATGTCCATTCAGAAGGCCAGACCTGTCACCTTCTAAAGCCTGCTGACTGGGGTCCCCTCAGACCAGCTTTAAATGACCCATGACAGCTGCATCTGCACATCTCTCTCTCTCTGTCCCTAGCTCCCTGGGACAAGGAGGTCCCATGGCTCAGAAGGAGGTGAGAGCACATCTGCCAGAAGTAGTCAACATGGTATCTCAGACACACAAGCAAGGGATTAGGGAAAGCTTGCTGGGATGACTGGGAGGGAGGATGGAGGGAGGCAGGGGGAGGGAGGATGGAGGGATGGATGATGGTTGGGTGCATAGATGATTGATGGGTGGATGTGTAGATGGATGGAGGGATGGATGGATGGATGGATGGTGTGAATGATGGATGGGTGGGTGGACAGAATAAACTGACAGGATTCACACACTTGATAGTCTAGGATGTCTCTGCTTGACCCTTTGATCCCCCGTTTCACTCTCCTTATCTTATACCCCAGGGACTGATCCCTGCCAAATGTATCACCTTGATACCTTTGCACTCCAGCCTGTGGTCAGGCAGGTCAGAAGGCATGGAAAGGCAGGGTATGTGTGTACTTCTTTCCCAGTTTCTCCAGTTACCAGGCTACAGATGGTAGAGACTGCATTCTTCTGTGCTACACTGCTCTCAGCCAGACCTCTCAAACAGCCCCAGGTAAGGCTCATGCTCGCTCCTCCCCTCTTATCCCCCTTCCTCTCCCCCTCTCTCCCTCTCCCTCTTCTTCCCTCTCTTTCCCCACCCCCCTTTGTTTCATGATGCTTCTTCAGACCTTCAGGCCTTAGAGTGAAGGCTCCCTGGTGTCACCTATTCTGTGGATCTGTGGCTCCCTTATCCAACTGATACATCTGTTCCTTTGTTTAATGCTCTTCAGTCACACACTTCACAGGTGCAGGTGTTATGGGGGTACAGAGGAAAGCCTGGTGTGCCAGTCCACTACCCCAGCATCTCAGATGCATCCCCAGTGGCCCATCAAATCTAGATTTCTGCAGTGAGTTCTGGTGCTCTGCTTCAAACTATCCACTCTGCTCACTATATCACTCACTCACCTTTTTACCTTGCCTTAAATCTGTGTTGGCTTCCAAGAACCTCCTCTTCCATGTCTGCTCCCTCCCTAGACCTCTGTCTCCAGCTCTACTGACCTTTGGGTACCCTAGACAAAGCAAGTTTTCTCTAGCACAAGATCTCTAGGACATAGGGACACGGTAATAGAACCCTTCAAACCTTGGATAATATGTATATGGCTTTTCATGTAGAATCCTTCCTGCCTTTCCAGACTAGGGCTACTTGTCCCTCCCCAGGGCCTTATAACACTCATGAGAAACCCCTATTCAAGAACTGTTGAGCTGTGTTAGCGTCTGCCCTTAGTAAGTGTTCATGGGCAGGGCTCTTGGACCCTCACTCTCAATACCCAGAGCAAGTTGAGTAGGTCTAGAGAATGAATCAATCAGTCAGTCATTAGGCAGGTGGATGGATGGATAGACAGATGGATGGATGGATGGATGGATGGATGGATGATGGATGGAAAGGAGTGGTGGGGTGGATGAACTGCAGCTCAGGGAGACCTGTGGAAAGATGGAGTTCATTTTATCCATATTAACATCCAGCAATATATTTTTCCTAGGGCTCAGAGAGAAGTCTTTTACTCTCTCCCAGAAAGAGGGGGGGGGGTGGGGAGGGAAAGAGAGAATGTTGACTGGGAGAACTGAGATGGGCTCCACTCCCAGTCTTGGTTTTCTGTAGCACCTCCTTGGTCTGCCATCACTTACTGAGTGTCTGAACCTCTAGAAGCCTTAGGACACCCACCCCCTACCCCCACCCCACCTCCCGCTGAGATGTGAACAAAGCCCAACTTCAGAAGACCCCTCCAGGGCAGCCTGGGCGAGAAGTGACAAGACACAGGAGTGGGCACACGAGGGATGAAGGAATGGTCAGAGGCAGGGAAGGGGAAGGCAGCACACACCCAGCGTGTGGTCAGCACATTCAATGTAGATATTTGGTGGGCAGATGGTCTCGTTGCCTGAAAGGAGAGAAGAATATTTCTGAGATTTACAGCCCTTTCCCTTCTCCCTTACCATACACCCATGTAGACATCTACATGTATGCATGTTTGCACATGTGCATAACAGATCAGTGTATACACATATGCATAAACAGTGAAAATGCATAATATACATATGCAGGTAATTGTACATTTGCTTACACAATCGTGTACGTTCTTCAGTTCATGCACACAACCCCAAAGCACATACACACGAATATATATTAGCATGCACGCAAGCATGTGCATCTGTGCTTTCCCAAATACATGAACCCATGCATGAGTATCCAGACATACACATGAGCACATGCTCACGAGTGTAGATGCGTGTACGTGTTGTACGCATTTCTGCCCCTGGAAGTTCAGGAGCTCAGAAGAGTGGCACCAAAGACTGGCTGGAGGTGCCCACCTGGCATGTGCACCATCCGGCAGTGGCAGCGCTGAAGCACGGCCTCCTTCTCACAGCGCAGTCGGCAGGCAGACACACTATAGGCTGAGTAGCCCTGAAGCTCAGGCTCCCTGAGCTCGCTTTCCGCCCGGCAGTTGCCCCAAGGCTGGGGCAGATAAGTTAGCTGCAGAGATGGGGCATGACAAGGTCAAGGCCAAGCGTGTCCATCAGGGCCAGTCCTCCAGTGTCAATAGCCCCAGCAAGGGCCATGGGGCTGGCAGACTGAGTATCTGCAAGGCAGATCTGGCCAGCATCCCTTTGAGGCAGTGATTTGCCCTGTGCCCAGCCTAGCCTAGCTGGGATGCTCACCCGCTGTTCCTGGCAGGACACAAAAGTCTGGAAGCCTGGGGACACGCCGAACCCCAGCTGGTGGATGTAGGGAGGTTCCTCCTGGCTGTGGATCTGCACCCGGATCCCGGCCTCGAATGACGTCTCATCTGCACAGCAGAGTTGAGGGGCTTCAGAACGCCCTTCAGGTGGAGAGCAGAGCCCAGGCCCCATCCCTGAGTTGGCCCTTATCCCCTTCCCGCCTGCATACTTGTCTCCCTCCATATGGGTAGGTATTCCTCCTGCTGAATGTCTAGCATGATCTCAAGGCCACTGCCCATGCCGCCTGCCCTACTGGGCAGTGAACTCTTAGGATCTGCATTGAAGGTGTAACACTTCCCATAGCGAGTATAGACCTGGAGGGAGAAAGAACACATCAGACACAGGACTCTTTTATTATTTTGGAGGGTCAGGTCTTTACTGTGTAGTTCAAGTTGGATCTGCTTCTCCCCAGGGCCTTGCAGTACC
Source organism: Mastomys natalensis (assembly GCA_021653895.1). Lineage (NCBI taxonomy): Eukaryota > Metazoa > Chordata > Mammalia > Rodentia > Muridae > Mastomys > Mastomys natalensis. The sequence continues at coordinate 1,357,700 of JAJTUV010000084.1, forward strand.
CCAGAAATTCCCCTATCCAAGATTTGCTACAGTGTGTAGCTACAAGAGCCCTCTGTGTAGCTGGCCTTGAATTCTCAATCCTCCCACTTTAACCACCTAAGCGCTGGGAGTACAGAGATGTACCACACACCAGGCTCAGAACTCATGCTGTCCCACGGATTCCTGCCCTCCCTCCTCTGAGTAAAGGGTCCTCCTATTGCTACTTAGGGTTTTTTTTTTTTTTTTTTGTAAGGATCCTTAAAATCTGCATCTCCCCCACTCCTGTAACAATTCTAAAATGGTCTCCACCTACTCCGTCTCCCTTCATTCATCCATCCCTTTCCTCTGTTTTCCACACAGCAGTCAAAACACTCAAACCAACCAAGTCCCCTGCCGGATTCTAGTATCTGTAGTGCATATATGTCATGTAAACCTCAAGTACACACAATAAAATGTATTTTAGTCTTGTGCGAGTGTGCATGTTTACATGTAGTGGAGGCCAGAGATTAATGTCCAGTATCTTCCTCGATCATTCTCTCCCTTACTGTTGGAGACAGAGCCCTTCACTGAGCATGGAGATCATTTATTTGGCTGGGCTGGCCAGCCAGTGAGCTCCAAGGATGCCTCCCCAGCACTAGGATCTCACACACGCGCACGCATCGCACACATCCAGTGCACAGATTTTTATCCCAGTGCACAGAGTTTTTACGTGGATGCTGGAGAGCAGAGTCCCCATGCTTACACAGCAAGCCCTTCATCAACTGAGCCATCTCTCCAGCCCCAGCAAAAGTTATGTTTAAGCGAAAGTAAACAATGATAGCTTCTCATTTTCCAGAGAATAAAGTCAGACTCTTTCCTTAGCCTTAACGTTGCCCTTCAGTGTGACCCTGGCCCTCTTCCTCCCTCCCTTTCCACTCCTGAATCTGTGAATCACACATCTAGTCCTGTTCACCTCAGGCTTTAGTTGTTGCTCCTTCTTCAGGAGTGGCAGAGCTAGCTGTCCTGCATCCCACTTACTCAGAGGTTGCTCAACTGCTCCTCTACCCTTTTCACTGTCCATTGCCCATGTCCCCCACTGGGAGCAAGCTGCATGGAGCAGGGAGCCTGCCTGTTGTCCCATGCATTTGTCCCATCGTGGGGCACATAAGGAACTTTCATAAACCTTTACTATCCAAAGCCCATCTCATGTCTTCTCAACGAGCATTCTCCCCAAAAGACACCAGATGGCGCTGGTGACCCAACGATGAAGGCACAGGTTCGGACTGAGGGATTTGCAAGGCTGCCTGAAGTCACTGAGCAGCTGGAGTGGGAGAGCTACTGAGAAAGGCAGGATTCTAGTCGGTCCCCCTCCCCCGCCCAGCTCACCCCACAGGGATGTGCCCCTGGGTCAAACCCATCACAGGCAGCAGCTTCTCTGGGAGTGTGGGGTAGTGTGCTCCAGCATTACCCCCACCCCTTTTCTTGGGAACGTGTTCACACTGTAGAGGCTGGGAGAAGGCATGAAGTGGCTTGGAGGGAAAAGATCTCCTCAGACGTGGCTGCAGTGGGAGAGCTGAGAGTGGGAAGTGGAATTCTGAAGCAATCTGAGGGGACCATCAGGGACACCTTGAGGGTAAAGTTCTGTCCTCCCTCCTCTGGTGAGTTAGTTACCTCCAGCTTCAGCAGCTCTTCTCCTACCCCACCCCTCCCACACCCCCCTCCCAGTACAGCCTTTACCCAAACTGATTTCTGAAACAACAACAAAATACACATAGCCGGCACCTTGACATTTACAAAACATGAAAACATCTACTGCCACGCCATGTCATCCACCCAGTCCCTCTGATTTCAGATGTGTTTGATGCCCTTGGTTCCAGAGAAGAAAACTGGAGCTCAGAGAGGTGAGGCACTCTAATGAAGCTGCACAGCTAGTGAGTAGATGAAACTCATGAGAATTCGAAGCTCCAGCTATTCCCATAGCTCATAGCCAGCATCCTCTCAACCCAAACCTACCCAGCTCCCACCTCAGGATGGAAAGATATGCCTCATACTGGAACTTCCTTTCCTTTGTTCCTCTTTCCCTTCAGCTCCATTCTCTCAATGTCATCTGCCTTTCCCTTCCTCGCCCTTCCCTCCCCATTTCTGGGTTCTAGTCCTTGCCCCATACTTGATGATTCCTGTCTCCACCTCTATTCTCCATCACAGCCTGTCCTTGTGGGGCAGGAGTGGGCATCACAGACATCTTAGAGCATGTTAGGTTGGGTGCTCAGTCTAATGGAATCACCACAACTGCCCCCAAGGGCAGTATTACTGTCTCCTCATTCCACAGACCAGGAGACAGAAGCTCAGAGAACTGGACCAGTTTGCAGAGGTCTCCAAGATCAGCGCTCCTCAAATGCCACTTCATTCCCAGATCGAACGGATCTTTGTAAAGTGCTGGTTCTGATTTAATACATGGAGGTAGACAGAGTCTCAGGAATGAAATTCTGCTTTTTTTTTTTTTTACAAACCTGCTGATCTGTGGACCACACAGTAAATAGAAAGGTCTAGATGAACAAGGCATGGTGGCACAAACCTGTAATCCCAGCAGCTCTGGACCATGGCCTACCTGGGCTACAAACTGAATTCAAGGTTAGCTCTAGCAACTTAGTGAGACCCTGTCTCAAAAAGTAGAGGGTCTTGGGTCCAGATCAGTGGTGGAGTGATTGCCTACTGTGGGGAGGTTCTAGGTTCCATCTCTGGTGCTGAAACTGAAAATAACTAGAGGCCATACAAGAGTCAAGCAAGACAACTTGGGCCTAGTCAGGGGCTCTCAGGTCGTGACTAGAGAGAGAGAGGAGCCTGAAGTGTGCTGAGTGCAAGCCTCCTGGATCCCTAGTGGTGTGGGAAAGGCAGATACAGGGAACGTGCAAGTGAGTGCCCAACATCTTCCTGTTTCAGACTAAGAAGATGCTGGAATCAGTTCCTGCCAACTCAGCCAGTTTCCAGTGCATGCTTGAGTTGAGAGGCTAAATGAGGCCCCAGCGATGTGAGGGAACCCCGGGTTTGTATTGCTCACATGACTGTGTCTGCCATGGTCTCCAATGCTTGACCTCACTCACAGGTTTTCAACTCCCTGAAGCCTGGAGTCCTGCTTCCCTCTTAGCAGAAGGAGGGGCAGAGAGCAGGAGAAGGGCAAGTATGATCAAACATCCTCATTTTGTCCCAGATCAAAATTTTCTTCTTTTTTTTTTTTCTTTTAGAATTTCATACATGAGTACATGTCTAGGGTCTTTTGAAAAGTGCATTTGATAGATCTTTTCCTTGGATCCTTTCACACAAGCCACATGAGGTGATCATTGTTGCCCCCTGTGAAGGATGAAGTCATTGAAGCCCAGAGAGGGAAAGAGACTAAGTATGCACAGCAAGCAAAAAGCAGTAGCGATCTGAACAGGATCTAACGCTGTAGACAGGACAGTCAGGACTTAGGAAATACCTGCTGTGGGCTCAGTGCATGAAAGATGTTTGGGGGCAGGCTCCTAGCCCTTGGCAGAGCTGCTTACATTTCCATATGTATACACAGACACACATGGGTCGAGCCCCCTGCAGGATGGAGCTCGGGTCCCTGACTTGGGAGGAGCTGATTACCTGGCAAATGCACAGGTGAAGTAGTTGTATACTGGAGAAGGGGCAATGTGTGACACGGACGGTGAGTGAAAGTAGTCCAGGTCCAAAGGACAGTCTACGGAGACAGGAGACTGGACAGGCCAGACTGTCAGGACTGGGCCACCTGCACAGCTTGGGTCAGGCCCCACTGCTGGGAAGAGCAGGTCGTTGCCCTGGAGACAGTCCCTGGCCCAGGCAGTGATGGTGGAGCCAGGCACTGGCTCCTAAGTGGTAGAATTCTGGTGGCAGCACAGCCCACAGCTTCTTCCATGGAGACGGCACGACTGTTCAGCCACAAGGTCCCACTGGCTGTCCACTACTCCCTCCCCACAGGCTGGCCTGGAAGGATGTGTATACAAGAGTTGAGAACCCAGAGGCCCAATCAGAGAGAGAGTTGGCGCTGGACCAAGAAGTGTTCTGATGGTGGCAGGGCCATCTCCAGATAACCTCAGCTTCTATGCTGTGCCCATAGGGCCTTGACCCTATCAGAGTCCTAACACCTCTTCGCCATCTTGGCTTCTGATCCTGTACTACCTGCCCTAGCTGGAGTGTGTGACCTTAGAACTTCCTTGAGCTGAAGGTAGATGGTCTGTAGGCAGGTCACCCTAGGATCCCTCTGCCAGCTTCCTCTAGTTATCCCTTTACTGGTCCCTCTCTGACTCTATCTCTCATTGCAGCACTGGTCTGAATCACTGCCTGTTTCTTGCTCTAGGTCTGTCTCCTGACTGCTTCTGTAGATCCCTGGGTCTACATTTTCTGGGTGCCAAACCAGTTATCCCTCCAGACTCAGTTTCTCTGCTCCTAGTCCTTGGCCAGTCTGTTTATCATCCCGAATCCCTTGTTCTCCCAAAGCCTAGATGCTGTCTGCCCTCTTTGTCCCTTGCCACCCTGTACCTCTATCCTATTTGCTTTTCTCTCTGTCCATCTTCCATGTAAGTATTCAGTTTCTACATCTTTTTCCCCCTAGGTTTTACTATGGGCCCAAGGTTGCCCCACGTCCTCCCTGTTCTCTCTCCCTCCCCATCTGCCCGAGACAATGATCAGGAGCTGGAAGAGATCTGTCCAGAGCTTGCTTTCCTGAGCGATGGCTTCTCTCTCAGCCCTCTGAGCTCCATCCATCCACAGCTCCCATTTCCCAAGATAGCTCCCCCTGCCTGGCTGCTGGCTCCCCCACCCCACTGCAGCCCTCCCTAGCTCTTCTTCCTTCTACAGCACAGAGCCCACAGGGTTAATAGCCAATTAGTAGGGCCAGGGCTCAGCTACGTGGGAGAAGGCCCTGGGCCTCCGGGAGATAAGAAGCAGCCAGAAGCAGCAAGGACCAGGCAGCTAATCCCACAGCTAATCTGCAGCTTGGGCTTTATCTCCACCGCCTTCTGGGCACCCAGCTTCTGCCAAGACCCCAGTACCTCCCGCCTAGCTACTTCTCTATGGATGGTAGCCCCTCTCCTTTATCCCTGTGCCCTCCTCTGTGAGGCCCACCCCTATACCTCCTTCTTAGGTGTCCCAGAATGAACTCCCCTTCACCCTGCAGTACTCTGGAATCCACTGTGGACCAATAGAAGGGGTTGGATTCCTCTTCATCCAGCCATGACTAGCATCTCAGGTGGGAGCGCTCCTAAGTCATGAGTTTACTCAGAGGTGACCCAGGATGCAGGCTCAGGGCCTCATTCTCCTCTCGCGTCTCCAGGGGCAGAGGAAGAAACTCAGCACTCATTGCTTGGATATCTGTGGAGTCACTCAGACCTACCCCCCAGTCTCACGGCCCATTGTGCAAAGGCTAAATCAGCTCCCCATCCAAGAGCACGCAAATAATAAGATTCAGCATCACAACCCAGCCTGCCTTCCCAGCTAATGACAGAATTCTTTGCTAATTTTGTCCCCTCCCTGGGAGTCAATAGACACTAAGTTCAGCTGCCTGTAACCTGCATTAGTGATTTTTTGACTTTTCTGAACTTCAGTTTTCTCTTCTGTCAAATGGAATCTTCCAGAAATTTTCTGCCTCACTTCTTTCTGGGGATAGTTGTAAATCTTGAAGGGGAAAAAAATGTAGCAAGTCCTAAAGCAAGCACTTGTAGTCCCAGATACTTAGCAGTCTAAGGCAGGAGGATTGCTTCAGCCCTGGCATTTGGAGCAACATAGTGAGCTCCCTTAAGTAAGCAGACATCTGTAAAGTGAAATCTTATTCATGACTCCCCAGCATTGGGCTGTGATGCTGGAATAGAAGCCACAGAACAAAGGAGAAGGGACAGAGTCTGTAGCCTGACAAGGCAGTGTTCAAATCCTGCCTCTTCCACTAATCTTAATAAACAGCTTGAGACACTAGATCAAGAGCTGGGTGCCTGACAGTCTCTTTAGGTCTTTGGTTTGCTCCTCCATAAAAGGCAACCAGCAATTCCTCCCCCTCAGGTTAGGACTGCAGATTAGAGATAAACTCTAGAGTGATGCATGGCCGCACTCAGCAGGGAGGCGGGGGTGACCTAGGGAAGGGAGCAGCCAGCCAGCCAGCACGGCCATCTTCACAGGCATCCTGCCTCTGAGTAAAGATGTCTGCCCCTGGCGGATGATCAGCACGGATGATCAGAACACAGCTCACAGGCTCTCCTAGCAGATGGAAGCTCAACCTGGCTTACCTCCAGGACTTGTTTTTATTGAGGTCTGTGGGATTCAGACCTCTTTGATCCTCCATTTTTCATCTGTGAAATGGGAATAAAATCAGGTACCCTTCAAAGTTGGCATGAGAAAAGAGATAATTACATAACACATTAGCATCAGCAATAGCAATTTTCTGAATGTCTGCTCTGAATCAAGCAGGGATTTGAGTACTTTACATAAATGAACTCTTTAATGCTGGAGGAAAAAAAATGATAGACGCTATTCTTATTGTCCCCATTTCACAGATGAGATGGTCGAGGTACAGAGAGGATAAGAAACTACCAAAGTCACATGATGTAGCAGAGCAGAGAATGGTGGGTGTTGGAACAGTCCATGTGTCAAGCAGTATTCCTTAAGCCTTTACAATGTGTCAGGCACTATGTTTGACACAGGGGATACATCCCAGAACAAAACAGTCTTTCTCAAGGAGTTTGCTGTGGAATGTGGAGGTATGGATTCATTTAAAAACCTGAGCACCTACACCATGTGCCAGGCATATTCAAAGTGCCAGGTCTACAAGAGGGAACAACACAAACCTAACAATCACACAAATAGATACTCCTGGCTGTGCTCCACGCTGTGGTGGAGATCCCAGCCAAGGCAGCTGCTGCTGAGGCGGGCGGCTGCACAGGAGTTTGCTTCCGGTTGGAGGGCTAGGGAAAGCTGCTTTTGAGTAAGCTGGCTGGCCCACTCCCCAGGAAGGACATCAGATAGACTACATGTTCTTAGCGCCCAGTTCTCAGTGCCCAATGCCACCCACGTGCTTTTCAAGGAGTCTTCCTCCCCAAGGTGGGTCTGGGAATGGTGGTAGTGTTAGTTCAAACGAGAGCCATGGTGGATGCGAAGGAGGAGTTGGCTAAGGTCCAGGAGTCAGAGCCTGTGAGAAATTGTGGAAGTCGAAGTATGGAATTAGGAGCTCGGGGTTGTTTTCCAAGTAGAAGAAGGCGGGACTCCGGGACCCAGGTAAACAGTTACACCTGTTACTGAGCAGCCATTGCCTAAGCTTTAAACCCCAGAAAGAATTTTGCAGACGATAAATGTTTTTAATCTAACTAAGTCTTTCCCTGGCATCCCCACCGCCTGATGCAAACAAAGCTGTTGAAGAGTTTAGCACTCACAGTTGGTGGGCGGGAGTTTTCAATTCCAACAAGATTCGGGGAGACTTGGAGTACAAGTGTGTGTGTGTGTGTGTGTGTGTGTGTGTGTGTGTGTGTGTGTAGGGTGTCCATCCATTCGTCTAGTTGACGAGTGGGTGGACTCCCATCAAGGACCCCCTGAACTAGGCTCACTTTAGCATCACAGGCCTAGTTGCCCGCCCCGCACTGCGAGGCCGCACCCACGGGCAACGCTTCCCGCTGGCCGCCTCGCCTGCAGGGCGGGCATCCATCACTGAGCAGCGCCCTCCCTCTGTCTCCTCCGGGCTTCTCGGCTCTCCTCCCTGGGTTCGCCTCATTTGCATTCCCTCGGCTCCTGGCTCCTCGGCAAAGTGACCTCCGTGCACACAGCAGCGCCAGAGGCTTCCACCGCGGAGGGAGACACCGTCCCCGCCGCCCGCTGCGGCCTGGGAAGAGATCAGAGGGGCGGGAACAGGGACAGCGCTGACCGGTGTCGACTGAGCTCTGGACCAGAGCTGGGCGTGGCCAGTGAGCCTGGGAACTACCGAAAGGCCTGGTGCTGAGGCAGCGCTGAAGGACTTGAGTCAGATTTGAACCCGTGACCTTAGTCTCTAGCCCTGCTGAAGTGAAATGTGGAAGTCACTCACCCAGAGGTCTGGGGAACTGTGCCTGAGAAATGAAACCTTTTGAAACCAAAGGCTCTCAAACATCCCAGCCTCCACTCGCATCTCCGCTAGGGAGAAGCGTGCTTCACTGTGTAGTCACCCAAGAGTCTCCAGCCCTCCCCAGGGTCTGTCCAGTCCCTTGTCCCCACTCCCCTGGCCAGCCAAGCTGCCTCCCCCGCCCCCCGCTTGGTATTTACACCTTTCACACATTTGTAAGCTATTATCCTGTCCACGCTTAGTCACCGCTGAGCCAAGCGCCACGGATTTAGCTCCTTTAATCTTTCCTCCTAAATCAATCCTCCATTTCCCCTTAATCATCCCGTGGCTCCTCTCTGAACTCTCGCTGCTGCCTCGCCTGCCGCAGCCTATGCCTATCCCTCTGGAACTGCTCCCCCCCCAACCCCCAGCCCCAAGCGGTGTCCCAAGGGCACTGTGAACATTTAGGGGGTGGACTGGATATTCTGCCCTGCTACCCCCTGCTTGGGAGACAAGGGAAGAAACGCAGGCCTCCCTGCCCTTTCTGGAAGACACACAGATTAGAACTTTGCTGTTCTCAGTCCGAGGCTCTCAGTTTTCCTGCCTACACCCACAGCACAGGGGTGGGGGTGGGGTGCTCTGAAGAGTCTAAGCCCCTGTTACGGCCCACCAAACACAAAAATAATGACAACAAAATTCATAACAAATCTGGTAGATGAGGGCTTTTTCCCACAGCCAGTGGAGCTGGCTGTCCCACCTCCTTGACCCAGCTGCTTAAAGGAGGAGCCAGGGAAATCAGGAAGAGCATCGGGTGTGGGGTGGAGGTTGGGGGGTGGGGGAGCAACCTGAGATTGCTGTCCTTTCTCATCCTTCAAGGACCATCCATAGCCTTCATCCCCACTTACTCCTCTCCCTGTCCTGGGTTGGATCCAATAGCCTAGAGACTGGACTTTCTTCGAGATCTCTAGGACCCTTTTGCCTCCAGGTCTGATCCTTTCTGCCCCTCAATCCAGACCTGGATCGGCAGCTCTGCTCTCCACCACAAGAGGGGGCAGGTTCCTCCTGGAAGCCCAAGGACAGGGATGGGGGTCATGGAGGAGGCCAGGAGAGGTACTGTATGGGGGCCATTTCTTCAGATGCTAATCAGCATCTTCCAGCAGTGAGAGATGCTGAGTTGATAATGAGCCCAGCTCGGGGCTGATTCCTGATTAATGAAGAGGCTACAGGGCTTCTTGAGTGGGGCCGGGTGGGCATGTCTCTCACGACCCTCCTCGCTGCCCTTGAAGACCAGTCCTCTGTGACGATTTTCCCTGTTCTTCCTTTCAGGCACGCTACCTTAATCCGATCCACCATCTTCTCTGCCAATGCGTCCAGACTGAGAGCGCCCCCTCCAGGAGGACTGGAGGAGCAGCAGCCAGTACAAACTAAGAGGTGTGCTTTACCCTCCTGGGTTCTGCAATCTGAGTTGTAGGCAGTCTACAGGATTGTTAAAATTGGGGAACTTTTTTTATTGAAAAAAACTAGATTTGGAGCTTCTTTTGACACCTTGGAAGACTACTGACATCCTCACATCGGGCAAGAGTTAGTTGGAACTGAGGTAGAGACCTCACCCTTCACCATATATGATCTCATTAACTTTTCCCTCCTAGCTCCTCAGGGCAAGAGCAGCCTTCATCCAGATCCAGATGTTCACTAAATGTGCACAAGGGTCACACCTCAGGACACAGTGGGACCATAGGGACAGAGGACTGCCTGGGGGAATTCAGGCAGAGTTAATAAAGTTGATCTGGAAAGTAAGAGGTCTGGACAAAAATCAGAAGGAACCCCTGTGGCCCCCCCACCCACTTCTAGAGCCAAGGGTTTAAGGAAAGGTCTGGAGTTGGGAAGTGAGCATGGAGTAGCCCCTTTGATAGACAGTGGCAGTGGGTTAGAGATTGAGCCTGCCAATATTGGCCGAACTACAACACTAGGAAAGACCGGGACCAAGGAGGAGACAAATGGAAAGGAGATTGCTGAAAAGCCCCAAACTGGGCGTCAGGGCAACCAGAGTAGCACAGGCTTACATGAAGTCCTCATTGCTCAGAGCTGTCCTGGGTATCGGATGGGGAGGGCTGTGAAGGGAGGGGGAGGGTAGGGGGGACTGCCCAGCTGGAAGAGGCCTTGTCTAATTGTGCCTGATTAGTAGAGAGGAAGAGAACAGGGCTAGTGATTAATAGTCACGGCAGTCACCAGCGTGTGGGGAAGGAGGATTGGGAGGGGGAGGGAAGCCTGAAAGCCAAGGGGAATGGAGAGAGTGAGGTACCCATGGAGCCTTGGCCTCTTGCCCTTCTAGGGACTCTCTGCACCCTTGATTGGGGGAGGGGCTCCATTGAGGAGCTGGGACCTGCCCCCACCTCCCAAAAGAGTCCCTCCTCCTCCTTGCTTCAATTTTCAGGCAGAGGCATGGAAGAGAAGAGAGCAAGGTCATGTCTGCCTCTGGGAAAAGTAGTATCTGTATTATGCACACAATGCTTTCAGTTACCCCAAAGCCTCCAACCATGCTCAGCTTAACCTGGGACCTCAGCTTGACTTTGTCATACCCTGCAAAACATCATTGTTTAGTCCTATCCATAATTCTAGCCCTGACTCAGCCAGGCAATCTGAACCTTAGTCACCAATATGCTGTCCAAGATAACATGCACGAGTCGCACACGCCAAATCACATTCCGAATTCTCGATGGCCGCTCCTGGCTAGTGACTACCATGTTGGAAAATGCAGACGTAGGATGTCTCCATCTTTACAGAAGGTTTGTCATCTAGCACTGACCTACAGAGCACACACACATATGCACGTGTGCATGCTTGCTTGGGAAGGCTATAGCCACACAGTGGACAGCGAAGGTCTAAGGAAGACCAGAGGATAGAGAGCAGCATTGCTCCAGAGCAGGAATCAGAAACCATCAGGTGATGCTGAGAACAGTGAGATAAAAGATGGCCCGGAGCTGCTGCGGTGGTCTTTGTGACAACTGGCACTCGCAGAGTGCACATTGTATGCGTGCCAGGCAGTGTACTAAACTCTTTTCAGGCATCTTACCCTCAAAACCACCCCAGAGACAATGTAATAGATACACGAATGGAAGCTCACAAAAGCATTTCGGTTTCCTCGAGGCCACACGACGGAATAGAACGGAGGTACAAGTGCACACGGTTGGTCGGACAGCTCCAGAACTCACACATGGCATCCTGTCCCCTGAGGAGAGGAGATGCTTGGCTTTCAGAGCTGCCCCCTTTGCATTTGTACAGGGCAAGCATGAAGGCTAGGGAGAGAGCTACTGCCTCCTATCCAGCTGATAGACTGGGAGTGAGCCTGATGCGGGGAGGAGACCTGGGGCTCAGCACACAGTTGGGGGATAGTGGAAACAAGGAGGAAGGAGAGCACTCGGCTGTGTCAGGGTGAACAGGACGATGGGGAAAGTATGAGGTGCAAGTGGGAGTGGGCGTTGTGAGCTGTCTAGAGGAGAAAAGGGAAGAGCTGGGGGCCCGAGTGGAGGACGGTGGGGATGGCAAGCGTCCCTTCAGAACCCCGCCTCTCTCTCTTTCCTCTCCAAACCTCACTCTGGCTGTCTCATCCCTTAAGCCTCCCCAGCCCTCTCTTAGCCCAGAGTGGCCTCTCTCTCCCTGAACTCAGGCTCTTTCCATCCATGCACCTCATCTGGCAATTAATCCTGGCACCTTATGACATCGCTTGCATGGCTGATTAACTCTTGCATGGTTGCTTAAGCTTTTGAGGATCCCTGTCCCTGTTCTACCATGGGACTGAAGGCATCTTGAGGACAGGGGTGGAGGACTAGGGCTTCCCTTCTTTGCTGTCCCCCACAGGTCCTCGCAAGGGACCCAGCGTGCATGGGTCCACAGACCAGCATTTTGAGCGCCTGACTAGGAGTGAATGAAGGGATATTTGGGAGCGTAGGGGGTGAGAGCGATCTCAGTGGCACCAGAAGCAAGAGCAGCGGCTTAGGGGACTGGGGGAGGGCACATTACCCAGAGTAAAAATAGGCTGGAAAATGTGACATTTATTAACTTGGATTCCGGAGGAAAGGTCACAGCAGAGTGGGGAGTGGGAAGGAGGAAACAGGGAAGGCAACAGAAAACACATAGCAGTCCCTTACTGAAGCCTGTCTGTCACCATCACTGGCCATGTCACCGACCACTCCCTGGCAGGTGCCACCTCAACCAGTTCACATTTTCATCCCTACCATGTACCCCCACATCCTCACCACAGAGCTGAGTTATTGACTACTTCATGTCCTCATTGGAGGCCTCCAGTCTCACCCAGGCAACACGTCCAATCTAGTCCAATACCACGGGTCTCAGCCCAGTCCCTGGCTTAGACTCAGCCGAGTACTCTAGGTCCAGGAGGAGTTGTATGCAGCAGGTGGGGGACAGGGCGTGAGCAGGAGGCTATGAGCCCAGGCTAGGATGGGCATGGGGGAATAGGAACCTCACAAGGGAAATTCTGTCCCCCAGTGCTTGCTTTGTTCCTCTCTCTCTCTCTCTCTCTCTCTCTCTCTCTCTCTCTCTCTCTCTGTGTGTGGTGTGTGTGTGTTCTGTATCTCTCTTTTTCTTTTGAGCCCCAGGGTACCAAAGGACCTAGGAAAAGCTATCTTCTTCCCCATCCATCCCCAGGATCCCAAGAACTTTGCTCAAGCTTTGATCAAGGGAATCCCTGCCCCTGTGTTCTCTGGACACCTCTTATCCTAAGAGAAACCCTTAGCCACCTTCCCTTCCCTTCCTAAGTGCCCTCCATCTCTCCTCCATTAATGTGTGTCATCGGTGCCCTTCCCCTTTCCTGCCCAACCCAACTGGAGCTCAGACACAAACTCAGGGACACAAAGACCCCATTGATTTCTGCCCCAGCAGCACCTGCTGAGACCGAGTTCCTCCCCACCCCCATCACAGAGGGTGAGGCTGCCAGGCAGGAGTCCCATGGATACCAAAGGCCACACTCACTTCACACATCACTTCCCTCTTCCCTCTGGTCCTGGAGAGCAAGGTTATATTTTCCTAGAAGACAGAGCATGTAGCTAGACAACAGACTGCTATTCCCTAATTCCACTCCTGGAACAATCTCCTCCCTTCTGCCCCTCTCTTCATGTTAATTCCTCCCACCAAACCCACCCACACAACCCAAAGCAAGAGGTCCTAGACACTGCAGACTTGGTGGGGCCAGGAACCTGGCTGATACATGTTTCCTGGTAACACTGAGGCAGGGAGAGAAGGAGAGCTTGTGGGTGAGGAACTAGGCTCTCAGGAAGGAACATACCCATTGCTGCTGGCGGCTGGGTGTGAGTGGGCACCTCGGAGGCACTATGCATTTGCTCATATATCTGCCAATAGCCACAAGGGTGAGACCACACACACACACACACACACACACACACACACACACACAGAGAGAGAGAGAGAGAGAGAGAGAGAGAGAGAGAGAGAGAGAGTATCAACTGGGGACTGGGGACACTCAAGCACACTGTGAATAATAGCTTGTGAGTGTGTGTGATAGACCTGACAGCATCCAAGACACATCCCCCACACTCATCCACCTGATGGCGGGAGGTGTGCATGGCTGGCATTCCACTTCTGGTGAGGGGACATGTGTTTGAGTTCACATACATGGGGAGTGATGGTGCCAGTTGTCTCTGCCTGGAGAATGGTGGGCAGAAGTTGGGGCAGGTTGGTGTCAGGAGCTGGGATGACATCCCCAGCGTCACCCCCCATCCTTGGCAGCCAAGAGCTGGGGTACAGACATGGAATGACTCGCTCTCTGGGTGTGTGGGTGTACAGGTGTGCATAAGAGTGTAGTGACAGGGACACTGAACATGCATGGCAGGGAGTATGCAAGGAAACTGTGTCCCTGGGTGTGTGTGCTCACGTGCCAGCTCCGAGGATGAGTTATGCACAGAGAGGGAATGAGTGATTCTTAGTGTGAGAGCCAGAGCCAGGCAAGGGAGCAGCAGGAACAGGGACGGGGGGGGGGGGGGCACTGGCAAGCAGGACCGACCAGGGGGAGCATGAAAGAGGGGTGTGTGAGAACAGCTGTAAAGGGCTGTGTGTGTGTGAAAGACACAGAGACGAAAGAGCCTGGCACCCAGGATACATGAAGATCATCTCCATCCAGCTGGCTGGCTGGGCCAGCTCCCCAGAAGGCAGCCCTGAGTCCTTCCTTAGACAGGGACACCTCTCCCCTCTAGCAACCCTCTCCCTGTCCCTTTGATTTGGTGGGAAGAAGAATCCAGTAGCTCTCCCGAAAAACAGGAGAACAAGAACAAAGTGGGCTCAGTCTGTCTGGCCTTGGGATGAAGACCAGCTCCAGGGCCTTGAGTCCATTCTGAGGGATACCCCTGGCCCCTGAGCCTTGAACACTGCAGCAGCAGCAGCAGAAGAAGAAGAGGAGGAGGAGCTGTACCATCGGGGTAAGCCCTTCTGAGCATCCACTGCTCCTGGGCTGAGGAGCCAGAGGGAAACACCAGCTGAGGGAGACACGAGGCCTGCCTCTGGTGGCAGAAGGAAGGGAAGTCCTGTTGAGGATGCCCTCACGTACCACCCTCCACCTCCACATTAGCTTCTGGCCACCTCAGGTTTAGGTGGCCCAGCTGGTAGAACTCACCACAGAGAATGTTGCTGGCGGAGCAGTGGTGGCCACTGAAGTTGCAGCTCTTGAGCATGTCAGCTAGCTGGTGGCCAGTGCGGTTGAGGATGTCTACCATGTCAGGCTCAGGGTAGCGAAGGCCAGCTGCCCGGTGCCCATCCCGGTCTTTGGGGGGCAGCCCTGTCAGATTGGCCAGGTGGAAGATATCAGCATCGCTGAGTGCCGAATGCCGGAAGCGGTTGATGTTGCAGAGGGTGACAGCCGGAAAGCCCGCCACTGGGGCTGGGGCAGCAGGGTCCATGGCTACCAGGTGAGGCCGGGTCAGGTAGCCCCTGGCCAGGCTGGCTGCCTGGTACAGGAAGGCAGCCAGTGAGGTGAGTAGGGCCAGTGCCCACAGGGTTCTGCGCAGTCCATGGGGGCCAGGGCCACAGGCCCGGCCCAGCCCATGCAGAGTGCTGGTGCTGGCAAAGGTGGCCAGGTCCCGAGGGGCTGCTGGCCCCTGAGCAGCCCCCAAGAGGCTCTGCTCATCCCCTGGCTCCTTCTCCTTGGGTTTTGCATCCTCCTCAGCAAATTTGATTTTGCACACAATCTCGATCGGCATCTGTCCCCGGCTGCTGGGACTGGCCAGAGCCTCACTGCCACTGTCCCTCCCTGGACAGCAGCCCTGGTGCCCTCCGGAGTGGTGGTGGTGGCAGCGGCTGCTCTTCTAAACTCAGGGCAACCAGGAGGAGGACGGGGACAGGGTGGGGGCCTGAGGTGGGGGCGTCACTCCCACTCCCAGCAGCTCCGCAGCCCCGGCGCTGCCTCTGCCGCTGTGCCTCTGCTGCCGCTTGTCTCTCTCCTCGATCGTCTCCTTGTGGCTTCCCTTATCAGCACCCGCACAGCTGTCAGCCCCTGCGTGTGTCCCTGCGAGCAAGCGAGTGAGCGAGGGAGCAAGCGCTGCTCCGCCACGCCGCGCAGCCCCAGCCGCTCCGCTCAGCATGTGCTCTGGAGCCCACCCCGTGCTTAATAATTCAGGACATGTCAACAGCATTTCACCGTCGGGCACTGGCACGGGAGGCAGGAGCCAGGCCAGGGAGGGAAAAGCCCCACCCTACCCCAAGCCAGGATGGAAATTCCAGGATCAGGGGTGCTTCTGAAACTCTCTCGTTGTATCTTAGTCAAGTGTGGGGGCCACGGCAGCCTAGTCTCGGCCAACCAGGGAATGATCCTATGTTGAGTGCTCGGCCCATCCCTCGCCACTTTTTCAGGACCCACACCCATGAAGGGTCAATCAACCCCACCTCCTGGCACCCTGACTTCGGACTCCAGTCTTCAGCAGATCTCACTGCCCCACTCAAAGCAGCTCCCAGCAACTCCTTTTGAGAGCCACTTGTTTGAATGAGGGAGGGAAGGAAGGGGAGGGCACGCAAGAGAGATGAAGAGACAACTGTGGCTTCACTCAGACTCCCCTTCCCTAGAGCCTTGCTGCTGATTTCAACATCCAGCGCACCCCTACGCCCCCAGGAGGAACACTGGCTCCCTTTTGCTGACTTTGCCCCCAATCCCAGGTCCAGACATTCTTGTGGACTGAAGCAGAGGCCACCCTGGCTGGCTTGCTTGTCTGTAGCCACTTTACTAGACGTTTAGTCTCCAAATCCCTTGTTATGACCAGGCTTGGGGAAAAGGAGGGGGGCTGGATGAGCCAGGCCAGGAGGCAAAGAGCTCTGAGGCAAGGGAGAAGGAGATGGAGTGCCCAGGGGAGGTCTTAGAGCCAGTGGGAAGATGAGTGGGGGGTTTCAATGGAAATACTATGCTA
Organism: Mastomys natalensis; assembly: GCA_021653895.1. Lineage (NCBI taxonomy): Eukaryota > Metazoa > Chordata > Mammalia > Rodentia > Muridae > Mastomys > Mastomys natalensis. Next base: position 1,374,134 of record JAJTUV010000084.1, read on the forward strand.
AGGAAATCAGTGCCCAGAATGTCCTGTCCTCTGGCAGAGCTAGGCAGGGTTGCCCTGCAGGCTGCTATCTTGGAGGGGAAATCAGACACATGGGCTACCATCACAAGAGGAAGTGGAAGCCCCTCTTGGCTCACCAGGAGGGGGTACGTTGGTACCTCCCGATTGGGGGTAGCAAGAATGGTCCACTTGTGCCCCCTGGGGGCATGTAAAAGTGTGAGTCCTCATGGGGGAGAGGAAGCACTTGTCCCGGGAGGAAAGGGGGGCTGATTAATAGGGGCGCTAATGAGCAGCAGGGAGAGGAAGCTCAAAGGGGAGGGGGAGGCAGCTCCATCGATCCAAGCCGCGGAACCAGCAGCTGAAAAAAAAAAAAAAAGTGAGAAGGGAATCGATCTGAGGGAAACGGCAGCTGCTGGGGATTAGAGCCCGAGGTCCACACGCTGTCCAACGGCCACCCCTCCCCTGCGTCAGCCTGGCCCTGCAGTCTCAGGCGGGCCCCAAGGGAGGGTCACAAGCGTAGCTTCCCTTGGGGGTTCAGGTTGCTGCTCAGCCCACACTGGCAGCAAGGTGAGGTCAGGCCCCTCGTGAGGGGCACCCCAGTGTGTAATCCACCTGCACACCTGGTCCTAGCCGTGCATGGTGCTCTAACTAGATGTTCCCAGCCTTTCCGCAAAGTGGCTTCCCAGGGCCCCACAGCTGGGTTTCCCTACAAACTTCCCATGAGTCTAGGTCAGCAGGCTCCGGAAGCTGGGAAGATAAGACCCCTGGGGACAGGTTCAAGTGCTGCTTTTGGCTGGGACACAGCAGAAGTGGAGTTGGCACTGGAAGCAGGTGCTGAGTTCCTATGGAAGGGTCCAAGTGACCATGGACAGCTAACTACCTCTCTACTCCATAGCCTGGCAGTAGTCTCCCATAATTTCTCACCCTCTCTGTCGACTTCTAGACCTTTCCAAAGTCCCACCCCACCCCCTGCACCACACACCCACCATCTCTCCTTTTCTTTCTTTCCTTTTCTCCCAATATCGATTTTTCTTTACTGGGTTTTTAAAAAAAGGTGATTTAATTGCTTTTTTAAGGTTACTTCAGTCTGGGACTCTGCCAAGAAAGTGGGAGCTGCCCCCCAGTCTCCCCCCCCCCCAGCACTCACCACTGCCCTGATATCCTTGCTATCTGCTGAGCGCTCAGGGTCAAGCTGTCTCCACCACACGCTGACCTCCATCATGACACCCGTCCCTCCCTCCCCCGCTTCAGGTCAGCAGGGACTTTTCCACCTCTAAAAGGAAAGACGATGGGTGGTAACTGCATGGGGGGGGGATGGGGGCTCTGCGGGGGAACTCCAGGGCATTGGAATGAAGCAGCAGTTTGTTACATGCAGACTCCCACCATTGCCTGGTGACCAGCTGTCTCTAATTGTCCCCAGGTCCCTACCATCCAGTCTCCCAGACCTCCTGGAATCAGGCTATGCTCATCGGGGACCCCCACCCTTCCAGCCCATCTCTTGGCAGTTTCTACTCACTCTTTCCACCCCTAGCCCCTTCTGGCCCCTTTTCTATCCCTTCATACCCCCTTTGCCTCTGGCCCTGTCCCCTCTCCCCCCCTTCTCCCTGCTTCCCTGCCTGCCTCCTTCTCTGCCCGGCTGCAGTTGGGTGATAATCTCCCTCATTTAGCCTCCCGGCTGCTTCCCCGGCTCATTGCCCAGCTGGTCCCTGGGGCCCGGCCCAGTTTCTTCCCCACCCCCACCCCCAGCCCTGTGCCCAAGCTCCCTCAGCCTTTCCCTGTTTCTCTCACCCATTCCCTAGGGACCAGCTGCCCCCTTGGGGGATGGGATGGGGGGAGCAGAGCTGAGGGGAGCTGGCTAGGACCTGAGCTAGCAGTAAGCTAGTGGGAGGGGCTGCTAGGGACTCCAGAGTTTAGACTGTGGGGAGGGGCTACCATTCAGGCAGACTGTGAGCCCCACTCGGGCTCGTCTGCCCTCCATTTATCCCCATTTCTCAGATTTGTTCATAGCCCAGTTCTCCCCGCACTGAAACTGGGAAAGAGAAGGTGAGAGAGAGAGAGAGAGAGAGAGGGGAGAGAGAGAGAGGCAAAGGTCAGAGTACATTGGGCTAGGCAAGTCGGGGAAAGGGTGGTGGCAACGGGGAGGGCAGGGTGGATTAGTCAGAGGTGTTGGGAGGATGCTTGGAAGTTTTACTTGAGCAAAATGTCTCCAAAGGGAAACCCGAGACTCCCAGGACAGAACCTGAAGGATTTCCCAGGGAACCTCCTCACAGCTCAGGGACTCCCCCAGAGGGAGGTTTTTCTGTTCTTTCCTATCCTATGAGGGCTCCTGACTCCCCTGGCTGGCTACCTTCATAAACTACACAACCTTTGAACTCCTAAGGAGCATTCTATAGGTCGAGTCCCCAGCCTCCAGATCCCAAGGGACACCTCCTTGACACCACCCCCAGCTCAGAATTCTGGACCTGGTGCTGACTAGAGGGTGGGAAGCCAGTGTGGGACATACGTGGGCGGGAAGGGACAAGGATGGGGCGGGCGGGGGGGGGTGTCTCTGGCCTGGCCAGGCCTGGCTGGCGAGCGAGCAGCAGTGACAAACGGGCTGTGCGGGGGCCGAGGGGCGGGGGGCGGACGGCGGCTGATTTATCTGGGTTATTTATGCCACGGACGAGGCAGGAGAAGCGGTTAATGAGAGTCCCGGCGAAGGGGGATGGGAAAGACCGGACGTGATCTGAGGCAACTGAAGAGGGTTAGCATCCCACCTCCAGGCCCTGCCCCCACTGTCACCAGTACTTTCTGCACCCCTATAGGGCCCTCCCTGGGCTATCCCAGAAAAGCATCGGCTCTTCTGCCTTACACTCACACCATCTATCCCTATTTGGGTATTCTCAAGCGGAGGTCATTGGTCCTTGGAACGGAGAGGGTGGGATTCAAGCCTAGGGAAATCCTGAAGGAACTAGGGAGGGGACGTGGAAAAGAGGGCAGGAAGAAGAAAGATACACATCCTGACTGACTAGAAACAGATGAAGTTTGAGGGGTCAGTTGAGAGGGCTGAGGTAGAAGAGGGAGGGTGGGAGTAGGTGGGCAGCCCACAGACCCTGAGCAGACGCTAGAGAGAGGGTAAAGGGCCTTTAGGCTCTAATCTGGTGTCAGACAGGGAGCCCCGAGATGGGGGTCTGAGTGACAGAGGCTAGGCAGGAGGTGGCGCTGGTCAGAGAGCAGGAAGGAGGGAGAGAAGATCCCGAGAAGGAGGGGGAGAGGGCTTTGCAGCAGCGAAAGCTGCTGGAGCAGATAAGGCAGCACGGCAGCAGGAGGGATTAAAGCTCCGAGGGCATGGTGGTGGTGGGGGTGCCGAGTGGGATGATGGGAGGGGGCAGGGAGGAGAGGGTTGAGGGCAAGACACCCGGCCACAGAGACGAATAGGGAAAGGAGATCTTTGAGGAGGCAGGTTTAATCAGGGGCTATTAACTAGGAGAGGAGAAAGAGGAAAACTCTTGATCATCCGTTCTGGGAAGGAGGACTTTCCTGTCATGAACAGTCCCACACCCCACACATGCCCGGGGTGGCAAAGCTAAGTCAAGCGATGAACTGGGGAGGGTAGAGGACTGCCGAATAATAGGGTTGGCAGAGACCGGCCCCAGGAACAGCTCAGAACGGATCTGGAGCTACTGAGGGCACGAGCGCCTCCTTGCGGTGCCTAGTGGAACACAGGAGAGTCAAAGGAATAGGTCATTGATGCTCAGTCCACTGGCGTAGACACCCTACCTGACTGGGGTAGGCCTCCTTAGGCGGAGGGGTACAGCCTTAGAAAAGGAGTAAGTTGCTACCCAAGGTGGGCTCCTAAGGCGTCCCTTATCATCCCTTGACCTACTAGAAAGGTGTTCTTGGTGCCAATAAAACCCTTTGCTTTGCTTCCCTAAACCTAGCTTAGGACAATTCAGAGATGCCTTGGTGATAGAAGGCAGCCTTAGTGGGAAGAAAGGGAAGGAGAGGGGGGTGCAGGAGGGGAGCGGAGGTGGCAGGCGGGGCTGGGTAATTGCGTGTTTGCCAGTTCTCAGTCTCTGCACACCGGGAGCGTATGTTGGTGGGTGTTGCTTCCCTTTGAGGAGTGTCTGTTGGCAGAGGTGTCAGTGTGTCTATCTCAGGGGTCTGGGCTCTCCTTGGTTTCCACCCCCTTTTTGTTTTGGGGATCATGGCTCTGGGCACACCCAGCTGTGTTCCGTGCTGATGCGGCAGATGTGGCGGGCCCCAGCTGTGCCTGCTTCCCAGAGAGGGGGAGGAGGCTGCAATCTGCTCCCCCATAATGGCTGCTAAGTGCCAGGGGGAGGGGCTAAGAGAGAGGTAGGATTTGGGACCTGGGCAACCGGTCCTCCAGCAGGACGTGAGAGAAGGCACTGCCTCTCCCAGCCCCACTCTGACCAGTCCTCCCCAACCCTAGCCAGCGTTCTTGGCTGTCTATCTCTCTCTCTCTTGCTCCTGAAGTCCATCCAAATTTTTCTCTATACTCAGTCCCTGTCCTCAGCTCTCCTCCCCTGTCACCCCATCCAGTTTGATGCCACGGACCCAACCCCCCTCCCCTCCCCGGCCCCCAGCTCGCTCCCCTTCGCTGATTTTACAGAATAATCTTTTTATGGAAACTGGGAAGAAAAAAAAAAGCACTAATGGCAGGGAGCATACCCTCCCCCGCATCCCTCCCCCTGCTCACCCCCCCTTCCCACCCCAGTTCCTTCTGGCTTCTCCCTTCTCAAACCCACCCCTGAACCAGTACCCTCCTACACCTCTACCTCCATGAGGCTAATGAAGGTTGTGTGCAGGTCCCCAGAAGAGCAGATAAGGGGGCTCCCTGCTGCCCCTCCTGAGGCTGAATGCTCCCACATCATGGGCTGTGAGTTGCCCCCTTGGACAATTGGGGCTTTGGCTTCTCCAAGTGCAGAAGAGTGCTTGGAAGGACTGAGGGCATCGCCCCTCACCCTTGAGACACTTTGCACCTGCGACCCCCTCAGCCTAGGCAATGCTTTGAAGGTTTCGGCTTCCCTGCACCATACCACCTTCAAACACTGACCCTTTCCCCTTCCAGAGCCTCTTGCCATCATGTCTCCACCCCCACTGGGTCTAGGAGGGGGGTCCCGGGGGCCAGGGCCTGACACAGACTTATTGGATTTCACGGTGTTTTGCTGAGAAAATAATTAAATTATCATATTTATGATGGAGCTGCCATGGCCTCTGCCAACCACTTGGAACAGAAGGGTCAGGGTAGGGGGAGGAGAAGAAAGGAACCCATAGACTGGCCTTGTGATCCAACCCTCTCTTAGACCCTTCCTTAGGGAGGTGACCCCAGGCTGATGGTTGCAGATGTGACAGGTCTGGGTTGGAGGCAGGGCTGGGAAGAAACCAGGGAAAGGGGCTGTGGAGACTCAGGTTACAGGTTAGGATCGCTAAGACCTTGGGCCATCTCCCCGGCTCTCATCCAGCCCTCATGACACGGGAGGTCATCTCTAGGGCAGTCCCCAAGTCAACCCTGGTCCATTTCCCATATATCTTTCTAACTGCCTGTCCGGAAGGCTATGAAATCCTGAGATCTGTCCCAGACCCTGGTGTTGACAACAAGGTCCCGACACCCTGCTGCCTGCCACCCAAGCTGGCTGCCAGGACCCCCTCCTGTCTCCCACCCAAACCCTGCCCCCCTATTCTCTTCGGGTAATTAGATTCCTCTCAATTAGCAGATTACGATCATTACCAGCTCATCTGGCAACTAAACTCAGCACCCACAGCTGTGGAAAGGGGGGTGCCAAGAGGGGCACACTGGGGTCATGGGCAAACAGAGATGTGCAGAGAGCAGGGCTATGACCTGCTAAAAGCTATCAGACTGCCAAGAGGTAAAGGGCCTTCTTCTAAACCAGACCTCTGCCAGAGGAGTTGAGGGATGGATCCTGGAAGACCCCTGGGTAGGGGTAAACCCCCCAACTCCCCAGAGCCAGCCTGGGAGCAGATGGAGCTGGCAAAGCGTTAAACAGGCCAGGGCTGGGTCTTGGCATGGAGCTGAGGAGAGCAGGCTGCTGGGTGTTCAGCCGGCGTCCAAGCCTCCCAGCAAGTGTGCCCACTGAAACCCTTCAGCTTTCAGCATTCTGGAAAGCCAGGCTCAGGGAGGCAGACAAGCAAGCAGGGCGAAGGTCGTGGGGGCCAGCAGGCCAGAAGCCTGGAGGGCCTTCCTCTAAAGCAGCTAGTGCAGAAGGCTGAGGCAGTGGGAGGGGGAGATTTACCAAGACTCCGAATTCATTATTCATGAGCCAGCAGCAACGACTCCAATTTAAATGCTAATGTGGGGGGGCCTGACTCAGCTGCCCCTCTTGTACCTCCACCCCCAGCCCAGGCACAAGCGGAGTCCAAGCTGGCTCCAAGGTTCATTGGGGTTTATTTGGGAGTGGGGAGGGAGGCCAGGTGGCCCTGGCCACACACATGGCTCTCTACAAGGTGGCTTCCTCAGGTCCTTTCTGGACAGAGCTGGCCAGGCAGGCAGCAGCCCAAAGGAGAGTGGGCGGAGTCCTGGGGGCCTCTTGGCAGCGTCCTCACAGGATGATTTGGTTGGTGAAGCTTCGACTTAGCTCCTTATGTGGTAGAACAATCGAGTTCAAGATGAGCACCTCGGCAGGGATCCGTACGCGGCAGCCTGGAGCAGGGATGAGGGCACCGGGAACAGGTCATGAGAGGTGATGAGGCAGAGAGCTGGGGCCATGGCTAGAACTGCCCATCTGGGCTCCAGGTCTCATCCCCCAGTGATTCACCCAGGCTGGGTACATGGCACGATCTTAGTAAATGTTTGCTTAAGGAATACACACACAACACTCGTGTGTCCACGCACACAATGCAGTGCAAGAACAAACGTTCCCTTTAGCCATCGCCTGTGGAGCTTCCTAATCCTCACCCCAAGCCCCCGCCCCACACAAACCATACCCAGGATGGTGATGGCAGGGAGCAGCTTTCCATCTTTGAAGAGGCTCTCACTGTCCATGCGAGCTCGGGGGTCATTGGGATTAGGGTCATTGGGAGTCCCCTCTACGCGGGCCCAGCGCCCCACAGTGCTCCCCCAGCCCACGATGCTGTGAAGGACACAGGTATGTTCCTGTTAAACAGAATGGCTCAGGGTGAGTGGGGAAGGAGGCAGGCACAGGAAGGCGTGGATGGGAGATGCAGCGCCTGGGGGCGGGGCTCACCCCTCTTGTTCTGGAAGGCATACCTGAGCCCTCTCCCTCAGCCTCTTGGGTACCACACACCGCTGTGTGCCTGGTTCCTACCTGCAAAGTGGCTCCGTGGAGGACAATACTCTCTCGCAGTCGCACACCCTCGCCTATGGTCACCCCCTTCCCAATGGAGACATTGGGGCCCAGCTGTGGAGAAGGTCATCATATTTTGAGGGACTTGGGGACACAACAGGTTTTCCAAAGCAGGGAGACACACCAGCACCTGAGCTTAGTCCCTAGGTATCCCCACGGATCCCAACAGCCTTTCCCTGAAGTTGGGGCCACAGCTTACTTACCACAGCTGATGGGGCCACTTTAGCAGTTGGATGGATGTAAACATTTCCTAGAAGCAGAAGAAACAACCTAGGGGCAGATACCCCAAAATACATCTGGATAGGGAGGGGAGGAGACTGAGCCTTCACTTCCACACCTGAAGTGAAGCATGTAGGCCCAAGGGCATGGGGGCATAAAGGGTAATAATGGGATGGGGTGGGTACCTCTGATTCGTGGGCCCCCTGGAGTGTGTCTGGCTAGCCGTTCTGGGTGAGTGATCTGGTATCGCCCCAGATAGAGGCGTGAGGCATAAAGGGCTGAGCTAGGGACCAAAAGGGGGAGGGGCACTCAGGGTACAGCAGGGCCTGTGCCTGCCGCCCCAATGCCACACTCTTGAGTCTCAGGCTCTTCCCCAGTGCCCCCACATACCCTGCAGACTTGATCTGGCTCCAGATGCCATCGGTGAGGTGCACATAGATTTGGCCCTGCCCAGCCAGGGCTGAGAACACGTCCTGCTCTAGTCGGATGGTCCCTGCACCAGGCCATGAGCCTGGAGACTCCTCCCTGTCGAGGAAGGAGGAGACATCAGTTCCCTAGGTGAGTCTGAATACCGAGTCCCTTCAGGAAGGAATAGAAGGGGCTTTTGCCACTCTCCAAGCCCTCCTCTAACTTGGCTCCTTTATCAAGGTCTATTCAAATCCTAGGCACCTCTTCTACTACCCTTGATTGACTGCTTTCACTGGGGAGCCCCAGGCCTAGACCCCACTCCTCCCATCCCTGCTTATGCCCTCCCCCCATTCACCCATCTAGTTCCCCTCCCTCACTGGATGGCACAAAAAAAAAACCCAAAAAAAACAAAACAAAAAACCAAAAACCAAACTCACCCCAGAGCAAGGCAGCTGGTGAGGGCAGAGACAGTCACAGAGAGAGGGGGGAAAGAGATGGTGGAGATGCCAGCTCAGCGGAAACAGAGATAGAGAGGCCAGGAGAGATGGAGAGAAGCAGAGACATGGTGGAATGAGAAATGTTGTCAGCAGATGAATGAGGCGTGAGTGGGAGCTCTGGGGGGAGGGGGAGACCTAGTAGCCAGCTTTCAGGCTTGGGAGGGACAAACCTGACATTAGCTAGCAAGGCTCTGGCAGCCCAAGCGAGTGTGTGTGTGTGTGTGTGTGTGTGTGTGTGTGCGCGCCGCGTGTCTGCACTTGAGCACATGTGCACCCAAGTGTTGTTGCCGTCTGTTCTCAAAGATGTCTCTGGGACAACCAGGGCTGGAGAGAAATGGACCAGAAGCGGAATGGGCAGGCAGTGACACAGGAGGAGCTGGGGTGTATAAGGAAGAGGGACAGAATGAGGTTAGAAGGGGAGGGGCTTAGCAAGGCAGGCTACAGATGACAGTGGGAAAGGGCGAAGGGAGAAAGACAGGGAGCAGGGTGACATGGAACCTGCAGAGCCTGGCAGGGGGCAGGGTCTGGGACAGGGATGCTTGGGGTTGGGTCACAGGGTCATGGAGCCTGCCTCACAGTTGCCCATCCTGCTGATTACGCTGGAAAACATCCCGGAGGGGCTTCAGGGCTTCTGGGGAGAAGAGGTAGATGCCACAGTTGATGATGTCACTGATAAAGGTGCTGGTTTCTCCACATAGTGCAGGACCTGAGGAAGTGAAGGCAGAGTTCGGGCTGGAGGGTGGGCCTCACACCACTGCCTCACACTACATCACCCCCAGACCCCGCTATGAGAGCAACTCCTGAAGTTCACACCTTGGCCTATGTGGCTTCACATCCCCAGGGGGCTACCTGTGCTCCATCCTCCCAGCTACTGGTATTTCAGAAAATCTGGAAAATAACCAGCCTCTGGGACATCCTTCTCTGCCTCTTCCTCTGGAAAACCTCCATTTGGAATCCAGTTGACACTGTTATTCCTTGTCACTCTGCTGCCAACTCACTGAGCTCTTCGACCTGACACCCCTAACCTGTGGCCATACCTCACCCAGGCCACTGTGCCACAGACTGGCTTTTGACTGTCTATCCTGACAGACTGAGGTTTCCTGAGACGTGGAGCATGTGGTCTGCAGTTGTTTCTTTCATGTCTAGCTGGTGCCTGCCACAAAACTGTACACATATGTCAGCACACACATGTACATTCTGTGGAGATTTAGCTATATTAAACTATGAACAAGTAAAGTGGTTTGTGTGTCAAAATCCATAAGATTCGGGGACAGGGATTTTCACAAACAGGGACAAGGCTCCCATGCTCCCACCTCAGTAATTAGGGGTCACCAAGCTACTTCCTGCCTGTCTTTGCACAGACTGTTCTCCTTCATCTCTGCAGCCTCCTTCATCTCTTATCTGTTTCCTGAAGGAAGCCCTGCCCCCTCATGTCAGGCTCTTGCTGGGCCTCTCTCTGTGTTCCATAATGCCCCGTGCATACATTTATTAAAACATCACTCCTACAGAAAGGAGCTAGCACCTCTTCCCCTGTCAGTCTCTCTTAAAGGGCTGCAAGATGATTGACTAGGGAGGGGTAGGGGGATGGCGCACAAACTGTCCTATCGCTTTGATATGATGGAGTCCTCCTGAAAGTGTTCTCAGCATCCCCTAGAGGTGCAGGGTACGGGGTTGATCTTACAGAGAGGCACCCAGCCCCATCCCACGCTCACCTCATGTGTCTGTGGATTCTCAACGATGCAGCCGTAGTTGAGGGATTGTGTCCTATTAGCCTGAGAGACAGATGTATCCAAGACAGTGACCTGCCTCCTCCAGGGCGGCCAAGGCTGTTTCCTCTCCCTTTCCTCTCTTGCCCTCTAGCACCTGGCACGCAGCTCTGACACTGACAGGCCTTCAGCGGAGTTGAGAGCTGACAGCTGCCCTCCCTCCCCCTACTTCCCAGCAACCAAAGGGCTCAGGGTTGCCAATGACACCTCTGTAACTGTTGGAGTAGCACATCTCCCTCCCAACACCCATCCCTACTCAAGACCTACAGTGGCTCCAGTCTCTCTGCAGCCTTCAGCCCTCCCAGCCCTCTCACCGTGGTGCCAAGGAGTAAGAAAGGGTGGCGCTGGCGCCTGTGAGCATCCAACATGGCACTCAAGGGGAAGTCAGAGCAGACGTCAGCATTGAGACAAAGAAGGCCTCAGGTGCCCCAGCCAGGATCTGGTCCCGAAAATGGTAGAGGCCACCCCCTGTGCCGAGGGGAGCAAACTCCTGCAGGTACCTGTCCCCAGGAACCCCAGCCAGCTCAGTGAGATACCATGAGCCAGGGCACCTGACACACCCTCCCCTGATACCTCCACCCTTGTCAGAAGTACTTCAGGCCTAGGCCTGCAAGGAAACCTCATATTAAGCAATTCTGATGCCCAAAATAAGTACCTCTTGGTATGGCTTAAACCCTGGTGAAGACTACTGACTCAACCCATTCCCAAGAACTTTGAGACTCAGACACACACACACACACATACACACACACCCCTGACGGAAGGTTAAACTCCTGCTGGGCAGCTTCTAGGAACTGGGTGAGAGCCTCATCAGGCTGGTAGAAGCCAATGAGTAGAATCTCCTGCATCCCAGGGACCTAGGACAAAGGAAGAGGTTGGCAGAGAAGCTTCTGATGGGAATTGGAAGGTCTGGGTACTGGTCCAGAAGTCTAGAAGATACAGGTTGAGCTCTGGTGGGTATCCTGGGTAATTAGCCAGTCTGCCCTGATCTTCCGTTGAACAGTGAGGAAGTTAGAACACTCAGCACCAATCTTTCCATCTCGTGTATAGTCTCCCATGCACCTGTACTGGAACGACCTTGTCCATCAAGCCACAGTAATGTATAATCTAATCATATTTTCTGCATTTGCTTCTTTGTAACCCCCTCTCTCAGATCTGGGGATTGAACCCAAGACCTCACACATACTAGACAAGTGCTCTGTCTCTGAGTTGTATCTATAGCTCATGTATGTATGTCCATGCATATGTGAGGGTACATATGCCCTGTATAAACATCTACATGGAGGCCAAAGGCCAATCTTGGATCTCTACATGGATCTGTCTTCAGGAATAGCCCACCTTGGTTTTTTTAAGTCAGGGTCTCTCACTGGGGTCTGGGACTTAATGATTGGGCTAGACTGTGCTGGTCAGTAAGTCTCAGTGATCCCCATCTCTACCTTCTCAGTGCTGAGATTGCAAGTCCATCACAAAGACTGGCTCTTTTAAAAGGGTGATGGGGATTGAACTCATGGCCTCACGTTTGTGCAAGCAAGCACTTATTCTAAGTTTGATTCCAGCATAAGATGACAGGGTCTTTTATCAAGGGTCTGCATGGAATTAGGCATTTTATAGCTTCAACACTCTACACGGGAGGTTTAATCTCCTTTACAGATAAGAAAACTAGAGATGAAAGAAGTTGAAATTTTGCTTGTTCCAGGACTCAGCAGGAAGATCGGACTCAAACTCAAACCTCGCCTATCCCAATAACAAAACAATAAAGAAAAGGAGCTAAGCATGGGGCTTTATTATCGATGCCCCCTGATATGACTCTAACTTATCCTTAAGATCCCTGCCTGACTTCACATTCCATATTGTAAAAACTAGGTGTGAAACCTGAGCAGCAAGAGGCAGAGAAGTCAACAGGGCTGGCTGCATACACACCTGAAGCAGTGCCACTCACACAGAGACCTGGGAATGGCAGCCCGTGGAGTTGTACTTGGTGGGAAAAGACCGTGGCTGGGAAATGGAAGACAGACACACAGCATGAAGGAGAGGAGCAGGAAGTATGGAGTGAGGGGAAGACCTACAGGGTTACCTGGGCACAGGCTTCTATATGGTGCTGGATCATAGGGACGCCTGCTACAGGAAACAGCGGTTTGGGCACCTCAAAAGACAAAGGCCTGAAGCGAGTCCCTGAGAGAGGACAGGAGAACATTTTAGCTTCCTATTTCCTTCTGTCCCAAGCCCATCCACCATTCCAGTCTACCCACTCCACCATTCCCCATCTCCTCACCCTTCTGGGGGCCTCCAATGAGGATCACAGCTTTAAGCATGATGGTCGTCGTTACCTAAACCTCAAACCACAACAGAGGAATTACAACCAGATCTCAGACCCCCAATCACAACACACAGTCCTTTCCTACAATGTAAACTCAAAAGTTCAATATAGTCCCCCCTTGGGCACACCACCACAAAGTTCATCCGAATCTAGAACTCAGTTGGCTTCAAAAACCTGTACCCCTCCCTTTTATCTCTAATGACTTCTCTTTGGCCATTAACAAATTCTGTAAACTCGGGTATTCAACAGAGCCTCTTCTCTGACTGCAAATCTCAAAAACCTGAAACCTCCAGTCCCAATGCCTTGCAAATGACTGCTTCCTCTTTCTAGATGTTCAGCTCTGAATCCCAGCGGTGAGTTTGGAGCCACAAACCTTGAGTGAGCTTAATTTCAATCCTATGAATAGGTCCCAAGTACTGAACTAACACTAATCTGCATTTGATGAGCACCAATCCTAACACCTCTAGGTGAATGTGAATCCTACAACTACCTACATGTGCTTGAATCAAAAGACAGGTTCCCTTGACATGTCAAACGCTGAGCCTACTACTCCAGCAGTGCGCATACTGACCACTGGTGCGGAATCTCTGGGTTCCAAAGATTGATTGCTGACCTTCTGGACCCCACAATTGAGTCTGTCCAATAGACGTCAGTTTCTCGTAGCCACTGGTTATGGAACCAACACAAGCGTGGGCATGAGGAGAGCAAGTCAGGCCCTGCGAGCCCTCCGTATGTCTAGGGTCCGTCCGCTACCCCTACCCTGCCCATCACCCCCTCCACCATGTATGTCCTTTTACCACTAGCTCCCTTTATGCCAGCTCTGCCGCTTGCCACTGCTTGCTCCTTCCGCGTACGTGTCTCCTTACAACCCGCGAGAGCTCCTTCGCAGGGGCTGCTGGGAATTGTAGTTTTGAAAACATCCTTGCTCCAACTCTAATAAGACAATTGGGAAGCTGGAAACCTAAAGTTCGGTCAAGGCATCGTGGGGCAAGGCTTAATGAGGAGAGAAAGGAGTGAGGATGAGGGCTAAGAAGTTAGGCCTGGAAACTAAGATTGAGACCTAAGTAAGCTTTTCCAGTAGGGGCTCAGGGACAGCGGAGAACTAAGTCACACTTCGAAGAATCCTCTGGGTGGCCAGCTTTGGAAGGGGCAGGGACTGGGGTGCCAACAGCCAGAAGGGGCCGCACCTAGACTGAGCAAAAGAAAAGAAGGAAGAGTCATAGCTCCAAGGTTTGTGTGGCTGAGAAGTTTGACACTGAGAGAAATCCTATTCCAGATTACTGCTGTTTGTAAAATGAAGCATCAGACTAGAGCGTTTTCCAGATTTCCTAGTGACTCCAACATTCTCTGACCTTGGCCTGTGGGTCTTGGAAATAAGTATGGAACGGGGGCAGGGAAAGTAAATGGCGATGGGAAACAACAACAACCCGCAGAGGGTCAGAGGGAAAGCAGTTTTATTAAGCAAGGGAGTAGAGGGGTCTGGAGCCCACCAGCACCTGGGCTGATGGTCCCTTTCAAGCTCCGTCCACCCGAGCGAAGCACTGGGTCATGTCTAGTGCGGTAGTTCTGGGGAATGAGAAGATACCGGTGGCGTTGGTACCAATCTCAACACCTTGGGGAAGGTGTGGAGAGATGGAGGGTGACTCTGTGGGTCAGTTTATCTGTGTAATGAACGTAGTTAATTGTAAAGCTCTGCTCTTCGCAGTCCAGCGACCCTCGTCTTTCTGCAAAGTTTCTAGGAACCATACCACACAGGTTCCAGTCTCAGCCCTGCCTTTGCTGCAGATCCTCGACCTCCCTGTCGTAGTCCTTGATGTCCTATCTGTGCTTGGTCTGGCAGACATAGAGTGGGCAGTCAGTGCTACCATAGTGTCTTTGAGGTCCTTTCTGTACCTTATCATCATGGACTTGATGAAAGGCAGGGGGATCCAACCATGGGACAAGCGCATCACCTCCCCCAAGGAATACCTGGCCCTAAATTCATATGGTGCATTTGAATTCACAGTATGATACTGGGCAGATGACTAGCCTTTAAATTTTATCTCTTTAGCTATTAAATAGGACTTAGCCCTGTCCTTTTTTCTCTGGGTCAAGTGGAAGATCAAAAGAGATACAGCTCTCACAAGTCCTTTGGAGACAGCTTTGTGTAAGGAAAGTACCCCGGGTTGGGTGCCAGAAAACTAGATTTTAAATCTTGGCTCACACTGTGACCTTGGGCCCTAGAATCCTAGGATTCTAGGATGGGTTGACTTCTCAGTCTGGGTGGGATCAGGTCCTGAAGTAAGGGAGGAAATTGCTAGGCTCCTCATACCGTCCAGTCAGTGTGGAGGCTGGGCTCCTCATCACTGTCTGGACTAGGCCTAGCTACAAATGCACTCCCGCCTGGACACTACCACTGCAGATGCCCACAGTGTGGCGCTGTTTTTGAGCGTAGGGAATGTGAGCCTTGCACAAGGATGCCCATGGCACTGGCTACGCTGATTGCTGATTGCTCTACTGGCCCAGATGGCCAGTTCAGCATCTTGCACTACCAGAGCCACTGCTACATCTGTGTCCTTGGAGACATAGTATTACTTAGGCCTATGGCATAGTTCCTTGCATCCTTGCTCCAGCAGATAAACAGACCCGGGAAAGTTGAAATTCATCAAATCAGCTTGGCTGCACTGCCTTCGCCAGAACTATGTCCTTCAGAGGCCCCAGAAGCCAGAGCAGGCCTTTTTCTCTCAGTTCCTTCTGAAATATCTCCATCCCTCCAGGCTGGGTCAGTATTCAGAACTCTCAGAACTGAGGCCTGCTCTGGGCAGCACACCATCTCTGCCCTTTTCCCTTACCTCACTGACACCTAACCTGGGAACAGGTAACCCCTGAACTGTTTTCCCCAGAGCCTCTCTTCCATCTTTGTGACAAGACAGGGTCTCAATGGTTAGCATTATAATTGATTCCCCAACCCCTAGGTCTGCTGAAGTCCTTTGAGGACATAAACTTGTGCATGGGTACAAGATCACCTGTGGTAAAGACCATCTCTGGGGGGCTTGAGTGGAGTGCTGTCAATGCAGGCTAGGGCACCAGGTGGGAGCACTGTAGGTGCTAGCTTCTGAGTGTAAGTACTTGGCACCTTTTGATCAGAACAATCTTGGTACCACTCTGCTGACATAAATTACCTTGGCTCCTCCGTGTTTGGAATAAGCAGTTCACATGCCATTTCCAATGGAGATGGGAAGGAAACTGCAGATCAAAGGGGGGCGGGAGAGGAATTTTTTTTTTACCATTTATCAAGATACGAGTTCAGGCACCTGATTTTGATAGGAACGCATTTGCAATGTGTGAGGGACTGGAGATTCTCGCAGGCAAACTGTATATCTTCCTAACTGGGATGATGGGTGGGCGAGGTATCTCGTTCTGATTTTAACATCTTGTTGTTTTATGATGATGAGCCTTGCCTCCTTCCTGAGGTCCTAGAAGCCAGGATGCTGAGGAAACTTGAGTCAAGGGGTCCTCAAACCAGTGCCAAAGCGCTCTGCTTACAGGCAGAAGTTTGTTCCTTCCATTGTGCCAAGAGTAGAGCTTCAAGGTAGAACACAGGAAACCTAGCTCCTTCTTTCCTTACCTGGGACCTGGTGACCATTCTTTGGTGCTGCATGGGTGTGTCCAGCCATTGCCCAGCAGACTGACACTTTCTGTCTCTCTCTCTGTCTCTCTCTCTCTCTGTCTCTGTGTGTGTGTGTCTCATTTTATTTATTTAAAGTATGAGCGCTCTGCTGCATATACATCCTCCTGCCTGAAGAGGGCATCAGATTCCCCTATAGATGATTGTGAGCCACCATATGGTTACTGGGGAATTGAACTCTGACCTCTGGAGGAGCAGCCAGTGCTCTTAACTGCTAAGCCATCTCACCAGCCCCTCCCAGTGGACTCTTTAACTTGCCATGGAGACAAGAAGGTCTGCCCTGATGTGTCCCTCAACCCTAGGAAAATGCTCACAGCTGCTCCATACATTCAAATCTGTGTTTAAATCTCAGAACCTGAGGCCAAGACCCCTCCTAATTCCTTCTCCAGCTCTTCACGCTGTCTCTTTTTACCTAATAACTGAGAAGAAACCCATCTCTCCCTAGTCCTGGAGAAGAACAAGAGTAAGGGAGACTGAGACAAGCCTGGGATGTGGCTGGTCCATTCTAGAGCCCAGCATTCTTCAAGTTACAGAGATGGAGCATAGGAGCAGAGGTGGGTCCCTGGGGTCCAGAGAGAGGGTGGTTATGGGAATTCAGTATGTCTCCCAGCATCCTAGAAACTGCAAAGTGGCTACAGTCTCCCTTCAACTAGCAATGCAAGGGGGTGAGAGGCAAGGAGGATTGGAAGGCCCAAAGTGCTTGGTGGTGTAGATGGTAGACCACTGAACACATTGCCATTGCCTAGAGAAGGTGACCCTCCCCCCAGGACTCACTCCAAGCCACCCAGCCTCCTCCTCATCCCACCCAGAGACCACACATAGGTCCTGCTGCTTGCTGTTTTTTATTTTCCTTGTGACAGACAGACAGAGAGCTGCACAGACAGCTGGATGGCTGAGGGGATGGTTGGGACAACATAGGCATAGGGATTGGATAGAAAGAAAACTCCACAAAAGGCAATAAATAAATAAGTACAAACGGGAAGAAGGGCAAAGGCCATGGAGGGGCAGTGAGGACATCCCTGGGCCAGTGGAGAATGCCCAGAACCGCATCGGCTGGGTCAGGAGACCAGCTTGAATGGCCTTAGGCACCTCTTTGCCTTTCTCTCTTTTTGAAGATGCAGCTGCTGGCTTGCCCTGCCACCCCTAAGCCCACTCCTGTTGCCTTCCACCTTTCTGCCCTCCCTTATGTCTCTGCCCTGGCTCCTGGCACATTCTCTACGTCCTGCCCTTCCCTCCAACATACTCCCACATCACGGGATCCTTCTTCCTCTTCAGCCATGTCCTATTCTGGGTTCTCCCTGAGTTAGAGCACTTCCACTCCAGCCTAGAACCTTCCTCAAGCTCCTCCCTTCCTACCTTCCATCTCATTCTTCACTTCCCAACTCCCTCCTTGCCTCTTTCTGCTCTCACCCTTGCCCAGCCTGGCCAGTGGGTCTCCTGCTCTGGTTGTGGCCGGGGTGACATCCAGCTGAAGTCCCAGGGCCTTGTCCTCTTAGGTCCATGAGGTAATAGCCCAGCCAGATGTTGCTGCTGCTGCTGGTATCTGAAGCCCCTGCCCGCCCAGCTCAGCATGGGCTCTGGAATGTCCCTTGGCAGCATGAGTGAGAACCCGAGTTGAAGCCCATGGCTGGGCTATGGTCCATGCCACCTAGGGGCTGCCAGGGTAGGAGCGGAGCAGCACCTTGTGACGGGTAGCAGCCTCAGCCCGACGTCGCCGCTGCTCTCCCAGGAATTCCTTGAGCCTGTTGGTGGTGAAGGTGAGTGTCTGGCGGCGCAGCTTCATCAGGTAGGCATCTTGCAGCCATGGATGGGCCAAGCAGTCCTGCAGTGAGGGCCGGCTCCTGCCAGGCAAGCCAGGGATCATGAACCAGGAAAGAAGGTCTGGGAGAAGGCAGGCTGTTCCCTCCCTCCCGCCCTTTACCAATCCTGATCTGATAGTGGGCAGCTCATGGGCTCAGTTTCCCAGTCTCTACAATAGGGGGTGATTCTGTCTTTCCCAGGGCTGTTACAATCTTTAAATGGCAGGCAATGTGACAGCTCCTACTGCGGCTGCTCTATATGGAGGAGTTGGGAGTCTTTGGCCGAGTGAAACCATGCATTCAGAGATGGGTAACACTGGAGGGTTGGCAGGCTGGGGGCCTACTCACCAGGGATGTACTGAGAGTACTTTTCTCAAGAAGAGGGTGGCACTCTGGGATGTGTTAGGGTACAACTGGAAGGCATCGAAGCGACCCCCAACAATCCGAGCCTCTGTTTCCTGGGGGTCTGGCTCATAGAATGGGGAGTACCCACTAAGCCTGTTGTGGAAGAAAGGTGAGTTGGCATCTCAGATGCCGCTCTCGTTGCCTCTACTTTGGAATGATGTTCAGTTGAAAGGCCTAAGAGATATTCATGTAGGGCATCTGGGAGGTACACAATATTCATGGGCAGTGCCACTTTGCTATTTGTTGTGTGCTGGGGAGACAGGGCATGAAGGATGAGGGGTGGGCAGAAGTGGGCTGAAATCTAGAACAGGTAGAGGGAGGGATCATGGGCAGAGAAGCACGGGGCTGGACCAGGGCCAGGCCACTCACATGATGTAGGTGAGCACACCTGCTCCCCAGATGTCCGTGGCAGAGCCAATGGGGTCTCCCTTCACCATCTCAGGAGCTGACAAGAGATAGAGGTCAAATTGACCTAGGTTCCCTATGGCAGGGGAACAGGGAGAGGCAGGCTGGGTTCGGGGGAGGGTTCTGGGGCCTTAAGGAACAGGACCATGGCCGAGTTACCACAGCATGATTAAAACCAGAACAGCAGGCCTTAGAGGTCAGTAGGTAGGACAAAAGTGAGGGTGATGTGGACCACCCACGCACTGAGTAACGGAATTCCAGAAGACCCAACATACAACTTCACAAGGTGCCCCAGACCAGCTCAGAAGCAGTACTCTCATTCACACAGAGCATGGCCAACACTAAGATTAAGAGCCTTTGAAATCAGCCTGGCTGGCTCTAATCCCAAACCTGCCCCTTCTAACTATGGGACCTTGGGCAATTTACTAAACCTGCCTGGCTCTCCATTGTCTCAGCTCTAGAGTGTGGCTTGTAGAATAACTCTAAGGAATAAGGATAATAAGTATCAGTTAGCAGGTAGCTAAAGGACTGGCTTTCTTGCTCTGTACAGTTGTAATTGATTCTCTCGTCTTTCCAGCTTTCGCAAATCCCATTGCAGTTATCTGTAACTGTCTAATTGGACAAATACTTAATGTCAGGGTGCTTCTCCTTCCTCATCTGTAAAAAGGGAGCACTATTATGCTGAACTCCGGGCTATTGTAAAGATCAATGGAAAAAAACTCTGTTCATTATTTACATAGCAGTTAATGTATATGAATGGTACATGTGTGGGTGAAGGGGGGAGCCTGGCATGCCCTTGTGGCAATTCTCCAGCCCTCCACCACGACTGGCTGCTGGTCCTCTTACCCATGAACTCCAGAGTGCCAGTGCGGTGGCCAAGCGGCTTCAGGGCCTGAGGGTTGTAGGGCTGAGCACTGCCGAAGTCCACAATCTTAAGGGCATTGTCAGCGGCCAACAGTAGGTTGTCCGGCTTGATGTCCAGGTGTAGCACATGGTGACCATGGAGGTAGTCCAGGCCTTGTAGCAGCTGCACCACATAGGTGGCCACATCATCTTCTGAATACCGGAATCTAGCGTGGCAGGGTGTGGAGTGTCACCAGAGGCAGAACAGGTGATCTTCCAGTTAGCCTTACCCCCATTTCTGCTACCCGCACCCCAGGAACACCCAGCTACCTGTCGCTGAGCCCACAGAGAAGTTCCCGGTTGCCACAGCTCTCAGCGATAAGCACAAGGTACCGAGGGGTGATGTAGGCCTCGTGCAGGGACATGAGCCGCTCGTGGTGCAGAGTGCGAAGAACCTCATATTCCTGCAGCACGCGTCGCTTGCCCTCTGCGGCATACGGCACGATCTTGGCAACGAATGTTCGGCCCGTAGCATTTTCCCGGCATGACCGCACAACGCCAAAGCGGCCCCTGTGTGTGTACAAGGGACACCACACACTCAGGGTGGACACTACCATTGTGGGAGCTAAAATGAGAAGCAGGGACCATAGGAGCAAGACTGCAGTGGGCTTCGAGTTCAGTGCTAGGAACAAAGATTCCACTCTCCTGTCCTCTATGTTCTGTGTCCCATCCTCTCCCACCTTCCCCTCCCATCCTGCTTGCCTGGCTTCTCTCTAGAAGTGTAGGGTTTTGAGGAGGGCCCTGTCAGAGTTCAGTGCTAGGAACAAAGATTCCAGCTCTCCTGTCCTCTACTTTTGGGAGAGCACATGACCTCAGTTTTCTCTTCTGTTAAAGGGGTGATGGTGACAAGGCTGTGCCTTCCTCTTACAGTTGTGAAGATTAAATGATAGCACATGTCTCGAGCTCAGAGCAGTAGCTAACTGAACTCAAATGGTTCTAAAGACCCACATCTTAGCATCTTCGTCCAAATCTAGCCAGGACAGTCTGCTCTGCTCTATGAAAGCACATCCCTTGTTACCTGTGTCCCATCCACTCTCCCACCTTCCCCTCCCCATCCTTGCTTGCCTGGCCTTCTCCTCTAGGAAGGTGTAGGGTTTCTGAGGAGGGCCCTGTCGGAGAGTGGTGCTCTCAGGTGTTGGGGAGCCAACCACCTCCTTGGCTGGGCTGAGGCTCCGCACAGTCTCCTTGGTGGGCTCAGGAGGGGGCTCAGGGCTGGGGGCTGGGGGGCTGGAGGTGCAGACACGAAGGAAGTCACCATATACAAGGAAGTTGAGGAAGGTGCTGGTTTAACCCCTTGAGGACTAGAGGTTGGGGTCAGAGTTCCAGTGTCAGGGACAAAAGACTTGGGTTCACTTGGGGTGACCAGGATACTGGGTGGGGATGGCTCTGCTTGCTGGGTGGCCAAAAGCCCCCTGTGCTTTCGTGGAGGGGTTGCGGGTGGTGGACCCACAGCCTTGAGAGAGGACAAGGCCTGGTTGGCAGACATAGAGGAAGTTGACGGGCTGAGAGTGGATGTCTGGGAGCTAGGGGAGCAAGAGTGGGGATGGGGGCCAGTGAGGTAGGAGAGTCAGGCGGTGGGGCCTTGGTTGGCCCTGAGGTAACAGGGGCATCTCGGGAGCAGCAGCTGGCTGAGCTGGAGAATCTAAGAGGAGACAAAGAAAGTCATCACCAGTGTCCTGGGAGCGAAATGAATGGGCCGAGGAGTAGAGAGGTCCTGGGTTCAGAACGACCTCCCTCCACTCCCTGACCTTGAGTGCCTCGGATGAAGACCTTCTCAGAAGGGTTGCTGAAGGGCCCCTGCCCAGCACGATTGGAACAGGCCACACGGAACCTCACAGTCACACCGGCAGGCAGCTGAGTCACATTGTAGTAACAGTCGGGGATGCCTGAGCTCACAGGGTGCCAGACAGATTCCCCTGCAGACAGCAGAGGGTTAAGGCCATAGAATGATGGCCCCAGCTCTCTATGCTATCTATAAAGGGTCCAGAGAAGATGCCTCTATTTAGAGAGGACACTGGCCTTCCCAAGCTGCTCCCCACACCTGGTCTGCCACTTGCTGCCTCCCCCTCCCCTCTATCCTGCCTTGCCCTCACCATCTACCCGCCGCTCCAGAGTGTATGTGCAAGGCGCCCGACTGTCTCCTGGTTTCCACAGCACCAGTGCTGTGTCATGGTAGGTCTGGGGTACCTCTGGAGGAGCTAGCTTTCCTGGGATGCCTGGAAGGAGAAGGAGAGTCCCCAACTGAGGATTCATCAAGCCCTCACCCACCTCCTCATCCCTGTTACATTAGCCCTGCCCCCCACTAACTCACGGGCCACAGCCACAGTACAGGAGCTGGTAATGCTGCCCAGGACATTGGTAGCTGAGCACTCATAGAGCCCAGTGTGCCGCTTGCCAGCCCGGGTATGCTCAGCAGCTGCCGTCCATCTTTGCAGGACACAATGACCACCGAGGGCTCTGACCGCAGGGACTGCTTATCTGGGGACAACAAGGCGTAGACGAGCAGCTGAGTAAATCCAGGGTTCCCTCACTTGCCCTTTATTTCCTCCTGCCTCCCTGTGGCCCAGCCTCTCCCATGCCCTTTACTAGAAGCTGCCTGTCACCGCCTCCCCTCTCTTATGGAAGATACAATCTATTTACCTTTCATCCAGGAAATGCGGGGTGCTGGGCAGGCTGCCGGTAGGCAGAGCAGAGTGGCTGCTTCCCCCTCCAACAGCACCTGGTCCTTGAGTTTGATGTGGAAGACTGGGGGGAAATCTAAAGGAAAAGAGAGACAGCTCAGGACCCTGGCTGCTTGCTGCAGAGGGAGAACGGACGCCTGTGGGCTCTGGTAGGACAAGGCCAGTGGGGAGCACAGTGAATGATTCCTCCAGGCCAAATGTAGAGGAGTAGAACCCCCTGCCCTGCGTGCCTTCAAGGATTTTCTTGTGGTAGGCATCACCAGGCCCTCAGCATACGCAGAACCATTTTCTCCCTGACTGATGACTGAGTGCTTACCTCACGTGTGTAAATCACTTAGAGCTGAGACCAGCACTAAATAAGTGCTCTATGCGCGTTTGTTAAAATAAAAACAAACACAGTTTGAAAAATGATAACAGTTAAGACTCTGCTATTTAAACTCCCTCTGGGCCACTGTGGGGCAAATGAGAAGGCAAAGAAGAAGACGCAGTGGCCTAAGCTAACATGGGCTGTGTGCAGGTCTGTGATCTAAACGTGCAGTCTTGGGGCCAGTGGGACAGACAGCTCAGCAAGTAAAGGCACCGGCGCCAAGCCTCAGGACCTGAGTTCTGTCCAACAAATCCACACAATGGAAGGAAAAAATAGACTCCTAAAAGTTATTCTCTGTCTTCCACACACATGGCATGCCATTTACACAATACATAAGTGTTTAAAAAAAAAAAAAAAAAGGCTGCAGTCCACGATGGCGCACACCTTTAATTCCAGCACTTGGCTAGAGGCAGGAGGATCTTTGAGTTTGAGGCCAGCCTGGTTTACATAGTGAATTCCAGGACAGCCAGGGCTACACAGAGAAATCCTGTCTCAAAAACAAAAAAGACTCTGCAGTCTCAAGAAAGCTGAAGCCAGCGCCTCCTATGGGCAGCCCCTGGAAGTGTGCCTCTCTGTCTCTGTCTCCTTGGGGTATAGAGGAGGCTCCTGACATTCCTGCAGGCCACTAAAAAGAGCAAGAGAGAATAGAGACTCTAAACAAGTCATGTGTCCCTTCTGAAGCTGCATTTCTAATCTGTGAATTGAGAGGCTGAGACGATCAAGCTTGGGTGGGGAGCGTCAGCTGTGAGAACTAAAGGAGACACCCAGAGTCCACGGGAAGTGCTCCCAAACATTAGCCTTTCTTGAGGTCGTTACTGTAATCTCTTTAATACACCCAGCAGAGAAGGCAGGAGCTGAACCTGGAGAAAGGGATTGTTTGAGCAAAGCAGAAAAGAGGTAAAAGGTGTCCTATTGTCATTAGCCAGGACCAGCCACAGTTGATAAAGAGGACATGGGAGGGGCTCCTTCCTGCAGGGGGAGAATGGGGTCAGAGGGCACTCACTGCTCAGCAGGGAATCAGCTGCACAGAAAAATGGAGCCCCCCCCCCAGGTGGAAAGGGATTAGCAACTCTGCATTTCTCTGCTGATGCTCTTTCCATCCCTCCACCCTCTTCCAGCCAGCTTGTGCCCCACCCCCTCCCACCAGCCATACAGCCCCACAGCCCTGACCAGGGCTTAGAAACAGTCCTCTTAACTCAGCTCAGTCAAAAGCAAGTTTAGATCCATTCTACCCCAAACTGAGCCAGGATAGAATTGGCGGCTTTTAAAGAGCATATGCACATACTGGCTTGGTGGCTTCCTCCTGAACGTCCTGCTGGCCTAGAACCGTGGCCAGCAACCCTTCAGTAATGCTTCTTTTCCAGGTAGGAGGACACCAGGTGGAATACCTCCTTCCCTGCAGCCCCAGGACATTTAAACAAGCAATTGGCTGTGGGATATTGCAGGCCTCTATCCAAGCAAAAAAGCCTGAGGCCACTTTTCTCTGAACTGCCTTGTGGGTGATGGGGTGGGGTGGGGCAGGCAGAAGTTCAGAGTTGTAAAGAACGGAATGTGCAGTCCTAGCTGGGATACAAGTTGTGTCTTGAATGCACGTGGTCTGAGACTCTGGGTGCATAAAAGCAGGATTTTGAACAGCTTTAAAACTACACAGAGATGCAGAAACCTTCCAAGAGACACAAGGCCAGCCAAACAAAGGCCTCAGTAGAGTGGCCTGGAGATGCTTCCAGACTCTGGCTGCTCCCCTTATTAGACCTGAGATTCGGACAAGCTACTCAGCATCGCTTCACTAAGCTATTTCCCCAGCGGTTAAATAGGATGCGGAGGATCATCCTTCTAAAGAATGCTGTGGTGTTAAACAAGACAGCGTTTGTGACATGCTTAATAGGACACTTGCCTTCGCTAATTAATGGCAGCTGCTACTGTAATTATCGTTGTTGTTTTCCTAACTGAGGCCTCTTCCATGACTGCCCAAGGGCCTCATGATGGTCCGTTTTCACTCAGCCCTGAGAGCAACCCAAGGCTTCTTACCTGACTCACTGGGTACATACTGGTGACCCAAGTCCTCTTGGACACTGGCGGAGAGGTTTGGCTGCGATAAGCCCTTGTCCTTGCGCAGCCTGGAAAGGCCCCACCGGTGCCGGCTTCGGCTTTCCCCTGGAGCTGAACACACCCAGACTCATGAGCTCTTGTGTAGTCTTTACCACACGGCATCTACATCCCTGTAGCTCTCAAAGTAGCACCCCCCCCAAAAAAACAAAAAACAAAAACAAAAAACCCAAATCCAAACCCAACCAAACCAAACCAGCATAAAAACCTTGTCCCTCCTCTTCCTACCCTCTGCCTCTCCACCGCCCTCTCTACCCCTGCCTGTGCCTCCCTTCCGGCTTCTGGAGCCCCCTTCTTTCAGAGCTAGCTCACTACTCCCGTTACCCGCCTAGTCCCTCCTTACCTGAGGAACCCGATGTGCCGCTGGCCTCTGAGCCCAGAGACTCAGCGGAAGGTGTGGTGGCACCAGTCTGAGAGGCCAGCTGATTGTGCGGAACACCGAGGCGTCGCAGGCTCTCCCCTTCGGAAGTAGCCCTGCGCAGCCGTCCAAACAGCGGCGTGCTGCGACCCGAGGCGCCCCCGGAGTCCTCGCTGCTGCCGCTGCGCTGCAAACGGCTGGACAGACGCTCCAGCGTGGAGCTGAGTCTCCTGCGCACCGCCAGCACCGGGGAACCCCGAGCTGAGCTGCCACCCTCGGAGCTCTCCCCGTCTCCACTACGGGACTCCCAGGCAGGGTGTCGCTGCCCGGGCGGTGTCCGTCGCAGCTTTTGCGACAGGGAGAGTGAAAGGCGACGCACAAGGCCCGGCTCTCCGGCTACCCTGAGGTCCTGCACGGAGCGGGAGCGCTCCTGCCGTCGCACCAGCTCTAGCGGCGTTCCCGCCGGGCTGGGCCGGTATATGCCATCCTCCTCCGCCCCACGGAAGGGACCGCGCTCCTCCGAGCGCGAGCGGCTCAGTAGCCTCAGGCCACGCGACAGTGGCGATTCACGACTGCGCTTGAACTTAGCCTCGAACACAGCCTCTGATTCGAGGTTCTCGATGCTGCCACTGAGGCTGCTGCCTGGCCTGGGGGCACCGTGGCGACTCGGGCTTTCTCGGCTAGTACTGGGGGAGTTCTGGCCGAAGGCACGCGCTTCTCAGAGGCTCCGGGTGGGGGGGAAGCCACCCTGGCAAACACAGCCGCATGGGGCTCTTGGGCTCTGATGGAGGCACAGCGGGGTCCTGTGGGGACAGGGTGGGACTGGACAGCTGGAGCGACTGAATGATCTGGGCATAGGGGGTGAGAGGCTGCGCTGGCATTTGCAGAGCCAAAGGGGGTTGTGCTGGTTTGGCAGCTCGGACTGGTTCTGGTTTGGGCTCTGGGACCTTTTCTGGCACAGGCTGAGGTGTTGGAGGCTGGGGAGAGTCTCTGGACGCGGCAGCGGAAGATTCCGGGGACTTGGTGACACTGGGTTTGGGGACGCTGGGCCTCGCAGGGCTCGGTGGTTGGGTCTCGCTAAGAGCAGATAAGGAGGGAGACTCCTGCAGCCTGCGAGCCCCAAGCCTGGCTACGGGTATTTCGAGGGGTGCCCCCGCGCGGCGGTGCCGACCCCGGGGTTCTGCCTCACCCTGAGAGAAGCTGCTGCTCTTTTGCAGACCCCGGGACTCGGGAGGGGGCTGGTGGTGGGGAGCAGCCTCGCTGGAGGCAGCCCGCGCCATCCTGGGATCCCGGGCACGACCACCCAGGCTCTCCAGCAGGGGTCCCCTGAGGCCGCTGACCTTGCCATCCTCCGGGCCTCCCCTCAGCAGCCTTTGACGCAGGGCCTGCAGCCTCTGGGCATACTCGCCCTCACCCAGGCCTCCCCGAGTCAGGCGGGTGGCACCCGGGCTGGGGCTTCTGCGCTGCGGCAGCTCCACGGATGCTGCCTTGTGCAGGCTCCGGCCCGGCTCCCGCGACCCGACTCGGGGCAGGGCGCTCTCAGCAGAGCTGCCTCTCCGGAGCTCTGGCCGCCTAGGGCTGGGCCCATCAGGGGACTCCTCGCCTGGAGAGGGGAGTGCCTCAGGGCTGGGGGCCTCCTGGTCCTTAGAGGGAACCCTTCCCTGTTCTTGCCAGTCCATGGCGGTGCCAGCCCCAGCTTCCAGGGTCCCCAGAGCCTCATCTTCGGTGGGGATGTCGGTGAGGGATACCCGAGAACCTGAGAACTCAGGTTGCAGGGGGCGGGGTACTGAGGGAAGTTCTTCCAACTCTTCCTCTTCCGAGTCTGAAGAGGATGAGAGTCCCCCACTCGGGGGTTGTCTTCTAGGCATGGCCACCCACACCCGCTCCGGGGGAGCCCGTAGCAGTTCCGGAATGGGGCGCAGCACCAGGTGGCACTTGTAGCTGATTTGAGAGCGCTGTAAACAAGGTTCTACAGTCAGACCAGAAAGGCCCAGAGGCTTAACTGGTTCCCAGGCCCCTTTCAACTCTGGAGAAAGATATAGCAATGGGAGGGCAGCTCAGGCAGGAATGGCGGGGGGTGGGAGTGGGGGTAGGGGGACGGGTTCACCGTTCAAAAGAAATATTGTGGGAGGAAATTAGTGTGAAAAGGACCAGAGGCAGGTCCGGGACAAACTCACCTGCCACCTCCTCCGTGTCAGAAAGAGCTTCAGGTGATCTGTGCTCACCTCTGCACCCTTTGCTTCTGTCTGCAAACCCAGGAAAGAAGGCCTGAGGGACAGCATTCTGTCAACCCAGACCTTTGTAAAAGACAAAGTCCATTGTGGGGCTTGGGACAAGAAGTCCTGGCTCCTGAGGGTCTTGCCCAGAGTCAGGCCAGAGCTAGAGCTGAGACAAATTCTTTGACTCCAAAGGAGAGGCAGGTAACAGGCAATGCCTGAGGGCAGCTTTCCTTCTGTAGTCCCCAGCTCCCGTCTGTCTCTGTGTGCATCCCAGACATTTGAAGTCCTGGTGGTCCAGACTCATAAATGCTGCCTGCAGCAGCCCACCCAGGCTCACTCTGATGCTACTTGTTTCTGGCCAGAGGAAGGAAACTCTTCAGGAGTTGCTAGCAGAATGGCTTATCTTTCTTTGGCTGACCCAGCACAGTGTTCAATGACAAGTATTTTATTTTGTAGGATGAAATGTATTATGCTCAGGACCTTGTGTGCAAGGCAAGCAGTCTGCCACTGAGCTATATGGCATCATGCAATGGCGACTGGATTTAGATGCCTTCTCAGGACTCATTTGCTGACCACCTCCTTACCAGTGCCTGCCACTGTGTTCTGGGATGCTGGGGTTTGAAAATGATAAGAACCATTCACATGAAGTTCGTAAGTGAGTGAGCCAGGCCACCCTGTCAACAGTGTGTGGAACCAACCCAGGACGGAGATGGCCACACAAAAGGGAGGGTATTAGGCCAGGACTGGTCTTATGTACCAGTAGGAACCCTGAAGAGGAATCTCTTCCCAAGGATAGGAAAAGGAGTCCAGGCTTATGCTTAGAGTCTATGCTACTCCAACTTGATCATTGACTTGGGCCTCAGTTTCCTTATCAACAAAATGGGAGTAATACTACAATCTTTTAGAGATCTACTGTGAGGCTAATAGGTCAGACTTATGTAAACCGCATATCATAGTTAACATGCACAATAAATGGAGCTGTTTGGACTAGACTCACTTTGAACCAAGGATGTTCCAGTGTCTCTTCTGCAGTAGGTCTCCTGTAAAGGAATAAGAAGTAATAATTTCTCATTCATTCATTCATGAACGGTTGAGAAAATGGGACTTCTTAAGAACTGGGGATTTGGTGCTAGAGGGATGGCTCAGTGGTTAGGAGTAAATGATGCTCTGCCAAATGATCGATCAGGTAGAATACAGCTGTCTGTAAATCCATCTGCTGGGGGTCTGATGCCTCTGGCCTCCACAGATTTCATCACTCACACGCACACAACACTCATGTGCAGACACACACATACATATAGTTAAAAAAACGATAAAAATTAGCTAAGCAGTGGTGGTACACGCCTTTAATCTCAGTATTTCCAAGGCAGAGGCAGATGGATCTCTGTGAGTTCAAGGTCAGCCTGGTCTACAGAGAGAGTTCCAGGCCAGCCAGGGCTACACAGAAACATTCTGTCTTGAAAAAAAAATCAATCCAGGGGGCTGGAGAGATGGCTCAGTGGTTAAGAACACTGGCTGTTCTTCCAGAGGTCCTGAGTTCAATTCCCAACAACCACATGGTGGCTCACAATCATCTGTAATGGGATCTTGATGCCCTTTTCTGGTGTGTCTGAAGACAGCTACAGTGTACTCATATATAATTAATAAATAAATAAGTAAGTAAAAAGTCAATCCATCAATCAATAAAAACAAATCTTTTGAATTTTTTTAAAAAAGAGTCAGGGGTTGCATACTTAAGGGCAGGGGTTTGGTAGGAGTAGGCAGGGAGTAGGCAGTCTCTGCAGTTATGGCTCTTATACTCACAGTCGATCCTGCACCAGCACTTTGATGAGGAAGCCCCGGGCCTCCCTGCTCAGACTCAGGAACGTAGTCTCCTCAAATGCCACGTTGTAGTTTCGGATATTCATGAGTGTTGTCCGGTCATTCTCCCCAACAAATGGGGAGATGCCCGTCAAACTGCAGGGGCAGAGTGGGCTATGGTAAGAGATGGGCAGGGTCTTGAGGTGAAGCACAATGCCTGTGGTGAGGGGCCAGGAACAAGTGGAGACCCAAGGTTGTGTGGACACCAGAGGCTGGGCAAATCTGGACAGGAAGCCAGAGTTTTCAGTCTTGTCCTGCTCCCACTTGAGATCCTTGGATAAGCAGAGAGGCAGCGGTGCCTTGGGAGCTGATTGCCTGTGCTTTGGAAAATAAGTTCCGTCCCTCCTCCAGTGTGGCTTTCCCATGGGGAGATGTATCCTCCTTCTAGCCCATGCTCTGGACTTTCTAGGGTCAGGTTGTTCCCTGCCAAGATGGTGTTCAACCTGCACTGGCCTTTGGATCCAGTGTGCCCACCTCTTACGGAGCTGAGACACGCCAATCTGGATAACCAGACTGGTGCATGTGAAACCCCTTAAGTATGGAAGTGAAGGGAGAGGGATGTGGACCTTGAGAGTGTTAGGGGTGGGACAATCAGGAGACTGCAGAGGGGTCCTTACCAGAGGAAGGCAACGACGCCCACGGGCCTGTGGGAAACCAGAAATACATGTGAGAGGCCAGCCCACTCCAGACGGAAATGAGTAGCTCTCTCTACCACCATACTGATAAGGATGAGTCCTCCCTGGGAAAACTGCATAGGAGTGTCTACTTCCAGTGGGAACTCAACCCAAAGTCAGGGCCATGGCAAGGTTGGCTGAGGAAGCCTGGAAGTCTGACGACCAATAAGCTTATACCACCGAGGTCTAGAAGGACTGGGTCAGCCCCAAATGATGAGAGATGAAAATCACTTGGGCAGAAGGGAAACTTTAGGAGCCATGCTACCCACTGACTGTCAGAAGAGGAAACCTAGTTTCCTGAAGCTCTTCCCAGCCAGTGAGCAAGTCCCCAACGCGACCAGCATGCCAGCATTACCAGATGTCAGTGACTCCAGACACAGGGCTCTGGTTGACAATCTCAGGGGCTACAAACTCCGGCGTGCCATACTGACAGTACTGGGGCTCCCCCGGAGTGAGTTCCTGGGCGTTCCCGAAGTCACAGATGCGTACCTGCTCTTCACCCCCTGCGCCATCCCACACCAGCAGGTTCTCCGGCTATAACCAAGGCACGGGAACTGATTAAGGATGAACACCCCATATGGTAGCCCCACCTCCTGCATGCTCGCCACACCCCTCCTCACCTTGACATCCAGGTGCAGTACATGGCTCTGATGCAGATAGCATATTCCCTCTAGTACTTGCCGCATATAGGTCCGAGTCTGTGGAAACAGGGAGGCCAGAGTCCGTGGAGTGGGGGAACACTCTGCTTGATCATCACCAGAGATGTGGCAAGAGGTCGGGCCACACCCAGGCATGGCCTTCAGACTGTTCATGAAAGCTCATCTGTGGCTCACCACACAGGATGAAGGATGCTAAGATTCAGGGTTACCATGTGCTGTTGCACAAGTTGTGCACAGTACACATACAGAGAGGATGGTGGTTTGTATTATACTAAATAGAACCATGCAGTATACAGCTTGTATAGCCATGCAGTGAGATCAAAATCTAGGAAGTTTTCATAGAATGTTTATGTTAGGAAAACCAGGAAGCAATGAGTTAGGGGCCAAAATGTGTCTGCTGTTGTTTACAGAGGACAGTACAAGTCTTGTCTTGCGGAGTAGGGAATTGTGTGGTCTATGTTCTCCACCACCAACCCTGGCCTCCTTGTGGGCACAAATGGCGTGTAAAAGACCCACCCGCCATTCTTAGAGTTCACACAGGTAAAAGATGGTACACAACCTTGCCCCTTCCACCCACTGCCCTCACCTCAGACTCACACACGGTGGGCTTCCTGGCCATGCGCTCTAGAAGCTCTTCTGTGCAGCTGTGTCATAGGTCAAGGAGTAAGGGTCAAGCACTAACTGCCCTGCTCAACCCCAGAACAGAGTCCAGCCCGTGCTCAAAGCTCCTAGGGCCCTTGTTCCCCACAAAGCACATCTGACATCGTCAGACGGGTCAGATGCTGTGTTCTACTTTCCTGGAAGTAGGTTCTATAGATAAGGAGACCTGCTTGTACTTGAACTCTCAGGCAAGTCCCTTACCCATTCATTTCTTCCTCAAAGAGTAAAATGAAGATGCCAGGTCCTCTCCTGGCTTATGAAGCATTTTATAGGTCTGGAATTATAGTAGAATCTTATTGACTACAGATAGAACCTCTTGGTCCTGTTTGAGAGTAACCCAGAGGTCCTCATAATGAAATTATCTGTCATTTTGCTGAGGTGAGGTCTGGACTTGAACAGTGAGACAGTGAGGCTGGTGTACCTCCCTGCACCAGCAGGACCAAGCCAACCGCCAGCATGGCTAGCTCAATGAGCCTTTGTTGAGCCAAAGGTTTTATACAAGAGAAAGGTGTGGCTTTCTGAAAAGAGTTCTGGTGAGTAAAGCAAGGTCTGGGGTCTCATCTGGAGCAGAGTCCTGTCAGATGGGCAGATGCAGTGCACTGTGTCCTGCGATGGAATACGGTGTTTGCTAGCTGCAGGTCCTTAGACTACACTAATTAACCTCTTTATGCCTCTTTCATCAGCCATAAAACAAGGATGAAGTTCTACCAGGTAGACATACATGAGGACTGTGTATGTGCTAATTATAAAACCCATGCAGCATTGCCAGGCACACACTAAATGCTGTGTAAACTTAAGACTTTTTTTTTTTTCTTTTTGAGACAAGGTTTCTTATGTAGTCCCTTCCTGCCCAAGAACTCTCTCTGTAGACTAGGCTGGCCTTGAATTCACAGCGATCTACTTGTCACTATCTCCTGACAACTGGAATTAAAGGCATATGCTACCATACCTGGCATAAACTTAAGTTTTGGGTTTTGGTTTGGTTTGGTTTTTTAAGGCAAAAGATCTAGAAATGCTTTTCACACCAACTATCAACAGGCCCACCTTTTTTTAAAAAAGGTGTTTGACATAGCCTGGATTGGGTTATGAAGACAAGAGTGACCATACCTTCCCAGTCCTGGGATCAGAGGCCTGTGTCTCCATGGACATTTTTATGCAGTGCTGTAAACTGAACCCAGGGCTCTGAGCGTGCTAAGTGAGTTAGATCCCCATCCCAGTTATGGCCCTAGCTCAAAGGACCACTTTGCAAAGAACAGTCTTTCATCCCCATCTCATCCCAGGATACAGCTCTGTGACAATGACAAGTCCCCTGCGTCTCTCAAAGGCTTCGTGGAAGTAGAGCACGCAGTCATGCTGGAGTCGGGCCAGCAACCGAGCCTCACGTCTTGCTGATGCTTTAGGCTTAGCCTGGCTAGGGATGAACTTGGCTGCAAACTCCAGGCCAGAGCTCCGCTCCACTACACGACGCAGGTAGGAGAAGGCACCCCTGGATGACACAGGAAAGGTAACAAGATACTGCTGTTACTACAGCGCTGACCCTCCATCCTTCCTGGCCCTCAAACCCAGCAGTCCCTCTTGGTCATTGAAACCAGCTCTTCCTCGTCCCACACCTGCCGATCTCTTGGTGGATGTCGTAGTAGTCGCTAAGTCTTCTTCCTCGGTGTTCCTCATCCTCTCCAGCCCCCTCGACCTCCATGGCTGTCTGAGCTGAGGAGGAGATAGATGTCTCCATGTTGGGAAAAGGTCAAGAAAGAGACAAGAGCAAAGACAGGCAATGTGGAACAGATTCAAAAGGCAAAGGACAGAATGCTGGTACAGGGCCTGTCTCCTCTCCCCGGAGCACTAACCCACCTGAATGCACAGACAGCTCTGCCTTGCAGGAGACTTCGCCTGCCAGGTTCCGGGCTGTACAGGTATAGACACCTCCATCCTGGCTTCCTGCACTGAGCACCACCAGGGAGCACTCGTTCTCCTCATACACGAAGCTCACATGGTTGCTCTCGGCCAGCAGAGCCTCATCCTGCAGAGGGGGGAGTCACTTGCAGCCTGAGTCTGGCTTCACTGACACCTGGGCCTAGCTATTCCTTCACACCGGACAGCTTCTTTCATCTGGGCCTGAAGGCCAAGAGCCTGCCTATTAAGCCCCGCTTCTGTCTCTACACAGTTCCTCTGACCCTGCGACCAGAATCAACTTCTCCATTTCCTCTTGTTAATAGCCAATAAGTATGTGATGGCGGCACACACTTGTAATCCCAGCACTCACTTGGGAGGCAGAGGCAGGCAGATCTCTTAGTTTGAGTCCAGCCTCATCTACAGGGCAAGTTCCAGGACTGCCAGGGCTACACAGAGAAACTCTGTCTTGGAAAAACCAAAAACCCAAACCAAACCAACCAACCAAACAAGACTCCTAACCCTTCAGTTAGCCCCCAGAGTCCGACCTCCTCCTCCTCCTAACCACACTCTGCCCAGACACCTCGAAGGCCTTCCAGGACTCTACAAACTCCCCGCCAGCTGCCTCAACCTGCATTACCCGCTGACCTTGTACCACATGATGTCCGGCAGTGGCTTCCCCTCAACTACCACAGCAAAGCGAGCGGTTTCTCCAGGCCCCACCTCTACATCTTCCATGATAGACTCAAACCGAGGTGCCTCTGCAATACACAGGAACAGGAGAGGACCAGATGTCATCAGCACAGGGCCTGCCTCCTCAAGCCCTGTCCTCATCAGCAACTCATGGAGAATACCAGGCCCTGCCTTCCCAGCTTCCCCCTCGCCTGAGGACTCCAGAGTTCCTAGCTTGGCTCTCACTGTAAATCCTAACAAGACACTTTCCAAGGCTCTGAAGCACAGTTCCTGATACAGGCTGCTTGGTGCGACCCTTAGAATTCATTTGACGGCTTTGAAATAAGGACTTTTTATACACAAAAGAAATCTGGATGTCATATCTGGCTATTCAGCCCTTCCTTTCTGCAGTAACATGAGGCAGGTGCAGTGTGGCTCAGAGCTGCCCCCTATGGGTGACTGCCCTTCTCAACACCCCACCTGGTGGCCTCAGACTGCCTGTACTTGGTGGGCCCCTGCAGGAGGAAGCTGGGGCTGTGACCTAGAATTCAGCTCCTCAAGGGCACAGCCTCTATTTCGAAGCTTCTCTCTCTGATTCTTATTTAAATTGTCTAGGAAGCCTTCTACCTTCTGGGAGATGGCAAGCCAAACAAAGAAATAAAGCACTGCCCAGATATTAACTGGACAGTCTCGGAGTGAAGTCTCCACTTAATTCTCTCGAAAACCACACAGCCACACCATCCTCTGCAAAGCAGCCTCTAGTTCTCACGGTAGAGTTAAACACACTTTGCAGTGTGCCTTGTGGAGACTGTGAATCCCAGGCCCTGTGTTCTTAGTGCATCTCGAGGACCCCAGAGGAATGAAAGTAATCAAGCCCCTAAGGGAAAGAATAGAGCAGCTGAGTATAGATTGCCACCACCATAGGGACCCGCCTGGCTTTATATAGACAACAGGAGAGGCCATTACGGGGGTAGGGAAGAGGCTGTTGTGTGACAGTCAAGAGAAGAGGTTGCCTTTCTACCTACCCTGCCTAGCTCATGGTGAAGCAGGACAGAGAAGAACGGGGCATCTGCTATAGGACCCAGGTCCCTTTTGGCTCTGGGTGATTAAGATAGTCTCTCTCCATTACCATCCATGCCAGGCTAGGATGCAGGGCTCCTAGGCCTCTCCAAGCCCCAAATTTGGCTACACTTGAAAGGGTGGACGAGTCTAGCAGATACTACAGTCTGGAGACAGTGGTGACTTAGTCAGAAATTCAGGGTAGGAACTGGACAAGAGTAAAGCTCCTGCAATGGAAACCCCATCAACACAGGGCCAGGAGGGCCCCAGCTCCTCCTCATCCCCTCTGTGGCTTCTCCATCCCTCTCAGAACTCAGTCCCCTGTCTGCTGAGGGAGGAAGCAATTTGTCAAGCTCAAAACTCTGGAGGTTTTTAAGTGAGCTTCAATGATTTTTTTTAAAGCAACAGAAAATGTCCATTTGCTCATAGATTGTCTGTGCTAAGTAAAATGTCACTGTGTTTGCTTTTGGCTGGAATTGTATCCACTCAGCAGGTAACAATATTCAGTTCAGGTGGATCTGAAGTGTAAAAGTGGCGGTTATAGATGCTGGACTTAATTAGCAACACAAAACAGTGGTTACTTAATGCACGCTATAGCCCCAGAAGCTCTGACTTCAAAGGAGAAATTCTCCCTCAAAAAGGGGGGACTTTGTTTCTGGACCTCCACATGTTAAGGTGACAACGGTGAAGTCAAAGTGGCTGTGCTGAAGGGCAGCTGGGAGGCTCAGAGCTGGGCGCAGGTGACAGACTGTGCTTGAGGGCCTTTGCATTTTAATCAACTTCTCCTTTCATACTGTTTTTGCTGAGACACTGTTTCCTTACTGATTTTAGCACACAAACTAATAGTACTCAGAGCTTTGTAGTCTGGCATGGGACTTGAACCTAGCTCCTGAACTTACAGTCTGTGACCTTGGCTCAGGTTACTTAACACTTGACAGTCTTCATCTGCAAAATGGGAATGACAAGTAGCCCCATCTCACAAGGTTGAGGCATTAAATGAGGTATGCGAAGTACTTCACAATGATCCTGGCACTTACAAGATGCTAAATACTATGCATAACGTTGTACACAATGTTGTGTAGGAGTGTGTCAGTGCTAGGAATCCAACCTAGGGCCTTGTGCTGGACAAGTTCTCTACAGTAAGTGACATTCTAGGCTCTCTTTCTTCTATTTTAAGTCTAGGCCTTGCTGAGCAGTGGTGGCACATGCCTTTAATCCCAGCACTTGGGAGGCAGAAGCAGGATGATCTCTGTGAGTTCGAGGCCAGTCTGGTCTACAAAGCGAGTTCCAGGACAGCCGGGGCTGCACAGAGAAGCCCTGCCTCAACTA
Organism: Mastomys natalensis; assembly: GCA_021653895.1. Lineage (NCBI taxonomy): Eukaryota > Metazoa > Chordata > Mammalia > Rodentia > Muridae > Mastomys > Mastomys natalensis. The sequence goes on from JAJTUV010000084.1 coordinate 1,410,376, forward strand.
GACCTCCTTCACGTGTAGCCCAGGTTGCCTCAAAATCACAATCATCCTGGCTCTGCTCCTGAGTACAGTTATAGAACACGTTACCATGCATGATCAATAAATATTAACATCACTACTGCTAATATCACTAGAATTGTGATGGCCTCAATTAGAATGACAGGCCTTAGTGGAAGGACATGGAATTGAATCTCCAGCAATGGGAACTTGCCTCAAAGGGATGAAGAAGTTGTCACTTACCTGCCAGCTCCAGGGTGACCGAGCAGGCCTTTGTGCCATGGCGGTTTCGGGCACTGCATGTAAGGGGCCCCAGGTCTCGTCGGCTCACCCGGCAGATCCGAAGACAATATTGGTCGTCATCAGGTTGACTCAGTTCATACACCCCTGTGCGCGGCTCAAGGAGGGCTCCCCGGCAGCTAAGGGAGATATGAGGAGTGCTCTTGCCAGGTGTGGTTGGGGCCGGATGATCCCAGCTAGGGGCAATGGTGAGCAAGGACTCATACCTCCTCCAGACAACCTGGGCCTCCACATGGTTAAAAGTGACGGTGACACAGGCAGGTTGGCCCTCTACCACATACACAATGTCCTGCTTGTCCAGCACCTCAGGCGCCTCTTCCAGGGGTGGGCCTGGCGGAAGAGAACACAGGCTCTGTGCTCTGTGTGTGTTCTGGCACTGGGCCATGGTACCGTTTGCACTGTCATCCCCTGCCCCTCTCCCCACTCCTGTACTCCTTTAGAGTTCCAGTTTTACAGATGGAGAAGCTGAGGTTCAGAGAAATGGAACATAGCCAGGAAGCACCCAAAGAAATAGCTGGACCACTGCCACCACTGATGGGGTGGGGTCCTGCCAAGCAACACTGTCCACACTACAGTTACTGAGTCTAGATAGCCTTTGAGCCTCCACCACTGACCCCGCCCCCACCCCCATCCACACAGCATTGGGCTCACCATGCTCTAACAGCTGTACGGGTTCCGACGGCGCTGAGGGCTTGCTGCTGCTCTTGCCGCTGGAGCTGAGGACCCGGAAGATGTGCTGGATCCCCTTCTTCAGCCCTGTGGCTGCCCACTCAGGCTCCCGAAGGCCTGTGACCAGTGCTGTCCACTGGTCCGAGCCCAACACCTGGTGCTGCACAGTGTATGTCAGGGAATCCGGATCTAGCGGAGAAATAGCAAAGACGTTCCTTGATCTCACTCCCCACTGTATGCTCAAAAGCCTGGGCCTTTTTGTGCCCCTGCCTGAGCCTTCTCTGTTCATACTTCATCCCCACCCTCTGACCTGTATGACTTTCACCTACCAATAGCCATGTCCAGACTCCTGGGTGGGTTCCATGACAATGTGACCATCCTTCCAGTCACAGCCACTACTTGTGGAGCGCCATCTGGAGGGCCTGGAACCACATCTGAAAGCCATGGGTGGAAGGTGGGAGGTGGGAGGGTGCTTTAGAGCCTCACAACTCCACAGGATCACCAACCCTTAGAGAGCTAGGCCAGAGGCTCAGCCACAGGCACAGGGACAAGGTCAACTGCTCCCTCGGGAGTGGAGAGGGAGCTGGTGTAGAGTACCCTTCCCCCAGCCTCGCCCTTAGTTGGTGCCAGTGGACACAGCTACTAGACAAGATGCTTGCCTCACCTGTGACATAGAGATGGGCATAGCAGGCTGCTTTGCCCAGCTTGTTGGCGATGACACTCTTATAGACACCAGCATGCTGAGGCCCCACAGCTGGGAACACCAGGCGATGTATGTCCCTGTCTGGGGGGGGAGGAACAGTGATACGTGACTGACTGATCAGGAGGATACTTTATGGGCCAAGCCTATGGCAGCTCAAGTCTGGCCATACATATGTTATCCACTGAAGAGAGCGGGCAAAGGGGGAAAGGACAGAGCAGCCACCAAGAGGCATGTGCTTCTTGTAGCCAAAGCTAGAACTTATTGCTTCATCATTTCACGCCTAGCCACTTGGCACCTTCTTCTTTCTCATACAGGGTTTGTCTGTGTTTGTATGTTGATGTGTCTGTGACAGCTCCCTCATTCCTGTACCTCCAAGGGGTTACAACTTCCAAGTCATTGTTCCGACACAGGTTTCTTAGTGGATCCCGCCTCAGTCTCGTCTCAGCCTAATAGCCGTTGCTTGGCCCTCATCTCCAGCAGAGACTGAGGAAAGCCCACCAGAGATCAACTAAACCAGAAACTCCAATATCCATCCCACCATCTGGCTGCAATTCCTTCCCTACTATCTGTCTATCAGGTCCCTGGACAGGTCTGGACAGGCCACGTGAGTTCTACCTCGGAGTTTGTTCGCCATGATCCTCCATTTCAGAATGTTCTCAACTCTTACCTGAAGCTTCCTTCTTTAAGACACAGCTCAGGTGCATGATCATGAAGCCCATCCTGCCATGGCCCCACCCCCTCCTTCCAGTGCCCTGATACCCTCCCTGGGTCTCCAGTGCCCTCCAGCAATGCTCATTGCTGGGTACCAGGTCCCAGTGACTTTAGAGATTCCTCCTTCTCACTTACCCGGAATCACAGCTCCTGTCCAGCTCTGCTTGTTCCACCTAGAATGCAATGCCTTGCATGCAGTAAGTGCCAAATATATGTCATATTATAAATTATAATAAGAGTGGCCTGCTCTGTGTTCATCCGATGCCAGGCACCCTAATCCTTCCAACAACACTACAAAATGATCCCCATTTACCCAGGAGGTCAGAGACATTAATTGACTTGTCCAAGGTTACACAGCTAGTAAGTGATGAAGCAATGGCTTGAACTTGAGTTCCATTTCATTCCAAAGCTCTTGCTTTGCACTCTGCTTCATCAATAATAAGGATGCTGTCGTCTGGCCGGACATGAAGAAGTGGTGGCCTGTGCTGCTCTCCTTCACATCAGGATGTCTCCAAACACTCCTGCCTTCCTTTAGCACTCATCTCACTGGGAATGACTATCAATTCATTGATCTCTGCCTACACTATTTAAAGGGGAAGAGACACCAGAGGTACACAGGTACACAGACCCAGACACAGGTACAGCGGAGACACCAACTCCAATCCTGAGCAGACATCTATTCAGGGCCTCCAATGGGGACACAGGAAGGTCTGTGACTAAGCAATGACTGCTTTGGATGCTGTACTGGTACTAGGGATGAGGTAAGGATAGAGTTGGGGGAATGGGATGTGAGTGATTAAAAACAGTCTAGCTCTCTTTTCTTCCTTCATTCCTCTCTCTCATACTTCCTTTCCTTCCCTTTTCCCTTCCCTTCCTTTTCCTTTTCTTTCCTTTGACAGGGTTTCATGTAATCCAGAGCAGCCCAGAAATCACTGTGTAGCTTAGAATGACCTTGAACTTCTGATCCTCCTTTCTCTACCTCCCAGATGCTGGCATTACAGGTGTATGCCACCATGCCCAGCATAGACAGTAGTAGAGATCAACCCAGGCCCCTAAGGATGGTAGATAAGCACCTTACCAACTGAGCTACACCCCTAGTCAGGAGTCAAGAGCAGTCCTTAAGAGATGGGCTTGGGTCAGGAGGCCTTGCTTACCTTTGAGGAAATGTCTGTACCTCTCTAAGCCTCAGTTTCCCCATCTGTAGGCAGGCATGAGAGTACCTGCCTCACAGGCCTATGGCAAGGTAAGTCTGTCCCTGCCAGGTCTTCAGGACTTGGGGTGCACCACATAGAAAGCGCCTATTAAGGGGCTGTTAGCTCTAGAAAGAGAACCATTATGAATGCAGGCAGGAGGAGCTCACATGGGAGTCATGTTCCTTCAACAACAGAACACAAGTGTTACCTTGGGAAAATAACCAGGCAAGAGGACTCCAACCCAAGTCCTGACTCTCTTTCCTATTTCCTATTTGTCAGCGACCCTGGATCAGAAAGACCCTGCACGTACAACCCTTCCACTGAGATTTCTCAGGCTTGGGGGCAGCCCTGCTTTATCAACAGTGAGAATAGAGTGATTAAAAACTGTAATAAGATTTATAATTTGCTGACCACTTGTGATCTACAGGCCCTGCTTTGGGGCAGTGGTGGCGGTGGTGGTTTGCGCTCTCGCGTGTGTGTGTGCGTGTATGTGTGTGTGTGCACGCATGCACGTGTGTGTGTGTCTGTATCTGTATATTGAGCTGATTTCATTCTGATCACAGCACAGTTGCAAATGAGGAAAGGCACTCTGGATTCTGTAACCTGCTTGCAGTCCCCATGTTGGTCAGCAGCAGGCTGTGCTGCGTGCCCAGTAAATGCTAACACAGCCATTTGAGGGTGACTCAGCAGATGGCACTGTGTGGACTCATGAAGAAACAGACTGACCTCAGAGCCTGAAAGGCTCTGTTCCCCAGACCTCTCCATCTCAAACCAGACTATGAAGAGAAGACTCTGAGAGGGTGCTAGGGGGAGGATTTAAAAAGCTGAGAGGTTGCTGGGTCTCTTCCTGGTCACATACACTGTGTCATGCGTCGGTCATCACTGCTTTGAATGCGGTGGCCATTGTGGAACCAGCTGATGGTGGGATAGGGCAGACCAGTCACTTGGCACTCCAGCATGGCCTCCTTAGCCAGTCCCACTTCCAGATCTTGCAGTGGCCTCAGGAAGTCGGGAATAGACAGCCTCTCTAGATCTCCGTGCTCTGGCTCCTCAGGGATAGACGGCATCTTCTCTAGCTTCGAGCTGTAAGAACCACATGGCTACCCAGACGTACACAGCTATACCCTCCTGGTTCAGTGTAAGGGTCCCTCAGAGGCAGTGCAGGCAGTGCCTGGGGTCCTAGGTGGTACCTGGGGCCAGAGGCGGCTGTCCGAGGCTCCTCCACATACAGCTGGGCAGAGCAGTGAGCCTGGCCATGTGTGTTGGTGCACTGACTTCATAGAGTCCCTCGTCCTCACTGCCTACCCGGGCAATGTGCAGTGAGTGTAGACCCCCATCCTGTCGAAGCCGCAAGTTGTCACCCTCATTCACAGGATGGCCTGGGGGCATAGGACATAGATGCAAGTTTACTAAGGCAGAGGGACCTGTCCTCTGGGCAAACCCTGTTGCACCCATGATGTTTTCTCAGCATATTCAGAGTAGGGAACCATACCAAAATGAGTCCAGGTAACAGAGGGAGGCGGGGTACCGCTGATCTTGCAGTCTAAGCGGGCAGCGCGGCCTTCTAGCACCTCCACATCTTCCAGCAACCGGGTGAAGAGAGGCGCCAGCGATGGCCGGACCGTCAGTCGGGCACTGCAGGTCAGTTCATCTGGGAGGAAGTGGGCAGCACTGGGTCAAAGAAGGCTGTGGAGGCCCAGACACCTAATCTCAGGTCTATTCCAGCCATAAGAGTTTGAGCTGAGCCCTACAAAGTCTCAGCATGAGGGCTGAGGCAGCGGGACAAGATTCAAAGACCAGGCCTTCCTAGGAGGCAGAGGGATCAACAAGGATGGGCAGCAGCATGCCAAGGTGGGCTGGAGACACTATGGAAGCACAGGACCTGATTAAGCTCTTACCTTACCATGTTCATTCAAGATGAAGCACAGCTTGACTCTGAGAAGGTTCGTGAAGATAAGCCCACTGCCCAGACTTTTCTCTGTGTCTGGTTCATGCCCACACTCTGTCCCACCTGTCACACACCCAGAGTGGATGCCTCTTGGTCCCACTCTATACCCCTAGCCCAGAGGTAGGTGCCCTCATCTCTGCTCTTTACAGAGAACAGGATCAGGCCAGAGATGCCATTGATAGTAACAGCAGCTGGCATCCCAGAGTTGTCAGCCTTTGACTTGTATGGGGCTTTGTTCTCTGTAGAGGTGATCTCACTAATCCTGCCAATCCCCCTGCCTGGTAGGTATTAGCACCATCCTCTTTCACAGAGGGATACAATAAAGCTCACTCAGGGGAAGTGACTTGTCCAAAGACAAGTGCTTGTCAGCTAGCAGGGCAAGAACAGAGATGCCTAAGTCAGGTTTGTTTGCTATAGCTCAGTGGACTTGCTCTGTGTTGGGTACAGGGAATGTAGGAGCATTTCTGTCCCGGGTATCATTCTAAGTCATTGCTTCTCAACCTGTGGGTTGCAACCCTCTTGGGGTCCAATGGCCCTTTCACAGGAGTCGCACATCAGATATCTACATTACAATTCATAATAGTAGCAAAATTACAGTTATGAAGTAGCAATGAAATAAATTTATGGTTGGGGGTCACGCAACATGAGGAACTAGCTTATTAAAGGGCCACAGCATTAGGAAGGTTGAGAACCAGTACTCTTAAGTGCTCATTGTTTGGGGGGCCAGAAGCCCATACTATCTCCTGGCCCTAGCAATGAAGAGTTTCATTTCCTGGACACCTATTCTGTGCCCAGCTCCTTCAGTCCCCTCCCCAGACCTGGGGACCACAGTAGCCCTAGCACCTGAGTGAGTTACCTTTGGCTGTGCTCAGCTTGCAGGTGTAGACACCACTGTCGTCCTCATGCACAGAGGTGAGCAGCAGCTTGCATTTGCGGCCATCAAAATGCATCTTGCATTTGAGCAGCGCAGGCTGCAGCAGGCGGCCACGGCACAGCCAGTCCACCTCGACGTCAGCTGGACCTGCCACCAGGCACTCAAACAGCGCCATCTCCCCGGCCCCCACGTCCACGTCCTGCAGGGGGGCCAGCACGGCCAGGGACCGGCTTTCAGGGTGTGCTGAGGGGACAGCAGCCACAGGGGGCACAGACAGAGCAGAGACACACAGGGCAAGGAAGACACACGCATACACACACACAGAGAGACAGACAGATACAGAGAGAGAGATGCATTTGGTTCCTCTGGAGACTGGGAAAGCCCATCCGCCCCAGGCAAGACAGCAAGGAGCCCCTAGACCTGGCTCTGAGATGGGAACCCACATTGAACCCCTGGGAGGGAGAAGGGATGACAGGTGAATCAGAATTAAGGGGATCCGAAACGATGGTGGCAACAACGGCGGTGGCGGCGGCGGCGGCAAAGAAGACACAGCACACTAGCTGGGTACAAACTGGACTTTATTTGAGCTACGAAATAGTGTTTCCAAACCTCCACCCCCACTATGACTCTGCTCCTGTGTTCAATCTGGCTACCTCTCTCATTCCCAGACAGAGCATGTCGGATGTGTCTATGAAGAAGGGTACCCAACTTGGTCCTAAGCTTGCCAGCAGCCAGGGCTTAATCCCAGACCTCTAGCTTTTGGTCTCTTGTGGAATAAAAAATGTTGTGCCATTTAAAACCCATTGCTGAAATGGTCAGTGTCCTGCCCCTTCCCAGAGAGCTTCCTATCCTATCTGCCCCTCTGGGCCCCTGCATCTCATGGATGCTGTGTTCTGTCATTTTATTCTGTCTTATCCCACCTCAGCTCAAAGGCTTTCTTCCCTGACTGTCACAGACACACAGACAGACAAACAGATAGACAGACAGTGGCCTGTAGCGGCATAGCACATGCACTCGCTGGATGCTCCCTATGGGGACACCGGGGGAGCTTGGCACCCCTCATGGCCGTCCCTTCCCAACATTTAGTCCTTCTGGGGGCCTCCTGGTCTGCACAGCCACACATCCACTTGGGGAAGGAGAGAGGAAAGATCCACAGGGGCCCAGTGGGTTACCCCAGGGTGCTGTACAGGCTAGGGAGGGAACGGGAGAATGGGCTAAGTCCGGGCCGGCGAGCCGGCTGGGTCTGTGGGCAGGAGGCAGTGAAACACAGCAGAGGTCCAAGAGGTGCCTGAGACAGGGGTGCAGCTCGGAGGGTAGCGGGGGCAGCGCAGGTGGCCCCCTGAGCTCACTCGCCTGTGTACAGACAAAAACCTCAGTCAGCAAGCGGCAGGTTAGTGCGGCACACATACACACACACACACACACACACACACACACACACACACACACGTATGCACACGCACGTATGCACACGCACGTACGCACACGCACGCACGCATGCACCATGTGCACACACATCACAGACCTCGCTAGGACCCCTCTGGATATGAAGCTGCCTCTACAAGGTCACTTTTGGCTCCCTATAGATCGGCACTAGGATGAAAGGCTTAGTGACTAGCCTGGTCCCTGGGATTTCTCAGGCAGAGACCCTGAGCAACAAAGGGGAGAAGTGTTCATAGCTATTAGGAGCACCCTAAAGCCTACAGAATGCTGGAAGGAATCCCAAAGAGAGACAAGCACCAAGACACAGGTTAACACAGAGAAGTGAGGCAGAACCCAATCCCAGAGAAAGAAGAGGGCAGAGGCTAAGAATTTAGAGCTCAAAGAGGTGGCAACCATAGCAACAAGAGGAATGGGGGACAGTGAGGCAGGCAAAGCCTGACAGAGGAACTGAGACTGTAGTTCTGGGGTCTAGCAGGAGCTTAGCAGTGCCTTAGGCAGCCCCTAGAGCTGGCCTTTGCCAGGCGTGAAGGAATGGTGCCCAGTGATGGGCAGGGAAGGACAATGGTGGGATAAAGGACAGAGGAGATGTTCTTAACCCTATGACATCACGTGGAAGGGAAGGTCAAATGGGTGGCCAGCCTCTGAGGGGTGACCCAGCAGCCTCCAATGGGCAGCCTAGATAGATCCTGTTATTCTTGCTGCCTGAGAGCCCTGCCGTGTGTCCCCACCTCTCCATCCTTCAGGGCTCTGTAAACCCTGGCAACCCTGATGTCCCTCCAGTGTCCCATGATGATGGTACCCTAAGAGTCCCTTCGAACGGGTCCAGCTATCAGCCACTCCCCATTGCTATCCCAACCACAACAGTTTTGCACGACAATCAAATGTGTAGGGAGAGTGGGGGAGGGGTGGGGCACAAAAGGAGGGTAAGGGAGTCGGTGAAGCACAGGCGGCACAGAGCAGGTGGTAAAGGCTTAAGGGTGTGGGAAGGGGGTGGCTGGCTGTAGGATGCAGGGCTTCCAGCTACTGCTGGGAGTTATCATGATGGACCACGGGGAAAGCAAGTCGGGGGGCCAGTCAAGTATGGAATTATTTTCTGTGTGATCTTGGGCAAGTCACTTCTTTTCTCTGGAATTTCTTCCATTTAGCCAACTACAATATAAGCAGCGGGACCCAGGGACCTCCATGGCCCTTTCAGTGTGACATCCTATAACTGAGGCTGTATGTGAGCTGTCAGTAGGATAAGGATGGAGAAAGGTGGGGATTTCATGAGTATGCAGCCTCTCACCTCGGACCTCCAGGCGGGCCTCGCACTGCCGTGCGCCATATTCGTTGACTGCCTTGCAAGTGTAGAAACCAGCATCACCCCGCTCAGCAGCCAGGATCCTCAACCGGCAGAGCCCACCCTCGGCCTCCTCTGCAAAGCGCCGCTGGTCTGGGCGCACGGGCTGCCGATTCCTCAGCCTGTCAAAGAGACAAAGCCAGAACCTGAAGCCCTTACCTGTATTCACAACCACAGAGGGTGACAGGCTGCAGAGCTGCCACCTCCCTTCCCAACTGGCTTCCTAAATCTATATGGCTGATCACTGTACCCCGGGGACCCAAAGCCAGGGTTACCCTAACTCTATTTGAATCTCTCCCATCTCAGGACCTGCTTAACCTCTAAATGATTCTTCAATGTCCCCGTCTCTTACTTCCACTTATTTGTAACAGAAACATAGATTCCCACTCCCTAAAAAGGTATGAAGAACAATCTTTAAAAAAAAATTGTAATTGCTGGGCAGTAGTGGCGCACGCCTTTAATCCCAGCACTTGGGAGGCAGAGACAGGCGGATTTCTGAGTTCAAGGCCAGCCTGGTCTACAGAGTGAGTTCCAGGACAGCCAGGGCTATACAGAGAAACCTTGTCTCGAAAAATCAACCCCCCCCAAAAAAATTATAATTACACTGGAGACCACATAATCATTTAAAAGTGAAAACCAGAACCCAAAACAGTGTAGAGGTGGGGACAATGACATGCAGAGGAATGGTCCAGCTCAGAAACAGTGTGTGGGGACTGGGTCTACCATAGGCTGGGTACAGAATGGCTTGGCTTCAAGCATCTGACAGTGTAAGGAGGATCAGCCTACTACAGGGCAAGAGGTATTACTCAAAGCTGATAGACATGAAACCACTCATTGCTCCAGCAACAGAGGAAGCCCTGGACAGGCAGGGTGATGCTGTTATAGCTGAGATGGGATCCCAAGGGAAGGTCTCTAAAATTTTGCTCCCTTCAACCAAAGCTGGCTTAGCCTGGGAAGTGGTGGAGGCGGGCACGGGGTAACACTGGTGGGTGGTACAGGTTCTTGTTACTTACCAGGAGACCACAGGCTTGGGCTCCCCCTGCACTCGGATGCTCATAATGACATCTTGACCTTCTCTTACCGATTGGTCCATGAGTGAGACCTGAAGGAGAATCCCAAAGCGTCAGGGGTGACAGAGCATAGCACCGGCTGCTGAGAGCTGGGGGACCTGGGACAGAGGTCTCTTCCACACCAGTCTGTGGCTGTCTCTGGGTAACAAGGGTTAATGGGGCAAGGTTCTGTTACGTGTAATGCTTAAGAGTGGACTCAAGAACAAGGGGGTACACATAGGAATGGTGTCCACAGAAGGCTGGGTGCCAGCCTTAGGGTCTGACCTTGAAGGTTGGGGGTGCCTTGGGAGAAGAGTCAGAGGACTCGCGATCCTGGCTGGGACCAAGCTTCATGGTGGGGGTTCGGGGCCAGGTCTCCCCAGGCTCGGGAACTCCTCTGGGGGGCTCAGGTACTCCTCATCAGAGGTGATGGGGCTGCTGAAAGGGGAGGTGGACCCGCCTGGAAGAGAGAGAGAGAGGGCATCAAGGGAAAGGATGAAGATCCGCCTGAGAATACTGCACAGAGGAGGCAGCTCCTGCAGGCCCACGTCTCCTGGTGACCATGACCACTTCCTCTCCCTGCGTCTGATTCCTTCTCTGTTAGGGCCTGCTAACTCCGACCCTGATGATACTCTACAGAGAATAGCCTGGAGCAAATGGTTTGGCCAGCAGAAGGGCCACTAATGGCTTTAGGGGCAGTCCTGACTTTTACTCAAGCAGTTAATTTATGTTACTAGCATGAAGCTCCAAAGGAGGTAGTAGAAACCTCTGGGACCCCCCATGCACACACCAGCAGGATGAAACACTGGTTTCTTAGGTGAGCTGGGCCTGGCACGGAAGGGCAGCACACACCTCAGACAAGCCCCATCCTGACCTCTGTCCCAGGCCAATGAGGCGGCAGTGTCCAGGCAGCCCTTCCCCCTCCCTTCTCAGCTTCCCCAGGGACACCTGTTGGCCCCACCCCTACAGCAGGAACCCCACATTCTCAGGAAATGGGAAAGCAGAGTTAGATTAACCATAGAAAAGAGTGGTTCAGCCTAAGAAAAGAGGAGGGGGACACCTGAGTCTGCTTTGGAGGAGGGGTGTCCCTAGGGCCCTGAAGCTCTCCCCTACAACTGGCCAGGGGCCCAGCTTCGCTGAGCTGGCGCTTATCCGACTGCCAAATACAGACATGAATCTGCCACAGCCCCCTGGCCCCTCCTCCTAGTTCCCCAACTCCAAGCCCCCAGCAGTACTGCACCCCAACTCACCCTGAGGCTTTGTACACGGACCCCGGCCTGCACCTTCCTTATGTCTCTGCCCTGGCACCAGGCCCTCTTGCCCACTGCCCACTGGCCTTAGCTCCCCAAGGAACAGGCGATCAGCCTGCCCAGCCCCACTTACTCGCTGACCCAGCAGAGGCCCCGCACTGAGCCAGCCCTGGGGAGGGGAAGTGAGCCTAGGAGGGGGGAAGAAGGAGGTGGGGGTGGCCAGCAAGAGGCTGGGCAGCAGGCAGGCGCTGGCTGGGAAGGTGGTGCCTGCTGAGACCACAGGGAGCAGCCCCTGGAGTGGTGGAGTAGGGACAGGGGAGGGGCGGAGCCCACACCAGCTGAATTTAGCCACTGCTCATTCCAAGCAGCCAGCCGTCTGCCTTTACTCTCCTTACAGCTTGGGACACTGACAAGAGCTGAGCCCATCAGAAGGGCCTGGACTCCAGGTGTGGGGACCCAAGTCCTCAGAGGGGGATACAGTAGGGTGGCACTGTACTGTGGCATTTAATATCCTTGCTTGGGCCGTAAGTGTTGACCGATACAGCATAGGAAGCACCATGCTTTGCCCAAACCAACAAGACTCCTGACCTGGGAATACATAACTAGCCAGCCTTAAACCCGAGAACAGACCACAGCCAGCTTTTTCAGACACAGAGAACCAAAGAACTGCCAGGGTTTTGACCCTCCTTCCCAGATTTGTCCCTGTCAACTTAAGGAAACTTGGTACATGGCTGCAACCTCCCAGGTCTTGCACTAGGCAAGTCCAGGAGAGCAGGCACTTCAAGACACAGGCCTGCACCCAGCTCAACCATGGGTTCTACTGGATCCCTGCTGACAAACTGCCCTTCTCCCATCAGCCCACCAGGGCTCAAAACTAGGAAACCAACGCTCACTCCTCACCGGCATCGTTTGCACCCAGTGGGTGGAAAAATAATAGAGGCCGAGGTGCCGAGCTGAGGGCACAAGTCCTTCTCCCTCCTCTATCCCCTCACTCCACCCACGGCCACATTCCCAAGCTATGACCTGTGTTCCCAGCACTGCCAGTGATGAAGAGGTGTGGGGGTCAAGAGGACAGCCCACTTTCAGGCTGGCTGTCTCAAGGTTGGGGAGGAGAGAGAAATCAGAATGGCATTTGTGGCTGGAGGCGTGGCTGCCAGCTGATACTGAGGTCATAGATACAACCCTTGGAAGAGGGGACTCCTTTCCCTCTACAGAGTTTAAATTCCTGGCTCCAGGGTCACCTCCAGGCTGGACAGTGCTGAGGCAACTCCCAAGCTAAGAAAAAGAGGGCGGGGCAAAGATTTAACTCTGATTGCCAAAGGTCTATGCGCGTTCAGAGACCCCTGGTGGCCAGTAGGGAAATAGCACTTAGGTGCTAGTCAGCCAATCAGCAGCAAGTCTAGGTCAAGTCTCTTGGCCAGATTGCTTGGCAGGCTGCAGGCACAGGCTCTAGAGGAGTATGGATGAGTGCTCTCTGAGAAAAAGAAGTGGCCTCTGTTCCACCATAAAGCCAAAGTACATCACTGAGCTGTAGAATCCTAAGTTCTGCTGCCCTCGATGGGCTAAAGCAACTTTGTAGCCATTTTTGTAACATTCCAAGCCTGATTCACCTACAAACCTAGATTTCATGGTGGGAGAGAACACCGCAAGGACACAGCGTGCGTTTTCTCCCAAACGTTCCCATTAAAGGACCACTCCTTCACATTTGACCCAGCTCTCTATGAGCTGACTCTCTTCATATAGCTGTCCTTTGGACAGTTCTTTCAGGCCAGTATCATTCAATAAGAACTGGCCACAAGCAGGAATGCCTCCAGACCAGTCCATCCAGTCAGACCTAACATCCCAGCTGTCTGTAGACTCTTCACTACAGACACAGCTTCTTCTGCCACCCAGTATCTAGCACACGGATGGTATCACCCAAGGCCCTCTACATCAGGAGCATGTGAGAGATGCTTGAACCATCCACATGGGTCCCACTTGGGGCTTATTTTGAAATACAGATTCTTAGACCTTAGACGGTCTACAGAATTGATTTTCTGAAGTGAGGAGTCAAAAACTGTAATTTTTTTTTTCAAAAGCACTCTAGAGATTCCTAGGCACATGAAAGTTTTGAGAGCTAGGCAATCCTCAGGGGAGGAGAAGAACTCTATGAGGTGATTTCACTGAGTCTCACTGCTCTTGGCCATTCCACTTCACAGCAGGGCTGTAAATCTATAAGTCTAGTTCTACAGCCCTTGTGTTTCCAGTTACAACAGCCAGCCTCCCAATTTGTGCTAGATCTTTAACTCCACGCCAGTGATTTCAAACATTTGTTTTTTTCAAACCTCTTCTTATGTGGTTGGGCTTTTTTTGTTGTTGTTGTTATTGTTAGGTTTTTGAGACAGTGTATCTCTGTGTAGCCCTGGCTATCCTGGAACTCAATCTGTAGACCAGGCTGGACTTGAACTCAGAGATCTGCCTGCCTCTGCCTCCTGAGTGTAGAGATTAAAAGTGTGCACCACCACTGCCTAGCTCGGTTAGTTGGTTTTCAAAGTTTGCTGAGCACTGGAATCACCTGGAGAGTTCCTTGGGCTATGGTTGTTTGGGTCCATCCCCCATAGTCTCTGATTTATGGTCTGAACTTGGGCTGACTGTCTGTTTGAGTCATTTGTTTCTCAGTACTCGGACTGAATTTAGGGTCTTGCACATTCTATGGAGACATTTCACTGAGCTAGGCTGCTGCTTCTTCTTCTTCTTCTTCTTCTTCTTCTTCTTCTTCTTCTTTCTTCTCTTAATTTTGAGACAAAGTCTCATTATGTCTCCTAGGGTGGCCTTGAACTCACTCTGTATCCCTGGTAAGTTATGATCTCAGCCTTCACAGTAGCTAGAATTACAGGTTGGGTCACCAGGTAGAGCAAAGGTCTATGTATCTAGCATATTCTCAGGGGGTGCTGATGCTTTTGAGGGCTCAGGGAACCACATCTCTATGGTTTCTGCTGCCATCCCAACCTCCCCCTCAGACAGAGTCTTATTACTCTGTGTGTCATCCCCAGTGTCCACGGGAGCTCCCATGGCTTGAACCCCTTGAACAATGCTTCTCTCCTTCCTCTCTCCTCATCTCCAAGTCCTGTGGTCCACACACCCCCACCCCCAATCTATTTAGCAGTGTCTCCAGACATGGCTTTGAGGGCCAGGGAGTGGAAAAGACAGTCGTGTAGTTAGGGACTTTGGCTTGATAAGAAAGAGTAGCCAGACACACTTGGGTAGAATAGGGAGCAGGTCAGAGGACGAGTGACAAGGGAGGAGCCAATGAAGGCCATATATATTGGTGACTCTTGGCTCTGGAAATGAGGGAAGATGTGGTATTTAAATTAGAGCTTGTTTTAGAGAAACTAAGGCAAACAAACTATGTGAGGTAGAAAGTGTAGGCTGCTCAGAGGCCTGCAGACTATTTAGGAACTGAACATGGGTGACAAACTAAAAAAGGGACAACTGGGCTATGGTGGCACACACCTTTAATCCCAGCACTTGAGAGGCAGAGGCAGGCAGGTCTCTATGAGTTAGAGGCTAGCCTGATCTATAGAGTGTGTTCTAGGGCAGCTAGGGCTACACAGAGAAGCCGCTAGGAGAGAGAGAAGGAGAGAAGAGAGAGAGAGAGAGAGAGAGAGAGAAGAGAGAGAACCATGTGAAGCCTGGAATATCCCAGAGAGACCTATGCTCTATTTGTGTAGAAGGTGGAGGCCCACTGAAGGACTGGCCTTTGCCCTGAAGGCCAAAGAGAACCCCATATGGTTTGTGGGGAAGGAAGAATGGACGGGGATTAGCTAGCACTTCCATGTGACCAGGCCTTTGCCTTTGCCCTCCATTGTGCTGCCTTGGTAGGTCCCACACAGGCCCTTTTTGAAATGGCTGCCACAGTGTTCTCCAGAGAAGTGAGGGGAAGGAGGGGTGGGCTTAAAGGTGGGACTTGTCTCAGTGTGTTGCGCATCGATCTCCCCAGAACTCCCTGGGGCAAGAAGAAACAAAATTGAAACACTGAGAATTGTTTCAATTTTAGTTCCAAATGTATGAAACGCTGGTGAGAATTTCACTTGGTCAGCCTGGCCCAGCTGGGCAAGTGTTGAATTTCTCACATATGACTATGCTGGAAAGCTGTTTGTATTCATACTAAATTAGGTGACAGTCTTCTGGGTGACAGATAAGCTCCATTCTAAGTGGCAGCCTTGGGGAGTCAGTCCACAGGTACCCCTGATGCTGACAGTTGGGAATAGGGAGGGAGGGGTGAATCTGATTGAGAAGACCATGGTACTTTTCTTCCTCAAATGTCCAGATCCCAGTGAAATGGATAACAGGGACTGTGTGGTATTCCATCAGTGGTCACTGTCATTGCTAGGGAGGAACCTGGAACCATGCATTTGGTGGCCTAGATCCCAGACCAAGAGAAGAGGGTAGAGGTTGGTGACACATTTTTCTTCTTTTCCTTTTGCATTCATGTTGTCCAATAAATAATCTCTTTCCTAACAAGGTAATGGAGATCTTAAATATAAGACTAAGAGAAGTCACAATGAATGCACTCTCCTGGTCCAAATATTGGAGGGCAATTCTCCATCCTCTTATAACCTCACCAATCTGACCGATTACATAGCTCATCCATTAAGATGATGCTTACATGACAGACCAAAAGAAAGAGGAGGAGGAGGAGAAGGAGGAGGAGAGATGGGGGTAAGAGAGAGAGAGAAAGAGACAGAGACAGAGAGGACAGAGAGACAGAGAAACAGAGAGACAGAGAGAGGACAAAAATGAAAAGGAAATGAGGCCAGCTAAGGGCCAAGATCGTGGCTGGTTCAAACACATGAGGCATGGGATGGAGGATGGAGCACTGTGGGATAGAGGATGGAGCACTCTGAGCCTCCTTCCTCCACCTCCTCCTGCCAGAGTTTACAGTGGAAAGGACTTAAGAGAATCAGGAAACAGGACCAGGGTAACACAGGACAGAGATGGAGAGTCAGGAGAGGAGACTCCTCCCCAAATCTGGCTTCTCATAGAGACCTGGACAATCTCCTCCCTAGAGTCTCGGGGAATACCTTAGCCCCAGTCTCTTCAGAGTAGCAGGGAAGAGGTAGCACAGTGCAGTGGTTAGGGATGTTCTGCCAACAGCTGCCCTAGCTCAGCATCTTACTGAGGTGAGAGGAATTAGCAGCTGAGACCATTAACACACATGACAAATAACAGACATTATACAAACACCGAAGTTCCTAATGGGACTAGCCACACTTGCTAGATGCTGTGTGCAACTGGTGTACCATGCTGCATAGTACAAACCCAGATCACTTCCCTGGTCATGTGAAGGTGTGGTGGTCAGTGCTGTGCCATGGAACACTTTGCTAACACTCCCTGGTCTCAGTTACCTTATTAGTGAGTGATAGGGACACAACAACAGAAGCTACTTCAAAGAGCTGGGTTAAATGTTACTTATGTGATCAGTGGTGGGCCTAGTACATAGGAAGCACTCAGCAAACACCAAAGAGTTGTTACTTTTATCCCAGACTCACACTAATTTGTTTGGAAATAAGCAATTTCCATTACCATATCACTTAGTACTAATAACATTCCCAGGCTGCTAGCCTGGCCTGGCTATGAATCATGTTCTTTTTTCCCCATTTGTAAGATAAGTGCATCAGATGCATGTGTGACACACTTATATATCTCCGTCCATTCAGACATATACACCATGCACACGTACAGGACTCAACAGAGCCCAAGGAGAGAGACATGAAAAGATTTTGGGGAGAAAAAAGTACATGGTATTCTGCAAACAGAAGCAAACGCTCAGAGACAGGGTGCTTGGCATCAGTAGGTACTCAACAGAGGCTTGTGGGACGGATGTGACAGCTACCAGAAGCTTCACCTTTGTTAAGCACTCACCTCACACTCCAGGGACCCCCCCCCCATCTATACCCCACTTAAGCTTATTCAGTGGGTGAAATTGACTCAGGGCTCAGGCAAGACTGCCTTCATGTGGCCAATGGCTGTATTCTCTGGTTGCCTGGGTCCTGGTTACTGTCGTTCTCAACCAAGAATCAACACCTGTGGGTTTTCAAAAGCAAGCCCTGATGGGGTGGCTACTGGGCATCCAACTCGGTTTCCATGGCCCTCGGTGTAAGGGCGGGGAGGCAGTAAGAAGAGTCAGTGGCTCAATAGAGTTCTCTTCTCACAAGACAGTGCCATTTCCTTCCACATCCTCCCTGTACCTCCACAGCTGGACAACCCCATCATCACTACCTATGGACATGTGGTCTGGGACCCCCTCTATTGGCAATGTCTTTGCCATCACTGGTCCTGCCTGCTCCAGCTACTCTCTGGGCCCTGTGGCCTCCATCCAACCACTTTAGACCAAACAGTGCCTTGTAGGGTAAGAAAGTCAGCTTGCTCCACAACCAGTGCAGAGTCTGGACCTGCCTGCCAGCCTCTTGGGTCCTGGAGCCAGTCTGACTTATGGGGCCTGCTGTGATGCTTGGTATAGCCCAATGACACAATGAAAGTTTTCTGGCTGCCCAGGATGAAGCAGGCACAGAGATGCCATGATGAGCGAGGACTCAGGGGCTGGAGGGCACAGAGGGTCTAGACGGAGGGCTCTGGAAGAACAGGAGTGGAATCCCCAAGGCACAGAGAGTATGAAGGAAAGGGCAGGGAAGGACATGGCACTTTCCAGATCCTCAGGGAAAGCTGAGCTCATGTGCACAGCATCACCCTCAAACGCTAACAACTAACATTCGTCTACAGCTTTACAGTCCATAAAGCTCATTCGCACGTTCACTTCCATCCGTGAGGACGGTATAATTATCTCTGGTTTACAAATGAGGGAACTGACGCTCGGGAGGTTCAACGTGGCAAACACAGAACTTCCAGTCAAGTGCTGACAGCTGCCGTGCCCCAAGCTGCTTTCCAAACCTTAAATGGCTCCCAGGTGGCCACCAGCCAGGATTGGGGCACTTCATACCCTGCCCCTTGGCAGCTCTCAGCCCAAGCCAGGTATTGACTAGAGTTCTGGAGCCAGGCCTGGGGCCCCTAGGAAAGCTGGGAGCTGAGTCAGAGGCCAGATCCCAGAGGCGATGGAAGGGATGGAAGCAGAAAGCGGACCGGTGGACATGATTCAGCGTAGTGGGAGAGTGAGGAGAGAGGAGAAAGCCTCGGACAGCTCCAAGAAGGGATGTGGAATGAAGGAAAAAGACCACAAGCCAGACATGCCACCAAAGGAGCTAACACAGCCCAAAGGCTGATACCAGAGCCCACCAAGAACTCCCAAACTGGGAATGCGTTAAGGGCTGAAGCTCTGGCATCTGCATTCATGGGCTCCAACCTTGTCTCTGCAACACTGAATGGAAGAAAGACAGAACATGAGATGAGATTCCCAGCCTCCTCCAGGGCCCTGAAGCTTCAGATCAAGCATCCCAGAACACAGTTCTTTGAGCTCTGGCCTCCTAGAGGCTTTGCACACCCATTTGGAAACATCCATTTGGTAACATCTGTGGGTTTCACCATCATCTTTTCCTGCTTCAACATCCTGCCCACCCCTCCTCTCCCCACTACCCAAGATCAGCACATTGTTAGATATAACCACCTAAATGAGTAGAACTGCCATGCACGTGGATACTGGTCCAGCCCTGCCTGTACCAGAGAGATACTGCCTGGGCTGAAACTCAAAGGAAGTAGTCTGGCACCAAGTGAGGGCCTTTGTAAAGAATAGACAGGACAGCCTCAGCATGGCCGACACAGAGTATTCTCAGTGCTGCCCCTGTAGGGCCAGAGATCCAATGGGAATGGATACAGCACTTGAACTCCCTTTGTTACTTTCTATTTTCTTCTTGTCCTGGGACAAAATGGATATCAGAAGCTCTTGGTGCCTCTTAAATCCCTTGAACAAAGTCATTCTTTTTCTCATAGACTCAAAGACCATTGGCTTTTCCACCAGACCGCACTCAGACACGTAATAGCAGTGGTTCTCAACCTGTGGGTCTTGACCCCTTTGGGGTTTAAGTGGCTCTTTTACAGGGTTGCCTAAGACCATCAGAAAACAGATATTTACGTTATGATTCATAACAGTAGCAAATTACGATTTTGAAGTAGCAACAAAAATAATATTGGGGGCGCCACTACATCATGAGGTGTGTATTAAAGAGTGGCGACATCAGGAAGGCTGAGAGCCACTGCTCTCTAGGATGTGCAAACGTGTAATTTTGCCAACTTCATGGATTTTTCTGGATGAGAGTATTCCTGCTCTGAGACCAGGATCACTTAAACTGCTTCCCCCAGAGAGTCGGACCCAGCACAAGGGAGGACTGTGCACACTGGGAAGCCAAGACTTGGAACCCACACCCTCACATTCACCAGGAAGAATCCACAGCTCACCCCAACCAGGACCCCTCTGGAAGGCTCCCTACCAGGTCTCACGGCCAGTGAGGAAGCACAGCTAGCCTGGCCCAGTTCGTTGGTGGCAGTGGCTGTGTAGCTCCCAGCATCAGTGCCTGGGCCTCCCTGAGCAGCAGTGTGTGCCGCTCCCCTTCAGCCCGGATGAGAAGACGACCTTCGCTGTGCAACACTGACCCGTCCTTTTCCCAGGACACTGTGGGGAAGGAGGAAAAGCCAATTTGTCATGACCACAGAGGGTTTGCTGGGAACTCTCGTCCTTGCCCCTACCCCACAGAAGCACAACTTATTGTTTTTCCAAAAAACTCGAATAGTTTTTTATATAATTTTTAAATTGAGACAGAGTCTCGTGTAGCCCAGGTTCACTATGTAGCTGGGGTTAAGGATGCTCCGCTGTATCGTGCAGTGCTGTAGGGCCAACTCAGAACCATGTGTGTGCCAGGCAAGCACTTTGCCAACAAAGTACATCTTCAGCCTTCTTCCTTTTGGGGAATTTTGAGAAATTTGTCCTCACTCGAGAAACTAGGCTGCCTTACTCCTGAGCCTCAGAGGTAGGGGACAATCTTCCAGAATATACCAGAGCCAGGGCAGCCCCATAGTCTGACAATTTTCCTTTTCCCTACCATGCAGTAAGAGGATTCCAGGAAACCTATCCCGTCACCATACCACATGCTCCCCACCACAACCTGCCAGCCTCCGGCTTCCCCTGCGGCTCACCTTGGGGTGGGGGGTTGGCGGTGATGATACACTTAAGTAACACGTCAGCTCCTGGCGCCACCACCATGTTCTGCAGGGGTATCTCAAACACTGGTGCTTCCAGGGGCTCTTCCCCAGCAGAAACATAGGAGTCGTCCGAGGACTCTGCCAGACACAAGAGCAGAGGTAGAGAGGATAAGGGGACATGAGACTTGAGGTGGCATTGGGGAGACATTTGTGGGGAGAGGGGATGTTGGCAGTACAGAATCCTAGAGAACCAAAACCCAGCATGAGGAGTTTCTGAAAGGCAGGGTTTGAGGGAAACAAAGGCCTCTCTCTCTCTCTTGAATGTCCTGAGACAAAGGAAGGGGAAGTCAGAGCAAAGGTTCTTAATCAGAACAGCGTGGCAGAGACAACACTTCACTCCCAGTTCCTGCTGGCACCGGAGGGCAGTGGCGTATGCAGTGGGTGTCTTTGCATGAACTGGCCATTTTATATGTCCTGGCAGATCTTTGAAAGTACTCTAGGGGCCACGAGATGGTGTAAGCACCAAAGGGCAGAGAACAAGCTACTAGCCACCTATGACCTAAACAGCAATACTAAGTTCACAGGGAAATGTGGTGGCTGGGATAGGCAGATAGTAAACATGTAAGGCCACCAGATTTCCCGAGGAGGCAGTGGTAGAGAGATCAGATAGTCTAGGAAGATCAGCTTTGATTCTGTCCCTTCAGCAGACAGTAACACTATATTTCACTGAGAAAAGAGTACTAGCAATACACAAGGAAATAAGCTATGGTGCCTGCTTATAGGTACTACACACAGAGAGATAAAGGCCATACTGTTGTAGATCTCTCTAGGTATCTTTTAAATGGATGCTGGAGGTTGAGCTCGGAGCCTCGTGCATACTGGACAAATGCCTCACTGTCCTATGGATGATGAGCAGTGTCACCCACAGAATCCTACTGTCCCTAACCCCCTGCTGCTTTCCCCCAGTGTGCCCCAGTACCTGCATTATTGCCCTTACCACCTTGTTTCATCTATGTGTCAGCACCTCAGAATCTTTAGACATGTATAGGCTACATACCACAATGACTGTGTTCCCACAAGTGTTCCAGATGTGTCAAATAGACCCATAGAGATGTTACCACTGACCTCTCCCTCCCTCCAGCTTGGTGTTTTCTACCTCTACCATTGTATCAACTAGATAATGGACAATGTAGGCAGCCCAAGGGCAGTGAGAACCCCAGGTTGGCGGTCTTCTTAACTATATCACCCTCGACAAATGAGACCATCTCTCTGAGCCTCAGCTTTGTTATGGGGAAGATGGCAGGATAGCATTTGGTGCTTTGTACAGCTGGCCTACAGACAGAGAGGAGGTAACATAGATGAAACAAGGTAGTAAGGGCAATAACGCAGGTACTGGGACACACTGGGGAAAAGCAGCAGTGAGTTAGGGACAGTAGGCTTCTGTGGGTGACGCTGCTCATCGTCCATAGGACAGTGAGGCAGGACGCAAGGATGGGACAGGGGAGGCTAGAAGGTGAGTGTGGCTCACAGTGTGGCCACAAAGGGGTAAGGAAACCATGCTGGAACTGGGACGTGGGGGGTGACAGAGTAAAGGGTTAGAGAAGCTTCCAGTTTTTTTTTTTTTTTTTCAAGAATTTTAGAATGCCTGTTCTCACAAATGGACGGGGTGGGGTGGGGACATGAGAACGCCTTAGGTTCCAGCCAGCGCCTCCTCCAGCTGTTGGTCCTTGACCCCACTGCCTAGCAGGCCACTGGACCAGGGAGGACCTACAGCAGACACCCGGGCTTTGCTCACTAAGCACATTCACATCGCGCCTCAGCAGTAGCCGATGCTAACTTGTAGGTACCTTTACTCCAATCCCTGCCCGTGTCAAAGCTAGAAGCAAACCGACTTCAGCCTGCAAGCAGTCTCGCTGTTCCCTGAGCTCTCTCAACTGGCGTCAGGGGACATTCTCAGCCCTTCCTGTGCTCTTACCGAGCTCAGGGGAAGTAGGCCGAGCACGGCGACCTTTGCCTTGGCTGCGGGTCCCTCTGCGGTCCCAGGGCCCCCAGGGTCCATCCTCCTCAGGTCCTCTGCGAAGCCTCTTCTCAGCCTCAGGTCCCACTCTGTTCTTCTCCAAGGTTTGGGGCAGAACAGAGTCTTCCACTCCCGGAGTGGCCCAGGGCAGAAAGCGAACCGCTTGTGCAGGAGGTTCCCGTTTGCGACCGGAGGGAGCTTTTGTCCTGCTCTCCGGGGTATCCGCGGTGAAGGGCGGCACAGGGCTCCTGCACTCCTGGATGGCTCTGCTCCTGGTTAACGGGAATTGGTCCCGACGCTTGATCTCCTGCTGCGGACCTTCCCCCGGTTCAGTCCTGCCCAGCGGTCCTCTGCTTCGGGGCCTCCCAGGCTCGTCCCCAGATTTGCCCGCGCCACTGGGAGGAGGCGACTGGGTGGCAGCAGGGCTCACAGCCCGTGAGGTCTTGGGTGTGGAAGGCCGAGAGAAGAGTGGGGGCTCGCTGGGGTCCCGAGGGGATGGGGCGCGCTGCAGCGTGGCACGCAGGGACTCGTGCGAACGCACCAGCTCCTCTCGCGACGTAGATCGGCGGATGCGACCCAGCTCCTGGGCGAAGCGGAGCTCGAGGTCCGAAGCTGCACTCCGTTGTCGCGTGCGCTCGTCCAGCGAGGCCGCCTTTTGCTGGAACAGGCGACGCCGTTCTGCCACACTGCCCCGAGGTGACCGCAGCTCCTCCTGCGAGGCCCCAGGTGTGCCCCACGCCGCGCCTCCCTCGGACTTCGGCTGCTCCAGCGAGCGAGCTTTGCGCAGGGGCACCCAGGGCCGCAGGGGCGCTGGCGGCGAGTCGCTGCGCTCCAGGCTGCGACGCCGCTCTTCGAAGAACTGCAGCTTGTCCAGGATGCGGGAGCCTGCGCGCACCAGCCGGGGCGAGCGGCCCAGTGCTGACAGGCGACCCGAAGCCTCGCTCAGTGGTGTCTGGGGCCGGGACTCCACCGTGCCCGCCAACGACGGCCCTGATGACTTAGGTTTTTTCCCTCGCTTCTCTTCGGTGGTGGTGATGTCCTCAGGCAGCGAGGGCTCCTGAGCACGCCGATGGGGCGAAGTGGGAGTAGCTGGGGGCTGGGCACTAGGTCCTGGCAGAGCCCTCTTTCCCACCCGAGGAGATGGTGGGGGAAGCAGAGCGGACTTGGAGGGAGGTGGAAGGGCAGGGCGTGGACGAAGGGCATCACTGGCTGGTTGAGGCTGAAGGTCAGGCTCCTCTCTGCGCAATCCACTCGGAGGAATGCTGCTGCAGAACCAAGGCCGAGAGGGGTGGAGGACTCAGGGGGCCTTTCCTCCTAGACCCCTAGCTTGTGAGAGGGATTGAGCAGTGGGGCATGCTGGGCAGGCTTGGGGTGACAAGGGCCAGATTTTCCTGCACCCCCCCCCCAAGAGCACAGCCAGAGCAGGTGCTGGGGAGAGGCCAGCGGCTCAGGCACCAGAAGACTGGGCTATTGGCTAGGTCCAAATACAGACTCAGCCCCAGGGGTTCTGGCCAGCCCCCTCCCCCAGCCCTGGAAGCTGGGGCACAGCAAGTACTGAGCTTGAGGGAGAGAAAGGAATGGCAGTGAGGAGGACCCAGAGATGAGATGACAAGGGAAAACACAAGGGCTGGATGGGGAGGGGCTCCTCTCAGGAATGTG
Organism: Mastomys natalensis; assembly: GCA_021653895.1. Lineage (NCBI taxonomy): Eukaryota > Metazoa > Chordata > Mammalia > Rodentia > Muridae > Mastomys > Mastomys natalensis. Next base: position 1,434,654 of record JAJTUV010000084.1, read on the forward strand.
CCTCCTACTCATTCCTGCCCCAAGCTGGTCCCCACAGGAGCCCTACACTGTCTGGACAGGATACTTGTCCTTCACAGTGAGCAACTGCCTTCTCACTAGGCAGAGCCTTTAGGGAGCAGTCTCTTATCCCTGTGGTGACCTAAGTCCATTCTGTAACACCAGCATCCATAGGTTCTCGATGGATACTGCATATGGCACCTGGGATCTCTGGGAATGGAATATCCAGACTCCCATACCTCTTGATCAGTTTACTCATAGTATAGGCTTCTGTCTACCCCTCACTGGGGAAAAATCTGAGCCCTTGAAAAGCACGGCAGTCCTCCATCAGAATTAGCCCTCTCAGAAATAACTACCAAGTGGGACTGAACAAAGAGTGTGGGAGACGAGTGTAGAAGCCTGTCAACCTCAAGTACCTTCTCCTCAAATGGCGTTTTGATGCCCAGGAGCCTCCGTTTCCCCTATCTGGATGGGGAAAGGGCATGTTACACAGGAAGATGGGCAAGAAAAGTATCTGAGAGCTGTTATCATACCTGACATATTAGAGAGAGCAGAAAATTTACAAGCATGCTCATGGAATACTTAGTGTGTGCCAGGCATGAATTAAGGCTTCACTTGCATTGAGCTTTAAAAAAAAAAACTCCTTACAGAAGTCCGTCAACAGAACAATTGATACTGTCCCATTCACAGATAAATCAAGTTGAGGTTGGTTCAAGGAGGTCCAGTGCCCTCCCAAGATGGCAGCTAGGACTTGGTGCTAGGGACGGAACACAGATAGCCTGATCCCTATGTCTTTGTTCCTGCCCAACTGTCTCGGTTTCTGGGAACATAGAAAGAAGAAATAGTACAGTGCCATCCAGGAGCCTAAGTTCTTTGGCTGCTTCAATGTAAGGATATTTTAGACTACCTGAGTCACCACCCACTCTATAGACCCACCCCTGCCTGGAAGAGGAGGAAGGGGTAAGGGCAGGATGCCAGCAAGGAGGCAGTCTATGAGGGAGGTGCGGGGGAAGGGAGGCAAAAGTCCTTAAGGAATGATCTCTGAGAACTGGGTGAGGCCTGAAGAGAAATTGGGGACAGCAGAGGAGACCTCTTGCTGGTAGCTCCTAGCTCCAGGCCAGACTGTACCATAGATATCACTAAGGAAATGGGTTCCTCTGAAGTTGCCATAGCAACTCCAGGCTCAGGCTGGGGCCTGGGAAAGAAAGGCAGAGAAGGAGTGCCTGATAACGGCAATAAGATAAGCAAAGGCGCTCCGGAGGCCCCGGCCCTGACCTAGGCCTCTAGCCTGCCCTTCACTAAACACTCCAGGCACCCTCTTAAACAACCCACTAGGGCATCTTGCTTAAACTCCATATGTCCACCCGACACCCACACCCATCACAAATCAAGCCCCTTTTCAGTTCCCCAAATACCCATCACATCTATCATCAGCCAATCCCCACTTCTGACATAACAACCCCCAATTTCTGCCATCCCCCAAATCTCCAAAAATGGCTTCAACACCTCTACATGTCATCCATCCCCTTACCACATCGCCATGGACCCAACCTCAGGTGTGGTCCATGAGATCCTCACATCCCCCATCACTGCTACTCCAACCCTCCCTCTCCACCCCAGCTCCCTATTTCCACCCTCTCCTCATTTCTCAGCCCCTGCCTCCCCACAGCCCACATCCTCCGCAGGCCCCTTGTCCCAGCTGCCCCTGACCATCTCGCTCTCTTCTCTCTCCTGGGTGCTGTCTCGTTCCCCTGCTCTCTCCTGCTCTCCCGGGAGCTGCCGTGCAGAAAGGTTCTGTTCCTCCCAGAAAAAGGCCCACATGGGAACAGGAATGTGCAGGGAGAGGAAAAGGCAGCAGCTGCTGAGACAGCAGGCACGGAGGGGGCCTCTGAGGGAGGGGGGGATCCTAGGACAACTGGAGCCTACATGGGCGAGTCAGGAGAGGGGCCCTGGCAAACTGGAGCTCTTAGAGGAGACGTGGAAGGGACAGAGGGGGTCCACAAGACCACGAAGATCACACTGTGAGCCAGCACAGGTGGGAGCAGGAGGCCGTGGGTGGGAGTGGTGTGGGAGAGAGTGTAGCCAAGGCTAGGCGTGGAAGCGGTGGGGAATGGAGTACACAGAGATGGATGAGGCAGAGAAGACTGGGGTGGAGGCTGGCAGAGCGGTGATGGGGCCGCACAGGACAGCATGGTGAGATGAGACAGTGTGATCCCAGGCGAGGGGGGCAATTACTTACACGTGGATTGAGAGCGCCCGTCCTCTGTACAGACTGAACGCGCTGCCATACAGGTCACTGGCCACCGAAAGGCTATCCTCTGACCCCCAGCTTGCGCCCACCAGATTAGCTCGCGATGCCCGCACCAGCGGCTCCACCCCCAGGTGCCGTGGCCCGGCCCCGGTTGTCTGTGCTTGCCTTGGGCTGCTTGGGAGGGGGCGGGTGCCACCCCCGCTGCCCGCTTCCTGCTCCAGGACCGTCTGCCCGCTGCCCCACCAGCTCACTTGCTCCTCTGAGGTGCCTGTCACGGAGGTCGGGGGTGTGTCCAGGGAGGTGCCCACCAGGGTGTCAGAGCCCCCTAAAGAAAGGAGCACAGTGAGGCAGAGGCACCCTTTGTAGAAAGCCAGTCTGCTTGCTCTTGGAGCACCCAGAAAGCTCACCCGTGGGGGTGCTGAAGGCCCTGTCATCCCGAAGCTCCAGGCGCTGGGTCCCCGGCACATCGCTGATGTCATCCTCAGCAGTCTCCGAGTCTGGATAAGAAGGGGTCTGTGTGGGCAGGGACCTCCTCCCTATGCCTCCAACTCTTCCCTAGTCGCCTCCTGCCTCCCCCACAGCAAGTTCCATCTTAACCACAGGGAGAGTTCCAGGACACAATCTACTCTCTTTTGCTCCTGACATCCCCTTGTCCAGCCTGGGATGCTTAAGGTAGCCCCTCCCATGCTGGTGCCCTGGCTCCATCTCTGGACCACTCATCCTTGGATGCTCACCCTTACATCCGTGGACCCCTTCAAATAAGCCACCCCCACACCCACTTAATGGCTTACCAGGGCCTCATCCACCCTCACCATGTCCACAACAGCTTAAGGTCTTGAATAGCAGCATCCCACATAACAAGGCCCTAACTCATAGGGCTCAAAAGTCTAGGTTCCAGTATCCCAGGAACAAAGAGGAGTCACCTCAGAGTTGTACTGTCAAGGCACGCAATCAACAGCAGGACCAGGCTGTCCTGAACCCCAAACCAGCCGGAAGGCATCAGGGTGTAACTGAGGCAGTGTGAGGAGAAGCCCAGACTGGGTTGGGGAAGGGAGTGAGGGGCTAGGGCAGGAGCCAGCTTCCTACCGTAACTTTGCTTTCTGCAGGAGCGGAAAACTTCGCTTCCATAGGAGCAGCAGGAGAGAGATGTGGACAGACAGTTATCAGAGTGTTTGTGGGATGGGACATGGAAGGCAGACAGAACATAGGGAGGCATGAGGGTTCCTGCTGTCCAGAGATACCAGAGATGTTCTGTGGGATGGGGAGGAGAGGGAGAGCCCCCCCAGAATGTACCAACATTGGGGAGCCATATGGTTGGGTTGTCATCTCAACTGCCCAGTGGTTCTAGTACCCTTAGCACTTACTGGTATTCTCACTAGTCCCCCCCCCACACACACACACACATGCCCAGTCACAGACTCAGTGTTTGCACTGTATTTCCACTTTTCCTCACAAATGCATTCCCATCTGTCTGCACTGGGCTGTGGCAGCCATCTTTCCTCAAGAATTCCTCTACTACTGAATGGTCCTCAAAAATAAAATAAAATAAATAGAAAATTTAAAAAATGCTGTGGTTAGGTTAGGAATAAAGATCCCTGGGCATTTTTCAACATCCTAGAGTCTATCATGTTCTGTGCCTCAGTTTCCCTTTGAGTACCAAAACAAGCAGTGGCCATGTGATCATTGCCAGAACATGGCACTTGGTCCCACAGAGGGACAACAGAGAGCCCAGGCCCATGATGGATGTGCTAAGGAGCCCCTTCCCAAATACTGGGGCTTTTCTCTGCTGCAGAGAATAATTCTTATTGGTGGTGGATAGATGGGGAGGGGGTTCCATATCTCATGGGCTATCTTCAGGGCCATAATGCCTCATGAAGGGACATGGACCAAGAGAAGAAGCGGGCATGGGCTACAGCAGCCAGAAGTCCACGCACCATGGGTAAGTCGGCCAAAGGCCCGGCGGGAATGGCCGGTTTTCTGAAAGAGAAAAGCCAGAATGAGTTGTTGAGGGGGAGGCTCGCTCCTGAGCCCATTCGCATTCCAATCTACTGTTATCAAACAGGAACTTTACCAGGGGCCAGGGAAGAGAGACCAGAGCCACTAGGTTGCCCTAGTTGTAAATGGCTCAGCTCTCCTTCATCTAGGGGATCCAGCTGGGCTCTGGGGAGAAGCTGGGGAAGGAAGCGAGGCGGTAGAGCAAACCCTAGTACTTCCTAAGGGATAGAGACTCAGCCTGGGGTCAGAGCAGCACGCCCAGAGATACAGGGGAGGAGACAAGGAAGTCAGTGTGACTGAGGGAAGATGATGTGGGGGCGCTAGAATTAATAGAGATGGAGGGCCGAGGACACAGATTCCTGCTGCGGGGAAGGGCAGATACCTGGGGGTAGATGTCAAACAGGCAGGATAGGGGCTAGCAAAGGGTAAAGTTATCGCTCAAATGCCAGCGTCTCCCTAACGCAGGAAGGAGGCCCAGTACGTAGAGGACAGAGCTTTGAGAAATTTATTGAGCTCAGAGCGGATCCATGCGCTTTGCTTTCAGGATCTCCGGAATACCGAAGGCTGCAGAGTGGGGGGCCCAGGAAAAGCCGGGCGGGAACTGAGGCCAGGGCTGGATGTGGGTGAGATGGCAAAGCAGCCAGTGGGCGCTATATGCAGAGGCTGCAACCGGGGCCTCCAGGGGTCAAGGGGGTTGGGGTTGATGGGGCTTCTGCCCTTCAGCGCGGGGAGGGGCCTGCGCTTTCCAGTCGCCGGCCAGGGAGCCCCCTCCCCAGGAACGTGCCTGGCCCGTCGCCCCCACTCTGCAGGGTTGGGGTGGGGCCAGCGCTACTCCATCGCCCCCCTCCCTGGGCCTAGCCGCGGTGACCCGCCCTCCCTCGGGGCGCCCAGCCCTTCCTGCCCCCACCCGGAGCCGCCCGCCCCCGGAGCCCTCACCTGGAAACGCTTCTTCACCCACAGCTTCTTCATGGCGGGGGAGGGGGCCGGGCCGGCGGCGGGCGAGGAGGGGACAGGCGGGGGCGGGGCGGAGTCGGAGGCGGGGCCGGGGGCGAGTTGGGGAGCGGGCAGGAGCCGGCGCGGGTAGCGGAAGGAGCCGCCGGGCCTCGGGAGCCGGGGTGGGGGTAAGATGAAGGCGGCGGCACCCAGAGCCCGCCCTTCCTCCGCCAGCCTGCGCCCCACCTGGCGACCCTTCCCTTTCCAGCCCTTCTGCCCACCCTGGGACAGCACTCGCCTGCTTTCCAGCTCTCCCACGAAACACCTCCCGACGCTGAAAGCCCGCACCCCCACCCCACATCTGCCTTTCGGGTCCCAGGCACATGGGGAAACTGAGGCACAGAAAGGGTTGCTGTAGCCTTTAGTTCAGGCCACTTTCGTATGCAGCGAGAGGCGGCCTCCTTGCCGCATCCCCTTTCCTCCTGCAGGCTGGCTATGGAAGGTCAGCAGCATCTTCTCTGGCGTACTCCGCAAACATGCGCACACGCACACTGTCAGACAGCACCCAACTCACCTCAGGGTACAGCACCAAGTGGGGGCGCCTAGGTCATTCTCAGCGCAAAGGTCCTTGGGTTGGGACTACGGGTTGTCTTGGACTCAGGCTTCTCAAAAAAGGGGCTTGCCTCTCTTGGTTCTAATTTCTGGATGTTCCTGTGATCCATCTATCCATCCATCCATCCATCCATCCATCCACCTATCCATCTATCCATCAGTCCATCCATACACACACACACACACACACACACACACACACACACACACACACCGGCGTGGGCAAAGGTTATTCACAGATATTCCTAATAATTAAAAGTCAACTTATGTTCTCACAATTGAGCTACTTACAGGATTTTTGGTGTGTCCCCTCTACTGCCCAACCCATCTTATTCAGCACCAGGCACACACACTGTGACTATACAAAGTTCCAGCTTCCTTTCCTAATGATAATGTAGCTAGGTTTCATTAGCATTTGTCAACGGCCTGGCACTTTACAAATGCCAGATCATTTAAAACAAAGGCAGGAGCCTGAAACTCTTAGGACTATTCCTATCCCTGTTTAACTGACAAATGGCTGAGGCTAAGAAAACTCGGACCACTACAGGTCTCATCCCAGCATGCACTGGGTGGTGTCAGTCCCAACTATGACTACAATAACAAGTGCAGCCTTCTTGGTCTGTACTGAGCTAAGTTATGCTGAGGAATTTGTGTGAGTAACTCATTTAATTCCCATAAGCAATTACTTGTCCCACAAAGCCATTACTTGTCCCAGGTCACAGAGCTGATAAATTGAGGATCCTGGATTCTCTGACTAGGTTATTGACCATTATGCCATAAAGAACCACATGCTAGTTCTTTGGTGTGTCTCCTGTCCTTATTGCTTTAAAACCTTGGCAGTGAAATAAATACAGCCGCAGACCCAAAGAATTTGGTTGGGTTTAGCATGAGACAACACACTTACTTTCAGTTGCTGAGAGCAATTCCTATCTCAGTTTGTTTGTTTGTTTGTTTTTCTATGTAGCACCTGTAGTTGTTTACATTTGAGACCCCCTTTTAAATGATCATTATTTTGGTTTTGTTTTGAGACAGGTTCTCATTTTATAGCCCTGGCAGGCCTGGAGCTCACTATGTAGACGGGTTGGTCTCGAATTCAGCCTCTCTGTGCTGGGATTAAAGACATGTGCCACCATATCTGAGGGGCTTAAGGTTCCATCTTCTATACTCTGGCTACATACATGTGTTCTTGTCTCTCAGCCCACCAGTGGTCAATGGTACACATGGAGACATGTGTTTAAGGATGTGCATTGAGATAGGACATTTGTCCACCAATACTGGTTCTAGCCAGAGGCTCTAGGCACCCCCCCCCAAACACAGCAGCTCAGAGATGGAGGACGCACCCCTCCCCCCCAAACACAGCAGCTCACAGATGGAGGAGCTGAGTGGACAGAGGGGGTAACATGAGCCCCTGTTCCCCAGGAGAATCCGAGGGGCTGGCACATTCCACAGCAAAAATAACCAATGGGCAGCGGGCGTGAGTGATGGGACAGCTGGGCTTGAAGAGTGACTGGCAGGGTCTGGTGTTCCTGTCCTGAGTCTGTGCAGCAGCCTGAAGGACTGAGCTGGAAGGTTCTCACTGCATGAGCGCCCTCCTTTTTTTCTTCATGGCTATGCATCTGTACTAGTCTGCCACTTTCTCATGTCAGCCCTGATAGCATTCCCCTTAGCCAGAATCAACTCTAGAGGATCCTGCCTGTCCTGATCTCTTGGCAGACTGTTACTTTTACTTTTACTGTTACTGTTACATATTACTTTTCTTTCCTCAGCCTCCCTCCATTCAGCTTCTCTCTTTTCCTTCTCTGCAGCTCTGTTACTTTCATACTGTGTAGGTGATGGGGTCTCATATGGTGTGTTTCTTCTTGCTAGAAACTAATCCCCAGGAAGTCATAGTTTTTGATTCTTCGCACTCCCATCCCCGGGTCATGTACCCCAAGCACCTAAAACGGTAGATAGATGGCACATAGGAGACACTTGATAAACATAGGAATGACTCATAGAGCTGCGAGCAATAGGTAAGGAGTGGTAAGGGACAGGTAGTGAATCTTCTAGCATAGCTCCTTTTATCCAGCCTTCCTTCCTTCTGTGTTCTGCCCCGGTTTGTTTCCAAGAAACTGCTGGAGAAGTGACTATCCCCCATTCTGCCCAAATCTTCAAGGAGAACTTGCTCTGATCAGCAAAGTGAGGGAGGCCTCTCCACTCCTCTCTTGTCCCTTCCAGGGTTCCTCTATGGTTCCACTCTGGCCCCTCCTCCTCTCTTTGATCAGCACTTGCTGTGCTATGCACACAAGGCTGATGACACTATGCTCATTTCCAATTCCACAGTAGTTCCTCATGGCTTTTCATACAGACATTCCAAGTCCAGGTGGGAAAGATGATAACTATAGAGCTGTCCTTCCTGGAGGTTCTGGTGTATTCCTCTTCTTCTTTTCTATCTAACCCTAACCTCTCCCTTCCATGCCTTCAAGTATGCAGGACGGTTCATTTCCATCTGTTGAATGTTGGCCTTTCTGATAAACGTTCTTCAGGTCCTGGCTGTTAAGCTTCAACTAATACATGCCAGCTTCCACTGCTTGCCCCTTCTCTCTGCTGCTCCGTACCCATTGCCTCCTCTTAAGCCACACAAGCTCCATGATCTGAAGGTACCACTTGTTCTGGTCACTTGCCAGGGAGCCATGTAATGACGGGAGCCAGATGCTTCCAAAGAAAAAGCCTACCTGTGCTCGAGGCAGGTGGAGGAGGACTGGGATATTGACAGGAGGAAGGTGAGCATGAGAAGCTCTTAGCTGACTCTTCCTGCACCTTTCTCTCTGTGGACAGGCAATGAGGACCCAGACTCAGAGACCTAGCTTTCCAGATCTAATCCTGCTGTCTCATTTACAAGCCACTCAATATTGGACAAGAATCTCAGCTGTCTTATATATTAGTAAAGTCCAAACAATAATCAGAAAATCTGGAAGATTAAATCATTAAACAAGATAGCACATCTTAACATGTTTAAGGATTTTACTAGCATCCTGAATTCCCGCCATTTTCCCTCCTTTATTTCCCATTTATTGCCCTAAACCCTTTATGTTTACCACCCAAGTTTTCCCATCGTACAAAACTCCCATCCAGCAACAGACTTATTTTCCAGTGTCTTGCCAACACCCTTCCATCCTAAGCTAACATCCCAAGCTTCTAAAGTGCCAGGAACCTTCATATCATCCTGTCTGTCCCAGCCAGAAAGCGTTCATGGCCAGGAAACTGCTCCTTCCATCTGTAGCCAGGTCCTTTTTGGCTTCCTCGAGTTCTTTGCATCTTTGTGCTCTTGATTCCAAACAAGAGTGTTTTCTATGAAGTCTGAGCAAGGCTGAGCTATTGGCTCAGCTTCCCTGGACCCAGAGCTGTCACTGAGCAGGAACAGGAGGGATGGGTAATAGAAGGGCCAGAGGCCAGACTCACCTAGTTAACCCTCCAACATCACCAAAGCCAACTGCCCTCACCCCCTGGCAGAACTGTTCTGCCGCCTTATATCTGTACATACGGGCATGTTCTCAAAGGTGACATGCTTCAGCTCAGTCCTCTCTTCCTGTCTAAAGTGGATGTCAGAGACTTTAAACCCAGCCCTACAGCACTCAAGGCCTTTCTTCACTCAGCCCTTCATCCCTGATGTTCACCAAACAGCCCCAGCCAGGAGGTTGTACCCCTACCTCTAGGTGTATCCAGTCTACACTTACCTATGCCTAGCACACCACCCTGATTCAAAGCAGCAAGGAAACAGCCCTGCTGGGGGTAGGGGAGGATGCCTGCATCTTCACAGATGACAGTTAATTCTATGACCCTGCTTCTCTTCTTCCCTCCCTCCATCTCTCCCTCTCCTAGAACATCTTGGTAGTAGAAAGGCCCAAGATCACCAACCAAACAGGATGCCGTAACCAGTTCAGTCCTGACATGCCGTAACCAGCCCTTACCTCAGGCAGATCTCCCTCCTCTCTGGTCCACACTGTTCTCACCTGTACAAGGAAGCACTTGGAGCTGCAGTTCTCTGTGGACCTGTCCAACAGCTGACAAGCACCGTGACCACCATTTTCTTCCTCTGTCCTTCCTTTCCTGACCTCATCTCTCCTTCTTTCCAGTTGTAGTCTTATTAATTTATCTATAAGTTAGTTTTTCTATCTTTAAGTTATAGTTTGTTTTTAGCTTCTTTGACTCCAGACTACAGGTAGATGAAAACTACAAGAATCTACTCCTTCAGCTCAGAATTTTTCCAGAACATGCTCCAGCCCCTGGGCCCAGGTTAAAGTAGTCTGTACTGGTAGCTTCCAGGCCAATTGCCTGGGCCCTGGGACCATAAGAAGACTAGGAAACAGGTAGGGTGATACTGGGGAGAGAAGACACTGACAAAGACAACGCCTGGCTTCCATCTCCTATTGCATTCCAACGCACCTTCTTCCCTTCCACTGACCGAGGTCTTTTATCCTTGGACTTCCTCCTCAGATCCCAAAGATTGACCTTTATATGGTACCATGAATTGGAATGAGACATCTCTCTAGAAAATGACCCAAACAGCAGTGCCTCCTCAGTTCCCAGTCCTTTGCTGTCTCCCCCAAATGAAACCCACTCCCTCAGAATTCCTTTTATTTCAAAGTTTGATAGGTCTAAGACTGTTTTTGCTTTAGAGAACCACTTGGCTCAGAAACTGAACAAAACCCCCAAAATTGACCCAAGGACAATCTAGTTGGTCTGACATCCCCACCAGCTACAACAGGACCATCTACAAGGCTGAGGGTCCTGCCCCTCCTCTCCTGCCTCAATACATCAACCTAGAACTCTACCTCCACAAGAGCCAGGGCACCAGTCCAAAGCATCCCCCTTCTGTGTCCTCTGCACACTCGCGTGGGAACCTCAGGAGAGATATATGATTCTCAGACTTTCAGCACCGTCTCTATCTGTCCTAGGGCTGTGTATTTGTATTAACACGAGTCCAGAGCCTCCCACAGCTCACAAGTGCCTGACACACACACACAAATACACACATACATGTGGATTCTCAAACAGCTACTTCTCATGTCTAGCCTCAGTTCCATCTCCTGATACCCGGGGTCCTGTTCATACACATCTGATCCCTCCCACTTTGCCGAGTCCTGACCACACCATTCTTGTTCCAGTGTTGATCATGGAGAGAGAAGGTCTGGCCAATCCTCCTCCCACGTGGCCTGGAACAGGAGAACTGGCCTGTCTTTTAGAAAAGCACACACCTCTGAGAGGGGCTGTCACTAGGTCTCAAGTCTGTCACTGGAGCAGAAGAGGGCAATTCTCTCCAGGGGCTTTTCTCTATTGGATTAGAAGAACTTTTGCACTATTATCCAAGAAGTCTGTGTGGGTCTCAGCTAGACCCACCAACTGCTGACCTTTGACCTCTGACCTTCACGTGGGAAGCATCTCTACTTGACACACTTTCCTTGCCTTTCCCTGATGATCTGCCCTTCAGAGTGGCACAACTGAGAAAACGGGCACCTAGGAAGATGGTGAGGGACTGCAAACTGCATCGCATGGCCTGGGCAGCTGTCTCTATCCCTGTACCCCCAACTCTACCAGGCAGGCCCCACCTCCGCATTACCTCTGACCTCCAGCACTGTGAGCACAGCCTCACAGGAGGCCTGGCCCCGCTCATTCTGGGCGCTGCCAGCTGTACACGCCGGCATCCTGTGCCCCGCAGCTCCGCAGCCACAGGCAGCTGGGCTCTGGGGTCGGTGTAGGCAGGAGCTGCCCATCCCGGAACCAGCTGAGGCTGGGCTGGGGTGTCCCGCTCACTACCACCCGCAGCCGCACATCACTGCCCGCACACACCGCCGCATTCTTCAGGGGCCGCAGGAAGACCGGCGCCCCGGCCCCTGCCCAGTGACGAGGACCCCTCTGCCGGCCCCCACCTTGGCTCTCTTCGGGGGCACCCCGGGGCTGGGAGGTGCCCTCGTGCTGGCGTCCTCGCCTCGCGTGCCCCGGGCTTTTTGCATGGCCTCTGTTAGCTGGACTAGGGGGGCAAGGGATGCTAGAATTGGGAGGCCAGGGGACACCCCAAGGGGTATGATGCCTTAAGAGATGAGTCCTGGGGGCCGGCGGCCGGCCTTCCTGCTGCCCGCCCGCTTTCGGCCTGTGCTACCCAGAAGGTCACCAGGGCGGCCGGCGATTGCGCCTCGGGGACTATTTTTAGGGCCCCCGGCTCGGGTTGCGAATGAGCAGTGGAGGGAGGGGGCAGCAGAGGAGGGGATTTGGACTCCATGTGGCTCCTTCTCTCTTTCCCAGTGACCCCATCACCAGAGCTGGCCTAAAAGAATCTCCTCCCCCACAGTGTGTCGGTTCCCCCCCCCTCCAGTTTGTGAGATCTGGGGAGTCGAATTACCCCTGGGCTTAGGCCCGCTTCCTTTCTTCAGGCCCCAGTGCCCAAGCCTCACTAGGCTGGTGAAGAGGAAGAGGAAAGGTCCAGAGGAGATGCCTGCGAGGCACATGGAGAGACAGGCCCCAATGGAGGTGAGCAGACAGGAGCAATGGCCTCTCCCAGCACGTCCATAACAGCTGGTAAGCACCGAGACCCAGAGCCTGGAGTTCAGGTGGATATTTGGCTCCCAGCTGGTCCTGCGCTCACCACACCACCACCCTACCTTCACTAGCCAGGTGACGTCTAGTGGTCTCCCAGTTTGTCCTCACCTATAGAAAGGGTAGTTAGCTAGGATTGTGGCCAGCAACAATAGCCTCAAGGGGAGACAGAGGGACGGCATGAGGATAACATGGTAAAAGAGGGGTTTGGAAGACTTGAACTGTGGATGAGGATAAATGCTCGGGTTGGTGGGGTCCATTCTCAAGGCAGAGTGTTACGCCTGATTTCAAGCTTTGCAGACTTCTTTGTCCAACTTGTAGAGGTTAGATACACACACATGGGGTAAAGACAGGGGTGCAGTCTGTCACCATCTTCCCAGGTGCCCACTTTTCTCAGCTGTGCTAACTCTGAAGGGCAGATCAACAGGGAAGGGCAGGGAAAGGATCAAGATAGAGAAGCTTTACATGTGAAGGTTGGAAGTCAAAGAACCTGAGACCCACACAAACCTCTTGGATGATAGTGCAGAGGCTCTTCCAGTAGAGAGAAGCCTCCTGGAGACAGACACACCTTTACAGATCCAGAACTAACCTTGAGCTAAGGGATAAACACTGGGAAAGATTAAAGCCAGGGTCATTCATAGATGAAGAGAAGTATTCCTGATTTTTTTGGTTGGTTAAATAAAAGAATCACCTTCATTCTGGGAAACTGAAGTCAAAATGTGCGTGTGTGTTTGTGTATATGTGTGTGTGTTTGTGTATATGTGTGTATGAGTGTGTGTGTGTGTGACTGTGTGTGTATGCATGTGTGTGTGTGCATTCGGGCGCACGAGCTTGAGAGCATGAGTGTGCATTCCAGGTGCACAGTACAGAAGAAACAATTTAAACACTGAATTATGTCCATAAAGATTAAGAGCCTTAGGGAATGTCTTCTCATGTAGTTTGCATACATTAAACCTGACTCTGTGATGTGCAGGCCTCCGGTTTTTGACAACTGCATGAAATTGTGTATTTTCTACCCCAGGGACATACAAAGCAGTTCCATCTCTCTAAATATTCACGTGTGCATCCTCTTTGGAGTCAGCCACACCTTGTCTACCAGTCCCTGGCAACCACCAATGATGAATTGAATTCTACAATGTAAGTTGAATTCTAAAAAGGTTTAAAAAAAAAAAATGTGAGAGAAGGCATAGGACACAGAACACCAAGAACAAAGGAAAAGATCCTGTTTGGTTTGGTTTTGAAGTTCAGTCAGGCTGAGGAGGGTGGCTCCGTGGTCAAGTGCTCATTGTGTAAGCTGGAGGGCCGGCGTTTGCGTCCCAGCAGCCATGTAAAATACTGGTGGGTCACATTTATCTCTAACCTCAGTGTTAAGGGGCAGAGAGAGGGGAATCCTAGAGGCTCGCTGGCCAGCTAGCCAGCCTACCTGAACTAGAATGTTCCAGATTCAGTGAGAGATCCTGTCTTAAAATCTAAGCTGAAGAGCAATAGAGAAGAGGCTCCACATCAACTTCTGGGCTCTACACATGCATGCGTGGGTGGGTATACCTGCACACCTCCCCCTATTCTCTCTCTCTCTCTCTCTCTCTCTCTCTCTCTCTCTCTCTCTCTCTCACACACACACACACACACACACACACACACACACATGCACACACACACCTCATCACTCCAAGCCATTTAACTAACACCACACCTCACCCATTACAGGGAATGCAGCAGCGGATGGTCTGTAAATGTTGGCTCATTGACTAGTTGGTTGGTTAAATAAATGAACCATGTGCCCTTGAACAAGTCACTTAGCATCTCTGAACCTCAGTCTCCTCATCTACGCATGGGAGTAGCCACACTTGGGGTGTGTTTGTTCCTTCAGCAAACATTCTTGAGTTTGTCTTATGAGGCTGGCATCATTTTGCTGACCAGGAACAGAGCCATGAGCAAAACAGACATAGATGTCAGTCCCTGGGGCTGCTTATACTGGAGAAGACAGACATTTGACAGAGCATCAGAGGAAATGTAAAGACTGAGATGGAGAGAAATACTTTAGTGTGGGTGACTCAGCAAGCGCTCGGGGTTACAAATGTGGTGGGGGTGTGCTTTACAATAGGGTGGATGGATCAATGGGGTGGTACATGCCAGTAATCCCAGCACTTGAGAAAGATTGGGAGTTTGAGATCATCTATCCATCAGAGAGAGAGAGAGGGAGAAAGGGAGAGAGAGAGAGAGAGAGAGAGAGAGAGAGAGAGAGAGAGAGAGAGAATGGGGGGAAGTGTGCAGGTATATCCACCTATGCATGCATGTGTAGAGTCCAGAAGTTGAAGGCCTGTCTCTAAAACAAATTAAACAACAAGCAAACAAATAAAATAAAAATAATATAGGGTAACTGGAGTCACCTCCACAGCAGCTCTGGAGCCAGTCTTAAAAGGATGAGGAAGGGAAGAACGCACACAGGGCTGTGCAGGACCGTGTGGGATGTACCTGGCAGATACTGGGAAGATCCAGAAGACCAGCAAGGCTGGAGGGAATGAACACAGCATCAGGGTAAAATAGATCATATCGCTTGAAAAGTCCACATGGCCCAGCATCTTGCTGGTCATGGTGCTTTTGTTCTTGGCGAAATGGGAAGGCACCTCTGGATTTTGAGAAGAATTACATGGTCTGACCTATGTTGTGATGGTATTAAATTATATTAAATA
The DNA here is from genome assembly GCA_021653895.1 of Mastomys natalensis. Classification (NCBI taxonomy): domain Eukaryota; kingdom Metazoa; phylum Chordata; class Mammalia; order Rodentia; family Muridae; genus Mastomys; species Mastomys natalensis. The sequence continues at coordinate 1,449,708 of JAJTUV010000084.1, forward strand.
TTAAAATGAATATTAACTATTTAAAAGGCCCTGGCACAGAGCCTGGAACACGGCTTGTATCCTGCCTACTATGTTCATTCAGAGGTATACCTTGACTTGCTCCCAAGGGTCTATGGGCCTGGGTAGAGAAGGCTCAGGGCCTGCTGGTGGCTGGCGCCCTCTCCTGGATCAGGCTGGACCAGCTGACAACTGGAAAGGTCAGGCTGCTGCCAGGCCAATTGCTCAAGACAGTTGGCTGTAAGGTTTGTCCCTCAGCATGGGCCTCACGGTGCCCTGTATTCTGGCGCCGGGCTGGGTGCGTGTGCTGCCAGGTTGCCCTGCCTTCTGATCAGAAGTCTGTGGTGTCATGGAAAGATATACAGGCCCCAGAGGCCCTGTCTTCCTTTGCTATAGATGACTGTGTGACCTTGGCAGATCATGCCACCTCTCTGGGCCAAGGAACATTTGGCCTAAGCTGTTTTGCTTGCTTGCTTGTTTGTTTTGAGAAGCTGACCTGAGAGTTGCTATGTAGCACAGTCAGGTCTTAAGTTCACGATGCCCCTCAGTCTCCCAAGTGCTAGGAACCACTATGCCTGGCTCCTCTGAGACTTTAAAAAGATCTCTCTTTTTTTGAGATTGTATTTATTTTTATTTTGTTTTTGTTTATGTGTATGAGTATTTGTGAATGTATGTCTGTGTACCATGTGCATGCAGGACCCACAGAGACTCGAAGAAGGCATTGGATCTCCTGAAACTAGAATAATAGATGGTTGTGATCTTCCATGTGGGTGCTGGGAATCGAACCTGAGTCTTCTTCCAGAGCAGCCAGTGTTCTCAAGTGCTGAGCCACCTTTCAAGTCCTGAGTCTTAATGACATACTGTGTGCACATAGATGGAAGGGAAACTTAGTAAATGTCCATTGAGTTGGTGAAGAAGTGGGTGCTACTAGCTCTTCCTAGTGAATATTTAATATAGAGAAAAGTAAACAAACGTGCCCAGTGGGTATTCATTCAAGAAGTATTTAAATATTTAACGAGAATCTACTGGGTACCAAGTACTCTTTGGGGTCCAAGGAATATGGTAGTGAATAAAACAGATAAAAACTGTCTTTGGGCAGCTGACATTTTTCCTTATTGAATCAAAGGTCACTGGCTCATTTGCATATGTGCCCTGGTGAGCTGTGTAGAGATGAAGGAGTGGGGAAGAGTGACCTCAGAGGCCAGGGCTGGAGTTCAGCCAGAGTGGACAGATGGGACAGGAGGGTGCCCACTGGGATGGAGATGCTTCTGCAGTCCTTCTTGCTCCCTTCTCAGAGAGAAGTCAGCTAGCCTGAGTCTGGCCTTTGGAATATGGGAAACCTCTAAAAGTCTGTTCCTTCTTGATATACAGGCTTGTAGAAAATCCCATAGCATCTCAAGGAGCCAGGAGAGATTTTGTCATGGGAGCAATTGGGGAGCTAAAGCACACTGAAGAGCTGACTCTAGAGATACATAATCATGTGAGCCACGAACCTTCTACGGTTTGTCTCGTGCATTCCCTGGGTCACTGCTAGCTCATGGGAGCAGACTCAGAAAAGCTGTACTCAGAATGTTCCCTTTGGGTGTCGAGGGCAGCATTGGCCTCCTGCCTGAGGAGAGGCAAGTGTAGTTACAGGTGACAGGTGAATGAAGGAGAGGCTTTCCTTCTGAACATTCCCTAATGGAGGGGCCTCCAGAGAGCTGCCACAAACGGCGGGCTGGGATGAGGCTGGAAGAGGATTCCCGGACTGAATCTGGGACCCCAGTTCGCCCAACCCTACGGATGAGTCTGATCTGTTATTTTAGGACAGTGAGGCTAACCTCCTCCCGCCTACCCCCGACCTATGTGTCCTTTTGCTCTGTGTGTGGAGCAGATGAGTACCCATAATTCACTCAGGGAGAAGGAGAAACAGCAGGACTCTAGAAACTTCTTTCAGACCCCTGCCATTGTAGCCTTACCCACTAAGGCCAGACCCTCAGCCGAGGGGTTCTCAGAGCAGTCAGCATACATAGTCGAGTTTTAAAGATAGGCAATGCCTTGCTGGTGTTTCCTGTTCTAGTCCTGTGTAAAAACATTGGCCGTCAGTCATTCTAGTCCCCGTTCTGTGAGAGCTTGTCTATAATGCTGACTCTGTTAGAGCATGTTGGAGATGGAAATGACAGGGGTGGGGCCACAGGTGGCCATGGTGGGGACTTGGGCAGATTCTCTTGATGAACCTGCTTCAAGAAAGTGGGGACTGGTAAAAAACAGAGGTGTATCCAAAAAGAGGGGGAAAGACGGCACTGCCCAAAGGGTTTTGTCAGTTTTTGGAAAGCTATTGTAGGATGGCTGATAGAGACTTTAAAGCCTCAATAGAGTCATTCACCTGCACCTGCATGAATTCATCATCATTTTGATTTTTATGTTCTTCCATACCCCTTCAGTCACTTAGATATGGGGCGGGGAGCAACATAGATCCTCAGGTCCAAAGGCTTATCTTGTTCCTTAAATCTTTCTTTGATCTGAAATATGTCTTAGGAAGAAGTGGGAAGAGGGATAAATCTCATGTGCCACCTTCAGACTCTTTAGGCTGCTCAATTGTCTCCAAGCTCTCTGTTGATTAGGTCTCCTCAGAGACTGAAATGCCTCCACAAACATACTCCAGCATCCCACACATATGTGAAGCTTGTTGTAGCCCATTAACGTCTTAGGCAGTGTACTGGCTGGTTTTGTGTCAACTTGACACAAGCTGAAGTTATCATAGAGAAAGGAGCCTCCCTTGAGGAAATGCCTCCATGAGTTTTCTCAATTAGTCACCAAGGGTAGAGGGTCCCTTGTGGGTGGTCCCATCCCTGGGCTGGCACTCTTGGGTTCCATAAGAAAGCAAGCTGAGCAAGGCAGGGGAAGCAAGCCAGTAAGTAACATCCCTCCATGGCCTCTGCATCAGCTCCTGCTTCCTGACCTGCTTGAGTTCCAGTCCTGACTTCCTTTGGTGATGAACAGCAATGTGGAAGTGTAAGCTGAATAAACCCTTTCCTCCCCAACTTGCTTCTTGGTCATGATGTTTTGTGCAGGAATAGAAACCCTGACTAAGACAGGCAATTCCTTTTTATTAACAAAACTTTCTCTAAGTCAGCAGTTCTCAATCTGTGGGTGTCAAATATCAGATATTGACATTATGATTTGTAACTGTAGCAAAATTACAGTTATGAAGTAGCAACGAAAATAAGTTTATGGTTGGGATCTCCACAACATGAGGAACTGCGTTAAAGGATCACAGGTTAGGAAGGTTGAGAGCCACTGACCTACATTATCACGGCCTCATAACACATACACATGTTTTATTTAATTGATTTTTTTTTCTTTGATAATTCCTATACTCCCCTCTCATTTTCCCTAACTATCTCAAAATTTCCTTTTGTTTGTTACTGAGTGTTGTTTGTAATTTGTTTTGTGTGTGTGTGTGTGTGTGTGCATGTGTGTGTTTTAACACAGGGCCTCATTAGGAAGCAGAGGCTGGCTTCAAACCTGAAGTCTTCTGGTCCCAACCTCATAAGTGCCCCTGTTAAGATTACAGGCAGCACACCTGCCCCGGCTGTCTTTGGTATTTTAATTGAGACTGAATTCCATTGGAATTGCATATGGATAGAGGGTGGCTTGACATTCTCTCAAGAGTGCTGGGCTTTTTTAAAATCCAAGTAAAAAGTCTGTCTTTGCACTTCTGTGAACAATGTTATTTTGCCTGAATTGGCTTCTGTGCACTAAATAAAGGGTTAAAGGGTACTTAGACTGAAGCACCAAGACCAAGAGTTTATAAAGCTGAATGATTGGGTACAAAGGGAGTCTGGGGCCAGTCTGGGTTACATGAGATATTGTCTCCAAAAAAAAAAAAAAGAAAAAGAAAAGGAAAGGAAAGAAAAGTAAATGGAAAGCGACTGGTAGTATCTTGGGGAAAAGGACTGAGGGAACTTCCTTCACAGTCAGTCTGTAGAAGAGAATTGTCCCCATCTGTGATGGTTTGTACATGTTTGGCCCAGGGAGTAGCACTATTAGAAGGTGTGGCCTTGTTGGAGTAGGTGTGTCACTGTGGGCGTGGGCTTAAGACCCTCATCCTAGCTGCCTGGAGGTCAGTCTTCCACTAGCAGCCTTCAGATGAAGATGTAGAACTCTCAGCTCCTCCTGCACCATGCCTGCCTGGATGCTGCCATGCTCCTGCCTTGATGCTAACGGACTGAACCTCAGAACCTGTAAGTCAGCCCCAATTAAATGTTGTCCTTATAAGAATTGCCTTGGTCATGGTGTCTGTTCACAACAATAAAACCCTAAGACACCATCTCTGCCATCACCCAGATGCCCGGATGATATTAAGGGGATAGGAAGCCTAAGGAGATAAACTGGACAGAATGCTCTGTGGCTTTTTAACAGAAGCCTCTTCTCCAACATCCCATGCTCCCCAGACAGCACCCAGACTGCAGAGCCCAGAGGCCCATCACTCAATCTAGCTGAGCAAGAGTCTGACACAGTTCATCCCAGGGTAATGGGGGTGTGACAGGGTCCAGGGCCCCCAAGACACAGTCAAGATGGCAGGGTCATGGAGGTTTGTGCTTGTCTCTTTATTGTTTCTGTCCAGGGCCCCTGCAATGGGAGGGGCAGGAAGGGGAGGTGGTACCCTCCCACCAACCTGAGCCCACTCTCTGCCTCTCTCTTCTTTCCTCTCCAGCTTCTCACTCATCCTCTCTCCTTCTGTAGCTCCTGCCCCCACATCCAGCACCTTCCAGTTCTCTCTCACAGCCCCTGCTTACCAAGCCCACCCTGGCTGGGATGGGGAAGAGAGAGGCCATGAGGACATTTTTCAGGCCCCACTCTCCATCTCAGCTTGCTGAGGCTTCATTCTGTCTCTGACCCAGGCTGGGGATGTCCACAAAGCTGTGTCCTGACCCCACAGATCCCAACACCCTCTCTGGTGCCCTCTCCTAAGCCAGGGGTCACAAAGGTGGAAGGGAAAGGGTCATGACTTGAGCTGGGTTCTCTCTTAAGAGCCAGGCTTGACAACTGCCAGTAGCCAAGGCTCATGGGAGGGTCTGCAGAGGCAGCTGAGGGATTTCCTGGGACTGGGGAGCATGAAGACCACAAAGGGGTGATGGGTGAGGAGGGGTCAGAGGCTGCGAGTGGAGAAAAGTGGCCGGGTGTGACATCAGAGAGTGGAAGAGGCTGGTTTCAGGAGGCAGTGAGGACGGGGCCAGGACACTGAATTCCTGGCTTACAGCACTTCGTGTTGTTGCTGTGTGGCCTCGCTGACAACCTAAGCAGGAGGAGAAAGCCAATCTATCCACTGCTGGCTAAGAAGAGCCTCACCCCCAATTACTTCATCCCAAGGCAGCAAGGCCCACTCAATCCCACCCAGAGTTGGAAGCCACCCAGCTGGTGCAAAGATACCCAGCTGTCAGATACCTCCATTACTCCTAAGGACAAGGGGTCCGACACCACTCACCTCTCCATCCCGGGTCTCAATGGTCTTGATCATCACTGTTTTTTAGTGTGGACCTCAGAACCCCTTTGCTCAGGGCTGGTTTCTGTAATAGACCCACCACATGCTCAGCCTAGCCAGGTTAGCGCCTAAGCTGCACCATGACCGGAAATCCACCCCAGGCTGCATTGCTCCAAGTACTAGCTGATTTTCACCTTCCTCGTGACAACTGTCTGACTTCTTCCAGACCTCATCCTCAAACTCGGCACCCAACAGATGATTCTATAGAGCTATGGGCCAGTCTTGCTAGAGGAATGGCTTCAAGAGCCAAAAGACTGTGCTGTGGGCTGGTACAGGATAGCAGGGAACCCAAGGCTTAGGATCAATATTCATGTTTCTTATCCTGCTTTGCTCTCTCTATACCTCTGAATTTTCAGAAGAGTCCTGAATGATGAGTTTATATTGGTGGACTCTCCTCTAAGACAGACCCTCAAAGCCCAGGCCTATAGACCCGCTGGAAGAACTTAGAGACTCCAGGATGAGCCGTTTAATGTCTTAATGAAGCAGGAGCTAGTCACTGATTCACGGACCCTGCTGTGCCTCAGTTTCCATTCTGGGAAACAGCAGCCTTGAAATTTCCCTTATTGTGGCTCAGAGCTGCTGATATGCAGCAAAAGTGATTTGATAGGCAGAACACGTACTTGGTATCTGAATAAACAAATAAGTGAAAAAAGAAATCTGAGTTTCATAGTGGGGGTCACATTTAGTTCCGTGGTGTCAGGAGTTTGGCGTTCATGAGTCCCTTAGCAAGCAACTAGCCTGTAATGAACGTTTGACTCGATGGAGCACAGCGTGTATTTTTCCTGATGGAAATGAACATCGAAGATATAAAAGGTTTGATCTAGGAAAGGAGGAGCTGCCAAGCTCTCCGACTTGCTTTCCTAATGTATCATTAGTGAATGCTTTTCTGCTCTCTGGGGTTGGGAAGCCACTTGATCTGCATATTACTAATGTCAGGATGGCAGCGTGCCCTCAAAGCTCGATCGCCTCATTGTTTGGCTTTGCTAAAATTTGGCTTCTTTTTTTTTTTTTTTTTCAAATGTGCATCCAACATCTTGCTCCCACAAATGGGGCACTCAACAAACAGCCAGAGAACGGTGTGCCAAGTGCTCTCTGGCAGCACTCCAGACAATTCATGAGCAAGGGGCACCTTCCTGCGCAGAGTGAGATGCTCCTACTGCTAAGGGGACACCCCTGCAGCTTCCTGAGTTTGGGATTCAGGACATATCTGATTCTTGAGAAGCAATAATCCAGGAGGCTGGGGGGATTGTAGTCAGAAAAATAGAACACAAACCACCACCACACCATCATCACCACCACCACCTCGGTGCTTTATCTACAGTCCTCTTTTTCTTTCAGGCCTGGCCTGCTCCAGGGCTCTCTCCTTCTCTCCCGATAGGCCTGAGCTACCCAAACAGTCCCTCCAGTCCATCTACCATCCAGCTCACACTCACCTCGGAAGTTGAGAGCAGAGAAGGTCTGGATAGGAAGGTTGATCCTGAAAAGGGAGAGACCATGTCCCCAGAGGGTTAAGAACACTCCAATCTCCCCCTGATATCCTGCTCATCACTCTTTAGTCTGGTTCTCCCCAAACATTTCCAGCTGTCCCAACCCCACTGAGCCTGATATTCTTACTACTCCCAGTGCACAGAACCAATTCTAGCTGTCCCAGAAATTGCCCCTTCTAGAAAGTTCACCCATTCTAACCCTGATCTCAGGCATGACTAACCCCACTGCACCCTCCAGGCCCCCAGATCTTTCTTGCTTCTGGCACTGGGGGGGGCATAAACATTAGCTGGGAAACTCACTTGGTACCCACTCCCCAGGCAGGCCAGATCCAGGAGTGAGCCATTTAGAGGATCTGGCTTTAGCTACCTTAAAAGGTCATTCAGGTTGTGTTAGATGTATATTCTACAAAATGCAGGGTTTGGGAATGGAGCTCAGTTGGTAGATAGCTTGCTAAGCATGCACGAAGCTGTGGTTCAATCCCCAACACCACATGAACCAGGCATGGTGGCACAGCCTGTTCAGGTCCCATCGTTTAGGAAATGGAGACAAGAGGAACAGGTGTTCAAGGACATCCTTGAACGACATGGCACGTATGAGGCCAGCCTGAGCTATATTAGACCCTTCTCAAAAGAAAGAAATAAAAATCCTGAATTCTCCTTGGAAGTCTATACCTAGACATGCTGTCGTGCTTTATGAATACTGATGGGTACCATCTGTTGGCATAATTGGTCCATCTTAAATTGACGTTAAACTTACATGCAATGGAAATATTAGAGTACATCTATATCTCCATGTAACTGCCAGTACAATCCAGATTTATATTATTTCTGTCTCCCAGAAGATTCCCTTACAGGACTCTGTGTGTGTGTGTTAGTTTTTGTTTTTGTTTTTTGTTTTTGTAAAGGTGGGGTTTCTCTGTGTAACCCTGGCTGTCCTGGAACTCACTCTGTAGACTAGGCTGGCCTTGAACTTAAAAGACCCATCTGCCTCTGCCTCCCGTGCTCTGGGATTAAAGGCAGGTACCACTACTGCCGTGTCACAGTCCTGTTTTTTGTGTCTGGAGTTTGAGTTGATTGCTTTGAGCACATTATCTGTGTCTTCTCTTTTGAGCATAATTGACTGTGTGTGTTTATATGTGTATTCACTTTAGCTTCCTCTCTAAGACCGGGGCTTCCTACTTTTCCATTTCTCTGTCTGTCTCTAGCCCCGCCCCCTCTATCCTCATCATTTTCCACTCTGCTTTCATGGCTCCCTTGACTGGCAGTAATATTTTATTACTGATTGCCAAATATGATTTTATGCTGTGGGTTCTTAATTCTAAAGGTGGATAAGGGAATACTTACACTTCTCTCCCTTGCTTTCTTCGTTTTTATTTTTTAATAAAAAGCTGTTAATTACCTTGTGCTTTACCCAGGTGGCCCTCATTAATTTTCTGCAATGGGCAGAATGGTGGCCTCTTGTATAAAACTGTTTCCAGGTCTTGTTGAGATATGGGGGTGAACTGGGCTCCTAGCACCTAAACCTTCACCTGCTCTCCTCGCCCTCCAGCAGCTTCCGGTAGGTGGCGATCTCCACATCCAAGGCCATCTTCACATTGAGCAGGTCCTGGTACTCCCTCAGATGGCGAGCCATCTCATCCTTTAGGTGCCGGATCTCCTCCTCCAGGCGCGCAATGTTGTCTTGATAGCCACTGGCCTCACTGGCGAAACGATCCTCCAGTTCCCTCATCTGTCTCATCAGGGAGTCGTTCTGCAAGGGATGAGGGGGTCCAAGTCAAGGGAAGTCTCTGTGCATGTCTAGGAAGGAGGGCCTTAGAGAACCTGAATGGAAATGAGACCCAGTGTTGGAGGTTGACATCTCCATGTAGTCATGGTCAGGTAGAAGAACCTTCAGAGGCTTTTTTCTTAGCTGTGGAACCCTGAGCTCTTGTAAAGTATTACGTGGACATTCAGAATAAACCACCTAAAAAGGAGTGTCTGTACCAGGCATCCAACCTTACAAGGATGCCTTACAACCCCCAGGATTCATCTGATTCCTTAGTACCCAACCAGGAATCAATCCATCTGGTTTTACCTCTCTGTGAGTTGAGGAGATGGAGGCCACAGAGGGTCTGTAATGGGCTCAAAGTGTCACAGGGTGAGGGTCTGAGCTAAACTACGGGCAAAAAGAAAGCTGAGGTTGTAGGGGTGAGGAGGGACTCACGGTGCCCTTGAGAGCATCAATCTCGCAGGTGTAGGACTGGATCTGGTGTCGGTATTCCATCATCTCCTGCTTGGCCTGGCGCAGCGCATCATTGTTCTTATTGGCTGCCTGAGTCAAGTCTGAAACCTGAGGGCAGAGAAAGGTTCTCTGAGACAGAGAGAAGCAGGATGCACTGTAGGCAACGGAGTATAGAGAGTATAGGTTCATGCTACTCCATGGATGCAAGTACAGGAAGCATTTCACATGGAGATAGAGGACAGGTGCCAGAGTTCCTAGGCTAGACCACCTACCTTGGACTTGTACCATTCTTCAGCCTCAGAGATGTTCTTAGCCGCAATGGTCTCATACTGAGCCCGGATGTCCCTGAGGGCGGCTGTGAGGTCTGGCTTGGACATGTCCATCTCCACCTGGACCTGCTGCTCCTGAAGCTGGGCCTGCAGCTCACGGATCTCCTGCATGGCACAGCGGGAACTTCAGTTCCCTTCTGGACCCTCCCAAAGCTCCTTCACACCCCCTCATTTCAGAGTTAACCCTCCTCCCTTTCTAGTTGCCTTCACCATCACCCAAGTGCCCTGGTACCTCTTCGTGCACTTTCTTAAGGAATGCAATCTCCTCGTTGAGTGACTCGATTCTGCGCTCCAGGTCAATTCGAGCTAGAGTGGCTGCATCCACATCCTGGAAGGAGGAAATGACAATGTCAGGTCACAGAACAGCTCAAGTGGGGACCAGAGAGAGAGGAGAGATGACTGCTGGGGACCAAAGAGGGCTCACCGCTCGGAAGGCAGCCAGGTTGTTCTCTGCTTCTTCTCTCAGTTGGATTTCCTCCTGTAGCCTAGCCAGGACAGACAGACAGACAGACAGACAGACAGAGAAATAGTGAGGGACACAGCCAGCTGTAGAAAACTATTGACTAGGAACCTATCAGGGAGCCAGCTCAGGACACAGGGACAAGTCTTGGTGGTTGGGTAGAAACAAGAGGCCCAGGGGAAAAAAAAGCATCAGAGGCCACGCCCACGGTGGGGGGAGCAGGAAGTGGCTCAGTCTCAACTCTGGAGCCACACCCTTGCTGTCTTGTGTCCCAGATAGACTGACCTCCCCCGGGGTTAGGAACTCTGTTTTATTTTATCCAACTCTGTGTTCCCAAGCTTAGCCTGACCCATGTAGAAGCTAAATAAATGTTTATGACTTTGGTAGCAAGAAGGTGACTCTGCTCAGTTGGGTAAACAGAAACAGGAACAGGAGTCTTTTCTGTCTTTAAAAAAAAAAAATTTTTTTTAAGTTTCTAAAACAAATCTTGTTACGTAGGCCTGGTTGGCTTTCTACTTTCTCTGTATCCCAGGCTTGCCTAGAACTCATGGCAATTCTCCTGTATCATCCTCCCAAGTGCTGGAATTACAAGGGTGTGCCCCTCAGATCTGGACTACTCAGCCTTTTTGACTGGATCATGGTGGAGTGGGCCATAGCCCTTATCCACTGTCCTCTTCACTCAAGCCTGTCCATTTACCTAGTGCAATAGCATTGCCTCAGCTAGGCCCAGGGCTCAAGCTCCCCATCCAACCCTCCCTCGGGCGTCATCACAGCTGAGCTGAAAGCTACTGCTTGGCTTCCCTCCTGCTCTTCCCAGCCCATCCATCCTTCCGGGCTCCCGTCAGCCTCTCTTCTCCCTCTGACCATGCTCCTTTCCTTGGTTATGGTCATCACACACCATCACTCCAGCAACTTAGCACCCTTTCAAAGGTAGCTACCACTGTGCACTAGGCAAAGTTCCCCCCCCCCCCCATTTCTTCTCTCAATCTACCTCCCCAAGACAACGGCTCCAGTGTTACATAGAAGGAGTCACGGAAAGATCCGGAGTCCATCTCTACTTAGGAACACCGTGGAATGACCTTTTCCAAACATGGGCTGAGAAGGGTCTCAGGCTCCGGGAGGGGGGTGCCTGCAAGGGGATGGGAATGAGGGGGAAAGATATGGGAGGCGCTGGGCCCTCACTTGGCTTTAAGCCTCTGCAGGTCGTCTATCAGGTTGTCACGCTCCACGTCGACGCGGGCGCGCTGGTTGGTGAGCACCTCCACTTGGCGCCGCAACTCGCGCATCTCCTCCTCATAGAGCTCGGCGACCCGAGTCGGCTCGCGGCCCTTGAGCCGGTTGACTTCGGCGGCGAGCGCGGCGTTCTGCTGCTCCAAGAAGCGCACCTTCTCGATGTAGTTGGCGAAGCGGTCATTGAGCTCTTGCAGCTCCACCTTCTCGTTGGTGCGCGTGGCCAGGAACTCCTGGTTCACCGCGTCGGCCAGCGAGAAGTCCAGCAGCTCGCCCGCGCCATAGGATGGCGCTCGGGTGGTCCCCAGCCGGCTAGCCCGCAGCGACCCCAAGCCTCCGGCCCCGCCCGACGTGCGCGACACCTGGTACACGCGGGATGTCATTGAGCTCGAGGAGCCCTTGGTACCGAAGCCTGCTCGAGGGAACACGGGAGAACTCAGCGGGGAACCCAGCGAGAAGCCGGGGGCGCCGCCGAAGGTGCGGCGGTAGGAGGACACGCGCTGGCTGGACGAGTAGGCCTGGCTCATGGTGGCGGCGTGGACGAGGCTGGGCGGACGCACAGAGGAGGCAGCGGGCGGGCAGCCGGCTGGAGAGTGGATGTGAAGAGGGGAGACGAGCCCCTTAGCTGTCCGCACTATTTGTAGACCTCCTGACATCACCCCCCGCCGCCCCTCCCCTGACAGCTGCAGGATCCCTCTGTCCTGCCAGGAAAAGGGCGGCCGCAGGCGAGGGGGCGGGGAGGCCAGCTCCCCCGCAAGAGGCCTGCGCCCCTGGACAGCCCCAAGAGGACAGAAGACAGGCAAGCCTGCTGGCTTTCACAGGACAGGGAGCTGACAGGAGACCCCTGGCCGCCCCTCCCCCCCCCCTTTTTTTTTCCATTTGGATGCCTGCCTTATCCTGGGGAAAGCGGACTAGAGAATTTCATTTGTTTGATGTTCTCTATTTTCTCCGAGGAGAGGTTTTAGGTTATTAGAATGAACAAAAAGGAACCCTGAAGTGTTTTGTTTGCAAAAGTTGCCTAGAAAACACTGAGGTTTCCAACGGACAAAGCTCAGACAGGAGTCTACCAACCCATCAAAGGAGTTTCTGGGTAGGCCTGTAGGGTAGGCACCTGTTAGTCAGAGAGTGACCCTAGCCAGTGCCTGATTGCGTATGCATACCGCTTACACCTGGGTTTTAACTCTGAGCCTCAGTTTTTCTTGGGAGAAATGTAGGCCTTCTTCTTCCCTCAAGTTTATAACCAGCAAGATAGTTCCAGAAAGATTCTGATGGCTGTCTCCAATTGCATGTAGTCACACCCCCGCATCGCCTTTGCCTGACTCCTGCGCCTCTGTCTCCCTCGCCCCCTCTCTGATTCATCCCCCTACTCAAACCGCCCACACCCACTCACACCACGGGTTTGTGTTTTGTCAGGAGGTGTGTGTCAAGCCAGCCATCTCCCTGGCAGCAACAGCTGCCAAGGCGAAATACCAGAGCTGGTATTTATAGAGAAGGAAAGCACAGGCTAGGAAGCAAGGTACAGGAGAGGCGTTCTGGAGACTGGGAGCCAGGCACCTGACAAGATAGAGGTGTCAAGCTTTAGTCACTCCAGGACCCCAACAAAGATGAAACCCTGGAGTGTGTTTGCCTTCCTTTTCCCATCCCAACTCCCCAAAGCACAAGACATTCACCCCCTAATGGCATCTACATTTCTCTGTGCACATTACTGTGGCTCTTCACTTAGGCCTGGCCCTTCTAGAAAAAAAAAAACAAAAAACCTGGAAATAGAGTACTAGATTAGAAGTCCATAGCTCAACCCTAGAAACAGAGCACTGGGTTAGGAGGTGCCGTCCTACCCCGGGCTGGTCAGAAAGAAAGAGGTGCTAAAAAGCATGTCCTTGACCTCCCTAACTCTCAGGGTCCTTAGTCATTGAGTGGGCCAAGCAGCTTTGCATCACTGTGCAATGAGCCTTTGAACAGGCCAGAGAGACAATAAAGCATACAAAAACAATAACAACAATGCCTTATATGTACTGATCCCTGCTGAGAACACCATGCCTGTGACTCCCCAGTTCTCCAACAGCACCATGAAGCAGGGGCTGTGTAAATGCCATTTGTGTAGCCTAGCATAGTGAGGTGGCTTGACTACAGGGTGTAGGTTATTTCTCTGCCAGTGGGATGAGCCAATTCAAGCCAGATTATATTATATTAAAGGCAGGTTTATCGGGGTACAGCTCTCAAGGGAGTTCACTGGCCCCAAGTATTGAGGCCAGGGGAGTTGCCATGGGGAATGGAAGGGGAGGGAAAAGAAAGAGAGAAAAGGGCTCTAGCTCAGAGAGAGGAGAGGAGAAACCAAAATGTCTGGACTATATAGGGAAGAATCTCTGGGGAAAGGGCAGCCCAGCCCCTGGGCTGGAAAGTTGAAGGTTGGGGCAGGGTATGCCAGGTAGGAGCTGAAAGATGCTGGGGAAACCTGGAGACCAAGTCTGCTTTGGTGTGTAAAGTATGTGCCTCGGTTCCTTGTCCCTGGGTCTGAAACCAAACACTAGGCTTTGGTTCCAGACTGGATGCGTCTACAGCAAGTGAACTGTGAAGGACTTGCTACTGCAGTCTTTTCAAAGCCTTTCACATTAAGCAGCTAATTTTTTCCCCCAAGACACATTTATGAAATGGATGGGAGCTCCAGATATTCTTATCCAGCCTTCAAGTCAGTGCAAGCTGTTATGTTCTAGTTATTTTGGGGCCTCAGCTCCCAATCTAGATTGTATGCTTCTAGAGAATTTTAGAGGCTGTATGGATCCTTTACACATCCCAGACAGCACCTTCAGTTGTCGTCATTGTCATTTCCTGGCCCTTGTCCTTTTGGATAACACTTCACCCCTTCTCACAGCACAAAGAGTAGCTACGTGACTCAGATCCCAGCCATTGCATCTCCTGACTGTAAGGGGTCAATCAGAGATCTCAGGAATGTATGAATAAAGTGGAGTCTGCTAAACTGGCCCCTGCAGTGGCCTTGTTTTCTGACTTCTGTTGAGTGGGGTGGAGGATGTCAACATGATACACATAGAAAGCTGGGGAGGAGAAGCTGTTGGCCTGGGTGTGGTCGACAGCTCCAACTCCTAGGCCCTTGTCACACTTTGTCCCCTATTTGGATCAAGAAACTCCTTTTTCCACTAAATTCCATAATTTTCTTGATGTTGGCTTTAGTCATCTGCAATCCAAAACACAGGGTGTGTAAGGACATTGCTGTGGATGTATAGGACGTTCCTACGAAGCTGCTAAGAAGGACACCTCTGGGGCCTTGTGAGCCATCCCCAGTACACATAAGGGATTGGCCTTCAGGCCAGACCTAGCCCTTAGTTGCTTGGTGAAATGAGGCAGAAAACAAATAAATAAACCGCATCATCTCTAGTCAAAATCAACAACTACCAGGCTCTTGGCTTCAAACCAACTGGGACTTTTTCCAAGATGCGGTTCCAGTCCTGAGATCTACCACCATGGATAGCAGTGAAACAACACCCTGGAGCCTGAAAGGCAGGAGAAAAGGGAACGCCCCAAAACATGCTCTGAGAAGGCACTGGAGCAAAACCTTGGTCTCCCGAGGGAACTGGGAACTTCTGGGAACTGGACACTAAAAATAATCATTATCTTCCCAAGTGGGCAATGCCCATGATCAAAACACAAGATATACAAAAAAAAAAAAAAAAAAAAAAAAAAAGTTTAAAGCAAACAATCCCCCATTTTTCAACAGTTAACTATTCCACCCCGCCCCCTGCACCTGCCCTCGACCTGAGCCACATAACCAAGTTTAGGTGGTGGCTGCTGTTGTCTTTGATCGTACATATGGAGCCGACCTTTATTTTTTCATTTTGTAGCCTAGACTCATGATTTTCCTGCCTTAACTTCCAGAGTGCTAGGATTACAGGTGAGCATTACCGCACCTGGCTTTTTCCCCTTTTAAAATATTGTACATGCTGTTCTGAGGCAAGCTGCTGCCAGTGGACACAGGTGTCTTAGAACGTGTCCTGTTTTAGTTCCCTCATAACTGAGTCCTGTTTTATCATTATAAAATATATGTGACATAAAATTGGCCTTTATTTGTTTGCTTTATTTGTTTATTTGTTCTCAAAGCCAATCATGGTGGCCCATGCCTTTAATCCCAGCAGAGGCAGCCAGATATCTGTGAGTTCAAGGCTAGCCTGGTCTACATAGTGAGTTCCAGGACAGTCAGAGCTACACAGAGAAATGTTATCTCAAAAAGCCAAAACAAACAAGCAAAAAAACAAAACAAAAGCTGTTAAAATGTAAACTGAGGGCTAATCTTAAAAATTTTTTTTTAAATTATTTTTACATATATAGATGTTTTGCCTGTATGTATGCATGTATGTATGCATGCATGTATGTATGTACATATGTGCCCCACATGGCTGTGGTGTCTGAGAAGTCCAGAAGAAAGTGTAGGACTCCCTGGAACTGGAGCTACAGATTGGGGTGATGGAGACCTCAGGCAGCAGGTGAGTAAGATGAGGTGAAAAGACAGGCTTCAGAAAGTAGCTCATTTAATTGCGGGTGGGGGCACAGAAGTTTTTTGAACCTTTTGGGATGATTGGGGCTATCTGGGTCATGTACAGGATTGGTGGGGCCAGGGTGCTGAGGGTGCCTCATTTGCATAAGGAGGAATTCCAGGCGCTGATGGCATAACCTCATAAGGAGAGAGGAAGTTTAACCTGGCTGCAACCAAATGACTTCCTGTGGTGTGGGCAAAGGTCCCCCCCACCCCAGGACTACATGCACCAGGACTTGCAGGCCCCAGGCAGGGGAGGGAGGGGTCCCAATTCCTACCTTTCTTGGGATGAGATTTCTGGGGTTGGACTGGCTCCTTTCTGTTCCATGATTCCCCACCCCACAACTGTGAGCTTTGAGGTAGATGTTGGGAATTGAACCGGGTCCTCTAGAAGAGCAGCCAGTGTTGTGTTCTTAGCTGTTGAGCCAACTCTCCTGTCCCAACAAATCTTCTTGAGTCGTTTGAACAGGGGCTGGGTATACAGTTCAGTTGCCTAACATACACAAAGCCTTGGGTTTGAGCCCTACTACTGCATAAACTGGGCACAAGCCTAGACTCGTGGGACTTCAGAGACAGACGCAGGAGAATTAGAAGTTCAAGTTCATTTTTGGCTCCATAACAACTTTGAGGCTAGCCTGGGCTATAACTTTGATTGCAAAAAAAAAAAAAAAAAAAAAAACCAATAAATGCTGGAGTTTATTGGTACTAACAACGATTTCTGACTTAGGCAGTTGCAAAAGGAAGTGGTTCCAGCTAAAGCATGAGGGAGCGTGAGGGGGAGGCACTTACTGGTCCTGACACAGAGGAAGAGCAAAGACAATGGTTGGTTGGTTGCTGCTCTGGGGTTGTCTCCCTTTGTCTCTTCAATTAGAAATACCGGTCTGTACCTGTTGGCTGTTTCTGTTTATTTGAGCTACATTCTCTAAGTTCTTTCTTTCCTTCTTCCTCTTCTTCCCTATTTCCTCTCTCCCTTTCTTTGTTCTGAGACGGGGGCTTGCAACACAGCCCAGCCTCACCTTGAACTTATTCTATACCTCAGCCTGACTGGAACTTTCCATTCCTCTGCCTTAGCCTTCCACATCACTAGGATTACAGGTCTGTGGCACCAAGCCTGAGTCTGTTTCCTTTTAGTATGGTCTTTGAAAAGAAATAGCTCCAATTAGGTTTCACTTCTATTTGCGGAGTAAGCAAGGATTCCATTGCTTAGGAACCCTGACCGGCTCTTTCTGCTCAGGGATTCTTCAGCCCATTTAAACACCATATTTCATTCTGTCCATGGATTTGAATGCAGTAGGTAACTCATGTGCATGGAGTCATACAGTATTTGTCTCCTTGTGAGTGGTTTCTTTAACTTAGCCATACAATTTCAAGGGTCCTCCATGTTAGAGTAGGTTTCAGGATTCCCTTCTTTTTAATGGTAATAATATTCTCTCATTTGTAATGTTACTCTGCTTGTCTCTTCATCTTCCGATGGTTATTTGGGTGGTTGTTACCACCTTCAGTTACTGTGAATAATGCTGGACACTGCACGGTATAAAACTGACCTGCCCGGCAGGACATGCCCATTAGCGCAATAGCGACATGACCACTGTCGGGGTGACTAACTGCTTTCTGGTTAGATTTAGGACTGTTCCACAAGAGGTAATTCATTTTTGGTGATGTCATCACAGTCAAGAGCTAATGGCTGGGACCAGAAGGCGGGGGGGGGGGTCACAGGCTTGATTATTGTTGTTTTGATACATGGTTATGATGCCAAATTGCCTTCTAAATATTTGTATAGACTTGCGATTAGGGCTGCTCTCGACCTTGGTCAGAGAAGCTTCTTTTTGCAGTGGTGGTGGTTAATACGGAGACTCATCACTTTTCAGACTGCTGAGAATGAATGACAGTTGAATGTTCATGCCTAAACAGGACACCCTCTTCCCGTGTGGACCTCTTCCTGACCCCAGGCTCAAGGAGCATCTCAGAAGACGGGGCAGGAAGAGTGTAAGAAATGGAGACTAGAAAGGATTGATGTGAAATTCTGTCTTGTGGACATGGGATGGATATTGGCCATCGCTGCCATGAACTCACAGCCGCTGTGGCTCCCCGTGCAAGATCAGACCAGTCAAAGTTCTTGAGAGCTCACCCCGAACTGAGGAGCCATTGGCAATGAGTCGCTTCTAGAGGAAAAGGAATCATTTTTCTTTGGGAGTATGGCCACTTGCATGTTGTCCCATGCTCCAGTAGGTAGTCTGCTCTGGGGGTGTGTCCCAGTGCAAGTGTTACGGCTTTGAAGGGAGAAGCATCCTGGCTGTCAGGAGTCAAGGGATACCACAAAGTTACACCATACAACAAACCTCACAGGAGAGATTTACTGGGAAGGAAACACTCAGGAGGGTGGCTGCCTCTGCTCAGGTGAGAAGCAGCAGAACACTGTATCACAGTCAAGGGTTCATGGCTGGGAACTCATGCTCGCCTTAGCATAACCTTCCTCCCTCAGCAGAAGACGGAGTTTATATGGGGTTTCTTGGGGGACAGAGCTTTCCAGGATGGAGATTTCCAGGATAGGGGTTGTAGCATTTCAAGTCCTGAGCTTGGGCTTTTTACTCTGTAGGGCAGAGCTTGGCCCCTTGTGTCTGGAGGGACCGGGTCTGACCTATAGGCTCTTAGGGTGTTCCGTGGCTGGATGGTGATGGTTAGAGGTCCTCAGGGGCGGGGCTTGGCCACTGGTTCACCTCCAGCCTCCTACAGCATGAGCAGTGTACAGTCAGCATTAACTGAATTCAGTGGGGTTTGTTTTTTGTTTCGTTTTGTTTTTTAAAGAGCATAAGAAGTTGAGATGGAGATGTGTTGGAGGGAAGAGGGCACAGAGCAAATTGAGTGGGAGGATGTAGGGTGGATGTGACCAAAATACATACTAAGGGCCTCATGGCGCAGTGGGAGCATATCTAACTCCAAAATTCAATGTATGCATGTATAAAATTCTCAAAGAATAAAGATCAAAATTACATTTAAAAAAGTTTCTTCAGAGTCAGGGCTGGCACACACCTGTAAGTCCGGCACTTGGGAGGCAGAGGCAGGAGGATTTCTGTGAGTTTGAGGTCAGCCTGATCTACAGAGTGAGTCCCAGGACAGCCATGTCTACACAGAGAAACCTGTCTCAATAGTAGTAGTAGTAGTCCTCCCAGCTCGTATTCCTCCCAGCTCGTATTCCTCCCAGCACTCATTATGTTCTGGTCTTGTTTGTTTTGTAACATCTGTCCTAATGAATATGAAGCGGTACCTCACTGTGGTTTTAATTTGCATATCACTGATGATCAATAATATAAGCATCTTTTTGTGTTTGTTGATCATCTTTGGATAACCTTTGGATAAGTGTCTGTCCTAGTTGGGATTTCTATTGCTGTGATGAAACACAATGACCAAAAACAAGTTGGAGAGGAAAGAGTTTATTTGGCTTACACTTGCACATTGAAGGAAGCCATTATTGAAGGAAGCCAGGACAGGAACTCAAACAGGCAGGAACAAGGAGGCAGGGGCTGATGCAGAGGCTGTGGAGGAGTGCTGCTTGCTGGCTTGCTCCTCATGACTTGCTCAGCCTGCTTTCTTATAGAACCCAGGACCTCCAACCCAGGGATGGCACCACCCACAATGGGCTGAGCCCTCCCCCACTGATCACTAATTGAGAAAATGCCTTACAGCTGGATCTCATGGAGGCATTTTCTCAACTGAGGTTCCTTCCTCTCTGATGACTCTAGCTCATCCAAGTTGACACACAAAACCAACCAGTATAGTGTCTCTACATATTCCTAGCTTGTCTGAAAGCTGACTGAAAACTCACAGAAATCCTTCTGCCTCTCTCTCCAGAGTGTTGGGTTAAAGGAGTGTACCACCATATCTGGCTCTGTGTCCGGTGTCCTTTGAGACACAATCGCCTTTTAGGTTTGGTGAAAACCAATTTATAAATCAATTTATCTCTCTCCTTCACATCCTTTTGAAGTTGTGTCCAAGATATCATTGCCAAATCCAGTGACATGAAACTTTTCCACTATGGTTTTTTTCCAACAGTGTTATGGTTTTTAATGTCATGCTTAAATATAGACTATATAGGGCATAAGGTAAGGGCCTAGTCTAGTTGGGTCTTGCATATGGCTAGCCAATATTTCTACCACCATTTGTGGAAACCTGCCCATTTCTCATTGAATGACCTTGATTCCCTGTTGGTAACTATGTGATTACGTGAGAATTTATTTCTGAGTTCTGTTCTGTCTCATTGACCTATATATTTATATTTTTCCTAGTAACACATTGTTTTGGTAACTATAGCCTTTTGTACAAAATACTTTGTAGTATTTTGAAATCAACAAGTGTAAGTTGGTTAGCTTATTTCTTTTCCAGTCTTTGTTTCATTTTCTAGTTGAAGACCATTGGGAAACCAAAGACAGCTTAGGACATATTTTTCTTTTTCTATAAAAAAAATGGAGTTTTGATAGAGATCAAGCTGGGTACATGCACAGCTTTGGGGGATATCAACATGTTCATAGTATTTCAGTTTATGAACATGAGGTGTTCTACATTTACTTGGGTATTTATTTCAGCAACATTTGATAGATTGCAAATCTTCATTTTGGTTATTGTTACAAGTTCTAACCACTGAAGTTGTTATAATTTATCATCAACCAAGAGGGCTCAGTGGCTCTTCCGCTTCTGTCGCTGCAGCCGGCGCTGGGGAGCCTCTGTCCCCCGAAGAATTGTTCCTGAAAACCGAGGCAGAGAGAGCCTCGGAGGAGGAGCTGGAAGAAGACGACGATGACAAGCTAGATGAGACCCTATCGGAGAGACTCTGGGGTTTGACGGAGATGTTTCCCGAGAGGGTCCGGTCAGCAGCCGGAGCCACCTTTGATCTCTCACTCATCACAGCTCAGAAGATGTACAGATTTTCCAGGGCAGCTCTGTGGATTAGGACCACTTCCTTCATGATCCTGGTTCTTCCTGTTGTCTTTGAGACAGAAAAGTTGCAAATGGAGCAACAACAGCAACTGCAGCAATGGCAGATACTTTTAGGGCCTAACACAGGGCTGTCAGGATTGGAATGCCAGGGGCTCTCCCTCCACTGCCTGGAAAGATCTAGATTCTTACTTCGGTATTTGTCCTTGTGCGAGAACTTTGAAATTCATTTGTGTTTGAACTGCTGATTGTTTGAACTTTTTATTCTTTTTTTTAACCTTGGCACACCGATCTATTTGAACGTAGTGGGAACTTTCTCCGTTTCTCACGGAGAGACCCCAGGTACACCTGTGCCCCTCATATCGAATGCCCTCTCTTCCTGTTCTCGCTCCGATGCTGGAGTACAGCCATGTGGAGGTTATCCCACTCTCTTTAATAAATCGCTCCTAAGGAAGTTCTTACGCGCCCATTGTGGCAAAGAAGTAAGTACCCCTGACCATAAGGACTTTTTTTTTTTTTAATGAAGATGTCTAGGACATGTAAACAGTGTGGGATTGACAAGATCTATTACACCTGTCCTACAGAACAGTCACCAGGAATCCCCGTGTGTGGGAGAGAAGGGAGGCTGGCTGTAGCTTTAACCAGAGGGGGACTGGGCTGAGCAGGCACTTACTTCCTCTGCATATTTTGGCTCTTGGACCTGCGTATGTATAAAAAAGAAGTCAGTGAGACTCCGTCTCAAACAAACAAACCGAAAAATCCCCCAAAGCAAACCTAAAGTGATGGTAATGAAGAATGACAACAGAATGTGTCTTCTGGCCTTCACATGTACATGCACATCTGCACATATCTGCATATGTGAACATGCACATATAGTCTTACTCTTGTTCTCTCATGTGTGCACACTTGCACACACACCCATCTTGATATATGTCTGTGTGTGTGTGTGTGTGTGTGTGTGTGCGCGTGTGTGTTGTCTGTTTGTATATCTGTACCTAGAGCCTATGGAGGCCAGAAGACTGTGAGCCTAGATATGGGATGCTGGGAATTGAACTCAGGTCCTCTGCGAGAGAATGCAAGTGCTCTTAACTACTGAGCCAGCTCTCGGGTGTGTTTGTGTTCCTGTGCGTGTGTATGTTTGTGTGTGATCAGAGGATAACTTTCTTTCACCTAGTAAGGCCTGAGGATTAAATAAAATCAGGTCATCAAGCTGGGAGCAGGTACCTTTGCCTAGCTCAAAAATCTTTGTTATATCTAAGACAGGGTCTCATATAGTCTAGGCTGGCTTCAAACTTGCTATATGGCAGAGGATAACCTTGAACTCTGATCTTTGTGCATCCACCTCCCAAGTGTTGGGATTACAGATATGAGCTCCCATGCCCAATTTATGTCTCTTAAAGTTTCACCACCTAAGACTGTAGCCCTACTACTACATACGTTGTCAGCCACTGCTTAACATGATCACAGGGGCCAAGCTTCCAGCTCGTGAAGCTGTAGAGAACAAACCATGTCCAAACCAGTGCTTCCAAAGTCACACTTTGCTCCTTTTCCCAGGACCTACACCCCACCGTTCTGTCTCCTGTCAGCTGTCTCAGGAGCAGGCCCTGAGAACAGAACGCTGCACAGGGGTGAACTCTGGGGGCCTGAGCTCCTGTCAGCCCTTCAGCTCTTGGTGGAGGACATGATTAGAGGCACAAACACAGAGCCCAGGGTAGAGTTTCATTTGGAGTTCAAGATGGGTGCTCATCCTGAGGTTTCAACCTACAGCCATCTGTGCTACCTGACAAGTGCCATTTTCTCTCTGACCTTGGAATGACCTTTGTGAGAGTGAGGAGCCAGACCAGATCTTGTTTAGGTAGGATAGTGCTCAGTTCTGACTGGTTGAGTCTCTGGGCACCGGAGGGAAGGTTGCCTCCGGACACCTGCAGAGAGGCCCCCCCAGACACTGCTTGCTGTCTCCATTCACCTTCCCCTTCACTAGCAGCTCCTAAGGCTGCACCAGTGCAAGCTCCTGAGTGACTGTAAAAGGGAAGGAATGTCCAGAGGCAATTGTTTCTTCCTGAAACCCTAGGGGTGGGGCCAGAGCTGGGGGGCCCAGCCAGAATGGCGTCAAGATTCTCCCTGAAACTCATCTCTCTTTTGCTGCACTGGGGGTGGGGAGTGGTTTAGTCAGAAAACCCTATACTCCCCCCCCCCCATTGGCTTAAGACATCTCCCAAACACATTCTCTTGTTCTCAAGCATCTCTGCCTCCTGCCCCCTCTTCTTCCACTGGCTCTCCATCCTCAGTCCTCACCCCCAGCCCTGCTTCAGGCCCCCCTCCCCCTCATACACATTCCTTTTACAGACATGAAGTACCCTGGGTTTTCTGCCAAAGTAGGAGATGTCTGGAGCTAATCTCACCTCCTTCCGCCCCAGCTTCTACCAAATAGGACATCTGTGTCCATGAGGGAAGAATGGAGTGAAGGAAGGGGGGTGGGGGTTGGAGGAGGTGGAGGCCTGGTCTTAGGGTGATGCCTTAGGAACTATCAGTGCCACAAAGTTCAGACGTAATGGGAACAGAGGTCATAGTTGAGGTTAGAGAGGGAACCGGTGCTCCAGTAGCATTAGGGAAGGGCCAGGGGTGGGGGTGGGGGGTCCCCTTTAATTCTAATGCTTGGGAGGCTGAGACAGGAGGATCCAGAATTCTTTTTCCAAGACCGGGTTTCTCTGTGTAGCCCTCACTGTTCTGGAACTTTCACTCTGTAGAGCAGGCTGGCCTCAAACTCACAGAGATCTATCTGTTCTGTCCCCTGAGTATGGGGTTTAAGGCCTGTATCACCATGTCTTGCTTAATTTTCGTTTTCAAAGCATCTACTTGTTTACTTATTTGGGGCTATACTGCCACATACATATGAAAGTCAGAAGGCCAGTCACTTCTCTCCTACCATGTGGGCTCTGGGGATTGAACTCAGGACACCAGATTTAAGTGCCTTTACCCACTGAGCCATATAGCTGACCCATAAGCTAAATCTCATTGACTTCTCTGAGCAATGTGGCCTGGAGTCTCCACATTAAGAGAAACCAGATTACAGGTGTATCCCCTAGAAGAGGCATTATCCCACCACACGTTGACATGGCTACTCTGCCAAGCCTCTATGGTACTTCCATCCCTCCTGGGGATAGATATCCTGGTTCCTTCCTTTTCCCAGGTTTCTTGGCTCAGTCTTGAAGCCACTGGCCCTCCCCACAGCTAATGCAGACTTCCCAACAGACTATAGGGGAAACCCCTGAACTCCTCTGTTTATCATTAGTCCCCAAGGGACAGATGAGGCAGAGCTGTCAAGGCCGCCACCCCAAAGAGAAAAAGAGGTCCCACTCTCTGTCCAACCTTGGAAGAGCTTTTGTTTGTTTGTTCGTAGTTTGGCTTTTTCTTACTGTATTGATCTCAGATAGGATCCCTTTGTGTAGCCCTGACCGGCCTGGACCTCCCTCCATAAACCAGGCTGGTTTCAAATTCACAAAGATTTGCTTGCTTCTGTGTTCTGAGGGATTAAAGGTGTGCACTACCACACCAGGCATGGCATCAGACTTTGTGACTGCAGAAGGGAAGGGGTCAACGGGTGTGGACAGGGCAGGGCCCATCAGCCACCACCAGAGCCAGTTCTTAGGACTCTACCAGAAGTTAAGCCCTGCTTGCCTTTCCCTTCATGTAGAGACAGATGAGTGGCCGTGATCCTGGGTCATCACTCAGCGTTTGCCTCTCCCTGATTCATCTTCCATTCCTTTCATCTTTCCTCATCAGCCCCTTTGGTTCCAACTCCTCTAGTTTGGTCATATTCCTGCTGTTCTGGGCCCTTTCCAAATTTCCTCTGAGGCTCTGGGTGCTTTAAACAGTGCCTGAGCGGCTGGCAATGACCTCACAGGGCCACTATGCACAAGATGCTATTTATAGCTGTATAGGATCACACTGCTCTTCGTACTATCCAGAGTCATGGTCATCTTAAGGGTCTGCTTAGACTCTGGGGCTTCTCTGACACTTCAGATCACATCACACAACAGTACCCTGAACAGTGCTTGTTGGAGCGAGGGATACTTATTCTCTGAACCATTCAGGTACACACTGAAACTGGGTCTGAAACTCCAGAGAACACCAAACAGGAGGGTCTTGCTATATGTAGCCTCTCAAACTGCACACCAAACTGCGCTTGTTGTATGTTCTTATGGCCCAAACGCTTATTCTCCCATCTTCTTAGACCCACTGAGAAATAGTTATACAATGGTTCAAGTTCTTCTGGACTCCACAGAGCTCTGAGCAAAAGAAAGAATTGGGAAGAGCAGGTAGGCCCTGCCTGGACTCAAACCCTGGATCAATCCCTCTTGAGTGAGTTTATTCTCCATGAGCCTCAGCTGAGCCAGCCAGATGGCTCCACAAGTAGAGGTGACTGTTGCCAAACATGATAACCTGAGCTCAGTCCTCAGGATCCACATAACGGAAGGAGAAAACCCCTGCACATTGTCTTCTGATGCCCACACAGTAGCCAGGGTACATGCACACCCAAACGCATGCACACAAAACAAGAATGTAAAAATGTAATTAAAATAGAAGTAAACCGGGCAGTGATGGCATAAACTTTAGTCCCAGCACCTAGGAAGCAGAGGCAGGCAGATCTCTGAATTTGAGGCCAGCCTGGTCTGTAGATTGAGTTCCAGGATAACTAGGGCTACTCAGAGAAACCCTGTGTCAAAAAAACAAAAGAAAGAAGAAAGAAAGAAAGAAAGAAAGAAAGAAAGAAAGAAAGAAAGAAAGAAAGAAAGAAGGAAGGAAGGAAGGAAGGAAGGAAGGAAGGAAAGGAAGGAAAGAAAGAAGAAAGAAAGAAAGGAAGGAAGAAGGGAAGGAAGAAAGAAAAGAAAGATGTAGGAGCGGATGAAAGCTACATGTAATACATGCAGTGTAGGCAGGAGGATTAGAGTCCCAGGTCTGCCTGAACTACACTGTGAACTGGAGACCAGCCTAAACTACAACAGTGAAGAGGTGGGTGTTGTGTTTTATAAAAAAGAAAAGGAACCAGGGATATGTTTGATAGAGGCAAGGTAAGGTGGGGTAAGAGGGTGCCTCTGCGGGTCCATGCTGAAATATCCCTTCCCACTGAGGTACCAGCCATACAATGGATAGAGTATGAAATAGAGTTTATTTGGGGTATAGGGTATGAGGAGGGAGTAGAGACAGAGAAAGGAAGGGGAGGGGGGAAGAGGAAAGGCCCGCCATGAACACGGGGAGAAAGCGGGGTGGGGGTGGGGAATGGGGAGAAAAGGGACAGAGAGGGAAGGAAGTAAGAGGGCAAGAGAGTGAGGAGGGGCAAGAAACCCCTTTTATACTGAGTCAGGCACACCTGGCTGTTGCCAGGTAACTGTGGGGCGGAGCCTAGAAGGAATGCTAACACTGGTCTTTAGCTCCATGGTAAAACACTAGCACACATAGGGTCCCAGGTTCAACCTCCAGTACTTCTGGGCCTCAGTCTCCCTATCTGTGAAAGAATAAGAACATCTTACATTGAGAAAAAGAGACCAGAAACTAAATGACCCATCACAGTGAACTCTCAGTAAGGGCCAGCCATTACATTATCCCACCACTTCATAACAGGGTCTGGCTCTAAACCTTGCTTCTAGTAGGCACAAGGTCAAGATTCACAGCCATAACCTCCTGACTCCAGGTCTCCCACTGGTCTATACTGCCTCTGGTAAGACTCCAGCTGCACTTACGAGCTCCAGCGCTATCCTAGGCATGGTACTGTAGATCGCTGCCTTATGAATCCGTGTCTAATCCTGACGACCTTGTGAAGCACCAGATTCTGTCTTTCTTTTACCGAGCAGATGAGCAGAACTTGGAGAGGGGAAGTTCCCCAGGGTTGCACAGCAAAATCAAACAAAACTCACCACCACTACCATCAAAACCAAACCCCTAGATTTGGCCCTTCCTAGTGACCCTAGAAGGTCTGCTCTTTTTTCTGTGTGGACCATACAACAGACAGACTTGGCAGCACCACTCTAGGTCTTTCTCTTTAACTCAGCCCTATAAGGGGATTTCCTTGGGAAAAAGTACCACGTTCAGAATGAGGTTGCTTGAGACAAGTTTCTCTCTCCAACCCAACTGCCCTCCAGGAGGAAGCTGAGGCCTCAGAATGTGGGGGTGGGGGAGGTGGGGTAGAGGTTTCCTAACTGTAGGGCAAAAGAGCTGGACACCCACACCGACATGCCAAAGCCCCTTGGTTGCACCCTGGCCACAGACTGCCCCCAACCGGCCTCATCCACACATCCCTTTTAGCTAGGCTGCCTGAAGACTAAGGGTTGGAGCTAGGCTTGATCTTAAGGCCTCGAAGTTGGAAAGAGACACTAGGGCCGATTGCCAGCTTCTGGGGATTCCCATCGCCTCAGCGCCCCAGCTTCCCTGGGCCAGAGACAAGAAATGGCCCCCATAGGCTCTTTTCCCACGAACTTCCCAGCAGCCCTGCAAGTCTTTCTACTGCCAGAAGCTGTACCCACAAGAGTCCCAGAGTCCTTCGTATGCCCCTCCTCATCTTGCCTCGGATAAGCTAGCCCTCCTCCACCCTCCCATTCTGGGTACGGGAATAGAAGTTTTGTAGAAGCTCTGAGATCCTACTCTTGGGACTGGGAGCGGCCACAGCCGCTGCTGCCACTCAGGATAGGGGAGGGGCTGCAGGGAGAGGAGGGCTTAGTCGGGGAGGGGACTCGAGTTGCTCCCCAAATCTTTTCTTCACAGCTCCATACCATCACAGGGCAATCCAGAGTTTGGGTTTGGGGCTCCAGGCACAAAAACTCAGTATGGGGTCAGCACCTTAATTTCTGTCTCTTCTCAGCTTGGCTCAGTATCTTTTCTCAACTGGGTGTCTGCTCTGTCCTACCCGTAACTAAGTAGACTGTCTCTACAGGATGACCCAGCCTTCCAGCCTCACTCCGGTCAAAAGGGCTTCCGGCCTGACTTGAGATCCCCACCCCACTCTTAGGTCTCAGCCGGCCTCTCTGGGCCTCCCAGCTGCTAGCCCTTTCCAATTCTTTCTCCTGGCACCTCCCCCAACCCCGGCCAGATTTAGCTCCTTTAATCTTCCCTGAAATCCAATCCGGCCGTTTCCTGAGCACAAACTGCACTTCCCAAGGGCCTGTCACTGGAGAGGGTCCCAGCCAGAGAGGCCTCAGCTCTTAGCTAAACTGAAGGAACCCCACTTCCAATCCTGGACCTCCAGGTGAACCCCTCTTCTTCCCACCCCAGGGAAGCCCTGGGAAATTCTGGTTGTGTAGGGTTCAGCTAGCTACCATTGGCCTCTACAGGGCCAAGGGTAGCCTTTCGAATGGGCTATCTCTGTGCCTGGGGCACCTTTACTCAAAGAGTTCTTTTCTACCATGGGACTCTCCTCTCCTTTTGCACTGCAAGCTGCAGCGGGGCCATCCAGTTCTCTTCTGGAGGCCAGACTGGAACCAGTACACCCCAGGCACTCACCTGAGCTCCCCTCCCTCCTGTGGGATCTTGGGTGTGTTGCCACCCTCCCTGAATCTTCAGGATATGGGGATCATAACTTCATGACCCTTGGCTTAGAGTTGTGAGGAGTAGCTAAGAGACTTCGTGCCCGGGACAATTCTGGGTGCATGACAAGTACTATTTAGGCACTAATCAAAGGGCCTGAGATATGACTCGATGTGAGAGTGCTGGACCAGCATCTGCAAGGCCAGGGCCGACATCGCCTGGACTACAAGCAGCAGCAACAACATGTTCATTATAGTCTGGATTCTTCTGAAAATCTTTTAAAAAGTGTCCAATGAAAACACCATCTCCTGCCTTGAGACTTTCTTCTGTGTTAACATACCATGGATTGTGAGACACTTCATTTATTTAATAACTTCGTTTCTAGAGAAAACAGCAACATTACCATACGAAATGTACAAAACTGCCAGTCATCCATCTTCTGATCTCAGAATGTGTGAATTGGTCTGGAATGCAATGTCTGTGTAGCACCCTGCCTCTATCCAGACAGAGATCCCCTGTCCCAGCTTCCTTGTATTTGTTTGTGTATTTATTTATTTTACTGTTGGTGCTTGGAGACTGGGGTTCATGTCATTTCTACCAAAGGCTTTTTTTGTTGTTGTTTTGTTTTTTAGCTAACTGGCCTCAGGTAAGAGCATTGATTTCCTCATGCCTTGGTTTTTCCTTAAGCAATTCACAATTGTAGTGAATATTAAACAAAATGTATGTATATATTTATTCAGCACTGAATTGGATATTCAACACACGGGAACTATTATTATTGTAACGATTTTGAAACGTTTGTTGAATTGAATCCCTTTTCCAAAGATTGGGAGGTGGAGCTCTGGTATTCCATGGTCCAGATGCCCTCCAGTGGTCATCATGGGGAATGGCAGGCTTCCTGTAGACTTCGGGCTCCCTTAACTGGTCCACAAATTCATTAACTACCCACACCCACGCTAGGCTCATCCAATCCTCCTGGAATTCTTCACACTACCCTTCCTTTTAAGGAGACCTTAGGGATTTCTAAAAAAGTACTGAATAATATCAGAGACTAGTAAGCAAGGTTTAGCAATGGAGGCTAACCTAGACATTGTCTCAGAGTCCAAGTCCCACAGAATAGATTGTGTTAATTCCAAAGATGGGAAGAGAAAGACCACTGACCCAAATCATCACGGACAAATTAATGAAAGCAAGCAATTAATTAAAGCAAACTTTTAAATGGGTACAAGGGTTTCCTCCCACTAAGGCAGGATTTGTGAGGGCAGTTTGGATGTGAGGAGACAAAGTTTTTATAGTTCAGGGGTAGGGAGTTTTCAAGAGGGGGATTTGGACAAAATAGGCAGGGTTACAGGAGCAGAACACATTAGTCATAACGACCTCTTGAAACAAAGACATGATTGCAAGGAGGTGGTAACTACAAGTAGTCCTAACAAGGTAGCCTTAACAACCCTTTTGAAACAAAGACAGGGTTTTAAGATGGTTATTAGCTTTTGAAACAAAGACATGACTGCCATTCCTGGAACAAGCAGTACAGAACCTTTATAGTTAAGTTGCAGGTGAGGCACAGCGCGTAGTCCTTGAGAATCGGAGGTGTAATCATGAACAGGAATGAACCTAGTTTGTCTTTACTGTAAGATGGCTTTTAAGCCTAAAATGGACAGGGGTGGGTTCTTCAGCTGGTGAATACTATAGCATCTTCTGTGACCCAGACACTGTGGGACCTGGCCTGTGAAAAACACCCTCTTGCTGCCATCTCCAAAAATCTAGCCCAGGACAAGGTTATCCTGAATCCAAGCATCTGAATCTACAGTTTAACGTATCTATCCTCTGCTCACCAGACGGTCTTTCCTTCCTCCATTTATCCATTCATCAATATGTATTGAACACTGGATATGTACCAAGCCTCATGTTCTAAGTGTTGGGGGTTAAAAAGATCAATTTAACACAGATACAGACACAGGGACTAAGAGTTGTTCACAATGTCCCAGACACCACATGGGGAGCTAATCCTCCCATTCAAGTGTTTACAGCGTCTGTGTGTGGCTTGGGGGTGGGGGGAGGTGGGAAGCAGTACCAGAGGCAGAAAAGCCAACATCACATTAGATTCCAGCTGCCAGATTTCCTGGAGAAAACATGCCCCAGTCTGGCTACAGTAGAACCTGGCTCCCTCTTCCAGGGTCACTGTTGTGTTTTATAAAAAAAAGAAAAAGAAGCCAGGGATGTTTGGTGGAGGAGGTGCCTCTGCAGGCCCATGCTGAAGCATCCCTTCTCCCTGAGGGACCAGCCATATGATGGATATAGTATGGAATAGAGTTTATTTAGCACATGGGGAGGGAGTTGAGGGGCTAGTAGAGACAGAGAAAGGCAGAGAGAGACAGAGAGAGAGATAGAGGAATAGAGGCCACCATGGACACACAGTGAGAGAGGGTGGAGGGGAAACGGGAGAGAAGAGCAAGCAGAGCAAGAGAGAGAGGAGGGGCAAGCCGTCCCTTTTATAGTGAGTCAGGCACACCTAGCTGTTGCCAGGTAACTGTGGGGAGGAGCCTAGACAAAATGCCAACAATCACCCTGTTCCCTGGGGATCCCTCCTCACCTCAAACAGATTCCCACTTCTAAAGACACCAGAATAAGAATATTTCTCTCCTTTTCTGCCATGGCCCTTACCCAGGCCCAGAGCTAGGAGCCAAGTAGGAGTAAGGTTTTTGGTTTTGGTTTTGTTTGTTTGTTTGGTTGGTTTTTAGAGACATGGCTTCTCTTGTGTATCCCTGGCTGTCCTGGAACTCAATCTATAGACCAAGCTTTCCTGGAACTCAGAGATCTGCCTCCACCTCTGCAGTACTGGACTCAAAGGCATGCATCACCACTGTCTGGCTGGGAGCAAGGTTTGTTTATTTTTTGAAGAAGGATCTCACTGTGTAGCTCAAGCTAGCCTCATGAAGCCTCCCTGGGATTACAGCTGTGAGCTGTCATGCCCAGCTTGAGACACCTTTTTAAAACCCATGCTTACCATGGACGGCCCAGCTAGGGACTTCACTCACCAGTACTTAGCATTGAAACACAGCTTCCGTTTCTGGCCAGATCACCATCTGGGATCACAGGAGGGAGGGAGGGAGGCTGCAGGTGTTTCAGGCTCTGCCCTTCTGGAAGATGGCTGGAGGAAGGTAGAGCCCATAAGCACATGTCACTGGTGTATACAGCTCCTGAAACTGTCCTTCCTTCATGAGGATTTCCCAACTGTCCTCCTGCTGCCCTTTGCTGGCTCCTAACCAGCTGGGCCGTTTCCTCAGAACCCTTCACAACTTCAGTAGCACAGACCCATGGTTCCTTCTAGGTCCTCTCAAGGGCTAGACTGGTGCTGTCCAATAGAAACATAACGGGGGCCACACAGATAACTTTAAATGTCCTAGAAGCCACATTTCAAAGAAAGACACAAGAACCAATGAATTGGTTTCAATAACTGAATATACTTATTCTATCCGAAATATGACTTTACCACATGATCAACATTATGAACATATACATTTTGTTTTATAAGCTGACGTGGGCCAGGCAAGTGGTGGGCACGCCTTTAATTCAAGTGCTTGGGAGGCAGAGGCAGGTAGATTTCTGAGTTTGAGGCCAACCTGGTCTACAGAGTGAGTTCCAGGATAGCCAGGGCTACACAGAGAAACCCTGTCTCGAAAAACAAAACAAAACTAAAAATAAGCTGAGGTGGGCACTCCCTTCTACTGTAGTGCCTCTCAGCGTGCAGAGTGCTTGAGAGCATAAATCCCTTTCAGGAGCTCAGGAGACACATGTGCCTGCTGCATTGGACATCAAGGTTCTAGAAACTTCCTTTGCTATTTGGCATATACATTTTTTTTTAAAACTCATGTGGTTCATCATCTCATCTCTGGGTATCTTGTCTCCTTAGGGAGATTGGGAGCTGCCTTGGGACAGAGTCTTATTTTATTCTCCTGCTTATCTACCATGACACCTAAAAACTGTGCTCCAACTCAGACGACGCCCCGAGCATCTGTTGATGGGGATTGATTTTTGTGGTTTGGTTATGGCTGTAAATGGTGTTTTATAGATTGCTTCTATAGAGGCTCCCTGCCGCAGTCTTAGCAGAAACAAGCAGCCGTTGTTGTCAGCAAAGGCAGAGAGGCCTCGGGGCAGATGGGGCTCCCTGAATCAGGAGGGGGAAATCCTGCTAGACAAGACACCATTTCTCTAACTTAAAAACCTGTCATTGCTGCCGCTTGCTCTCCCGTGCAGCCCCGTCTCCATCAGACCTGAGATCTAGGCCTTGTCAGGGTGCATTACACAAAGGATGTGTCTCTGGTTTCCCACTACCAGCCTTGTAGCAGCTCAGGGTTGAAAAGGAGTTATTCAGGCTGACAAGAGCCTGGCCCACAGCAGATGCTCGGAGCATGCTGTAGGGAGAGGAATTGTAGGGAGAGGATCGTGGGTGGCAGGGAAGCCTTTCATTCAAGTATTCATGTGCCAGAAACATGTATGGAGAAGCAGCTACTGGGTTCTGGGTCCTAGACGGAACAAGGCGGGTGTGTCCTTGCCTCCTCATGGGAGTGGACAACCATGGGCATGCCACTGCATGTAGATAGAATGACGAGCACCCTGCCTGATGAAAGGAACCAGGGGTGATTCTTCAAGGAGACAAGGTCTCTACCTGTGGCCCAGAACACAGGATGTCCTGGCCAGGTGAGGAATATATCTGTTTAAACACGGGATCCTACAAGCTATCGTGGGGCTCTATGAAGTATGTGTTCTAAATTGCACTCATGATACCATAGGCAGCTAAGGCAATGCAGTTTGATATAATTTGAATATCCTTCAAATTGTGCCAGAGGGGTGCTTGTGTCCACACCACCTTGGAAAATCTGGACCACAGCCTCAGGAGGAGTGGCCAGGTCACCAGGTGCTCATTCTCTTGCCAACATCTGGGTAACCAGGCCCACCACTCCTGTGTTCAATGAGAGTGTCCTGGCCTCCTCGCTCCAATGACAACTGTCATTAGGTGCACTATCTTAGAAATTATGGGGGATACAGGATCTCTGTCTTCAGTCTGCCAACAAATGAGACCTAAAGCAAGAGGCTCAGTAGAAGATTGCTACTCATGCCCTGCCTTACTCTGGCTACATGCAATCATTCCCAGCAAACCAGTTTGTCCCTAGCTCACCATCCACCAGCAACAGAGCAACGAGCTGGAGTGCAGCCCACCCTTCGCACACATTTTTGAGATTCTAGACCACTGCTCCGCTGAGAGAGGCCCAAAGATAGCACAATCACTTGCTGTTCCTGCTAAAAATGCAAATCCTCAGGCCACAGGCCAGATCCTCCAAACCAGGGTTTTTCAGGTGAAGGGCTTATGAACGTGCATTTTAAAAAGCCCTCCTGAGAATACGGACCTCACTCTTGCCCTAAGGTTTAAAGAGTCTCCACATTCCAGGCTGGCTGAGCAGGGTGGGGGTCGGTTTCTCTTTTCAGTTGAGTGTTGGCTTTGACATTTTTATTACTGATGAAAAGCCATGATTCATGGGCTGTTGGTGACCCCCCGTCAGCCTGGAAAGAGTCAGAGGCCACTCAGAACAGAATTCTCCTATCTTTTCGATCTATCTATAAAATGCTTACCTGGCAGACACTGTTTAAAGGCCATTAAAATACCAGACACAGAATAACCTGGTTCCTGGAACTTTATAGACATATTTACTCAAACCCAAGTGCTTACCAAGAGTAAATAAAAGGGAAGCAAAATGAGTAAGCACCCCCAGAACTAAGAACCGAAAGTAAACAACCCTGTTCACTAAAATAAACATGGCAAATCCAGCAAGGATTAAATGACTTCTAGTCAGACAAGCTAGGAGCCAAAAATGCTCCATGCCAGCTTCTGGGGGAGGGGCTGGGGGGTGAGGAGCTCTTTCTGCTACCTTGAGAGAGGGCTCCAGAAGCATGCACCATTGGAGGTGAGGGCCAGGGGAAGGCAGTACCCTTGTGTCTGTGTAGAGTGCCCCGAACTCCACATCAGAGAGCTGCAGGGCCTGAAAATCCCTGGGATGAAAGATTGTGTCTCTATAGGCCTAAGGCCACATGAGAGTTTCTTAGAGGCATATGACACTAAGCTACTAATAGGCGCCACTTATGTAGCAATTCCACAAGTATTTATTTAACATCTAATATATAAATACTGTGTCAGAATGAGTAAAACTACACACACACACACACACACACACACACACACACAACAGACCGAAAGATAACCTCATCCTCAAGTTTCTCAAAGTTTAAAAATGAGACCGGTATAGTAGGGGAGATTCCACGAACTGCCATCTGCTGTTCGAGGAACAGATTAAGTCATAGGAACCTAGGTGTGTCACCTCCTTTAACCCAACTGCATTCAAGATGACTGCTCTTATCTCCTTCACTTCGTTTCCAGATGAGCAAACTGAGGCTCAAAGGAGAAAAAGAGATCAGTGACCAATTTGTGACATCTGCCGATCTGGGTGGCATGCTCCCAGGCTGTTTCAGTCACTGAATAGAGAGTAGCAATGAGTTGAGTGCTGGCTCCAGCACAACAGGGCAAACACAGCCCACAGTTAATAAAATGGACAGACCAAGAAGTATTATGAGCCAAGCCCACATTCATAACCACTTTGTTATATGGCCAAGAGCTGCGTGGCATTGTTGACATGCGAGGGCGACACTGCATGGGGCCTTTGTGAAATGACATTTTTACAGTGTCTCCTAAACCCATGAGGCTGGCAGCTAGTGCTTTTTTCTCTCTGCCTCACCCAGCAGAAGCGTCTGGTTTTCCTTTTAGGGTTGTTCAACAACAAGAACAACAAAAACCAAACTGTTCATTTAAAATAATTTTATACTCCCAGGGCATTGCAAAAGAAGGACAGGGAGGTCTGTGTTTCTTTCCCTCAGTTTCCCCCCAGTGATTACAAAACACATAATATAGCCAGAAAATTGGCATTGTGAATGTGGGGCTATACTAGGCCATTCTCTGTCGCACCCACCCACCTAGGATTGTCACACTTAGTAAATTAAAATACAGGACACTGTCTTAATTATCCTAATTGTCAACTTGACCCAGCCTAGAGTCATTTGAGAGAGAAGCTTCTAGTGAGGGATTGCCTAGAACAGACTGGCCTATGGGCAGGTTGGCTTGATTATGAACTGATGGAGGAGGGCCCGGCCCACTGTGGGCAGCACCATTCCTAGGCAGTTGGTCTTGGGCTATGTAAGAAAGCTTGCAGAGCATGAATCTGTATGTGAGCCAGCAAGCAGGGTTCCTCCATGGTTCCTGCCCTCAAGTTCCTTCCCTGACTTGCTTCAGTGATAGACTGTGAACTGAAGTGTAAGCTAAATACACATTTTTCTTCCCTAAGTGTCTTTTGATCATAGTGTTTTTACCACACAATAGAAGGGAAACTATGACAAAGACTAAAAAATTATTTAGCATAAGCATGCACCATGCAATATTTGGACTATTCTGCTTACTTTTTTTTTTTTTTTTTTTTTTTTTTTTTTTTTTTTTTTTTTGGTTTTTCGAGACAGGGTTCTCTGTATAGCCCTGCTGTCTGGAACTCACTTGTAGACAGCTGCTCGAACTCAGAAATCCGCTGCCTCTGCTCCCAAGTGCTGGATTAAAGGCGTGCGCCACCACCGCCCGGCCCTTGCTTACTTTAAACTATGTGAACTGCACATTCTATAGGTTAGCTGGCAGATTCCTTCTGCTCCCTTGTGCTGGGGACTCAGTCCAGGACCCCCTGCATGCTACACAAAAGCCCTGCCACTGAACTGTTTACCTGATCCTCGGCAACCCCTACTTTATTATGTGCAGACTCAAACCACCACTATCATTAAAATACAGAATTATCGCCTTCACCGTTGTGCCAAGCCCGCTAAGGAGTCGCCATGAACAAAGCCCACCCTCCCGAACTGAAGAAGTTTATGGACAAGAAGTTACCATTGAAGTTAAACGGTGGCAGGCATGTCCAAGGAATCCTGCAGGGCTTTGATCCCTTTATGAACCTTCTGATTGATGAGTGTGTGGAGATGGCAACGAGTGGGCAGCAGAACAACATCGGCATGGTGGTCATACGAGGAAACAGCATCATCATGTTAGAAGCCTTGGAAAGAGTCTAACCAGTGTTCAGCAGTGTGTCCGCACCCCTCACCAAGGACCTGTTTGATTGTGATGTAGAAGTAGGTCATGTACATTTTCATATGAAACTTTTTGCTAAATAAACGTTTGTGATACTCAAAAAAAAAAAAAAATACAGAATTATCCATCACACAGATGTTGCAGATGAAGTCAGATGTGGTACTGCATATCCAAAATTCCCAGCATGTGGGAGGCTGAGGCAGGAGGCCTGCCTGGAATTCAAGGACTACACGACACATAGCAGGCAGGATCCAAGACTATACTTTAAACAAAGAAGCAAGCAACAACCGAACATGTTGCTCATGCTATCCTTTTGGTGCCATGCCCGCCTTCCTCAATCCTCCCTGCATCTGGCAATCACTTCCCTATTTTCCCTCCCTTTACAGTGTTTGTTTTTTATTTCAACTTAATGTCTGTGAGATCCATTCAAGTTGTTGAATTTAGCAGAGTTCTCTGCTTTTAGCTGCTCAGAATGTTCCATGAAGATCCTTTATTCCAAAGAACTCTTAGTTTTGAGACAGGATCCTACTCTGTAGTTTGGCTGGCCTCAAACTCCTGACAATTTCCCTCTCTTGGCTGCCCAACTGCTGGGATTACAGGCATGGGCCATCATGCTCAGCTAAGAACAGTTATTTTTTTAATGCCATTCAGAGTGTGAATGCATGTACTTTTTGTATAATAAATATGATGAGACATTTGTGAGCATAATATTTTGTTTGTGTGTATTTGTGTGTACCATGTGGGTACTTCAACCTGCAGGTGCAGAAGAGAGTGTCAGATCCTGGATCTGAAATTACAGATGGTTGTGAACCACCATGTAGACACTGGAAACTGAACCTGATCAGTTAAGAGCAGTAATTGCCCTTAACCACTCATATGCTTCTCTAATACTTACTGTCTCGCTCTGTGCTCCAGGGGCTGAGACGTGGCACTAGCAAATGAGATACATTTCCTGTCCCTCAGCTGACAGATACTTCTTCTGTGGACCCTAAGAGGTGACACTGGTACCAGGAGGAGAGGACAGGGGAGCAGCTTGCTGCCTGTGGAGATGCTTCGGAAGGCAGAGACGGCAGGATATGCAGATGGTTTGTACATATGAGAAAGAGAGGTATGGAGGATATAGTGTGAGACCTGATGAGAAGCTATCAGAGCAGAATTGTCCATTACTGAACGTCATATGAGCTTGCTAAGGAGACACAGTCTACTCACCCTAGCCAGAAAAGGAACTAGCAGACCAAAGAAAGATTCTGGAGTCCATGTTGGCAAAGGAATGAATTTATTGGGGTTCTGTTCAAGAGCTTGGGGTGACCTGCAGGTAGCTGAACAACAGAAAAGGCCTGCTCCGAGCCAGTTTTCCTTTTCTGTTTTAGAGTAAGGTCTCATGTAGCCCAAGTTGGCCTTTGTAGCCAGAGATGACCTTAAACTTCTACTTTTCTTGCCTCTACCTCATGAGTGCTAGGATCACAGCCCATCATACCAGACTTTGAATTTTTTATTTTTAACCTGTGAGGCAAGCTGCATCTGTATCCCACCACTATTATGTATTTTAGCAGGTTTTAAAACATTTTTTAATGATTTATTTTACGGGCATGAGTGTTTTGCCTGCATATGTATGTGTACCACATGCAAACTCAGTGCCCAGAGGTCAAAAGGGCTTTGGATTCCTAGAACTGGAATTACGGATGGTCGTGAGCCACCATGTAAGTGCTGGGAACTGGACCTGCGTCATTGTAAGAGCAATGAAGTGCTCTGAACCACTCAGCCATCTCCCCAGCCCCTTTAGCAGATTTAAAGTTAACTGCAGCTAGGGTCAGAGCGGGTAGTAGTTGGAGTCTCAGGGAAGAATATTGTGAAGATCCTGTGACCTGTTCCTCCCTCTAGGAGCAAATGATCAGTACCATTACCATAGACGTAGCTATCTGCTGTATGGTTGGCTCTGTTTGTCTCATCACCATGACAGCAGACCTAGGCCCCCTTGTACGGTTGGTTTTTGGTGTCAACTTGACCCAAGCTAGAGTCATTATAGAGGAAGAAGTCTCAGTTGAGGAAATACCTTCATGAGATCTAGCTGTAGGGCATTTTCTCAATTAGTGATCAATGGGAGAGGCCCCAGCCCACTGTGGCTGCTGCCATCCCTGGACTGATGGTCCTGGATTCATAAGCCATGGGAAGCAAGCCAGTAAGCAGCATCCCTCCATGACCTCTGTATTAGCTCCTGCCTCCAGGATCCTGTCCTGTTTGAGTTCCTATCCTGACTTTCTTCAGTAATAAACTGTGATGTGGAAGTGTAAGCAGAATAAACCCTTTCCTCTCTAACTTGCTTTTTGATCATGGTGTTTCATCACAGCAGTAGAATCCTAGTTAAGATACTTCTGTAGGTCACCACAGTGTCCTGTCCCAGGTTTGGTGAAACCCAGAAGTAATAGCCATGCTACAGTGAAAGAAAGAAGAGATGGAATCACTTTAGGGGAACTCAGAACTTGGTGGAGATTCCCATTAGATGTACACATGGAGATTTTGAATAAACAGACAAATGTTTGGGGCTGCAGTCTAGAAGATGAAATATCTGGAATAAAGTAGGTAAGTTTGGAAATTGAGGGTAGACACTAATTAAAGCCATGATACTGGAACAATATCCAGCAAGGGGCGAGAGTGGATGGGTTTCTAAGAACTCAGCCTAAAGCTTTGTCTTATAGACTGTTTTATTGCTGTGAAGAGACACCACTGTAATGGGAGATATCTGGAAAAGCCTATCTAATCGGCAGGGCAGCTCTGCTTAGCTCTGGCCGCCATGTTCCGCACTAGAAGCGGCCAGAAGCCATGCTCACAACAGCTAGATGTGGCCAGAGGCCAGGCTTGCCATAACTAGATCCACGAGATGCCAGCATGGGAGATGGCTCTGCCAATCCACCACACTGCATCTACAAAGCTTGGTTGAACCCTAGATAATATCTTCCATACTCATGGTACCTGGTAGAATGAAGACTCCTAATGATTAAAGATTATCCAATGGATTTATATATTTGGAAATGCTCAAATAACAAGATGCCTGTACAATTAGAATTGTTACCCAATATCTAACCTTTTGATAGAAGTTGCTACCCAGGACTGCTTCCCACCCATTCGTCATCCTCTATGGTCCATAGCCTCCTTCTTCTCCACCTTTCCTCTCTATCTCCTCTCCCCTTCCTCTCTTTCTCCCCTCCCCTTCCTCCTTTCTCCCCTCCCCTTCCTCTCCTCCCAACCCCCTCACTCTGCTTACCTTTCATACTGCCCAATCACCGAGCTCCACTGCATATACAATGTAGCAGTAGCAGGAAATTATCTTGCTACACACCATGACCAAGACAACCCTAATTAAAAAAAAAAACAAAAACATTTAATTAAAGGATTGCTTATAACTTCAGAGGGTTAGTCTATCATTGTCTTGGCAGGAGTGTGGTGGCAGGCAGGCAGGCAGGCAGGCATGGTGTTGGAGAAGTAGCTGAGAGCTTTATATCCTGATCCACAGGAATCAGGCAGAGAAAGACACTGGGTCTGGCCCTGGACCTTTGAAACCTCAAAACCCATATCTAATGACACATCTCATCCAAGGCCATGCCTCCTAATTCTTTTCAAACAGCTCATCAACTGGGGACTAAGCATGCTAATACGTGAGTCTATGGGGGCCATGTTCATTCAAACCACCACAGGCTTAACACTTGAAGTTGAAAATGCTGGAAAAAGCTGGGAAAGAGGTTAAAGGACTAGTCAGCCAGAAGAGTAACTAACTTGTTGCTGAGAGTTTCTGAGAGGGACAAAAAGTAACTGGATGTGGCCTGTGGGTCAAATATGATGAGGCCTGAACATTGACCACTGGCTTCTGAGTTGTGGTGGTTGTTTTTTTTACCTTGTTAAGAAAAGTATTGATGGAATGATTAAGGTGAAAATGTCACTCCAAAGAGTTTGCAACTGAATGAGGGAAATTTTAGACAGGAGTCTTGATAACTGTTTTCTAAAAAGATTGACTCAAAAGGGAACAGAAAAATAGGGCCATTGTTGGAGGAAAGCTAAAGAATCATGTACCCTTACACCTGCTATCCCAGAGTTCTGGAAGCAGGGAAAGGGCATCTCTGGGGCGAGCTAGCTAGATTAGCCTAATCTGTGAGCTCCAGGTTCAGTGAGAGACCATGCCTCCATAGAGTGGAATCTGACCTAAATCTCTGATTTCTGCATATATGTATATGTGCACCTGCATACTCGTACACCCACACTTATTTGAATACACGTATACACATATACACATACCGTACACATATACATCCACAAAGGAAAAAATGTGTAAAAATACTTAATTAAAAATAAAAGAGGGGCTAGAGAGATGGCTCAGTGGTTAAGAGCACTGACTGCTTTTCCTGAGTTCAATTCCCAGCAACCACATGGTGGCTCACAATCATCCGAAATAGGATCTGATGCCCTCTTCTGGTCTGTCTGAAGACAGCTACAGTGTACCCATATACATAAAATAAACAAATAAATCTTAAAAAAGAAAATAAACTTTAAAAAGATAAAAATAAAAGAGAAAGGGAGGAAGGCATGGAACCTTGTATGTGGGTGCTGCAGCTCCTGGATGGGGCCCAATGGATGGTGAGGGAGGCTCCATACCGCTCTACATATAAAATTACTTACCTGGTATCAACAATCCGAGTCAATGTCCTGTTCCAAAACCTTCTCCTTACCCGGCTATTTCCTGTATTGACCCCTGTGCTTGCTCTATGCTGTATCATGATGTTTCTCCCTGCCTACTCCAGTTTATATGGTAATATATACATGTATATTGAAATAAGTAAGAGTGTACATGTGTGCAGGTACATGTATGCAGAAATTAGAGATTCATATCAGATTGTCATTCCACCATATGATATGGCCCTAAAGTCAACCAAAGATACCTACCATGACACAGCTCCTTGCCAGAGACCAGCCTTGGCTTAGAGAGGGATTCTGAGGAAGGGTTCTGGGAGTGGCAGAAACAAATGATTTAAAGTCAAACCATGGGTCCGAGCTGGCGGCCTATATTATGCTAGAGACACCCTTCTGGCCTGGATGCTCTCTGTTCTGCTTTCTTTCTCTCTGATCTGCTTTTTCTGGAGATTTCTCTCTATATTCTGCTCAAGACAAGCAGTTCCCTCTTGCTATTCTAAAAAATTCTTTGAATAGCTCATCTCCTACAGACTATAAGCCCAGTCCCTCTCCCTCTCCCCCTCTCCCCTTATAGTATTGCCTGTTCTCCAAGTCCCAATCACCCTAACAATCAAGGGACACATTACCACTCAGGCAGCTTCTCTAATAAGCCATGGACCAGAAGGGATTTGCAATTGTACCAACTCCCAGTGAGCTGCATAATTGATTGCTATACCAACTCATAGGTCTTTGTACTTTAATATTTGTTAAATTGAAATGATAAATGAATAATGATGATGTTATAAACACCAGACAGTGCTGCTGACGACAATTTGCTCAGAAGGCTGAGGGCAGGAATGACTCTCAGAGACTTTTTGGCCAGGTGTGGTGGCACATGCCTTTAATCCCAGCACTTGAGAAGCAGAGGGAAGTAGATCTCTGTGAGTTCAAGGCTAGCCTGGTCTACAGAGTGAGTGCCAGGACACCCAGGACTACGCAGAGAAACCATGTCTCAGAAAAGAAAGAAGAAGAGAAGAGAAGAGAAGAGAAGAGAAGAGAAGAGAAGAGAAGAGAAGAGAAGAGAAGAGAAGAGAAGAAAGAGAAAAACTGTTTGGTCATCTGTCCTTCTGGACTTATCCATCCCAACCTCATGCCCATCCTATAATCCCATAGACAACTGCTCTTCCAAGCCTGTTTGGTAGATACATATATTTTTCTAGAAGTTGAGTTTATTATGTATTTTACCTAAATGTATTTATTTGCCTAAGTGAACATTTTAGAAATGCTTTTTTTTTTTTTATTCAGCAGTGTAATTTGAAGCCATGTTTTTAGGTGGTAATATAGAAGATTGTACCGTAAGGCACTGTTTTGATTTGGTTTCTGCAACACAGAACTCTGAAACACTGCATCTTAAACTTTAATGTTTATTCAGATCTTCTGAGTTCATCATGGTATTGTGTTACAGGATATTTGATCACACTGTGAACCCCGAGATTGTTTCTTGTTGTGGTGTGGCTCAGCCCTAGCACATACCTTTATCCAAGAGCTTACTGTAAACAGGATTGAATAAAGTCAACCATAGGTTATGAGACAGAGCAAGCAACCAGTTGACAGGGACTGAACATAAGAAA
This sequence comes from Mastomys natalensis, assembly GCA_021653895.1. Classification (NCBI taxonomy): domain Eukaryota; kingdom Metazoa; phylum Chordata; class Mammalia; order Rodentia; family Muridae; genus Mastomys; species Mastomys natalensis. The sequence goes on from JAJTUV010000084.1 coordinate 1,492,409, forward strand.
ATCCAGGAAATAGAAAGGAGAGACATTGAAACAGCATGAAGGAGAAGAAAGGGCTTTGTTCCCTCTGGGATGTGGTGGTAAGAAAATGAGCTGGGTGCTTCCTCTGCCCCTCTGAGCTAGCAGGCTTTGCCCAGTGTCTGGCTGTCTGGCTCCTGTGTCTTCATCAGTAAAATCAAATATTTGGAGTTTTGTTGTTTAAAAAACTTTTTGGTATTCCACCTTCTGGCACAAGCACATGAACAGAGAAATCATTCCAGCTGTGGACAAACTGAGAAGCCATCAGACTTGGTAAATCCCCAAGGAGAGCATTAAGGATGGGAAGTACCATGATAGAAGGCTTTAGGGCCCTGTATAGTGCTACTTTAGATTACTCAAAAATAGAAGTAGGAAATGAAAAGCTAAATAACTCAACTGAAATTGGTTCAGTATTGATTATGATTATCATCATTATGGTATTTCATGCTTTATCCTTAATAGCCAAAGTAGGCCTCTGTACACGCTCAAAGAAGAACATTTAGAGATACGGGAAAATGAAAGACATGAAAAGTGTATTGATAAGATACAAGTCTTAGAATGAAAATTAGAGAGACTTATAAATAAAAATGAGAAAAATACTCAAACACAGACAGGAATTTAGACAAGCCTTAGAAAGACCTATAATGAAAATAAGAAAAATACTCAGACACAAACAGAGAAATCTAGACAAGCCTTAGGAAGACCTATAAATGAGAATAAGAAAAATACTCAGGCAAAGACAGAGGAATTTAGACAAGGGCCTACCACTTCATAATGAAACTGAAAGAGAGTGGCCCAAGGTTGTTAGAAAACCAAACTTACTTTATCCAGTTACTATAAGACATGCCAGGAGATGATAAATACCCCAAGATTATGGAGAAATTAAATAGATCCTGTAGACATATTAGATTTAAGAAGATTTAAGGAAGCAATCATTACATTCGGCATGCATTTACCCTATGTGAAGCAGATATTAAATTCTTGGGAAACTCAACAGAATTCTCCCCAAGACTAGAAAGACTTGGCAACAGCAATATTGGAAGCTGGTCCTCAGTTACAGTGGTGAACATGGTGGAAAGAGGAAGCTAGGGCCACAGAGCAATGAAGTCAGGCCAGATGTATTGATATTTCTAAGGATCAGTTGCTAGGTGAAGGTCAATACGCTAAACAAGGTAGTGGTAGTTCAAACCTTTAATCCCAGCACTTGGGAAGCACAGGCAGGGGATTACAGTGATTTAATTTTCAAAGCATCTTGCAAAAGCCAGGCTGAAATTCAAAGTGAATGTCCTTTGTGATCTAAAAATAAATACACTTAAACTTTGAAATTATATATAAAGAAAAGAGGGAAATAGGTGTACATATATATCCACTAAGGTATATTTAATTTTAAAGTATTTTTTAAAATTTCAGTTGAAAGATAATACTTTTTCTATTGCCAAAAGTATTTTTCACTAGGAAAGATATAACCCACCATAAAAGGAACCACCAAGAGTTAGGGTTGGGCAGGGTTTTACTTTATCTTTCCAGGAGAATAAAAACATTCAACTAAGGAATCTGGAGATCACTAGACAAATAAAACATCTGAAGAAAAAGGACAGATCATCAAGAGAAAATGTCCCAAGGAAAGGAGTAAATTAGCCAAGTACTACCCACCACCTCCATCTTGTCTCTTCTGCCCTCTACAGACATAAATGTAAATGGTCTTTATGTAGTCCCAATTCAATTAAAAAGTAAAGCTGGTTTTGGGGTTGGACTGTGGCTCTCTCCTTCTGTAAATCCATCCATGCCTCTTGTTAAAAGAAAATCCAGCCGGGCGGTGGTGGCGCACGCCTTTAATCCCAGCACTTGGGAGGCAGAGGCAGGCGGATTTCTGAGTTCGAGGCCAGCCTGGTCTACAGAGTGAGTTCCAGGACAGCCAGGGCTACACAGAGAAACCCTGTCTTGAAAAACCAAAAAAAAAAAAAAGAGCTACCTGGTATGGGACAGAGGAAAACAAAAGTAAAGACCTATTCTATTGTCACTAATCTCAAAATCTTTTGGTTTTCTTTGACTCTCTAAAACTTTAAGGTATAAATATTATCTCAAATGTATAAGATTATTATGTATATATAAATTTTCTTCCATGATACTAGTAGTCTTACATAGTATTAACTAATTCTAGAAATAAGCTTCATTTAGCTTCCTGTATGTATTTTTAGGTTTGAGTTTGACGCAAGGAACTAGGAACATAGTTTCTGTGCCTCTGATATACTTAATAGACTGTGGTCCTCAAATCTTTCTGAGATCTGCTGAATATGGAATTTAAAATGTAAGTTTTCTACCATTCCTAACAGAAATCTTTAAGGTTTCCAAGAAGATGATGGGCCCCACAATGACAAATTCACCTGGATTATGACAACACTACCACTGGATAAAACTGTCCCATGCCTCTGTGCTGCTACGTGCTATGCAAACAGTTGACACCTGTAGGTTGATTGCTATGTTCTACCAAGCCAGGATTGCCACTAAGCTGACAACCACCACCTAAAGATCAGCTTCAGACTACAAACTGCTCAGGACAGTCAAATTGCTGAATTCATATGAGACTGACAGATTCAATAGGACTTCAAACTCAAAAATACTTGGTCCTAAGATTGCCAAATATGACCATGCTGGACATTGTGGAAAGCTCGGCAGAAATAGCTTCATTATTGTAATCAGTTTTACTGTGTTAAAGTTAAAAATATTTCCTTTTTTATATATAGTAAAAAGGAGGATATAGGAATAATATAAGAATAAGGGAAAAGGTAGATTATTGAATGTGTTCTTATAGATCTTTGTATATTGATACAAAAATAAGGTTGTATTTGGTTACATTGGTATAGATCTTTGTATATTGATACAAAATTAAGGCTATATTTTAGTTATAACATACTATGTATCAACTTCTTTTAAAGTATTGTACTTATGTAATTCTTAAAAATGCAATGTGAAGTTCTAGTCCCTTTGAAAGCTATTATTACAAATTAGTTAAGAAAGTTAATAGTCGAACTTGTAGTTTTGTTAGATGTTTTCTTACTTAATCAGATAGTAATAGCTAGAGACAAGCAATATTTGCCAATTCAAATATACTGAGTTAGTTAGATGGTCTTTAAAAAAACATGAAGATCTATAGAATACGGCATTTAGAGATGTTTTAAGACTTTTTTTTTTTTTTTGACAATGAGACATGTCAGCTCCTGGCAGTACCTCCATTACTTTAAAGAAGATGATGAGCACTGAAGAACCTCTTTTTGGAGTTTGCTTCAGATGTGGCAAGCTGCTACAGGGCATGAAACTGCCCTTGCTTCAACTGATAACAGTACGTTGTCCAAGCTGTGGACAAGTAGGACATAAAGAATGTTGACTGCCAAACTCTGGCAGGACAAAATAGAGAAGTCCTTTGTAGTTCCTGCTTCACAGAAAAATCTGTCAGCTATTCCGGGCCAGTAGGCTGAAGTGATAGATACTCCAATGTTGCAGAGGAATCTTGGGTGGCTGTCCAGGCAGCCAGCAGTCTTGGCCATTTTTATAGTTTTGGAAGCTGCTTGCTCCACACTTCCTGTTTATTCAGGTAATACTTATCCGTCTCAGGGCTCTAATGGGTTTGAAGACTAGATAGTTATAGTCTCACAGTTAAGCTTAAGTTGTTTAGGATTTAAGAAAATGTTTTAAGGATTAAAAAGATGGTTTTTAAAAAGATGGTTTTACATTGATAAATCCAAGTTATGATAGAAATTGATTTAGGTACAGAACTTGGGACTCATCAAGATAAGATAGACAGTAATTTCTCCAAGGTTATCACATACAAATAGACTGGACATTGTAAATGTAATTCTTACCAAACAGTATATAGTTAATTTATGTTAGAGAAAGAGTCTTTTATTTAGACAAAAAGGGGGAAATGTTGCAGGATATCTGATCACATTATGAACCCCATGCTTGTGAATTAGAAAAACTAGTTTCTTTTTGTGATGTGGCTCTGCCCTAGCACACACCGTTAGTCCAAGAGCTTTCTGTAAACAGGATCAAATAAAGTCAACCATAAGTCAAGAGGAGGAGCCAACAACCAGTTGACAGGGAGTGAACATAAGAAAACACAGGAAATAGAAAGGAGGAACACTGAGTTGAAGGGTATTTAAGACAGCATGAAGGAGCGAGGGCTTTTTCTCCCTGCGATGTAGATAGAGTAAGAAGATCAGCTGGGTGCTTTCTCTGCCTCTCTGAGCTAGCAGGTTTCACTCCAGCATCTGGTTCCTGAGCCTTCATTGGTAACACCGAATGTTTTGAGATTTTGTTTTTTAAAAAAATCAAAGAGTGGTACCCACTCACATTCCCACACTCTCCAAGAAGCTGAGATAGAAGAAATAAGAGTTCATATTCTGCTTGTTCTATATAGTGGCTACCTGGCCAGCTGGAGTCACATAGTCATATACTGTCTACCACAGCAGTAAAGGCCTGGAAGTGTGGCTCAGTGGTAGAGTACTCACCTAGCATTCACAGCAACCTGGGTGTAGTCCTCAGTTCTGAAAGAGAGAAATCTAGCAATGTCTTGTATCTGCTGGTAAATCCTGTGTCTTAGGGTTTCATTTGCTGTGAAGAGTCACCATGGCCACGCCAACTCTTATAAAGGACAACATTTAATTGGGGCTTGGTTAGAGATTCAGAGGTTCAGTCTATTATCATGGCAGGAAGCATGGCAGCATCTAGGCAGGCATGGCACTGGAGGAGTTGAGACTTCTACCCTCTTGTTCCGACAGCAGCTAGAAGACTGACTCCCATGTGTCTTGGAGGAGGGTCTCATTGCCAAAAACACAGTGACACACTTCCTCCAACAAGGTCATACCTCCTAATAGTGCCACTTCCTGGGTCAGGCATATTCAAACCACTACACCCTGATTTTCTCCATTTCTAGAAATTTCCCAGATACTGATTTTGTTGGTCAACTTGATACCAGATGGTGGTGACCCTATGGCACAGAAACAGTAGAAATAAGATCAAACCTATAAACCCATGGTTGGGGAGGCTGTGGCAAGAGACTCAATGTGAGTTGAAGGCTAACATGGTTTAGATATGGGTTCAAGAGCAGCCTAGGCTACTTGGTGATACCCTGTCTCAAAAAACACATATATACATACATCCATACATATATGATGTGACGGTTTATATATGCTTGGTCCAGGGAGTGGCACTATTAGGAGGTGTGGCTTTGTTGGAGTAGGTGTGTCATTGTTGGCATGGGCTTTAAGACCCTCATCCTAGCGGCCTGGAAGTCAGTATTCTGCTAGCAGCCTTTAGATGAAGAGGTAGAACTTTCAGCTCCTCCAGAACCATGCCTGCCTAGACTCTACCATGCTTTCCAGTCCATGATAATGGACTGAACCTCTGAACCTGTAAGCCAGCCCCTATTAAATATTGTCCTTATAAGAGTCGCCTTGGTCATGGTTTCTGTTCACAGCAGTAAAACCCTAACTAAGACATATGGGGAGTGGAAAAATGGGGGAGAGGAGGATATCAAGTCACATATTGCAGACAAGACAGAGCAAGGCATCTTTCCTATAGCTTCAGACTGAGCCAGCCAACTTCAGTGTAAGCCAAAGCAGCACGCAGAGCCGTGATTGAAAGGGAGAGCAGGCTGCTCTTCGCTGAACAGAAACAAGCAGCAAAGTTTCATTGATTTTTCTGGAATGGATTAAGGCTTAGTAATTGCCCATTGGTCATGGGAAAGATTTCAAAAGATCTTTTCCTTCTTGGGCAAGAACATTCTGGTCTTGTGGCTTGCAGGCTAATGTGTAGTGACTTAACCCAGGAACCACTGAGTCACTCATTGTCACATAAATGTCCTGCCCCTTGATTTGGTCTGAACCTCCTGATAAGGCTGAGGAAGGCCGGGGCTTGAGCTGTGTGGAGAGGACAAGGTCAGGTATAAGATACTCGAAGCAGCTGTAATGATGACAGGCTAATCCAGCATTATAGTCTTAGACAACTTAAAAATGTGTGTGTGTGTGTGTGTGTGTGTGTGTGTGTGTGTGTGTGGTGTGTGTACTTGCTCAATCCATGGCAAACATGAGGGCAGATGACAATTTTCAGGAGTCAGTTCTCTCCTTCCACCTTATAGGCTCCAGAATGGAACTCAGGCCACGGTTCCAGCCCTACAGGGACAGATACAATATGAAAGACAAGCCAAGGCTTTTGTCGCACTCAGAGATCTGAAGCATAAGTGAAGAGCCCATGTCTTCAGCAAAAGTGGCTTTGAATTTCTCCAGAGTAACTACCGTCACAACAAGCCTGATGCCAGAGGTGTCATAGCAAAACTAGAGGGACAATCTGTGTATAGCTCAGCGCTCAGGTATAACCACTGAGTCATCTCTCCAGCCCACAGTCTGGTATTTTATGGCAGTATGCTTCGTAGCAAGGCTGGTGAGTGTGGGTGGAGTACTGAGCTAGACCAGTTCATGAGAACTGACTGTGAGATTCTCAAGGATTCGGTGATTCTGTTGTTAATGCAGCAATCATCAAAACATTATGGTACAATTAAGCAAATTATATTGCAGAGACAATGAAAATTTAAAACCATCATTTTTTCAACTGTCTTACTCCATTTTAAATTTTCTGCTACAGAGGTTATTTATGTCCAGTGCATCTGTTGGGCAGAAGCATACACACAGGCTTGCTTTTCTGCACACCTCTTCCTAAATCCGCGTTCAGTGACATCATGTCCATAGCTTGAAAACAGCCATATGGAATATTTACATTTCAGAACATCAAATATAAAGGCAAGTATCACCCCAAGCCGTTTCCAATGCCTGACATTGCCAAACATTTCCATTTTTGTTTATCTCATCAATTAAAAATGGAACATCATTGTAAACTCACATTTCCTAGGTTGACGTGAGACAGGGGCTTTCATATGTTCATGCCTAGCAGTTTAATAGTATCTCTCGCTCTCATAAATAGCATTTAAAAAATATGTTTGTACTTTCTACTTAGTTAACACACAGGACCCCAAATACTTAGTTGGATTCAAGGATGCAGAACCCACTCATACAGAGAACCATCCCCTGTTTCAGTTATTAGTAGCTTAGAATGTAGCCCCTGCCCCAGGTAATCAGACCCTAGAGAACAGATGAGAAGATCTTTCTCATGGTCCACTTATCAATGAGCGTCATACATAATGCTACTTATGTAATTATTAACGAGTATTAATTGTACAAATTAGTAGGGTTACAATGATATCCAAAGAAACTACCCAGATGTAGTCTGTCACCCACTGGAAGGATCTTGAAACTGCCCTGTTTGAAGTGAGGGTGGCAGGACATTTCCAGAATCTATCCCTGTTCATTCCCATCACAAGTATAAAAGCAGCAGATGCCCCAGAGACCTGTGATCCCTGGAAAGGCTATTATTACACTCTTGGCAGGGCGACTCTGTTTTGAACAGAGCCACAAGAGTTCTGATCCATCGATGTATGAATGAGTTTTAAGATTGCTGCTCTTGACACGGAAACATAATATTGGAATTGTCTCCAAGAATACACTGGGTCTGCTTCCCCCCCACCCCCTTCAATTATTTTAAGAAGTAGAAAGAGCCAGTAGGGGCGGCTCATGCCTGTATCTCCAACAATAGGAAGATTGCCATGGATTTGAGGCCAGCCTAGGCTACATAGTGAATTCTGGAAAGGCCTGAACAAAACTGAAACCCTGTCTGAAAGAAAAAAATCATGAGTATCGGAATCAAATTATCAAGGCCATCCAAACAGCTGTGTGATCTTGGAAAGGTCACTGACTTCTGTGTTCCTCGGAGACCTACTGAATAGCTTAACATTTAACCAAGGAGGATAGAAAAAAAAAAAAAAATCTACGAAACCTCTTGCAGTTGTTCTAGGCTCCGCAAACAAATTCATGGAGTCAAAAGCCCAGCTGTGCCGTTTGTAACTAGAGCCAGATTAATGTAATTCCGCGTTAATTCGTCTACAAAATGCTGACAGTAAAACTGTGAGGATTACATGCGATAACACCTTTAGATTTATCATAACATATGCTCATGGAGGTCAGCGGCTGTGCTAACACCGCCGGGGCGCTAGAGGGCCCTGCTGCCGCGGTGGGCTGCCCCGCCGAAGGTTCTCCAGGAGCTGAACTCGCGTCAGCTTCAAGGTTGCTGATAAAGGGAAGGGCGGAGGGAGTCAACGCCAGTAGGACTCCGCTTGTTGGAGGCAGGGCGAGAGAGGCAGCAGGGGCGGGGCCTGCGGAAGAAGCCCTGAAGGGGCGGAGCTAGAGGAGCAGCCGAGCAAGGTCTGGAGGGTAGGCCTGACGGGGCGGAGCTAGTGGCGCAATGAGGGCGGGGCATGAGACTTAGGTCCTAACGGGGCAAAGCTAGTGGAGCAGTGGGGCGGGGCGCGGTATGACTGGAGCTGCCTAGTCCACGTGGTTAGAACGCAGCCTGATTGGGGGAAGGCGGGTCGGTGAGGCGGGAGCGGAACCGGAACGTGTCCTGACAGGGGCGGAGCTCTCGGAGTAGCGAGGGCTGGACGCGACCTGACTGGCACAGAGCAGTCCGCGTGTTTGGAACGAGGCCTGACGGGAACTGAGCGAGAAGTGGGGGCGGAACCCGACGAGGCCTGACAAGGGCGGAGCTCGCGGAGCGGCGGGGCGGGGCGAGGCCTGGTAGAGGCGGAGACCCGGTGCGGCCTGACGAGAGGCGGAGTCCATTAGCTCAGCGAAGGCGAGGCCTGACCCGGGAGGGAGGAGCGGAGAGTCAGGGCGGGCCGAAGTCCGACCCCTTGAGAGGAGTGTCGTGGAGCTATGCAGGTGGGTGGCTGCCGCCGGTCCCTTCTCAACTTCGGCTTGATAGCAGGCCGCGCGCCCTTTCGGAGCTAAGCTTAAGGCGGCGCTGAGACGGGCGTACTCTGGTTTCAAAGTAAAACTGAAATCCTCCGCGGTGGCCTGACCTTCCCGGAGCCGGAAGGGCTGTCCAGTGACTGACTGGGAGGAAGGACAAGTGTAGTGGTGCTTGATGCCGGACACGCTGGCGCGCCGGATAGTGGCCTTTTCAGATTTGCGGTCTTCTTCGAGGCGGGATTTCCTGGTTGGGCGGGGCGTGATCAGGGGGCGGGCCTTTCAGATTCCGTAGCTCAGGGATAAAGCTGTGTGGTCCTCTTGCCCTGGGACTGAACCTTTGAGAGCGATCGAGCTAGGAATCCACATCTGTCGCCAGTGAAGTCCCAGAAGCAGAGGTTGAGCCTTGGAGCTCTCATTTCTAGGGTGTTGGATCCTCGGGGCTCGGGTGAAAAAGAGTGGTCCTAGACCTGCAGCAGCCTAAACTCTCCCTCTACCCTGTAGGTGGCCATGAACGGCAGGGCTAGGAAAGAGGCCATCCAGGCCACAGCCAGGGAGCTCCTCAAGTTCGTGAACCGGAGTCCCTCTCCTTTCCACGGTAGGTGATCAGGGTTAGGGAGGCTAGAGTGGGAGTGACTTGACCAACTTCCATCGTTGTGAGAGCCCTTTTCCTACAGTCGTGGCCGAGTGCCGCAGCCGCCTCCTCCAGGCTGGTTTCCGTGAACTCAAGGAAACAGAGGGCTGGGAGATCTTACCAGAAAACAAGGTACTAAGGGATAGTGTGGGGGCAGACCCTGTTTCAAAGGCCTGTGTTCCGGGTCATTAAGCAACTCATGCCCCTGTCTTTCAATTCTCTCCCCCAGTATTTCTTAACCAGAAACTCGTCCTCCATCATTGCTTTTGCTGTGGGGGGCCAGTATGTTCCTGGCAATGGCTTCAGCCTCATTGGAGCCCACACGGACAGTCCCTGCCTCCGGGTAAGGAGTTAGGACTTGGCTGGACTGAAGGGAGGTGCGAGGGCAGTTGGGATGAAGAGATCCAGGAGGTACAGTTTGGAAGACCGTATCCCACGGTCCCATGCTCCCCCTGCCCCCCACATACACTTTCAGCTGTCAACTGATGTGATGTTTACTCTGTATAACTTATTACCCCGGTCTCCCTTCCAGATGTTGTCTTTCAGACATTTCCTTTCTTCTCATTTTTATGCCCAGGTGAAACGCAAATCTCGCCGGAGCCAGGTGGGCTACCACCAGGTCGGTGTGGAGACCTACGGTGGTGGGATCTGGAGCACATGGTTTGACCGGGACCTGACCTTGGCTGGACGCGTCATTATCAAGGTGGTATAGAGGGGCTAGGAACTGGGGAGGTTCTCACTTCGGCAGCTTGAAGATTGAATGTCACATTTCTTCAGTGTACCAGTGAAGAGTCCTCGTGGGGAAGAGGGGACATGGTTATTCTGGGTTTAGTAAGGGATTTTGTCAGCTGGATTTGGGAGGTGCCCAGTTCTGACCTGGCCAGTTGGCCACAGTGCCCTACCTCAGGCCGGCTGGAGCAGAGGCTTGTACATATAGAGCGACCCATCCTGCGCATCCCACATCTGGCCATCCATCTGCAGCGAAATATCAATGAGAACTTTGGGCCCAACACAGAGATGCACCTGTGAGTCTCCATCAAGGGCTGTGGGGGTGGGATATGGCACTTGGGAACAGAGGGTTCCACTGGGACCCAGAGGACCACCCTGTAGTGGCCATGATCAAGTCACTTTTGGAAACCAGTTCTATCCATTTGAGGAGTGCACTGGGAGTTGGAGGACAAGAAGAGGCCTACGTTCATGGCTGTTCCTCTCCCTTCTCTCAACCCATTTCTCCCAGAGTCCCTATTCTTGCCACAGCAGTTCAGGAAGAGCTGGAGAAAGGGTCTCCTGAACCAGGGCCTCTCAGCGCCACTGTAAGAAGCTCCCCTGCCCCGGGGAGGGTGGGCAGAGTTGAAACAGACCGATCCCCTGGAAAGGGACAAAGAGATGAGCAGATCCAACTTCCAACATCTCCTGCATTATAGGATGAGCGGCACCACTCAGTCCTCATGTCCCTGCTCTGTACCCATCTGGGCCTGGGTCCTGACAACATCATGGAGATGGAGCTCTGCTTGGCAGACACCCAGCCTGCAGTAAGGAGTGGCTGTAGGATCTTGTGGTGGGGTCCTCCAGGGTCGCTGCCAACCATAGCATATCCCTGAAGCTCCTCAGCTAGTTTCATCCTGTTCTTCCCAGTAGATAGCTCTTCCTTTGCTTTAGTAGTTCCCAGATAAGCAGAGCATCTCCCCAGAAGATCCTCCTACTGAGACTGGGTGTGATGTGTGACCCTGTGTGCTTTGACCTATGCTAGCTCTGAACCTCTGAGGGCAAGAGCCCTAGTGTCTTCCAGGTGTTAAGTAGGGAGCTACTAAATCTTTGGATCCTCCATCCTAAGTTTCTGTTAGCCGTTTTCTTCCTTTTAGTTGGCATTGTTGTTTTTACTAGACAGGTTTTCTCTGTGTAGCCCTGGCTGTCCTGAACTCACTCTGTAGATCAGGCCAGCCTCGAACTCAAGAGATCCACCTGCCTCTGCCGCCTAAGTGCTGGGATTAAAGGTGTGCACCACCACTACTGGCTGCTTTTCTTTTTTTGGTGACCACTTAACCCTCTTTTGGCCTGCCCCTCTGGGAGAAGTCAGATGCTGTAGGCTGCCCTTTCCTGGCCTTCATTCTCAGCTCATCAGCAAGAATCGTTTCCTGGTCCAACAGTCAAGAGTTGCTCTGGCCTTTGGTAGCAGGGAGAGTGGTGAGGGGCCTGGGTACTTAGGTGTTTATCCTGTCTTTCTAGGTCCTGGGTGGAGCCTATGAAGAGTTCATTTTTGCTCCTCGACTGGACAATCTGCACAGCTGCTTCTGTGCCCTGCAGGTGAGAAGCCAGAGCACCAGAGGTGGGGAGCTAAGAATTGACGTGAGAGTCCCAGAAGGTGGTAAGAGATGACTGCTTAGCTGAGAAAGGCCCACATGCTGCACCCTTGGCATCACTATTACTGTGCTGGTCTGGGACTAGGAGCTGAGGTGTGGAAAAGCTGACAGTGTTTGGGGGGTGGGGGGGATGATGTCTGCTTTTCCTTAGAAAACAAAGGCCTTGCCACCATGAAAAGCAGTTCTCTCATTTTCTTCTGCTTCTCTCATTCTGCCTCTGACTTAAGGCTCCTCTTTGCCCCTACCAGCCTTCTTTGTGATCCTTGGAACCTCAGTAGGGCTATCTGTACCTCTTGGTCACCTTCATGTTCTTCACTTTCTCTCTACCTCAGTCAGGCTGTTTCTCAGCTTTCTACCCTATACCCCTCCTCTGCTTTTTAAGTTGCCTTTCCCTGCCTGTCTTGTGATGGAAGTAGGCTTTGGGTAGTAACTGTAGGGCTGGGGCCTGTGTCTGCTTCTGAGCCAGCCAGCTGGGTTCATGGACATGTCTAGAGCTGTTAATGGAAGCCCATCAGTTTGACTGATCTTCATAATCATTGGCCTCCCAGGACTTACATTTTCAATCTGTCTTCAACATTATCCTCCTGCCTTCTGCATGGGAGTGTATGAGAGCAAATACCCAGAGAATGGAGTTACTTATTTCATTAGAATGGTTCTCCTCCACCCTCTGCCAGGCAGTGCCCTAAGAGAAAGGTTGCTGAGAGCCCAGCCCACTTCCCTGGCAGGGCAGCATGTCCCTCCCAGGTACTGGCAAACAAAGTTGTAAGAAGCAAAAGGTCAGGGATAATGAGCCTGTCTCCTTCCCCACCTAGGCATTGATTGATTCCTGTGCATCCCCTGCCTCCCTGGCCAGGGACCCACATGTGCGCATGATCACGCTCTACGACAATGAAGAGGTATGTGGAGGGTTCAGTAAGTGTCTGGTGGCCATTACTCACAGTGAGCAGGGCATTCTAGAGGCCACAGAGAGGGAGGAAGGAGAACTCCAGTGCTCCCATAGTACTTGCTCCCGTCCGGCTCTGCAGAGATCTCTGTAACAGCTTCCATAGCCCATACTCTCTGTGTGCCTTGCTGCATTCCTACCCCAGGACGGGGACACTACACAGGTCATCCTTTCAGGTCTGTGGCCTGCCTGGCACATAGTGGGTTCTCAGCTGTGGTGTTTAGCTGTAATCTTGAGATGCTCTAATGGAGCTTGGCAGGTAATGGAACTCCCTGGGTCAGTTAGCAGTTAGGATAGGTCTCTGGTCCATTACACCAGTTGGCTGTTCCGTCTCTGGCTATCTTGTCTGTACCCAGTCAGCAGTAAAGGAGAGGGCAGAGAGAGTAGATGCCTGTGTCTTCAAGAGTGTGGTCCTGAAATGGAATTCATTATTGTTACATTTACAGAACTACTTAGTGTGACCACATTCAGCTACGAAGGAAACTGGGAATGCTGTCTCTAGCTGGGAAGTTAGTTGTGTAGCTTTAGCTTGGGTCTTGTTATGAAAGGTATCATGGATAGTTAATAGTCTCTGTCACATGATTCAAGGGAAATTATCCAGGGTATTGTAATACCAGCCTAGCCCTAGATGTAAATGTCGGGGACCAGTGTGGAAACCCCATCAGTACATGCTATTTCTAGCCCATAAATGACTGGGAATTAGTCTGACCCTAGTCCACTGTCAGTTGTTCAGAAATGACCTGGGCTTAGAAAAGTCTCTAAGGATACCTATCTCTACCAAGTGACTCAGGCGGATCATGGGCCGTTCTGAACACTGAGCTCCTCGTAAGAGGCCCATGTCCAAATTCCCACAGTCAAATCTCTGCCATCTCCAGGTGGGGTCAGAGAGTGCACAAGGAGCACAGTCTCTGCTGACAGAGTTGATACTACGGCGCATCTCAGCCACACCTCAGCATCTGACAGCCTTCGAGGAAGCCATACCTAAGTCTTTCATGATCAGTGCAGACATGGCCCATGCTGTGCACCCAAACTACTCGTGAGTCTTCATACCAGACAGTACTTATGCTAGAGACTTGGCATAGCCCACTTGCAGGCTAGTTTCTAGCCCTACCTTTCTCCATCTGCTGGGAGGTTCAAGAGTCTTCATTTTGATTGTTCCAAGGCCAGACTTAATCAAAGCCTTGTGTTGCCCAGGTCAGGTGTATACGTTAAGTAAGCTTTGTCTATGACCTTGCTTCCTTTCATGGCTAGAATCTGCCTGGAACATTTGTTCTTATGCTCTTAAGGACATGCAGGGCTCGGTGGGAAAGAGTGCCATGACCCATCAGTGCCATCTGCCTTGGAAAGGGTGGTGACTGTTGACAGCCCCCACTACAGTGTGCCATCCTCATCTTTATCACCTCTCACAGGGACAAGCATGAAGAAAACCACCGGCCCTTGTTCCATAAGGTATTATGCTGCTTCTCAAAGATGTGGCAGCCTGGCTGACTCTGGCCTATGTGGTTCACACAGGCCTCACATCATCTCTGTTCTGTGTCCCCTTGACTTTTCCCAGGGTCCTGTGATCAAGGTGAACAGCAAGCAGCGCTATGCCTCTAATGCAGTGTCTGAGTCTATGATTCGAGAGGTGGCTGGCCAAGTTGGGGTGCCCCTGCAGGTGAGTGTGCATCTTTTCTGGGAAGGCTTAATGTAGGGAACATAAACTGATTTCCCCCCCCACCCTCCCAGTGAGTGGGGAGCCTAGGAGAGAGACTTTAGTGGAGGGAGTCCCAGTGAATGAGAAGATCAGGGATTTTGAGTGCAGAGCTAGGTTCAATGCTGGCTTTGTGGTGACTTGGGTTTAGTTTGCTAAGCTGAGTTTTAGTGTGCCCATCTGTAAAGTGAGGGTGATAATAAGCCCTGCCCTGCTGATTTCTGTAAGAATTACTCCTACCACATGGTAGGCTAATCCTGCCCTTTTTCCTTCTAATACCCCACGTCCCCCATGTCTTTCTTTACTTGTATCTCAACCCAGAAGGAATATTCAGGACTAGAGACCCTAGAATCCCAAGTGTTCATTTTCTCTCTGGCCTGAAATCACATCCATCACTGTCCTCAGTTGCCTTGCATGTATACACATGTACTCCACATCAGGGATTGGGCCCAGGGCACTCCAGTGATGGGCAACACCCAAGTTCTGGGAGAGGCAGGACTAGACTAGGGCTGTCTCTGCATCAATGTCTCCATCTTGTCCCATGTAATGTCTGATCATTCCACTCACAGAAAGGTCTCTGGGAGGAAGTGAGAGGCAGCCGCTGAGAAGGTCCAGAGGGAGAACATCTCAGCCAGAGGGAACAAACAGAAAGATCCCCAGGGGGAATAGGAATGAGTTAATATGGTAGCAGGAGAGAAGGCCAGAGTTGAGAGCAGGAGGGACAAGAGAAGAGACTCACCTAGAGCAGTTTGCTTCTGAGGCTCTCTTCCTGGTGCCAGGCCACAACTTCTTTGCATGACCCCTTCAGTCCTGGACCTTCAACTGCCACTGAGGCTGCACCTTCACCAATGGCCTCTCCTGGCCTCTCAGTGTCAAGCCTCAGCTGCTTTCCATGACCCCATCATGCCTTCAAAACCAGTACCACCTGGATGACTCTTACACATTACCAAGTGTAGCTGCAGTGCAAAGTACAGAAGTACAACCTTGGCCGCCTCTGAAACATAGCGTCTCTGTGCTCTCAGAAAACACTTCCCCGAAGATTTCACCTCAGTAATGGTCTCTTTTTAATCACTGCAAATTTCTTAGCTCCAGCTGACCAGCATCAGTTGTCCTAGTAATGTAAAAGTTTCACTTTCAGTCCCAGCAAACCAGAACAATTCTTTTAGAGTCTACTCTTCTCTCTGAAGTTTCACAAGCCAAGCCTCTATCTTCTGCACTGCTCTCATCATTCTTATCTTTCAAGCTCCTACAGAACATCCCACTGAGGTCTTAATACTCAATGGTTCTTCTAGATCAAAGTTCCAAAGTCCTTCCACAATTCTCCCCAAAACATGGTCAGGGCTGTCACAGCAACACCCCACTACACTGATATCAGTTTGTCTTAGTCAGCGTTTCAATTGCTGCAACAAAACACCATGACCAAAAAGCAAGTTGAGCAGGAAAGGGTTTGTTAAACTTACACTTGATCAAAGTTCATCACAGAAGGAAGGCAGGACAGGAACTCTAGCAGGACTGGAACCTGAAGGCAGGAGCTGATGTAGAGACCATGGAAGGGTGCTGCTTACTGACCTGCTTCACTTGGCTTGCTCAGCCTGCTTTCTTATAGAACTCTGAACCACCAGGCCAGGGATGGCACCAGGCACAATGGGCTCGGCCCTCTCCACCACTTATCACTAATTGAGAAACTACCCTACTGCTGGATCTCATGGAAGCCTCTCATCAATTGAGGCTCCTTCCTCTCTGATGACTGTAGCTAAGAGGATTGACACACAAACCTGCCAGTACAATGAGTTAATACTGTAATTCTCCCTTGACTAAAATTTGACTTTTATATTTCTGTTTTACACTTAAAGATCTTAAAATCTAGCATCATATTTTGACTTCCTTGTTTTTTTTGATAGGTTCTTATGTAGTTTCAAACTCACTATGAGGCAGAATAAACTCCTGACTCCTCCAACTCCAAAGTCTGGGATTACAAATGTGCACTACCATGCCCAGTGTATGCATTGCTGAGGATCCAGCCCAGGGCTTTATGCTTACTTGGCAAGCACTCAACCAAGTCATCTAAACCCCTAGCCCAGCAGTAATTTTTCAAACACTAGAACTACTAAGTTTTTTTCCTTTGTGTTTTGGGGTTTCATGTTGTATTTGAGGGTAACAAAAATGTAGAAGATATAGAACTAGATGATCTTCCAGCCCTGTGGCTCTAGGGTAGCTTCCTCCTTGATCTTAGCATATCTAGTGTTTAGCTTTTGACCTCTCCTCCTCTCGCCAGGATCTAATGGTCAGGAATGACTCCCCGTGTGGTACCACCATTGGACCTATCTTGGCTTCTCGACTGGGACTTCGGGTGTTGGACTTAGGCAGCCCCCAACTGGCCATGCACTCGATCCGGGAGACAGCCTGTACCACTGGAGTTCTTCAGACCCTCACACTTTTCAAGGTACCTCCCACCTGGCCCTCTGCTCACCAGTAAGTGGCTCGTCTTAGTGCTGGGGGCTGATTGCTGTGGAACTACAATGTAGAAAATCGGTCCCTGTGTCAGTTTCCAAGCAGTTCATAAGAAGTCAGCGTTTCAGAGGCTTCAGTCCACGGCCAGCTGGCCGTTGTTGATTTGAGGCCTATGATAGAGCAGAATATCATGGCAAGAGCACGTGTTAGAGGAGCTGCTGCCTTGAAAGTTGACAGGGAAGAGAGGGTGTTGTGGGGAGGAGGAGGAAGGAGCAAATGGTCCATCAAAGGTATGCTTCATCCTGGGTGACCTGACTTCTCCTCTTCAGGCCCCGCTCTCTCCCAATAATGGCACACCTTTAACACAGGCCATACCATTCCTCATTTTCAAGGCCTCAGAGGACAGTGGTTGTTTGGGAAGGGCCCGAGGGATGAGAAGGCAGGCAGGCCAGTGCATCAAGCATCGAAGTCTTGGTGCTTCTGTTAATAGACCTGGAGGTGAGTGGTGGGCACTGCCGTCTGCTCACTCACTAATTCCCAGTTCTCTCTGCCTCTCATTTTAGGGCTTCTTTGAGCTGTTCCCTTCTGTAAGCCGTAACCTCTTGGTGGACTGAGGCCTCTTGCCAAGACTTGTCTTCCACCTCTTCGATTGAGAGGGGAGGATCTCAATTTAGCTGATGCTGGATTATTAAAGTAGATTTTCACTCCAGCTCTCTTGTGCTTTTTTTGAAACTTCAGGGTGGAGGCTTGAGCCTGGCCTGAACCTCTGGAACCAGACCAGAGGTGAAGGTCGGGTGCACATGGAAGGTTGTCCCTCCTCACATCTTACCAGAACCAGAAGCTCCTGTTCACAGGGACTTCATGCCACTTGTTATTTTATTAGATCTATTTTATATGTATGAGTGTTTTGCCCACTTGTGTGTATATATGTGTCTGGTGCCCATAGAGATCAGAAGACATTGGTCCCTTTGGAACTGTAGTTATGAGTCACCATGTGAATGCTGGGAACTGAACCCAGGTCCTCTGCAAGAATAACAAATGAATCAACACTGAGCTGTCCCTCCAGCCCCAGCTTCACACTTCTTAAAGCACTGCCATTCACTGTGATTTCCATCTCCCAGACTTTTAAGAGGTTTGGCTGTGGGGCCAGAGAAATGGCTCAGTGGTTAAGAATACTGGCTGCTCTTGCAGAAGATCCAAGTTCAGTTCCCAGCACCTACATGGTGGCCCACAACCCTCTAACTCCAGTTGCAGGGGATCCAGTGCCCCTCTTAGACACTGCATGTACACCCATGTCATGCACAAACATACGTGCAGGCAAAGTACTCGTACACATAAAAATCTTTAAGAAAAGAAGATGGTTCAGCAAAACCATGTATGTGTTTTTGTTTGCTGTATAAACAGATTTTTTTTTTTTTACCAACTGGTTCAAAAAGTATTGACTCTGGAGAGACTGTGGGTATTGATATTATTTCAAGTTTCATATGTATATATTTAAGTCTTTATTTTTAAAAATGCAGATAAAAATTTAGAAGTTCAAGAAGGAGTGATGGGGAAAGACACCCCAGTAGAATGAAAGCGCATGGTGGCACATGCCTGTGCCCCTGTACTCACTGTGGAGGTTGGGACCAGAAGATCTAGTTTAAGGCTGTCCTGGGCTACATAGAACATGTCTCAATAAACAAAACAAAGTCAGGATAAGCAGACTATTTCACAGTCTGCTATGTAAAGGGAAATTACAAAGCCAGGGCATAGAACTGTGTTTCAGTGGACAGCACTTGCTACAAAAGCCTGAGGACCTGAGTTCAGATCTCAGCTCCCATGTAAAAACCTGTGTGCTGTAACCCCAGTGCTTAGGAGGTAAAGACGGGGATCAGTGGGGCATGCTAGCCTGCAGCTTGTTATAGTTTCAGTGAGAAACTGTGTCTCAAGGAAGTAAGGTGGGGAGATAGCGAATGTCACCTGACATCCTCGCCCCACACCCCACAGGTGCACACACCCACACACACAGGAGTATATATACAATATACACACAATTACAAATCAAAAAGGAATAGGTGGACTAAATAACTAAAAAGCTTGCCAAACTGAATGTTTTCAAAACTGTAGCTAACCCACATGGCTGAAGTTAAACGGGGGAATACATGAGAGCCCTAGCCTTGGCCAATTGTGGAGGACTTTGGTACCATAACTGGTGACCTTTTCAAGCAATCAGAGGTTTTTGAAATTCTGAGGTTGGTATAAATCATAGACTGTGACATAGTTGACAGTTATCAAAGGGCCCCACAGTTAGAAGGTAGCTTTACATTGGGGAGGTGCATTTTCTTCTGTGTGATCAACTGTGGAAACACTGACTTTGCCAGGAGTCACCCTAGCAGCAAAAAGTAGGCTGCTGTCTATGGCTGAGTCAGCAGTGCTGTTATGGGTACAGTATCAGTTCCTTTTATGTCATGATAAAATCTATGACTAAGATAAGTCATTTACAGAAGGAAGGGTTTGTGGGACTTATCATTCCAGGCGGAGAGTTCATCACTGTGGGAGATCACATCCCAACAGGACAGTTAGCAGAGACAGCAAACTGAAATGAGGTTACAGACCGTTAAAGCCCACACCTAATGACATGCTTCCAAGACTGCATCTCCCAAAGGCTCCATAACCTTCCCAAATGGCACCACCAACTGGGTGGGGACCAGTTCAAGACTTTAGTCTCTGGAGGCCATTGCTCATTCAAACCACTGCAGGTGTCACTTTGCTGTCTTGCTGTTATGTTAAACATTACCAGTACAATTTGCCCTCAGTTTGCTGAAGATGCACAGTGATCTCCAGGCCAGTTTCCACTCTCACCTTTAATTAGAGTCCCCACGAGATCAAGGACGCCTTAGGATTGCTCTGACTGCATGAGCTGTTGAGTGAGGTTTCAGAAGACCTGCTTACAGCATGTGAGACTACCATGGGCAAATACAGAGACAGACATTTAGTATATTTTTCTACTTACAGGACCGTGGAGGGAGGGATAAAAGGTACTATTTGTCTATTCACATTTGGGTTGCATTTGTGACCAAAATAAATGTCTGACTTAGAGAACATGTGAGTAGTACTTAGACAAAAGACCAAAGAGCAAATAATGAAACAGGACCATCGTTTCCTTGGTGACTTCTCTGATTGGTTTTATGTGCATAGTTATTCAGACAAAGGGCTCCTGGAGTTTTTTCTTTGAAAATTTCCAGCTGTGAGACATGCTTAAAACAAACAAACAAAAGTGGACAAAGCATCACCTGTATGATCTGATTCTTTTGTTTGGTTTGATATTGGTCTTTTTGAGACAGGGTCTTGCCATGCAGCTCAGGGAGAGTCGCTACCTCATTTGTAGAAGCAGTAGTTTCGCAGGTACTATGTATATCAGTCAGAATTCCTAGAATTGTATGCTTTGAGCTGGCCAAGCTTAAAAAGAGAGCAAGCCTCTCATTATATACCACAGGCTAGCCTCAAGCTGATCCTCCTTTCTTAGTCTCCCAAGTATTAGGATTATAGTATAGTCGATTCATTTTCAATTTTACCTCAGTGAAACCAAAAACATTTTAAAAATCAAGTCTTCACTGGCCACACTCTGGAAGACATTAATGATGGGCATCTTTATTTAACAATTGTCTTCTGAATATACAGGGACACAGCCCTGTGGGTGTGCAGGGACACAGCCCTTCGTGAGTGTGCCTTTGTGCTCAGTATTCACGTTAATACGAACAAGTTGAACAATCCAATAAAAATGGGCAGTGAGTGAATAGCTACTTCACAAGCAAGTTACTCAACAAGGAAACATAAGGTGGGGGCTGGAACAGTAGCTCAGTGGATATTACTATGCTTATATGAGGACTGAAATCAGATCCCTAGCGCCCACATAGGAAGCCAAGTAGTCGTAGTGTGCCACTTTGCCATCACCCCTTCCTCCTCATTTGGAAACAAGGAGCCACTATACTTTCTATTGGTGTTGGAGTTTTAAATAGAGCCATGTAATATGTGTTCTTTGTGATTGTTTGTCCTTACATGTTTTCACATGAATAATTAGGTAAGTCCTAATTGGTTATTCCTATGGACTAGTATTTACTAAGTAAACTGCCTACCACTGAGCTGTAATAATCCCCAGCCCTCTTTCCACCTTTTATTTATGGTGTGTGTGTGTGTGTGTGTGTGTGTGTGTGTGTGTGTGTGGAGAGAGAGAGAGAGAGAGAGAGGGAGGGAGGGAGGGAAGGAGAGAGGAAGGGAAGGAGGGAGAGAGAGAATATGTATATAGTAGAGTTCCGAGGAGAACGTTGGGCCAGTTTCCTGTTTATTTTCTGCCTTATTTCCTTGAGACAGGGTTTCTCATTGTACTTAAAGCTAGGCTGATAGCAAACAAGCCCTGGCGGTCCTCTTGTCTCCATGTCTGTCTGCTCCCAAGTGCTGGAGTTACAGGCAGACACAAGCCATACCCAGTTTTTTATGGATTCTGGGGATTTGAACTCTGGTCCTCAAGATTGCATGCACAGCAGTCATCTCCCCAGACTGGCCCCTTTCTGTGTTTGAGACAGGGTCTTAATAAGTTACCTTGCAGGGCCTTGAGCTTGGAGCTCTGCCTCAGCCTCTTGAGTAGCCAGAACTGCTGAGCTGTGCTACAAGGACAGCTTATTTTCTGAGCCATTACTTCTGTTTGATGATATTTTATTTAGGAGTTTTGCCTCTGTATTTATAAATAAAATTAGTTTACAGTTTTCTTTTTGTACTATCTGGTTCAGACACCAATGATACTATCACTTCAGAGACTTTCTTTTTTAATGTTCTCGAAATTTTAAATAGCATTGGGACTTTTAGAAGTCTATAGAGTCAGGCTCTCTGACAAACTATGGATTTAATATTGTTCTGGGAAGTTGTTTTATAATGTTATCATGTAGAAATTAGTGCCCTTAAGCTTCTGCCTCTAAATGAATCGATTTTCACAAATTTCATGTGAATACTCATGTAGGCATTAATATTTATTAGCATAATTTTTATAAAGTCCCTTACTAAAGTTTTTTCATATGTTTAAGCTTGCTTCTGTTAAATTTCCCCTCATTAGCTAGGCAGTGGTGGCGCACGCCTTTAATCCCAGCACTTGCGAGGCAGAGGCAGGTGGATTTCTGAGTTCGAGGCCAGCCTGGTCTACAGAGTGAGTTCCAGGACAGCCCGAGCTACACAGAGAAACTCTGTCTTAAAAAAAAAAAATTCCCCTCATTATTTTAATCCCTCCTTCCCCCTTCTTTCCTTCTCTTCCTGGTTTTCTTTTTTTCTGCTCTCCTATCTCCTCCTTTCCCTTCTTTGTCTAAGATTTTATAATTCCTCTTTTTTTTCTTAGCTAGAACCTTGCCTGATGTCTGATGATTCCCCCCTTCCCCAGTTACCAGCATTTTACTTTGCCATTGCTAAGTGTGGTAATAACACCCTGGTGTGGGTTATGTCCATTCCTGGGCTCTCACTGAATGGTGGCCGCACTTTGCAAGCCAGGGTTAACAGTCAAGATGCTGTTGGTGAACTCGGTTCCTCGTGTTGATGGTGAGGATAGAACTGCAGCACCAAAGAGTCTGGATGGCAGCGCTCCGGCATCAGAATCTGTAGTCTCTTTGTGTGTCTTAACTATGCTGTTTATCTTTCTTCCTGCCCATTTCAACCTAAATGACTTTTGTAGGTTGTCTAAACAGACTCAGACTCTGGCAGCTGCCATGACTCTCTGGAGACTGTCCATGTTATTTGTAATAGAAATATGGTGAAGGTCCTTGTTGATGATCTGGCCAGAAACTCTCCTCTGCCACTCCTATGTATGTGATCCCACCTCCAGCTGTCAAGATCTAGACTTCTTTGCCTGAGCGCTTCCTTTTGCTGCTTGACAAAAAAAAATTTTTTTCTTTTCCTTTTGTATGTGTCTGAGTGTTTCGCCTGTGTGTATGTATGTGCACCATGTGAGTGCCTGGTGCCCAGACAGGTCAGAAGAGGACATTAAGTCTCATGTCAATGAAGGTAGGCATGGCTGTGGTGATGGGAACTGAACCTGGGTCCTTTGCAAGAGCAACAAGTACTCTTACACTCTGAGCCATCTCTTCACTCTTGTCAGTGGAAGTACTAGGGAATGCCTGCTCCTTTCTGCAGGGCAGCTCTATCCCCGTATGACAAGGCTTCTGTGTGCAATCCTCCCACGTCCTCCTGAGATGAGAGGTTCACAGTCACTCTGGCAACATCAAGGTCCAGAGTCCAGCCTCATGACTCCCATTGTCTGCTGCTGTTCCAGCGCTGGAATAAAAAGTGTGAGCAGCGCAGCCTTACATTCAAATCTTTGTCTCGGGTCTGCTCCTGGGGAGATCCACCCTGAGTCAGAATTCCTTTAACAATGAGAACTGGACAAGAATGACTGCTCTTAGCCACTCTTCTACAGAAGAGAGGCAGTAAAGAAACACAAGGTACATAGACTGGAAAGAGGGAGCAAAGCTTATTTCTGGATGCCCTTGGCAACATAGAAAGTCCCAAAGATATTCAAATTAATGAGAATATTTATCAAAAAAGCTAGCCAAAAAAAAAGAAAGAAAATCAATATACTAAAATCAGTTCCATTTCTATCTTCTAGCAATGACTAGTTAGAAAATGAAATTTTAGCCGGGCAGCAGTGGCACAGGCCTGTAATCGCCGCACTTGGGAGTCAGAGGCAGGTGGCTTTCTGAGTTCGAGTCCAGCCTTTGCTACAGAGTGAGTTCATCTCACAGACTGGAAAAAAGAAAAGAAAATGACATTTTAAAGAGGCTTGCTTCTACCAAGTATAAAGAATGAAATACCTGTGATTAAATATAAAAGATGTGCAAGATCCCACAGAGAAAATTTGGTTCAAATATTGACAGGGTCTTTTTTGTAGATGAAAATTCATTGTAAAAATATCCATTACCCATCAAGTGATATATAGGTTCAGTACAATCCTATAAATGTTAACAGGTTTCTCTTGTTCTTGATTTTCTTTTGTCCAGTTTGCAAGCTGAAATGTATACCCACATACACACACACACACACAGAGTCAAGATACTTACATTTATTTATTATTTATTATTTATATTATTTATATTATTTTTAAGGTTATGCATATGCCAATGAGTGCACACATGAGGTCAGAGGATAACTTGGGGAGTCAGTTCTCTCCACCTTCAGAGTCCTGGGTATTGAACTCAAATAGGCTTGGTGACAAGTTCCTTACTTATTGAGGCTTTTTGCTGGCCCTAGACAAGATATATACACACACACACACACACCTTCCATACCATCATGGAGATGGACTCTTATCCCTCTGGCAACAAAAACCCAAGAGATGGATGGATGGATGGATGGACGGACGGAGGACGGACAGACAGACAGACAGACAGACAGACAGATAGATAGATAGATAGATAGATTTAGATGTGTAGCTCTGGCTGTCCTGGAACTCACTGTGTGGAGCAGGATGGCCTTGAATTCACAGAAAGCCACACTCCATTGCCTCCCAAATGCTGGGATTAAAGACATGCGTCACTACACATGGCTCTGCTCAAGATAATTTTAATGAAGATAATGGCCCAACCAGTGTGGAAGCTTATTACAAAGCTGCAGTAATTAAGAGAGTATATTTATTACTAATTCAAGGATGGCCTGAGCAAATAGAACAGCATAGAGGTACGTGAATAGCTGATGCTTGATTTATACCATATTGTGGTAATTCAGTTGGTCTTCTCAGTAAATGAGATGTGAAAATTATGTATCCATATAGAAAAATGAAATTGGAAAATAATGGACAAAACTAATTACAAGTGTATATTTAATTTAAATGTAAATTGGAGAACAATAAAGTGCCTAGAAAGTACTAGAGGAAATCCCTTTCTGACTTTGGTTAAACAAGACACAGTAAACACTAAGCATAGAAGACAATATGACACATTTGATCCTGTTAGAATTCAGGCCCAGGGTCTGGGTATATAGCTGGGTTGTGCTATTGTATGTAAGCCCCTGGGTCCAACCCCCAGCACTCAGGACAAAAAGATACAATTAAGAGAATTAAGGATGGGCATGGTAGCATACGCCTGTAAATCTCAGCACTCAGAAGGCAGAGTTAGGAAGTTTGAGGCCAGCCTGGCTCTTATGAAACTTTGTCTCAAAAGCTGAGAAGAGGGGAGGTAGGGGGAGAGAGAGTGTAGGGAGCAGAGGGAGGGGGAATTGTGGTTGGGATGTGTGGCAGGATTTTTCCTGTCCATTGTATTTGCACTGGAGCTCGATGATTGGGCGTAGAAGACATAGGTGGAACTAGGAGTTGGGAGGAGGAAGGAATGAGGGAGGAGAAGGGGAAGAGAAGAGAGAAGATAGCCGAGGATGTCAGCATGGCTCTAGCAGTCTAAGGTAGTTATTCATTCAAGGTTAGGCAATTGAGTCAACAATTCTAATTGTGTGGGCATCTTGTGTATTGAGTATTTGCTAATATATAAATCCATTGGATAATCTTTAAGCATTAAGAGTCTTATTTCTACCAGGTACTGGGAATTGTTATATCTACTGCTAGGGTGGGGGAGTTGGCCCTTGAGCCATGCTTAGAGCCGTGGACTCCATGGAGCTGACGGGTGGAGGCAACAGCCACGCCAGCGTCTCGTGGGTCCCAGGCTGGCACTCCTGGCTAGCTGGTGCCATTAGTGCTGGGACTTAAGAGCGGGAACAACATGGAGGCTAGCAGCTAGGCAAGCCGCTCACCCCTTCAAACACCTCCCAAAACAGGGATGTAATAGATGAAAGAATAATAAAAAAAAGAAAAACATACATAAATGAAAATATGATTGTTAGTCATCAAATAGTAGTTCAACTGTGAAACTGACTGTGTATGACCTGTAAAATGTCAAGTTCATATAATTTCATGTAAAATATAGATACATGTGTAGGTATGCATTTTTTGCAACCTGCATCAATAAGGATTCAACCTCTCCTCTTGCCCACCACCAGCAGAGGTAGTGGAAGAGAAAAGTTATTAGGATATGGGGAAGTGGATCTGTTCAGCAATAGTTCTTTGGGGGAGAGCTCAATCTTCTATCTTACAGTTCAGTTTGTAGCAGACACCAAATACAACTCAGCAGCTGCAGACCAGTCTCTAGGCAGAGCAGGCAGCACACAGGAACCGGCAGCTGCAGTCCAGTCCTCTCAGCAGGCAGACACCAGGCACGAACCAGCAGCTGTAGTTGAATCCTGAAGAAACCACAAGGCTTGCCGAGCTGACCTGAGACAAGGCCATGGAAGCAGCAAGCTGCTGTAGGAACCTCACAAGCAGTTCTTTGGAGAGTTTCTCTCAATGGCAGCATTACCACAAGTGGAGCTCAACAACATTATCAAGGCAAATATATGTGTTTCTTTAGCGAAGAATAGCGAGGCGGAACAAACCAAACCAATGCTCATTGCTCGTCTCCCACTGTCTGTGGGGTCATATTCATATTCACTCATCCCAGGTCCTTTCACATGTTTGCTATATCAAAACATCCTTTCACCTGTGTCTGCTTCAGGAAAACATCCTTTCACCTGGTGTGCCCAGCAAACCATCATTTGGCATAACTAATTTTCCAAAGAAACTAGAGCTTCCACTCCATACATGCTAATACAAATAAAATACAAATTAAAACCATGTAAAGAAACCTGTACACACCCATCACATTAGCTCTGTTTGTCTTGACTAACAACTTGACTGAATTCTGAATCACTCTGCAAACAGACCCCTGGGGCTGCCATGAGGGATTACTAGCCTCAGTTAGTAGTCTGGTCGGCACTATTCCATAAACTAGGGGGCCTGGACTGCAGAAGATGAAAACACAAGCTGAGCACAGGCAATCGCTGCGTCCTGCTTCCTAACTATCGATCCAGTGTCCCCAGTGAGCCCCATTCCTGTCACCACACCTTCTCTGCCATGACTCTGGAAGCCAAAACAAACCCTTTGATAGATACTTTCACTCACTAATGAAACAAATAACTAATATATATTTAAAAAATCAAACCTGCCTATACTGAGTGTTGGTAAACCGTCACAGTCTTAGCGGGAATATAATCTGGCATTGTCTTAGGGCATCCCTTTGGCATTATAACACTGTAATCTGGGTGTACCCCCTCACAAGTATGTCTGTGTATACATTGAGAGATATGTACGAATATATATGAGTACCACTCATGAGTCCCAAACTGAAAATAACCCAAGCAGCTGTAACAGTGCAATAGACAATTGCTAGAGACAGCAGCTTTGTGGTGTCTGAAAAATACAACTTTAAATATTTCTTTATGTGGAAGAATGCAAAATTACAAATACAAAATTTAGTACTACAGCAAAACCATGAAGAATATGTTTAAGGGAGACAAGGTATGGTGATTTGAATGATAAATGTCCCCCAAAATCTCTGGCATTTGATTGCTTGGTCCTCAGTTGGTGACCCATTTGGAGAGGCTTAGGATATATGGCTTTGCTAGAGGAAATATGTCACTGGAGGTGGGTCTGGGAGCCTAAAGACTTAGACTTCCTTTTTGTGGTTCAACATGTGAGCTCTCAGCTTGCTGTTCTGGGCACCAAGCCTGCTTGCTGCCTCTCTTCCCTACCGTAATGGTGACGGACTCTTAGCCCTCTGGCTTTGTTAGCCCCAAATAACTTTTCTTCTGTAAGTAGCCTTGGTCATGCTCCCATAAATAGAAAAATAACTAATATACTAGGCTTCTGCCCTTCTGGGTTTTAAGGACAGAATTTGAATCATTGATGGGGAGTAGACTGAGACTCCCAAGGGAGGCTGCAAATGAAATGAAGCAGAATTTGATTCATGATTCACCTCAATGGCATCTGCTTCCCCAGCAATCATCTCCTTCCTTTCTACAGTCATCCTCATTTATGAGAGCACGAGGCAGATATATTTCACATACTAAAGTCCATTTCATTATTCAACACGTTTATTTTTTGACTTTCCACTCTGAGATGAGCTCAGTGCCCCATGCTAGAAACTGAGGCTGGGATGATGAAGAAAACATCGGTGTCCTCTGCTCTCTTGGAATTTAGACTCCAGCTGGGTGTCAACAAGGGCATAAGTCAGTACAAACAGTGATAACACGGAGGTTATGATGTGATAATGACTGTTCAGAAAGTGGAATTGTTGGTGAAACAGAGATAGTCCTGGAATGCAAAGAGAGAGAAGGTGAGGTTGGGCCTTGCAGGCCAAGGTCAGGCAGAGTTACTGTTGTATTGCTGTGAATTGGCCAGGCACCTTATGGTAGAAGCATTCAGTTGTGGTCTTGCTTACAGTTCCAGAGGTTAGTCCATTATCATCATGGTGGGAGTGTGGTGGCAGCCATGCAGGGAGGTGTGGAGCTGGAGAAGCAGCTGAGAGCTTTAATCTGGATCCATAGGCAGGCAGCATACAGAGAAAACTAGGCCGTCCATTGCCTTTGAATCCTCTAAGCCTGCACCTTCTCCAACAAGGCTATACAATCCTTTCCAAACAGTTCCACTAACTGGGAACCGAGTACTCAAATATATGGGCCTATGGGGTCCGTTATCATTCAAACCACCACAGGGGCTTTGCAGTTACGGAGTGTTAAAGAGATTCTTGGACAGTGTTAACCAAGGAAGTAACATGCTTGGATTGATAGTTTAGAAAGCTTCCTCCTGGTGTTTGTGAAATTATAAGGAGGAGGCAAGAGTTGAACAACACATTATTTAGCAAATATTTTGAGCACCACAGTGAGCAACGTTCGCTAGGACATACGTAGCCAAGTACTGCATTCTTTTTTTTTGTTTTTCGAGACAGGGGTTTTCTGTATCTGCTGTCGAATCCTGTAACCCGGTGGGAATCAGAATCACTCTCTGCTCCAAGTGCTAGATTAAGTGCCCACCACCGCCAGCTTACCTGCCATTTCAACTGCTCAGTAACAGGTAGAAGATGATGGGTGAAATGATGGTGGTAGCATTGTGTCTAGAAAAATGTCAGTTGACAAGAGAAAATGTTTCCCAGAAGAAATAACAATCTGCAGGAAATGCTAATGGCCAAAAAGGAGAAGAGTGGAGTAGACGTACCTAGTTGCTGACGTTGAGTGTTGACCATGTGTCAGTCTGACGTGACAGACATCATCCTAGAGTCGTGAAACCTAGGGCACAGAGATGTCACAAAGCTGCTGGGAAGTAAGTGAGCTTGATCACACGGCACCTGACTGTTGTATAGCAATTTCCTCAGAGTTGAAGCATTTCATCCTGGAAGGAAGTTCCTTAAGACTCAGGAAGTTCTAAGGGAAGCTTCCTAAGACTCAAGATCTAAAGGGAGCAAACAACTCAGAAGCCTCAGGAAGTTCCTGAAACTTTCCTTCTTCATGGTTATTTAAGCTGTAAGGACTGTTTAGGAAAGGAGTCTCTGAGCTATGGAGCTGCTTGGAAGTTAAGTACAGGGCTCTAGAGTAAAGCTCTCATGAGTCACTAGGAGGCCTTCTAATGATGCTACTGTCTTTTGACTCATCACTGCTCTTAATCTGTAACCTTCACTCATAGTCCTGTAAGAAATCCCAATAATCTCATTGATTCATCAACTTGAACTTCAGTTGTATGGTTACTTTGGTCTGTTGTCAATTTCTTACCTGGGATGAGTAGATGTTATCCAGTTCCAGAATAATGTCACACAACACCACCTTAACAAGTGACTGACTCTTCCTGAAGAATTACACCAGGTGCCCTTACTATATGAAGCTATGGATTTTATCAAAGCCTTTTCTCATCTTTCATGCTTGGTGATTGAGGCAGTTATGGCAGAGAGCATTCTTAAGCAGCCTATAGAGTTCCCCTCCCCTCTGCCATTCGGGTACAGCCAGATCCTTGACTTCATTACAGAAAAGATTTTCAGAACAAATCAGAATGAAGGAAAGTTAGCAAGTTTATTGAGATAAAGAATGCCACTTTCAGACTGAAGTAAGTTTTAGAGAAAGGACTGTGTAGGAAAGGGAGTGTACACAATCCCACAGCATTTGTGGGCTTCCCAAGGGAGAGAGTTGCAGTTAGGTATCTTTACAATGATCGTAACATGCTCCATGGCTTTCTTTTTACATTTCATTACTGTGTGTGTGTGTGTGTGTGTGTGTGTGTGTGTGTGTGTGTGCACGCGCACACTGCATGATGCATGGAATTAGCTCTCTCTTTCCACCAAGGATCTCAAAGATAGAAACATCTCTGTCCTAGGCAAGTATAAGGCATTTGCTGCTTTTAACATCCTTGTTTGAGATGTCTATAGGAAAACATTTTCTCTGCAGGGAAATTTGGACTTTGTTGCTTGACTTTCAGCCAGGAGGAAAGACAAACTAGGAGCCTCTTCCCTTCTCACGCTCTGCTAAGTTTTCTTTTCCAGTCTGCCTAACAGGAAGAGGGGCTTGGTGGAAGTGGAGTCTGGGCATGTGTGAGGGCTTCTGGGCTGGGAGTCTAGAAGAGAACCTATTGTTTTTAGGAGCCAGCCTACACTTAAAGGCTGAGCTTATGACAACAACAACAAGCTGAGCTCTTGCCTGGAGAGATGGCTCAGTGAGTAAAAGCACTGGCTGCTCTTCCCAACATATAGGCTGTGACTATGAGTCCCAAGGCTGCTGTGACACTGTGTTCCCTTTGTGCCCCATTGCTTGTTTAGCTTCCTACTGACTTTGTCCCTTTGTATAATAGTTTTCTGTTAACTCTGTCCTGTCTTCCCCACAGAGTGTATGTAAGATGCTGCATTTCTTACATTATTATTATGGTTATTACTAGGTTTTTTGTTTGTTTTTGTTGTTGATTGTTTGTTTTTTGAGACAGGGTTTCTCTGTATAGCCCTGGCTGTCCTGGAACTCACTCTGTAGACCAGGCTGGCCTCGAACTACAGAGATCTGTCTGTCTCTGCCTCCCAAGTGCTGGGATTAAAGGTGTGCACCACCATCACCTGACTTAGTTTTTCTTTCAATACAGAGTTTCACTATGTAGTTCTGGCTCTCCTAGAACTTTCTCTGTAGGCCAGGTTAACCACGAACTTGGAGATCCACTTGCTCTGTTCCCCAAGTTCTAGGACTAAAGGCATGGTCACTAACAGAGTGCTGTGTTTCTTAATAAACTTGCTTGCATAAGTCATCAGCTTGTGCAAGACCTTCTGATCCCAAACCTCCCTATCCTTTTATCATCTCATCCTCGGGCTATTACCCCCTTAGGATCCTGCCACTGAAGAATGACCTGCTGGTCCATGTCAGACATCAATGCAGGCAAAACTCCCACAGAGATAAAATAAAAATAATGTTAAAAAAAAAAAAAAAAGCTGAGTTCAGGCTGGATGTGCTAACACATGCCTGGAATCCCAGCACTTGGGAGGCAGAGACAGACAGATCTCTGTGAGTTCAAGGCCAGCCTGATCTACAGAGAGAATTCCAGTATAGCCAGCTCTACACAACACAGAACTCAAAAACGAAACCCACAAACGAACAAACAAACAAAAAATATCCTAAGCCTGACAGATAGGCAGAGGAACTGGAAATGCCAGGCTGGTTTACTGCTGCCATTGGTGGCACTTGGCTGGGGAGGATGGTGCTGATCTCCCGCGGGAGCTTCCTTGGGAGGTTCAGGCCCTAGAACTAGTGCACCCAGGAAGACCAGAGCAATGCATCCGATGCTATCCCCTGCTGCCAAGCTCCTGGAGATGTGAAGAGCATGTCTGGGATTTTATCAGCTCTCACCATGAGAAGGAAACCTGAGCGAAGGGCACAGAGCTGTCTCCAGGGCTGGTTTGCAGGATGGTGGGCGTCCCTAACTGAAGTTCTGCAAAAGGAAAGGTGTGGGTGCCAAGGTTTAAAACAGGAAGACAAGTGTGGAAACTAGGAGAAATGGGTAATGATGAAGGTTCAGCAGGAAGGATAGAAGGGGACCCTGTGTGAGTCAGGGGACTTAGAACTAGACCCCAAGGCCTATCACCAAGGAAGAATCACCAAGACTAAGGCAGATGGAGCAGGAAGCCCTCATCCAGTGCCTGCATCATGAAAGGCCCAGGCCGAAGGGATGGGCTGTTAACATCATGGGAGGAGACAGGAGTTCTAACCACTGCCACATCCTACCCCATCCATCCTGGTACTAAAATTTGGTCATCAACACATGACTTCCTGGGGCAGGGTGGATGTAGCCGGATGTAAATGGGCGTATGGAGGGCACATATAGAAGGAGAGTGCTTTCACCTTCTACTGGAGCCACTTTCAGACTGACACCTGTCCCTCTGGAGTTTGTCTCTGGTGAGGAAGGGGAGGTGACTAGGGTCATCAGGTTCATTTGCTTCCTGGGACCATTGTTTCAGAGACTCAGCTTCCTCCCAAAGCCCTGCCCCCTACTGTAGAATGCTGGTGCACAAGGTCTCTTACATTGTTCCTTTTTAGCTTCCATTCATGTTGAGAGACATCAGTTTTTTTGTTTTGTTTTGTTTTGATTTACACTGGCAAAATTGCCTTTAAAAATAATTTTACTGGGCCGAGCTGTCTGGGCTCTGGGCTCCTCTCTCTCCACAGGATGCCTCTGCCCAATGGCTGTTCTTACCTACAAGTCTATGCCCAAGCAGTGTGAGGGCCACGGAATGAAGACACAAAGGGTAGACAGGAAGAAAGACGGGACAGCTCCTAGATGGGAAGGCAGGGCACTGGGAGGAAGAGGCTTGCTGATCCAGGACCAATAATAGACAGAATACTGCTTCTCAGTAGCTAGGACCTTTTCAAGACTTTGGCCCAAGTCTATGCTAGGACAATTCTTGTGCTTTTAAAGGATGGATCTAGTCCTGGAGCTTGAGCCCAGCAGGCCCCTCCAAGAGCTCACGAACCTGTCTTTCATCACCTGTTGAGATGTGCCTGCTCTTGTGCCTCAGGGTGAAAGACACCAGGGAGAGGTAGGGGAGACAGAGTTATAAGGGGCTGTCAACTTGACCTTGAAAAGTCCTTCCTGAAACCCCCGCTGTGTGTAACTGTCTGATTTTACCCAATTCTGGAGCCTCACCTGCCAGCTCCCAGCCAGAGCAGGAGCAAGACAGGAGCCACTGTACAACCACAGGCGAGAGCTATTCACTTGAGGCAATAGATAGAGGCTTGGAGAGCTGATAGAGAGCCCTGGCTGCAAAAACAGAATTCCTGTGAGTTACAGCTGACCTTGCTCAACCTAATATTAGCCTCAAAGAAGAATGTTTGCAGAGACAGCCTGTCTCCCAAGATAGTCTGTCTCGACTGAGCAAACACTCAGGAAGGGGAAACCACAGGTCCGCACATAGTCCCCTGAGGCAGCATGGATTTCTTCTGTCCCAAGCCCCTTCCCACCTCTCTAAAAGGTCCCAGCTAGCTTTCCCTTTTGCAGGACTTCCAATCTGTGGGAAAGAACCTGCCTGTCCTTCACTGTCTGAAAGGAACATTCTCTTCTCTTGAGGTCATTGCTGGTCTCCTTCTGCCTTCTCATTCTTTACTCTGCACGCAAAATCTAAGAAAAGGTTCCTGGAGGAACCAGCATCCTCCTACTTAAGAAAAGCCCATCTCTGGTGTTATTTGGCTGGCCAAGAACCAGAAGTTATAGTCTTCTGTCACACCCTACCACTCACCCACCCCCACACCACACACACTCCACTCTGAATTGAAAAAGCTGGGCCATTCAGAATGTGACAAGTTGCATATCTGCATAACAAGGTGGGAGAGAAAGAGGTGACATCATGGGGGATGGTCTTTTAGACTGTCAAAAGGCTGATCTGCAGCCAAATGTGAGGTACTGTGCCTATAATCCCAGCACTTGGGAGACTAGGCAGGAGGATCAACATGAGTTTGAGGCCAGCCTCATTACATAGTAAAACCCTGTCTCTTGTTTCAAAAATAAATAAGAGCAGGCCAAAGGACACATCTGTCTTGAGTTCAATTGCTACTAATAAGCTGACAATGCAGTCTGTGAGAAGCAAGGGACACTTCGACATTTTAACAGCAGTTTATAACCCCAGCCTTTGGTGATTCTCAGTGTACTCCGCAGCAGCGTTCAAATACTGCATTTAATTGCTTAAAGCCAAAAATGAAGCAAATAAACATGGACACGTTACTTTATATTCTCTCAACAAGGCCATGAGACTTAATAATCATCTCATGGGTAAGAAAACTAAAGCTCAGCAAATTTGAGTTTCCCAGGACCACAGCGCTTGTAAGACTCAAATCCTGAGCAAATGGGGAGCTCTGGCACCCCAACAAGTCTCAGATATTCCAGATGGATCCTACAAAGGGGACCCTATGCAGTTTGGGGAAGGGACGTACCCCCCCACACACAGTCTTGTTTGTTGTTGTTGTGAAACAGGGTCTCTCTCTATAGCTTTGGCTGTCCTGGGATTCCCTATGTAGACCAGGCTTGCCTCGAACCCACAGACATCCACCTTGCCTTTGGCTGTCAAGCGCTAGGATTAAAGTCATGTGCCACCATGCCCACAGGAAGGAGGAACTGTAATCACACCCTAGTTTTCTGGGATGAGCCTGGTAGCTTTCCCCAAGTATCAGTTCTCCGCATCGTTTCACCCTGCAGGACCATTCTGGAAAGATATCACTTCAAAGTGCAGAGCTGGAAGACAAGCCCATGTCCCGGTTCCGGTCCCAGAGAGACGAATCCAGCGATCTGAAGGCCAGTTTTCCTGCCAAGATCACATGGATGAGTTCTCAGGCCCATGGGTGGTCCGTGCTGCACATACCCAGTACACAGGGCAACTGGAAAGGAAACGAGTAATGGGACGCAGAGCGGCACTGCCAGGAGGCCAGCCAGAAGGCCAACGTCTTGTCTATTTCAGCCAAGAGCCTTTGGTCCATTACTGATATGTACTGAAGGACTGAATTGAAAGCATATCTCCTGGTGCCTACCTTTGTCTTCTAGGGACAGTCACAAAAAGAAAGTTCTCTGTCTTACGGTGAGATTACTTATCAAGTGCAAGAGTCTTCATTTGGGCCCAGTCCTTTCTTTTTGGACCTGCTTGCTCTTCTCTCTTCTTTGAATTTGGGCATCCCTCCTCACAAAGCCCATTGACTGGCATGGCAGGGAACAATATTTAACTTGGGGAGGTTTCAGGATGAACCTCGAAAGACACACGACGACAAAGCCCCGCAGAAGGCACAGACTGGCCCTGTCTGCTAAAAGATGGAAGCAGGGGGAGGGAAGAGTTTAATATTGGCTAAGGAAGCAACAGGGATTCAGAAGGAGCACAGCATAGTGAAGAACCTTCTGGAAGGGGGGTGGTGGTGCCTGGTGGGTAGGCTCTGGATTCCCAGAACATTTCTGGCTCTGCTGAGACCATAGGACATATGACTTCAGTTCTTCACACCCTCCCCAACACAGTAAAGTGGTATGGTTACCTTCCTGGGCAGGATTAAAGATAAAATATGAAAACTTCCTGAAGGAAAATTCTTCATTTCCCCACTGGAGGGCTCCCCAGTTCCTGTGTCACAGTCACTGGTAAAGTTCTCTTCCGAGAAACTGAATACAGGCACTGGCTTTGGAGAGACTAGGGGAATCTGGCAATCAGCTTCAGGGATGCAGATTGAAAGTGTAGGTAGGCCTACCATGGTTCCATAAACCATACAGTATAACAACTATTCACATTGTATTATCTGTTATAAGTACCTAGAAATAATTTTCATATAAAACAAGAATGTGTAGAAGTTATGTACAAATGCTAAGTCACTTCATACAAAGCTTTTAAACATGCTTGGACTTTGACAGCTTTGTGGGGAGTCCTGGGGTGTGTGTGTGTGCGCGTGCGCGTGTGTGTGCACATGTGTGTATTTCTCCCTGTACCCGGTCTTCCTTTGCTCGTCTTGAAGAATCCGAGCACTTTGGGGCCCTGATAAAATGCCATCAATTTGGTACCTTCAGCCATCTTTATAGAAGGAAAACTGATGTCAGGTTGGGCGAGGGGGGAGTGGGTGGGGAAGCAGGGTCTTCTCTGCACAGACACACCCTCCTCTCAAAGGACCCCAGGTGGGTTACACTGCAGGCTCCTCCACAGTTATAGGCTTGAGAAATAGAGGAACCCGTACAGTGAGAGGTTTGCGATACAGCTGCTTAGGTGAAATTCTAGGCCATGTGTAGAGACTGACAGAGCAGTTCTCTGTGTGGGGAATGGGTTTCCAGATCCATGCAGGTCTGTTTAGGCCTAGTCTCTGGGGGATCTTGCTCTGTGTGTAATTTTTATTTGTTTGTTTTTAATTTTGTTTTTGCTTTTGCTGTTGTTTTTAGGGAACTGTTTTTTTTTGTTTTTTTTTTTTTTTTCTTATTCAAAGAACACTGGGCAATCATTGGTGGGTTTTAAAGGGATGATGTGATGTGTGTTCTATGAAGGTGCAGTGATGCAGCCAGCTAATGGATGATGAAGCATAAACAGTATAAATAGGTAGACAGATAAGGGCTCTGGAGTTAACCCAGGAGGAACCTGCTGGATCCTGCTCGAGAGTGGGAATAACGCAGCTGGAGAGCCAGCTGGAGTCTGCCCTGGTCAGCCTGCTCCCCACTCACCCTCCTTTCAGAGAAATGGTCCCCAGCCTTGTCACCATGGCAGCCGGTCTCCTCAGCTTGGATTGGTTGCTGGGTCACATCATTAGTCCTGTGACTGACCCTGTGATGGGAAATGGTTGCCATGGTTCCTTCAAGTATGCAAACAAGCAGCTGCTGGTCTCCAGGCTCCAGGAGTGAAACCAGAGACCAGTGTGTCCAACGGAAAATCCTGGGAGGATTTGGAGAATCCTGAGTTGTTTTCCTCTGGGGTCCTTTGACTGCTACCAGTAAATGTTCTACATTTGGTGGAAAGGGAAGGGAGAGAGGGGAGTCCGGGCTCTCTGTGCATCAGGTGAAAATGCCTGTTTCCTCAGTGGCTTGAGAGTACATTCTGCTTTTCCACAGGACACAGGCTCTGTTCTCAGAATCTACATGGCAGCTACCAACCATCTATAACTCCAGTCCCAGAAGAGCTAACGCCTTCCTCTGTCCTCTGAGAGGAACAGACTTACACATAGTGCATAGACTTACATGTGTCAGCAAAACACGGATATACCTACAATAAAAATACATCTTAGAAGAAGAAATCTCCTTGTTTGTTTTTGAGACAGACACTCATGTAGCCCAGGCTGGCCCTGAACTCTATTCTTCCTGAGTCAGCCTCCCAAATGCCAGGGTTCCAGGCATGAGCCATCACAATCAGCTTTCAAGCTAGCTCTTTCCAAATGTCTTGGAGGCCAGATGGGTGAGCTCCCACTTGGTCAGAGTCTCTGAGTGAGAGGCAGGAACAAAACACATGACAGGGCAACGGACTGTGAGAGCAAGTTGTGGCAAGCTTTCCTTTCAGACCCTAGGTCACGTTGGCTCTGTCTTCAGATCCACACAGTTCCCTCTTGTCATTACTGTTCTCTGTAGGAAATCATACTCACCCCACCCTTAACCATCTACCAAGACAGATCTTCACCAAAAACTATGGAAGTGTCATATTTGGTAACTATGAGCAGTTGCTCCTAGGAAAGGAGGAGTCCAGCCATCAATGCTAAACCCAATGAGATTCCAGCATGTTCGAGGCATCCAGTTCTGTGTAGCTCAAAGCATGTTTACACTCAGTGCATCTTGTCTTCAGAAACTGGAGTTTGAATGGAGTACAGATATGTATGTGCCCAGCCCACCTACTCAGGAAATACAACAGAGCAAAGCTAAGATCCTCTTCTGTGCAGATAGAATTAATACACATCCTCACCCTCACCCCCATTCTTGATTGTAAGGGTACGGCTAAAGGTAAGATTGGCATTTAGTCTAGGCTCCCCCACACACTCAGTTACCTGGCAATAGCCAGGTGTGCCTGACTCACTATAAAAGGGGCTGCTTGCCCCCTCCTCACTCTTTTGCTCTTGCCTTTCTGCTCTCCCTCTCTCCTCATTCCTTCCCCCCCTCCTACGTGCTCATGGCCAACCTCTACTCCTCTATTCTCTCTCTTGTCTCTCTCTGTCTCTCTTCTCTCTCTCTCTCTTCTCTTCTCTGCCTTTCTCTATTTCTACTCCCCAACTCCCCTCCCCATGCTCTGAAAAACTCTATTCTGTACTATACCATCATCATGTGGCTGGTCCCTAAGGGGAAGGGATGCTCAGTATAGCCTGCAGAGGCACCCCTTTCCTACCAGCTACATTGACTGCTAACACCCACCTTCTTCCTCTTCATCTCTCCTCCATTTGCATGCTTTATGGAGCCCTAGACTTGACTCTGCCTGGCCACTACAATGCAGTTGCTTGGTTCCTGCCCAAGGCAACTGAAAGCTCATCAAGAAAGTTCAAAACACAACGGTGTACATAAGCTACATTCATTCAACAGACATGAAGAACCTCTGCAGTAGAGTCCAGGGGTGCCTGCCCAGATGCCCTGGCCTGACTCTCAAGTCACCTGCAGTAACAAGTGAATGCCCAGTACAGGGCATGGCTTCCCATTTAATAAGCTTTGGGAACACTCCACTGCCACTGTGCAGATTTTCTGGAACCCCAGACTCTGTACCTGTGTATAGACAGCCCCGGGTGTCCAGGATTTAGCATCCTATGGAGGGCAGGTGATCCTTGACTTCTTAAAAGGCTGAGTGAGTGATAAATTCCTAGGTATTCCCCTCGGAGGGCAGATTTGTTTTGGTTTTGAGACAGGGTCTCCTATGTAGCCCTGGTTGTCCTGGAATTTGTTATGTAAAGTCACAGAAAATCCACCTTAGTCTACCTGCTGAATGAGTGCGATTAAAGGTGTGAATCACCACATCCAGTCATGAGCAGGATTGATCCCCACATGCACACAGAAGGACCTTCGCCAATGTGCCCTGACTGCCTTCTGAGGTCCACAGTCCCCATGGCATGATTCTTCCTTTCTCTTGCTTGCCTCACCTGCAACCAGTGCTTACTTCAGGATTCCTTTTGGAAGCTCGCACTGGCATAGCAGCACTGGCAAAGCAGGCACGGCAGTAGCAGGCACTGGCAAAGCAGGCACTGGCAGAAGAGGCACTGGCAGAAGCAGGGAACGATTTGGCAGAGATTGTTTACGGCTAAGAACTGAGGCCAGAAGCAAACTTAGGAGCACAGCTCCAGCCATTCCTTCCTCTCTGCTGCTGCTTTACTGACTTGTTAACTTCCTGTCATCCCTAGAGCGTCCCTGTGCAAATGGATCAGAATAGTTCCCATATGAAAAATTAAAACAAAACAAACAAACAACAACAAAACACAAAAGCCTTGGAGTGGTGGCTATTCCTGGTTGTCAACTTGACTATAACTGGAATGAAATACAATCCAGATTCGGAAGGCTCACCTATGATCCTGATCTTGAGGCATAGTGGCTATGAAAAGCTTATGTCCAGGCAAGGTAGTACACGCCTTTAATCCCAGGAGATTGAGGCATGTCCCAGATCCAGACGTGTTGGTACACACCTTTAATCTGGGCCACGTCTTCTGTTGGAAACCTACATAAGGACATTGGAAGAAGGAAGGCTCACTCTTCTTCGACTGCTTGCCTTGTGGGACTGAGCAACTACTAGATCCTTGGACTTCCGTTCACAGCTGCTGCTGACCATCGTTGAGGAGTTAGACTACAGACTATAGATCATCAACAAATTCCCTTACTATACAGAGACTACTCATAAGTTCTGTGACTCTAGAGAACCCTGACTAATACACTTGGCTTTTGTTCCTGGAAGTGGTAAGCTTGATCGTTTATATCAACCTTCTTGCAAAAGACTCACCTCCACTTGCGTTGAATCTGTTGCTTGCCTAGGAGTTAGGTAGGTTATTTGGAGCCATTATCCTAAAGCACAGTGTAGAGACTGGTCTGCAGCTTTCCAGTGAGCCCGAGCCATAGCTCTCCACAGTGATAAACATGGACTTGGGTTGCTTTAATGTACTACTTCAGGTTTTGATTTTCCAGCCCTGTTGTTTCTTCTGCTCCTCACACCCATGGTCTTGTGTACTCTCATGACCAAGTTTTAAAAAACACAAACTACAAAATCTCATCCAAGATAAAAAGTAACAAGCTACTCATAACTATTAAAGAAATGGAATTCATCTTAAGCTAGTCTCTAGGCCAGGATGGTTTCACTGGCAAAACTACCAAATATTTCCAGAAGAAATAAAATAGGGGCTGAAAAATGGGTCAGTGACTGCAAGCACGAAGACCTGAGTTTGAGTCCCAGCACCCACATAAAGTCCTGGTACAGCTACGTGTTCCTGAATTGTCAGCACTGGAGACACAGACAGGAAGATCCCGAGAGCTCACTGGCCAGCCACACTAGAAGGAATGGCAAGCTTCCCACTCAGTGAGAGGCACTGTCTGAAGATAATAGAGGAAGGGAGAACAGGAAGACACCTATGACTTCCTCCGGCCTCCACATGTAGGCATGGGTGTATAGTTCACACTCATACATGTATCAAACTCGTGCTTCAACACACACAACACGGCACTCACACACACTCGCACACAGCACACATGTGAAATTTGCCACACCAACAACAACATGCGCGCCGCATGCCTGATGTGAAGTACACGGTGGAGTGACCAGGCTGCAGCAAGCAGCAAAGCTACATAGACTCTCATAAACAACTTTTAAAAAAATGATGCATCTTTACAGTCCTCATCAAGGAGTATTCACCCTTATAAATCAGCATGCCTGATAACAAACAGAAGGACCCCGAGGGCGTTGTCCGTGTACGAATGACCAAAACCTTATAAGCAATTCTATTCACATTCATCTCATTTTTCCCTCCTGATTTTATTGATTCTCTCATAAAGAGAATCTTTTATTTACTCTTTGACAATTTCATATGCGTAAACGATGTACTTTGATCACACACACCCAGCTCCCCCGTTCCCAGGAGCCCCCACCTCTCCCTCCCTCTATGCTTCTCTCTAGCTGCTGCTTCTGATGATTTTCAGACACAATCACTTAATGCCAGCAGCTTCATTCGAAGCCACTGTTTGCCTTGTACCACAGCTTTTGTTCTGTTTAAAACTCTCTTATTGCCTTGAACACTTGCTCTCTGATCCATGGATTAATTTAGAAGTGTTTTTGTTGGTGGTGGCGGTTTTGTTTTTGTTTTTGTTTTTGTTTTTATCAGCTAAGTGTTTGAGACTTCATTGCTATTGATTTTCTTTTCAGTGTTATGGCCGTAGAACATTTTGTACGGTTTGTTTTGTAATAGAGGATAAGGATAAAATTTCATTATGCACTTGAAAGAAATATGCATTCACTGTTGTTGGGTGGAATGTTCTACAAATGCCAATTAGAAACAGCTCTTCGATGGTGTGACTCAGTTCCTCTGTACATGATGCTTTTATGCCTAGTGATTTCTCTTGGTTTCTGAGAGGAGAATGTTACAGTCCGCAGACACAAGGTGATTTGTCTGCTGCTCTTCAGTACTGTTTGTTCTGTGTCGAATGTTTTGAGGCCCTGGCAGGAACATGCACGTTAATATCTTCCTGATGAGTTGATTCTTTTATTAATAAGCAATACTCTCCTGTATTCTGATTTTCTCTATGCTTAAAGTCAATTCTTCTAAAATTAATACGAATGCCCCGGTTTGGTTTGGTTTTTGTGTTAGCATGATCTCAGCTTGATTAGCTTGATCATTTCCTGTTCATATATGAGTTTTTGCTTTGCTTTTTTTGAGACAGGATTTCACTTGCCTGGATTACAGGCCTACACCATCCCCTAGCTGAGGTCCTGGAGATCAGACACAGGGTTTTGCTCACGATAGATAAGTATTCACCAACCCAGCTATGCCAGCAGTTCCTCATCTGCATATCAGTTTTTGTGTGTGTGTGTGTGTGTGTGTGTGTGTGTGACTGTAAAGACCCAGAAGCAACTTAAGGCGGGGGAAGGGTTTATTTGGCTTACAATATGAGGGTACACTTCACACTTCATGCCAGAGAAGGCATGATAACAGCAACCTGCGGCTGCTTACTCACATCTGGTTAGATCAGGAATCAGTGTGAAGACAAGAAGTGAGCCCAGGGTATAAAAACTTTGTGTTCACCCCTAGTGACCCACTTTCTACAGTGAGGCTCCATTTTCTAATCCTCCAATAACCTAAACAGCAGCACCAAACTGGGTCTGGCAGTGCAAGTCTTTAATACCAGAACTCGGGAGGCAGAGGCAGGCAAATAGCTGTGAATTTGGATCCAGCCTGGTCTACATTGTGAGTTCTGGACCAGCAAGAACGACAGAGTGAGACCCTATCTTTAAATAAACAAACAAGCAAACAAACAAATAACCAGGTGGTGGTGGCCAGGCCTTTAATCCCAGAATTTAGAGGTAGAGGCAGGCAGATCTCTGAGTTTAAGGCCAGCCTGGTCTACAGAATGAACTTCAGGATAGCTGGGGCTACACAGAGAAATCCTGTCTTGAAAAACCAAAAACCAAACAAAACAAACAAAAAAAGTCTTTAGCTAGTGGCCAAATATTCAAACACATGATTTAGCACTATATTTCATACTGAAGCCGTTCAAGCCCAGCATTTTACTTTCTAAAGATTTTTTTCTTTTTATTATGAGTATGGACATTCTGCTCACAGGAGTTTCAGGTAGTTGTGAGCCACCATGTTGGAGCTAGGAATCAAAGTCCATCCTCTACAAGGGAGCTTGTGCTTTTCACCACCGAGCCATCTCTCTTCACTTCTAAATGGAACC
Source organism: Mastomys natalensis (assembly GCA_021653895.1). NCBI lineage: Eukaryota > Metazoa > Chordata > Mammalia > Rodentia > Muridae > Mastomys > Mastomys natalensis. The sequence continues at coordinate 1,535,074 of JAJTUV010000084.1, forward strand.
TGAGAAGAACAAACAGAATAGTCGTAAGAGACAGAGCTCAGGAAATAAACCCAAAATGACCATAGAGGTCCTTGTAGGGAGTAGTAAAGGGTACAAGAAAACCTCTGGGGACCTCAAGGGAAAGGATGGTATATGATGGCATAAACAATTTCATGACTATCCTAGCATTGTTGGAGAATGACCAGCAAAGGCAAGAGTGAACTGGATAGATCTGTTGAAGGTATTGTCATGGTCTGAAGATGTCTGGGGTTTGGAGGTTCAATGTGCTGCAGCTGTGCACGGTGCACTTTACTCAAGCATTCTCACCTCAGGGAAGAAGACCCAGAGCCTCCTGAGCCCAAAGAAATTGCTTCTAACTTCTGTCACCATGGTGGATGTGCCGCTTCTGCCTGGATGGGTTGCCAGGGAGACGTTAACTGCACCGAATGACTGATTCCCACAACGATAACTGGTTGTCATGGTGCTATGACGTATACTAACAAGAACCTGCTGGCTTCCAGTTTCTCATCTCACTCTGCACAGGAAACCTGGGAGAGTGAGAAGACCCGAGTGTGAGAGTCAAGGGGAGGCAAGCTATCAGGCCATGCTGAGTCACTGTGCCTCAACTTGCCCAAATCAATACTGCTTGTACAGTCCTCTGTGGAGTGGCCTGGGAGAAGGGAGACCTAGCATGAATGCCCAAAATTCTAACCCCAGCTTCCTCCCATTTTAAAGCTTCTTTAAAAATTTTCCTTCTCTGAGCAAAACTCTATAGCAAACTAAGGCTTCTCTAGCCTTGCTACCTACAAATCAGTCTAGATTTCTTAAAAAGGACTTTTTATGAAATGTTATTTGAGCCTAAGAGGCAGACGAGCAGGCTGTAGCCAGAACTTCTGAAGTGATATCCATAATAAATCAGTACACAGGTGTGTGGGGAGGCATCAGAGGGGAGGACAAGGGAGCACGGTGGCTCCTTGATAGGATGGAAACCACGTTTCTGAGTATTGCCTTCTTCCAGGTATTACTCCCAACAAGAATGCAGGACAAGGAAGGACTGACAGACTGTAGCCTTCGCTCACCTGCTGCCCACAGTCATGACATATAATACTTTTCCTTCTCCCCGTGGATTAGAAAGTTAAGCCCCTGCCTCATGAGCTCTGTGTTCAGTAGGCTTGAGATCCCATGGTCTTCTAGAAATATCACTCAGCAGCAGAATCCCCATCTAACAAATAGCAAAAAGAAAGAGTATCTGTGATTACACATGGTCTCTCTATTTAATTTGGTATAGAGTTTCACTATGTTGCCCTGGCTGGCCTGGAACTTGCTATATTGACTAGGTTTGTCTCAAACTCACAGATAGCACCTACACTGTAGGCTTAGATTTTACAAAACCTACATTAATTATGGTCCTTTAATTCTTCATCCTTCCTTCTAGCCCACCACCCACCAGATGTAGGGGAAAAGAAAGGTTAATAGAAGAAAGAAAGAAAGAAAGAAAGAAGAAGAAGAGAGAGAAGAAGAAGAGAGGAGGAAAGGAAGGAAGGAAGGAAGGAAGAGAAGGAAGGAAGAAAGAAGAAAGAAAGAAAGGAAAGAAAGAAAGAAGAAGAAGAAAAAGAAAGAAAGAAAGAAAGAAGGTTAATAGAAACAGGGGTGGGGTACCTGTTTAGAAATGATTCTTTGAGGAGATTCCAATGCTGTATGTGTCTCAGGGGCCTCATATCAGTTTCATGGTGGTAGCTCAGTGTCTGAGAGATCCCAGGGCTCCAGGTTAGGTGAGACTGCTGGTCTTCCTGTGAGGTCACCCTTCTTTGTTGTCATCAGTCCAGTCCACTAGCAAAACACCAAACACAAATAGCAACAGCAATCACCTAACATGAATCAGTAGCAGTGGCTCGGTCCAGAAGAAATTGCATGCTCAGAGATCCAGCCAGAAGCAGCTGGAATACCACCAGAAGTTCTTTGGTGTGTTTCTCTCTATAAATTTACTACAAGAGATCAGCAAGGTGAACCAATACAAAAGTATAGTCCATTGCCTGTCGGGTTATACTTAAGGCTTTTTCCCAAATATCACATGCCTCTCAAGAGTCCATTCCAGCAAAACATCACATGCCCTTTCACCAGGCAGCTTCAGGAAAATACCAAACATCCTCTCATAAGAGAGTTTCCAGAAAAACGTCACACAACACAACTGAGTCTCCAACTGTTTTTACTGCAGTAAACAGACACCATGACCAAGGCAACTCTTATAAGGATAACATTTAATCGGGACAGGCTTATAGGTTCAGAGGTTCAGTCCATTATCATTAAGGTGGGAACATGGCAGCATCTAGGCAGGCATGGTACAGGAGGAGCTGAGAGTTCTATATCTTCATCTGAAGGCTGCTAGCAGAATACAGGCTTCCAGGCAGCTAAATTGACGGACTTAAACCCACACCCACAGTGACACACCTACTCCAACAAGGCCACACTTTGTTAATAGCGCCACTCCGTGGGCCAAGCATGTACAAACCATACCAACGAAACCAGAAATCCCCATTTCATCTACCTTTGCTTCTCAGTTCCTGTGATTAAAGGCTATTATTTTGATAGCTAGTCCCGAGATACTGAATCTTAAAAGGAAGAAACCAGGTATCCTTTTTCCTACGTAAAAGCAGGCTCATATTCAAGTGATCCTATGCTTCAAGTTGATTTATTTATGTATTTATTTATTTACTTTATTGGTTTTTTTTTTCCCTTTTAAAAAAAAAGCATTTTACTATTTTTTTATTTTTTATTATTATTCTTTAATCTGTTTTTACAGTTCAGTCATTATCCCCTCCCAGTCCACCCTCTGACTGTTCCGCCCCCCATCCTCCACTCCCCCATCTCCAAGAGTATGTTCCTACACTCCCACCCACCCTACCAGACCTCACCACTCTCTGGGGCCTCAAGTCTCCTGAGGGTTAGGTGTGTCTTCTCTCACTGAGGCCAGACCTGGCAGTCCTCCGCTGTTATGTCTCAGGGGCCTCATATCAGCTGGTGTATGCTGCCTGGTTGGTAGCCCAGAGTCTGAGAGATCTCAGGGCTCCAGGTTAGTTGAGACTACTGGTCTTCCTGTGAGGTCACCCTCCTCCTCAGCTTCTTCCAGCTTTTCCCTAATTCAACCATAGGGTTCCCTAGCTTCTGTCCATTGGTTGGCTGTAAGTATCTTCATCTGCCTCTTTTAGCTTCTTGTTGGGCCTCTTGGAGGGCAGCCATGCTAGGCTCCTGTCTGTAAGCACACCATAGCATCAGTACTAGTGTCAGACCTTGGAGCCTCCCCTTTAGCTGGATCCCAATTTGGGCCTGTCCCTGGATCTCCTTTCCCTCAGTCTCTTCTCCATTGTCCCTGTAGTTCTTTTAAACAAGAACAACTCTGGGTCAGAGTTTTTAACTGTGGAATGGCAACTCCATCACTCCACTTGATGCCTTGTCTTTCTACTGGAGGTGGACTCTACAAGTTCCCTGTCCCCACTGTAGGGCATTTCATCTAAGGTTCCTTCCTTTGAATCCTGAAAGTCTCTTATTGGTTTTTCAAGACAGGATTTCTCTGTGTAGTTTTGGCTGTCCCAGAACTTACTCTGTAGACCAAACTGGACTCAAACTCAGAGATCTGCCTGCCTCTGCCTCCTGAGTGCTGGGATTAAAGGTGTGTGCTACTGGGGCTGGAGAGATGCTCAGTGGTTAAGAGCACTGACTGCTCTTCCAGAGGTCCTGAGTTCAATTCCCAGCAACCACATGGTGGCTCGGAACCATCTGTAATGGGATCTGATGCCCTCTCCTGGTGTGTCTGAAGACAGTGACAGTGTACTTACACACATAAAAATAAATTTTTTTAAATAAATCTTTTTTTTAAAAGGTGTGTGCTCCCATTGTCTGGCAGGTTGTTTTGTTTTTAGTTACATTTATTTCTTACATTGTGGACACATATATGTGTGTAGATCAGAGGACAATTTTCCCCTTGTAACATGTGGGAATAAACATCTCAGTTGTCCCTATTATTTATTTAACCTTATACATTTGATCATTTTCATCGACTTCCTGGAGCTCTTAAATTTTTATTCACTGAGACTTAAGAAGCTCCCCTTTAGGACTGGAGAAATGGCTCAATGGTTAAGAGCATTGACTGCTCTTCCAGAGGTCCTGAGTTCAATACCCAGCAGCCACATGGTAGCTAACAGCCATCTGTAATGGATGTGATGCCTCTTCTGGTGTGTCTGAAGACAGTGATAGTGTACTCATATACATAAAATAAATAAATAAATCTTTAAAAAAAAAAAAAAAAAAAAGAAGCCCTGCTTTAGAATTCTCTGAGTCTTGTGCCACATTGTGTTGCACACCCTTAATCCCAGCTCTCAAGAGGCAGAGGCAGACAAATCTCTGAGTTCAAAGCCAGCATGATCTACAGAGTGAGTTTCTAGATAACCCTTGACTGAAAGACCCTTTATTTAAGAAAGAAAGGAAAAAAGAAGGAAAGAGAGAGGAAGAGAGAGAGAGAGAGAGAGAGAGAGAGAAGAGAGAGAGAGAGAGAGAAAATTCCCTGAGTCTTAACAAAGTTTCCCTTTATGGTTTCCTAAGTCTTAAAAGGTTCTCTAGGGTGGAATATACCAATTCATTGTTTTATAACACCCTTCAAATTGCTTCTATAAATCACTTAAAAATAAAATGTCCAGCACGTAATCAGTGATAACAAGACAAACTTTCAGATCCTGGCATGGGAAACCAGCTTGTGCCAGACAGTCCTGTAAATATGTACTGACTATGTATATTCCAGACAAAAGTCAAATGAAACTGTGTGGAGACACGTAGTCCAAGCAAAAGGAAGAAAAGTGACTGGGGTCATAACCCTTGATGAGTAAACACTCCACCAGGTGAGTTCCACATTCAACAGGCATTTCCCCCCAAAGATACTCCACTGTTCCCTGAAGCACAGAGGGAAAGCAGACTTGGGCAGAAGTAATGGTGTAACTGCTGGGAAGCAGAGCTGTAAGTACTTAGATGCCAAGGCAGCCAGAAATGGAAGAGGAATTCTGGGCAATGACTGGTCTACAGAGAGGGAACCTAAAATCTGAATGCAAATTTCCCCCAAATTCTCAGCCATGTTCTAAATAGCACATACACAGGATGAGATTTCCAAGAGCCTAAAGGAAAAGCCAAATATCTGAAGAGAGATTTTGGCAGCTGCCAAGGTTCTAGGGAGTCTAAGCCCGGAATCCAGAACCCACAAAATTAGGGAACCCTCCTAAACACCTCTCATTGAGTCTCAAAAGACCCTGAGAAGTAAATACTAAAGAAAGATAGTGCAATTCAGAGACCCCACAAAGCATCAAACCCCAAACATCCAGTTTACAACAAAACTTACACTGGAGCTTAGAAACGTGGCAAGGAACACGTGGCAGTGGGCCAGACACTTAGTTATTGAAATAGATCTATTTTAAAGTGTACGGTGGTTAGGATTAGGGAAACCGCAACGGCTGTGAGGAATTAAGGATGGGGTCATGTTTTGCGGGTTGAACTCATATGGTTACTAAAAGATTTTAAATGGATGAAGATAAAACGAGGGTCAAAAACAATAACCAACCATCGTGCTGAGTGTTCACTCTTCCCTCGCAGTTCATATTTAAATATCACAACCAAACCCATGGAGTTGGTTCCATTTCCACCCTCATCTCATATGTTATCAATTTCTCCATCCTTGGCGACTGAGAATGGAGGCTTATCTGTAAGTGTGTAGAGGGTGGGGGCAAAAAATTCCAAAAGGTCGAATGGAGAGAAGCCAAAGGGAATGGCCAACTTGGGTAGGCGGCTGCAGGGGCAGAGCCTGCTTGCGATTGGCCGAGTTGCAGAGGAGGGCTCTGCAGATCTCTCGTCGCGTCGCTAGCGGGTGTGAAGTGACATCTTGGCACAGCCCCCTGGCTGTTGTTGCTACTTCCACTACGACCTAGCTCGAGGAACCGTGCGCTCGGATCCAGCGAAGATGCAGAGTTCGTTGAAGCCCGCGGGCTCCGGGGGTCTTCAGCTACTGGTCTGCTTCCTTCTGCTTTACAGTCGTCCAGGCAGTTGCAGCGACATAAATGCCCACGGTCAGGAGAAAACTTGGGGTGGGGGCGGGGAGTGCGGGCAGGGCCAGAGACCAATTCTGAGGGCAAAGGATCTGGCCTTCAAGGCTAAAAGACTCAGGAGGAAAATCGTTTAGGATGACAAGAGAGAAACGCAGGTTTCAGAGGGAGAGATGCAGTCTTGGGACTTGGTGTACAGGGTCTAGACATAGAAGGAGCGGACCAGGCATAGGTTGGGGGTTGGGAAAGAGTAGGGAAGACAGATGAGCCAAGGGGTGGCTGCGGTATACTGCCAGACGTTTCTGAGGGGCCAGGAAAGAGATAATCTTAGTGGAGAACCGGGAGTGCTTGTGTTTGGTTATCTGATCAAGAGAATAGGTGGGTGGGACTGAGAGACTGGATCAAGGCTCAGTCGTAAACCCGCAAAGTCCAGGGGCTGGAGTCCAGTTCATGAAGTGGGGAAAGCTAGGTTGGGGTAAAACAGGTTGGCGAGAGACCATTCTACTTCCTCCTGCTCTGATCTGCGCCATCCTGGATGGATCTGGCGCGCACTCACTTCCTAACAGTCGGGGACAGACTGCGCAGCCTCAGAACACCTGCGCAGACCATTGCACAAAGTCCTAGTCTGACGCTCAGTCTCCCTGCGGGATTCTTGAGTTTGGAAGCCAATGCAGGGAATTCGCAAAGCACTGTGGGTGGAGATCTGGTGTCAAACGAGGGGAGAACTGGGGCGGGGTGAGGACGGAGTAGAATGGGGGTGGGTTGTGAAGTGCAGATCCCGGGATGTCTCTCAGTACCGCCCACGGTGACTACTTCTCTCAGCACCACGGACAGCTCCAGCCATTCTGTGGATCCTGGTGTCCGCACACCTACATTACCGTTCAGACACCATCTCAGACTGAGTACCACCTCTTCTCTGGAAGTTCACGTTTTCAGCAGGACGCTAGAACCTCTACTTCTTTCTAGGGCCAGGAGCTGTTGGGCATCTATCTGAATGGAGTGAGGAGAGAATTGCCCATTCTTGGGAGACGTATGATTTGAGGCCTGAGATACATAGCAAGACTCGGGGTTTTGTTTGTTTGTTTTTTAATTAACTGAAGCGAGGCAGGGAGATTTTTTTCTTTAACCCCACTCACTTGTCCTTCATTCCTGCCCTTCTCTTACACACAGTTGAGCAAGCTGTGTTTCAGGAAAAAAATACCAACTTTCAGATCTTACACATAGGAATACAGTCAGCTCTCCCTGCCCTCAAGTTCTTCATCACGGAACTCTGCGTCCTCAATTCTGCCAACTGAGTAGATTGAATGCAGACAGCCCCCCCGTCATTATTCTCAAGCACTACATAAAACAGCTGTTTACATTATATATTAGCTATTATAAATAATTGGGAGGTTATTTAAAATATACAGGAAGATACTGGCAGGAGGACTCAGTAGATAAATAAACTTGCCACCAAGCCTGACAACCTTGGGTTGAATCCTTAGGGTCCACACAGTAGAAGGAGAGAATTGACTATGGAATTTTTCCTCAGATCTCCAGACTCATGCTGTGCCATGTATTTGTATGTGCATGTGTACACATGTGTGAGTGCACACACACATAATAAATTAGATGGAAAACAAAGTGTGCAGTTATTTATAAGTAACATACAAATAATATGTTGTATTAGGGTCTTGAAAATCTTCAGATTTGGTATGGAGGGTAGCCTGAGACCCAACCTCTTGAAGACACCTGGGAGATGGTACTTTCTCTTTCTAAGGATTCAAGTTCTTTTCCGTAATCCCTCCTGCCTTCCAAGTTTTCCTCAAGGAGCAGCTCATCCACTTCATATTCCACCTGTCCATCTGACTGTCCACCACATGTGGACAGCTCCCCAGGCTTCTTTCCATCTGCATCTTCACATGATACTTTTGCCTGTGTGCTTGGTTCTTGACTAGATACTTGATACCAAGAGTGAATGGAAGCCAGGGATGCTGGTGCACACCATTAATGCCAGCACTTGGAGGCAAAGGCAGGCAGATCTCTGTGCATTAGAGGTCAGCTGGTCTACATAGTAAAGTTCTAGGACATCTAGTACTATTTTTAAAAGGCCCCAGCTCATGCAACAATAGGAAGAGTAAACGGAGTTTAGAGGCTAGTGGTGATGAAAGAGAAAATGAGAAAGGGGAACTTGAAGAGGGGGGAAAGGACCTGTCCCTGTGTTAACAATGGAGGAAAGATATTGCCTTCTCTTCAGCTGGGATTTGGAGTGATTTTGACCAAGATGTTTGCTGACAGCATTGTTTTGCCCTTAGATGGTCAGAGCCAGGTGGGATCAGAGCAGCTCTGGACTTTCCAAGGACTTATTACTTCAATATTCCAGTACTTACAACTTATTTTCCACCAGATTGTACCCCAAGGTAAGCAAAGCTGCAGATGGGGTCCTGGTCAAATATTGGAAAGAGTAGTGAAAGACTATTGGCCAGGGGATAGAATTTCTGTTGTTGGATGTCTCCAGTTTCTTATCACCTTAGTGGAAGGGAACAAGAGGCTGATGAACACCCGGAAAGAGAAGCATACAAGTTGTTGGGACTGTCCCAACCTCTATCACAGTCTGAGGTTTGTTTTTTTTTCCAGAGCTGGGATTCCTTAAGTGCTCAGCCAAAAGACCGGTTGCAAACCTCAGCTTTTGTATAGGAAGCAGGGAAACTATGTAGTAGAGGAGAGAGATGGGAGAATCCGTTCTTGGTAGAAGGCTGACCCTTCCATAGAGGCTCACTTGCATGCAGGGAGAAGAGGAAACCTACCTTGAGTCCACATTGCCATACCCAATACTTTAAGAAGTATGTGATTCCTCAGATCAGTGAGTCTCAAGGTGCATCCTCGACCAGCAACATGGGTGTCATCAGCAGGGACTCTGTCAGAAACATTAAGTCGTAGGTCTGGGGAGATGGCTCAGTTGGAAAGTGTCTGCCGTCCAATTATGAGGTCCTGAGTTTTGATCCCCATCACCCACACAGAACAGGAGCAGTGGTGTGTGTCGGTGAGACCAGTGCAGTGGGGTGTGGGTGGCACAGAGGGCAGAGATGCAGACAGAGGTCCCTGGAGATCACTGGACAGTTATTAGTCCAGACTAATCAATTCAATGAGGGACCCTGTTTCAAAAAACAAGGTGAAAAACCAGCGGGATAGCTCGGTGGGTAAAGGCACTTGTCACCAAGCTGGATGAACTGGTTTCAATTTTCAGACCCTTTATGAAGGCATTTTACTCTGACCTCCAATAACCATGTGCACATGTATATACACACGCGTGCGTGCGCACACACACACAATCACAGTGATATTGGTAATGATACATAGAGTAAAATGAAAAGTCAAGGAAAAAAAACAGTCTCAAAAAAAAAATAAGGTGGAAAATAATCGATTGAGGAAGACACTCTGGACTATACATGCCTGTGTGGGTGAGTATGTACACGCACGTGTGTGCGCACACACACACACCACACACTGCAGAGTAAAATATTAAATGTACTGTGCTGGAGGGGTTTGAGGCCTTTTTGTTTTGATTTGGTTTGTTTTGTTTTGATACATTTCTCCATCCTTGGCTTCACTTAATTATGTCAACAAGCGAGTCAGTAGACTCATTAGAAAGGATGTGCAGGACTCTCTCAGCAACCTCTCCACACCGAATCATCTAAGTTTCTCCATTCAATGTGGTCTTACATGTACTTGAGGAAGAGGTCACTCTGGCTCCTGGTGTATTGACACTCCATCCTTTCACCCTACAGGCATGTTCTGGACAGATGACATAGCCTATGAGTTAATGACCAAAAAGGTGGAGCACCTCAGCAGACTCCACCCCCAGTATCCATGCCGGAAAGATGTGAAGGTGGTTTCCCCCACTGCAACTGCTGGGGTGAGGTATGAAAACCTGTGGTAGGCCTCCGCTATTTAGGTACTAGAACTGTACGTAGAAGCTACCAGAAGTACTGAGCTCCAGCAATCGTCGCTAGGGAATAGTTCTAAGGGGCCAATAATTGTACTTGCAAAGGGGGAGAGGGGTTGGCAAGTCTAGGTTCCACCTGTCATCCCTGACTCTTCTAGGGGCAAGCAAGAGGAGAAACTTCGACTCTTATCTCCCAAAAGGTGAGTCTACTTCCCAATTATCTTCCCAAATTGCGAAGCTTTGACCTTGGTTCCTTTGGATTTCCTGCTAAGACCATCTCATCCTTCCTGCCTCCTTCCTAACTCCTGATTCCTCCCCCTCCCCCATTAGAGTCCAGCGGTCAAGGTGAACAGGGACCGATGCTTTACCACCAAAGTAATCCCAAAGGCCACCAAACAAGAGGCAACTCACCCCACCAAGGTGAGTGGCTCAGTTTGCCCAAGGAGACTAAAACCAAAAGGGTGTGTTTAAGTGGGGGTCTAGGGGACAGGTACAAAAGAGGGAGTGGGTATTGGGATAAACTGTTGTACCCAAAGGGTAGTCCTCCTTGTTTATAAACTACTATCTAGACATCTAGTTGAGAGAGGAGGGCTGGCCATGACAAGCTCCTAAGGACAAAAGCTTCAAGATCATGCATCAGACTTGAGTTTAAAACAGGAATTGAAAACAGAAGCATCGTCAGCTTAGGTATGAGGAAGCCTGTGTATAGTGAGGCAGGGTGCAGAGGCTTCGACCCAGCTGCTTGCTCTCTTTAGGGTCCAGGCAAGGCTCATCTCCTTGGATTCCGGACTAGAAATCACCCTGTCTAATATCTTTACAGATGAAAATTTGGGGCACAGGCTGGTTATGTGACTTCCTCAACCTGCCGTGCTGTGTCTGTGCTACTGGACCCAAGCTGCCTGGTTCCCAGCCTCCCCCGTGTGATTCTTGCCCTCTCTCAAGGCCTGTTCCAAACATCACACTTATCAATAATGTAAAGTCTTGTTTAGGGCTAAAACATGAAAGACAAGAGAGTGACAGTCGGAAGAAATCACAAAGGAAGGGCACTGTAACCACAAATGTCCGGAGGCAAGAATGGCCTGGTCCTCCAGAGGAGCAGTGCATCCAGTGACAGAGATGGGCACGGAGAAAGAAGGAAGCCCATGTAGGGCTCACAGATCACACTTTACGTTTTATTCCAAGGATGGTGGGGAACTACTGAAATACTCTGAGGAAGGGAATGTCCTAATGGGACCTTTAGTGTTTAAAACCCTAGATGTGAGGCACGGTGATAGATATCTGTGGCCCTAGTACTCAGGAGGCTGAGGTAGCAAAATTCAAGGCTAAGAGTTCAAGGCTACAGAGCAAAACCCTGCCCTTATTTTTTAAAAACAAAACAAAACAAAAACAACCAACCAAACAAAAACAGTGCAATGAGGTTAAGTAAATGGAAAGTAAGAAAAGCAAGAATGAAAACCAAGGAGATGTGAGAGAAGGCCCATTCTGGTCCAGAGAGGTGGGAAAGGCTTGAATTTGGGCAGTAGCAAAGGAGCTGATAATTGTCCCTTCCTGCTTTCCGTATACACACCTTCCATCTAGAGACAGCCTGTGAGAAGTGGGTCCCAGCCCTTGATACTTTCCAGGAAAACAAGCCCCTGTTTCTGCAGCATGGCAGCTAGAGTTTCTAAACCTGGATTAGTTGCTGGGGTAACACAATGTGAGCTAAAGGACAGAGACCCACCTGTGTCACTTCCAGGAACACGAATGAAGTTCTGCCGTTCTTCTCCAGCCCCCAGTATAATGGAAAATCACAGGAGGAGGAGCTGTATGTGGGAGCCAGGGGCTTAGGCTAACAACCCCTGGGCTGAGTCACCATGGGGAAGGCTTACTCAGATCAAGCAATTATTATTTGAGAAAGGAGAGCAGCCAAGGAGGTACAATGTCTCTCCAGCCTAACTTCAATTTCTTGATTTCTTCTCTTTTAGGGTTTCTTTGGGCCGTTCCCCACTGTGGGCCTCAACCTTGTTGCTGACTGAGATCTCATTGCATAAGATCCTTTCCCCAGGGAACCTCCTCATTGCCCTCCAAGGGGCAATTCTTGGATGACCCAAATATGAATAATTAAAATTGACATTTATGCAAACAAGTTTCTGTGAGCTTGTCTTGAGGCAGGGTGTGTGGAGCATGAATGACCAGATGTTCCCAAGGGAGAGAAGGGACAGAGAAAGCACAGCTCTGAAAGCTTGGTCAAGGCTGGTTTTCGCCCCCCCCTTCTTCTCTGAAATAGAGAGCATGAGAGGTGACCACAGCTGTCATGGCGCCTATTCATGTTATTCCCAAGGCATCCTATTCATGTGCCATGATTTAGATGCCCAGCCTTTCACGTATTGGGGAGGGAAAAATCCATATTTGCCTCTAGTCAGTTCTTTCCATTCATCTGTTTCTTGTACCCATCAAATCAATTAACCATTGCTACTCTTCCAAACCCCATCCTATACCTTTCTTCTTCTTTATTTAACCCTGAGAACCATTGAGCCAAGCTCCTGCAACTGTACTTGGTTCCTCTCTGAATGTATTTAATAATCTCAAAACCCATGAAGTCTGGGATAGTGTAGATTCATTCAGGTGTCTGAAGAGAGCACATACAGTGGGCATCTCATCCCTTAGCTCCTGGACCATATCTTCTTCACCCAACCTCTGCAAGTGAATAGTTCCTGTCTCCATTAACATCTTCCCATCCCAAAGCCATGGATTCTCTGCTTCTCATCTGGAGATGCATGGACCGTGCCTTTCTGTGATTTAGACTGTCTGGAAGGACCTGGGATTTTATAATCTTCATACTGCTCCTAGGGAAGCTTTCACATAGAGAAGGACTTTAGCTAGCTTAGTGTTAAAATATCTGATTCCTCTATCCTTGTGGACAGTTCTGAAGCATATTCAGCATTCTTGAGGATGCCAGTGACCTTCAACCCAGTAGGCACCAGTCCACAGTGGTGGTAACTTGTACAACAGCATGCTTCGAGCTTCATACCATGCATCCTTTTCTTTTTTCTCTTTCTTCCTTCCTTCCTTTCTTCTTCTTCCTTCCTTCCTTCTTCTTTCTTTCTTTCTTTCTTTCTTTCTTTCTTTCTTTCTTTCTTTCAGACTGGATTTCTTTGTGTGGCCTTGGTTGTCCTGCAACTTGCTCTGTAGACAAGGCTGCCCTTGAACTGAGAGATCTTCTTGTCTCTGCCTCCCAAGTGCTGGGATTGAAGGCGTGCGCCACCATCGCCCATCTTTAATATGACTGAGTTTTCCAGTCCTAAATTGTGATTTCCAGGATTATCTTGCACAAAAATTACCACACCTAACTTCTTCTGTTTTGACTGAGCTCCTACTGAGGTTATTGTGTGCTACACATTCCTCTAGGCCTTGATGAGCCTTTGGGAATAATACTTCATTTATAATACTGTTGGGGGGGTGTAAATAATTTTCTAGGGAAAAGTTCAAGCAATAATGTGTCTGGCCAACAGAGTAGTCATATTCTTGCCGACCCTTCAGTCCACTCTGCCTTCCCTTGACTGTACTCACTCTAGCAACTTGGTCCTAACTGTATTGCCTAGGATCTATGCATCCAGATCCTTACATGGGCCATTACTTTTACATACAGGCACCTCATTCTCTTCCCAGTCACATCCTAAAAATCAAAGTTGACCTATGTGGTCCAACCCTGGTCTTTCTAATATTTCCACCTCCAGAAAAAAAAAAAAGTGGCAAAGGTTAAAAGAAAACATGGGAATGGATGTTTGGAAGTCTGGAACTTTGAAATCTGAAACTTGTAACTGTGAGACAGACTTTTAAAGATTTATGTGTTTTTTATCTTATGTGCGTGTCTGCCTACATATATATGCACATGCACCACATGTATGACTGGTGCCTTCAGAGAACCAGAGAAAGGTGTCGGGTCTCCTAGAACTAAAGTTACAGATAGTCACAAACCACTGCGGGAGCTGGGAACCAAACCCCAGTCAGTCCTCTGCCAACTGTTCCACTCCAGACAAAACTTTTAAAAAAGAAGGTAGACCTATTTTTTGTTGTAGAGGGCCATGTGACACTACTTGAATCACACTTGACAGACAAGAATCACTAAGAGCGTCTGAAAGGGGAGGGACAATGCAGGTTATACAAGGTGAGGTCTCAAGCTTCTGCATAAGGGTGGGATTAGGAGCAGGAGGAGCAGGGGGGCAGGGGGCAGGGGGGCAGGGGAGCAGGAGGAGCAGGGGGAGCAGGGGAGCAGGGGGAGCAGGGGGAGCAGGGAGCAGGGGGAGCAGGGGGAGCAGGGGGAGCAGGGGGAGCAGGGGGAGCAGGGGGAGCAGGGATTGCTCCTGACTGAAACACAACCCAAAAGAGAATGAAAAATGATACCAACTCAAGAGGTCTTCCAGGTGAGCTCATGGACCCAGCAACTGTTAGTATGATTTCAATTGTCTCCTCCAAACTTATGTTCAAATTCTAATTTCCAGACCCTGCAGACATGACTTTATTTGTAAGTAAGGATGTCGCAGCTGAATTAGTTAAAATGTGGTCATCAAAATGAACTTTAGTCTGAAAATGAACTTTTAGTGGCTGCTGTTCTTACAAAAAGGGGAAATTGAAGACAGAGACCCAGAGAAAAGATTTGAACAATTACTTTTAAAAAGTATCACATCGTCATCGTCAGAAGAAGGAGAAGAAGAGGAAGGAGAAGGAGAAGGAGAAGAAAAGCAACTTATACTAACCAATAATTTCCACAAAAAAAGGGGGAGGAAAGAAATAAAAAAAATGGATAAGTAAGTGGGCACTTATCCATTTCTGCTGCTGTAGTTTTCCTTTCATTAACTTTCACGTCCTTTTCTGTTCCAGGGGAGTTCTGGGAATAAATACATTACATCGTTTTGCAAAAGGTTTGAAATAAAATTATATAAAGAATATAAGGCACTTCCCTGAAACTAAAAATAAACTGAGACATCAGCCCTAATTATATATCAAATTGCCAATCATAACTGCACGAACACAACCGAAAGAGATGTTTGAAACGATCCTAAAACACAGTATTTTGATGATGTATTCTTAGAAGTTGTATTTAAAGGCAAAGTTTAGGCCAAGTGTGTATGGCGATGCACATTTTTATTCCAGCACATGGGAGGCAGAGGCAGGAAGAGCTCTATGAGTTCCAGGCCAATCTGCATAGAGAGTTCTATGCCAGCCAAGGCTACATAGTAAGATTCTATTTCAAAACATGTATTCGTTGCTTTATTATTTTATGTGTATGCATGTTTTGCCTGCATGTATGTATGTGCACCACATGCATGCCTGGTACCCGCAGAGGTCAGAAGACGGCAGTACAGATGGTTATGAATCTCTTCACAGGTGCTCTTAACCACTGACCTACCTCTCCAAGCCTTCGATGTTTTATTAGTAGAGTAATATTTGTGTTGTTCTATGTACACTGTCAGGTGTGTATCAAACATACAAGTGGTTATATTAATGTTATCAGGAACCTGAGTTTCCAGCAGAACAATAAAGAACTGTAAGTGTGGAAAACTCAGTAAAGAGCATGATTAAATATTGGAGTGTTCACATGTGTGTGCATGTATGTTCATGTGTGTGTTCGTGTGTGTTCATGTGTGTGTGTTCATGTTGTGTGTTCAGTGTGTGTGTGTTCATGTGTGTGTTTCTGTGTGTGTTGTGTGTGGTGTGTGTGTGTGTCCTATCTTAATATCCTATGTTCATAGAAAATGTCTAGAGTCAGTGCCCCTCAGTTGCCATTATCATTCCTAGCATCCAGATCCTGGCCTCTAAAAATCACCCTTTCTGAAACTAACACAGCCTGTAGATGAATGGTTACTTCCATATTGCAGAGAGAATGAAAAAAAAAAACCTGGTACAAAAACAAATGCGGGATTAGTGATTAATAGGGTGTTTCAAAAGAACATAGGAATTTGATTCAAGGGCCTGTCACTGGCTTGTTCTAGGATAATTTGAATATCAAAAAGAGTAATTATTGTGACTGAACAATGCACATTGAATTTATAAATAGAAATGTTCAAAAAAGAAAAATCACAAGAATACTCTAGGAAAAGTCGTTAGCCATTACTGAGGTAACTACTTCAGCTACCCTTAGTGTGCAAGTAGGGAAAGAGCAAAAGTTAAGAATATATTCTACTAAGCCGGGCAGTGGTTGTGCACCCTTTAATCCCAGCACTCGGGAGGCAGAGGCAGGCAGATTTCTGAGTTTGAGGTCAGCTGGTCTACAGAGCAAGTTCCAAGACAGCCAGGGCTATACAGTGAAACCCTGTCTCAAAAACAAAACAACAACAAAGAAGGAAGAAAAGAAAATAATTAAATGTAATAGTGATCCTTGATTGACTCCTATTTGAACAAACAGCCAAAAAGACATTTTGGAAACAGTTCTAGATAGTTGAATATGAATTGAGTTCTAAATGATATTATTTTAGGAAAGTGTCCCTATTTCCTAGAGATGCATATTAAAATATTTATGAGGAATTTCATAATGTCTACCATAAATATTAAAAGGGAGCAAACACATCCCAAATGCCAATAACTATGAAGTCTAGATGAGTGTTTTTTTCACTAAACCATTTTGATTTTTTCCACCAAACCATTTTGCCCTTTTAATTCACTTTATAAAGACCTTATTCTCTCTCTCTCTCTTCTCTCTCTCTCTCTCTCTCTCTCTCTCTCTCTCTCTCTCTCTGTGGTGGTGTGTGTGTGATGATGGTGAGTGATGAAGAGGGCATGCCACAGCACTCATGCGAGGCCAGAAGACAACATCATAGAATTGATTCTCTCTTTATCTTTATATCTCTCTCTCTATCTTTATATAGATTCAAAGAATCAAACTCACGTCATCAGGTTTGGATAGTGAATGTCTTTACCTGGTGAGCCATCTCAACAGACCCATATTGTCTTAAAAACAAAACAAAATGAAACAACAACTAGAAAGCAAAAGGGTAATGTAATTGATTTGAACTTTAGAAAACTCACCCCATAGTTCACTGGATAAATAAGAGTATTAAAAAGCCACGGAGGAAATTACTGTGATAAAGGCTTGAGGAAATGGTCTCACTAGAGCAGTGTGTGGGGAGGGGGAGAATTGGTCTGATGTGATGTTTACCTTATGTAGAAATCATAAGATCGTCGATAAGGGACAGTCAGAGCTAATAACAAATGGTGGTACTCATAGGGGTGCAGCTGAAGCAGCACAACTGATGCTCTGTAGCCCAGCAGGATAACTACAGGCACCCACAATCAATGGACTATTTCAAATTAGCTGACAGCGAAGATTCTGAGTGTTCCCAACACAAAGAAATTATAAATCTCTGAGTAGATGCGTATCTGATCATTAAGCATTGCATACATCCGTGTACATGTACTGAATGTCACACTGTACATTTGTGTACGATTGCTATGTACCAACTAAAAGAAAAACAAATACTAAAGAAGGAAACAGTTTAAAGAGCCAGATGAGTAGACTGCACCGGGAAATGAAGTTAATGCGTAGGAGTGTTTACGATGTGCAGGTCCAGGTCTTGCTGCAGTGTCTAGTTACATAAATTCTCGCCACCACCTTGTGGGGCAAGTGCTTTTATGCTTCTTCAGACAAGGGTAAGCAACTAGCTCATCCCTTTCTATCCCAGCGCGCGTGCCTATCTCTGATTTTCTGGATGACGCCAGTAGCGGTAATGGTGCCGCGGTAAGAGTTCCTATTCTGGTCTCTTAAGCTTCTTGTACCACGGTTTATATCCCTGGCCCACGTATCTTTCCTGTTCCCTATAGAAGTTGAGTCCTTCTCACCAAACCTGAGCCAGGAGACAGAGGCAGTGGACCTGAAGAACACAGGTCAGGAGTGGGTGGGCCCAATGGGAATTCTAGGGAGGAACCTACTATATGGTGGAGGAGGCTTAGGTTGAGTAGGTCCCTGGCTAAGAGGGGGCTCTTACGCCAGTATGACGCAAATAGGCATAAGAGCCGGGGGTGGAGATGTCGTCATTGCACGCCTGCAGTTGGCCAGGTCGCCTCAAGAGGGGCAAGTAGACCCCGCCTTGGAGGTGGGTGGGGAGTGGTAGACTCCGCCTAAGCTCCCACCAACGTCGCTGAGACTCTGGCCGGAGAGCGAGAGCTCAGAGCCGGGAAGGATGAGGCGCCCGCGGAGGCCCGGGGGTCCCGGGGGCTCCGGGGGCCTCCGGCTGCTGGTCTGCCTGCTGTTGCTGAGCGGCCGCCCCGGGGCTGCAGCGCCATCAGTGCCCACGGTCAGGAGGAAACTTGATGGGGGTGGGGGGAGCGTCGCAAAAGCAAGAAGCTCGGGTAGGAGAAATGTTGGGGGGGGGGGTTGCGAGGTGAGGAAGATGAGAGGAGATGAAGTGAGACGAAGGGAGATGGAGGTGAGGAAAGGGGCGTAGGCTGGGAGGTGGAGCCGGGATTCGCAGGCGGGACCTGGAAAAGTGGGCTCCAGGGAAGACTAGGTCCAGGAGGAGGAGTGGGGGTGCACGCGAGTCGAAGGATTTAGAAGGACTACAGGACCGTGGGAGAAGCCAGAGGCATCGGGTGGAGACCCGAGATGAAAAATCGGAAGCTGAGAAGGAGGAATTGGCGACCACCGGCGGCAGGAGCCTCTCCTCTGTCACCCGACTCCAGTTTCCCTGTGGGACTGGCTAGAGACAGAGCAGGGTTTATCTTTTAAGTCTAGAGAGGCCATTTGCTCGAGTTGGTTGGCTATAAGAAGGGGGATACGCGGGGGGAGGGAGCGGAAGAGGAGTAAAAAGGGAGGGTCCTCTCCTTGTCCCCCTCCCCGCAGCCGGGCCTGGTGCTGACTCACATCTAAGCAGACGTAGTCAGCGCTGACTCACAGGCCCGGGATCGGGTGGGAAGGTGGCGCGTGGGGGAAGGGGCGCAGCCTCTCCATCTGGCTCCCTCTTTCCCCACCCTGGCTTGAAGGCCAGTGCACGGTACTTCCTGTAAGGCCCAGAGTTAACAAGATAGAGCGGAAGGATGAGCTTCTGTGGCCACTCCTTGTCCTGCCACCTTTCCCTTAGTAAAGGGCTCCTTTCCCGACGTGCCCTTAAGTCCTAGCTTCAGCACCACGGACAGCGCCATCAACTCTGGCCTGGGACAGGCTGCCTCAGAACCAAGCACCTGCACCCCTTCCCTACCACGCGGGGGAGGTGTGCTGGAGTTTCCGCCTCTAGTTTCAAGCCACTAGAATTAGGATGATTTGAGAAATTTGGGGAGCGACCGTTTCCTTTTGAATTTGGCCACGAATTCTCCCGCAATGCTACATGATCTACCCTCCCCTCCTCCCATGTTCCAAGTCCCCCGTAGGCAAATTGAGTCTTTTAAAGATTGAAACTAAGATCTTCAGACTCCAAAGCTAGACCTCATACTTCCTCAGTATTCTAGGCCTTGGGACTGGGGAGATGACTCAGTTAGTAGGGTGCTTGTCATAGAAGCAGAAGGACGTGAATTTGGATCTTCAGCACCCATATAAAAATCCATGCATAGTGGCTGATGTCTAACCCCCGGGAAAATGAGACAGTCAAATTCCTTGGGTGTGCTGAGTGAACGCTAGGTTCAGTGAGATACCCAATTTTAAAAATACAAAGTGTGGAAGATACCCAACGTTGACCTCAGGCCTCCATACACATGCATATAAATAAATTTGTATGCATACATATGCCAGGGCAGGGGGAGGCCTCTCTTCCCCACTGTCCTCCCAACTTAAAGCCTTCCTTAGAAAGAAATAATGGGCCATATTTCCTTCCCGTGCTTCTAAGCCATCTGACCCTTCTCTGTATTCTGAGCATCTTCTCTTCCACAGGCTGTCTGTTTGACCGCAGGCTCTGTTCCCATCTGGAAGTCTGTATTCAGGGTGAGTAGAGCCCTGGAAAAGGAGTCAAAAGACAAAAATGGGGAGGGACAAGCCAGCTGTGAGAAAGGCAGAGGAGCAGAACTCTAAAGCCAGAGAAGGTGGAGAGAACATCGTCCATCTGCAGCCTGGACTTTGGGAGGCTTCCTGCAAAAGCCCTGACAAGACCTTTGTGCTTTTAGATGGCTTGTTTGGACAGTGCCAGGCGGGGTGGGGCAGGCACGGCCCCTCTTACAAGTCACTTCCCCAGTTCTCCAGCGCTTGCAAGGTGTGCTCCGGCAACTCATGTCCCAAGGTGAGGTCTGGTTGCATTGGAACACAAGAGATTGGAACTTGGTGGGGGCGGGGGAGTAAAGGGCAACCTCACCCAAAGTTTCTCTTCATGCAACTTAATATTATATCCATTCATGAAGCCCTACCTAGATTTTGCTGGATAAGGGGCAAATAAGCATGATGATAGGATCCTAGAGATGGGCTGTTCACATTCTTTGGAGTTGCACACAGAAAGCCTGCAGCCAAGATTGCTGGAAATTATTTAGGTTTGTTGGAATCTTGCTTGCTTGTTTATTTTGAAACAAGCTCTTGCTGTGTAGCCCAGGCTAGCTCCAAACTTATTACATCACCCAGGCTTGCCTGGAATTAACGGTGATTCCTCTGCTTTAGCCTTCTATGTACAGAACTACAGGCATGTACCTCTGCATCCAGCTTCTATGTATGTTTTAAATTTGCTGCAACAAAACTGGCCATTTGAAGAGTTGATTGTAACAGGAGCATAGATGGTTGTAACGCATGGATTAGATGTTTGCAGATCCCAGGATATGAGTCATGAGTAACCCAGATTATGAATCGGGAGCAGGATGTGGGCAAGGTGGCATGCAACTGTGATCCTAGCATTCGGGGGGCTGAGGCAGAAGGATCCCCATGAGTTTAGGTCCCCTGTGCTATATAATGAGACCATGACTCTAAATAATCTCATAGAAGGAAGAATGGAGGAGAATGATGTGTGGTCCCTCTAGAATGAATGAGAGATCTCTTATGAGAGCAGAGCTTCATGGGTAATGAGTCAAACAGAAGATGTTCAATGCTGCTGCTGGGAGGGCATGAGGATGGCCCAGGTGTTTGAAACAGGCATATCAGGGACTTCATTTTCCTGACCATACTTCATTTCTACAGAACCTACAGAATGTGTATTTTTCCCACTCCATAAAAGACCCAGGCTCAGAATGGAGACCTGTAATGGTGACAGGGGCAGTGGCATTTGTTAAGAGTTCTCCATGTTACAGAACTATTTTCCATGATATGTCCTCTTAATTATCACAACAATCTTAGGAGTCATGTATCCCCAGATGAAAAAGTTGAGGTCCAGAGAGAACCAAGGTGAAGGAATGAAGGCTTAACAACTTGCCCAAATCCCCCAGTTCTTTGGGAGCCAAAGCTGGATTCCAGCCCAGGCAGTTTGACTCCAAAAGTTGTAGCTGAGGGTAGAGGTCCGGAGGCAGCTCAGGTCACCCACTGTGTCTCCAATCCCTGGCACTTCCTCATCCACCCCCGCTCTGCCCATGACAGCTCACTGTAGGGAATGGGGTGTACTGACCACCACTGGCTCTGGATCTGGGACCCCAGTCCCAAGTCAACTTTGCCCTACCTTTCCTCCCGACAGGCTTGTCCTGGCATGATGACCTCACCCAGCATGTGATCTCCCAGGAGATGGAGCGCATCCCCAGACTTCGTCCCCCAGAGCCCCATACAAGGGACAGGTAGGCAGCCTCTCTCAACAGCCTTAGATTGTTGAAACTGATGATCTGTGACCTTCCTTATAGGCTGGGAAGTCGGTGGGGCCAAGGTCAGCAGAGTGGGACACAGGTTAAACCACATAGAGAATGGTCCTTCCCTCTGATAGGGTAATATGCTCAGTAGGAGCTGAGTTTATCCTGGAAATCCAGCAGAACGGGACACTAATACATACTTTGAGAAAACGTTGGCATTTGATGTCTTAAAAGAAGAATTAAAGTAGTTACTATGAACAAAGTAGAATTTTCCTGGACCTAAGTAGTTTGTTCCTGTGTAAATTATGTATGGCAGGAAACAGCACTGTCTCTCTGTGGTGAGAGCCTCTATGTCAGCGGTTCTCAGCCTTCCTAACGCTGCGACCTTTTCATACAGTTCCTCATGTAGTGCTGACCCCAACCATAAATTATTTCTTTGCTACTTCATAACTGCAATTTTGCTACTGTTAGGAATCATAATGTGAATATCTGTGTTTTCTGATGGTCTTAGGTGACTCTTATGAAAGGGTTCTTTGAACCCCAAAGGAGTTGAGACCCACAGGTTGAGAACTGCTGTTCTAAAGGCAATTCTCAGACAAAAAAAAAAAAAAAGGGCATGTGGAGTTCAGATGTGGCAACTGGTCCAAGAGGGAAATACAATGGTGGGGCCAGGCCGTCTCTGTTGTTTGAACATATACTCAGAGCGCTGGGGATGGGGAATGGCACACAGGGACAACAACGCGAGGCACCCTACAGTCACAGTCCATCCCATGTATGCTCATATACCTCCCCCTGCTCCCACCTCCCCTTCATCACACCTCTGAGCTTCCCTAGCCTGTGCAGCTGTGTTTAAAGACATGCGTATGGATGTAGTAGTGGTAGAGTGATCATCTTGCATATATAAGGCCCTGGATTTGATTCCTAGATAAACACACACACACTCATATACACACTCATACACAAACACTCATTTGCACATACTCATACACACACTCATACACACATACACACACTTATACACAACACACAAACACACTCATGTACACACTCATGCACACACTCATGCACACATGCACACACATACACACACACTCATACACACATATACACTCATACACAACACACATACACACATACACTCACACACACACATACTCATATACACACTCATACATAACACACGTGCACACCCATACACACACACAAACACATACATACACCCTGTTCTTTTCTACCGAAGACAGAGACATACCAAATTACCTTGGCAAGCTTGCCTCTCCAGCCTACTTCATCTCCATACCCTCTAGCCTATCTCTCCTCTTCATTTCTTAAAAGGACAGGGCTATTCTAAAACACTGACTCTGTCCAACTTCAACCTTGTAAACTGACCACCCTTTGTTCTATACAAATATACAAATAAATCTCTCAGCTGTGTGGTGGTAGTATATGCCTTTAATCCCAGCACTTGGGAGGAGTCAGAGGCAGGTGGATACCTGAGTTCAAGGCCAGCCTGGTCTACAGAGTGAGTTCCAGGACAGCCAGGGCTATACAGAGAAACCCTGTCTTCAAAAACCCAAAAAATAAACAAATCAATCTCTCTCTCTCCCCTGCCCCCTCTGTCCCTCCTCCAATCTCTCTCTCTCTCTCTCTCTCTCTCTCTCTCTCTCTCTCTCTCTCTCTCTCTTACCACTCCTTATTTCTCTCCTTTCCTCTCCAGGTCTGGTTTGGTGCCCAGGAGACTAGGCCCTGCAGGGGAATTGCTTTCTCAGGGCAATCCCACTGGCTCCTCTCCTGCTGCCCAGGGGCTCCCTCGGCCTCCGGGGGGTGGGAATGGAGCTGGGGTGGGCTCTCCACTGTCCTCTCTGCAGGCTGAGTTGTTGCCCCCTCTCTTGGAGCATCTGCTAATGCCCCCACAGCCTCCGCACCCTGCTCTGACGTATGAACCTGCGCTGCTACAAGCCTTATCTATTCCACCAGGTGAGCCTTCCACTCTGGCCACGCCCCAACCCCGGTTCCCAGCCCTGATTCTGTTCTCACCCACATCTCTGGTTTCCCACAGTTTGGCTCCCGAGATGGCTCCCGGGGCTCAGAGAGCTCCTCTGGGGTAGTTGGCGTTGGCCACCTGCCCAAGGCAGAAAGTCCTGCACTCTTCAGCAGAAGTATCTCCAAAACCATTTTGGGGACTCACTCTGGACACTCCTTTGGGGACCTTACAGGTCCCTCACCTGCTCAGCTTTTCCAGGATTCAGGGCTGCTCTACATGGCCCAAGAGTTGCCAGTGCCTGGCAGGGCCCGGGCGCCAAGGTTGCCAGAGGAAGGGGGCAGTAGCCGGGCAGAGGACTCTTCAGAGGGCCATGAGGAGGAAGTACTAAGGGGTCATGGGGAGAAGTCCCCTACCCAAGCAGCACAACCAGGTAACAGTGTCCTCGGCATCTTCCTCTCTGTCTGCCAGGGGCCTATATTATATTTTTTATTTTATTTTTAAGATGAGGTCTTGCTGTTATCCCAGGCTATCCTCATTTTTAGTTCAAGCTGGACTCAAACCTGCTGCAATCCTCTTGCCTCAGACTCCTGAGTACTGAGATTACAAGTGCGAATCACTACGGTTGGCATTCTGCCTTTCAGTCACACATTTAACTGTCTATTGACAAGCTGATCTGCAAAGATCCTAGCATAGATGTGGGGACAGTGGGGTGTGCACCTGCACACCTCAAGTATGTTCCAGGTCTGGGAATGGGCATCAGTGTCCTAGTGTTTGTAAAGAATTCGAAATGTGCTTGTCCCACCCCGCATCCACCTATCAGCATTGCATCAGTTTATTCCACCATTGGCCCTAAACTCCACGTCTGGCTCCCAGCAGATGTAAGTCTGCAGAGATTGGCTGCTGTACTAGCAGGCTACGGAGTAGAGCTGCGTCAGCTGACCCGGAGCAGCTTTCTACCCTCTTGACCCTGCTGCAGTTGCTGCCCAAGGGCACAGGAAGAAATCTTGGTGAGTGTCCAGTCAGGGAGGCCAGCAACTCCCATCTCCACGGAGGTTACTGTAGGAGAGAGTTCTTGGTTTTCTTCTTCTTGATATGGGGTCTTGCTGTAGTCTAGGATGATTTAAAAACTCATAATCCTGCCTCTTCCTCCAGAGTATAGATTACAGGCATGGTCCAGCATGAATGACTGAAAAAGAGAGTTCTTTTGAGGACAGGGAGCAAGAGGGTAAGCAGGTGAGGTGAAGCGTTAGACCAGGAAGGGACTAGTGAGTGAGAAACTCCGAGATGGTGAGCGGGAGCCTGGGTGCAGGGGACGGCATCTGAGGATGTTAACAGGACAGGAGTCACACAGATGGCAACAGGTTCAAGAGCTCTGGTCCTTTCTCACCTTGGCCTTGACTCTCTTTCCTAAGACTATTGCATTTGTGTCTCTACAGGAGGGGCTATAAATGTCGGAGGAGCTGATGTCAAGAAAGTGAGTTCCCGGCACCTCCCTGTCTCATAAACCACCCCCTTTGCTTCACGATCATAGCTCAGACTCTATCCTCTGGTCCCTCACTTTAAGGCCCAGAGACTTTAAATAATCACCTGTGGCCTCACCCCTCACTTCAAGTCAACAGGACTAGAAGCCAGAATCCTTAATCTGCTCCTCTTTTTACCACAATCCTTTCAGACTCCCCTGATTCCTACAGTTGGGGCTTTGGTGGAGGCTCCATCCTGCTGTAACTGGATGGCTGTGCTTCTGTTTTAGGTGTAGGCTTCTAACGCCTTGCCACTGAACAAAAGCCTAAAATCTATTGCCTTTCTGTTTATCTTTCCTGATTATAAAGCTCAGTTCTCCACCCCCAACACACTCCAGCCCCACTCTGTGATTTACAGACTGTACTTCACTCACTAAACCCTATATTCTCCCATTCATACATTTGATTCACATTCCATGGATGCGCTTTATGTTATCATTGTGTGGGCTTTGGGGTTGAAAAGCTAAACCATTCCTAAATTCCACTGTAAAGAGTTTAGAGCCCATCTTGCCGGGCGGTGGTGGCACATGCCTTTAATCCCAGCACTTGGGAGGCAAAGGCAGGCAGATTTCTGAGTTCGAGGCCAGCCTGGTCTACAGAGTGAGTTCCAGGACAGCCCGGCTTACACAGAGAAACCCTGTCTCGAAAAGAAAAAAAAAAAAAAAAAAAAAGCAAACAAAAAAAGAGTTTAGAGCCCAAAGTGTGACCGCCCCTCCTCCCAGCCCTTCCACTCTAGAGGTCACACCTGCATCCTGTCTTGTAACAGACAATAGAAGAACAAATGCAGAGAGGAGACACAGCAGAAGCTCGGCCCCCCACACCCTTGCTTCCTGGACACCCCACCTCCAGCCCCACCTCCAGCGAAGTTCAGCAGGTGCTGAGCCCTGGTTTCCCTGAACCTCCCCAGACATCCAGTCCTCTGGGCACCTCATCTGTCCTACTGGAGAAGAAAAGTCCCTTGGGCCAGAGCCAGCCCACAGTAGTGGGACAGCCGTCAACTCGAGCATCAGCTGAGGAGTACGGCTATATAGTCACTGACCAGAAGTGAGTGCTGCAGCCTGGGAAAGCCTTCCAGTCCCTGTGGGATTGAGTTAGCCTGTCTGGCAAGAAGCAGAGAGCAAGAATCCAGCTCTATTTAAAAAAAAAAAAAAAAAAAAAAAAGGCAGAGAGGCAGGGCGTAGTTCTACACCTCTTGAGGTGGCCTGTCTCAAAAAAGAGCCTGAGAATCACCCTGTCCCCGTCGCTGCCCGCTCCCCTCCTGCAGACCCCTGAGTCTGGCGACTGGAGTGAGGCTGCTGGAGATCCTGGCTGAGCATGCGCACATGTCCTCGGGCAGCTTCATCAACATCAGGTGGGGCTGCCATTTTGGGACAGCACGGGGGAGGAGGGTGTCTTGCCTGAGTGAGGTGGTACTGAAGAGTCTAGGGAAGAAAAGAAGACAGCTCTGGGGTCAGAGTCCTCTCAACTTGTCGAAGTAGGAGAGCCCCGTCCTGAATCTGCCTGTATTAGACACACTCGTGGGAATCCCTGATCCGCAGTGCTGGCCTCTTTATTTAGAATCTAGAGTCTCGGATGGGTAAGGGAGTAACATATTTCCTATTTGGCAGTGTGGTGGGACCAGCTGTCACCTTCCGAATCCGGCACAATGAGCAGAACCTGTCTTTGGCAGATGTGACCCAGCAAGCTGGTAAATAGCACCCTATCCTCGAGCCCAGGCTCAGCATGACCCCAGCCTTGACTCCCAGGCCTGTGCTGATGCTCACCTAAACTATTTCCAGCCCACATAGGGCTGAAAAGAGCCTGGCTTGCACCCTTCCTGCAGGGCTGGTGAAGTCTGAACTGGAAGCGCAGACAGGGCTCCAGATTTTGCAGACAGGGGTGGGACAGGTAAGCACTAACTGTAGAATCCGTCAAAGCCCTCGTAGGTCAGACTGCGCACAAGAGAGGAGGCAAGAACAAGAACCCTTTTCAGCCCTTTAAGGGTTGAAAGTTCATTGGGCTCACCAGCCTTCTTTCCCATGCAGCCCGTCCATGTGTAGTTCTCATTTTGACCATCAGATGGCGGAGTGGCGCTTTCCTGAAGGATCATTCTTAAAGCTATACCATCATTTTCTTGACATCTCCTTTTCTCTTTGGGGTCACCCAAAGGCTCTGGCTCTTGAATTGGTCCAACGTGGATTGGGAAGGAGTCTGTATGCCCTTCTGCCTGTTACCTTCATATCCCTGCCTTCACAGCTTTGTCCCTAGAGGTGGCCTAAGTAGGAGCCAAGGTCCAGTCTCCCCTGCCATCATCCCTCTGATTCCAGTTTTGTTCCCACAGAGGGAGGAAGCAGCTGCAGTCCTTCCCCGACAAGCCCATGGCGTATCTCCCATGCGCTCAGTGCTGCTTACTCTGGTGGCCCTGGCAGGTGTCGCTGGGCTGCTAGTGGCTTTGGCAGTGGCCCTGTGTATGCGCCATCATTCGAGACAGCGGGATAAGGAGCGCCTGGCAGCACTGGGGCCGGAGGGGGCCCACGGTGACACTACTTTTGAGTACCAGGTGTGAAGCTATAGAAGCTCACGGAGAGACTCAGTCTTGTGTGGAGTGAGCGTGTGGGCAGAATAAGGTCCTGTCTGGGTAGAGGGTGGAGAGGTCCTGGAAGGGTGTTGGGACATACTTTGTAAATGAATATGGGCTGGGATAGTTGGCTCCCGAGATGCCTCCCAGGAATCTGATTCTGGGGTTCTACTTTGTGATATCTGAGGTTGTCATAAGCACCGAGGCAGGAAAGAATGAAGTTCGTGAAAGACAGACCTTACTCACTCAGAGTGGAATTCGAGGCATTGTTTGGAGCACTGGAAACTGAACTCTGCATGCTGGGCAAGCACTATACCTACAGGACCACTAAGCTCCAGCCTGTGCCTTAGAAACCTTTGTAGAGGGATTCTAAGGAGCCCCGGCCTCACCCAATTCTTCCTCTGCAGGACCTGTGTCGCCAGCACATGGCCACAAAGTCCCTGTTTAACCGGGCAGAAGGTCAGCCAGAGCCTTCTAGGGTGAGCAGTGTGTCCTCCCAGTTCAGTGATGCGGCCCAGGCCAGCCCCAGTTCCCACAGCAGCACACCATCCTGGTGCGAGGAACCTGCCCAGGCCAACATGGACATCTCCACAGGACACATGATTCTGGTCAGGAAAGGGCCCAAGCCTAAAGTGGGGAGGGAACAGGATAGCAGAAGAGGCAGGACGGGCAGTGTGGCCCAGAGCCAGGCTGTGGTGCCCCTACAGGCATACATGGAAGACCACCTTCGGAACCGGGACCGGTTGGCCAAGGAGTGGCAGGCCCTGTGTGCCTACCAAGCAGAGCCAAACACCTGTGCCACCGCACAGGGTGAGGGCAACATCAAGAAGAACCGCCATCCTGACTTCCTACCCTGTAAGTGAGCCGTCGGCCAGCCTGGCCCCACTCTCTGCTAGGAGCAATTTGTGGCTGGGGAAGGTGCCGGGCTCCCGGTTTGGGCTGGGTGGCAGGACCCTGGTGCCAGAAGGTCATTTGTGAGTTCTGTACAGATGACCATGCCCGAATCAAGCTGAAAGTGGAGAGCAGCCCTTCTCGGAGTGATTACATCAACGCCAGCCCCATCGTGAGTGGCTCTGATTCCCACATTCAGTCTGCCCGTCTTCCCTGATCCTCTTAATCCAGCGAAGCCCTGAAACTGTAGAGTCCATGTCCTCAAACTAAAATATAGGCTTCTCAGCAGCACACACCCTGACCCACTCTTGGCCAAGCCTCATCCAAGCTGGCCCCTCTCATTCTGGCTCATGACATATCCTCTCTGCCCGTAGATTGAGCATGACCCTCGGATGCCGGCCTACATAGCCACACAGGGACCGCTGTCCCACACCATCGCAGACTTCTGGCAGGTGCACGCTTGGGAAGGGTTTTCTCAGAACCAGAGGCCCCTGACCCCAGCCAAGGCCAGGGAGGCTAGAGGGCCGCTTACCTGGCTCTCTGTCCTTAGATGGTGTGGGAGAGTGGCTGCACTGTCATCGTTATGCTGACCCCACTGGTGGAGGACGGTGTCAAACAGTGTGACCGCTACTGGCCGGATGAAGGATCCTCCCTCTACCACGTCTATGAGGTCAGAGTACCCAACAGTAAGGGGTGGATGGTGGCCTTTTAAAATATGAATGTATGTATGTATGTATAGACGTGCGCGCGCTCACACACACACATACATCATACATACATACATAAAAGTTTGTGAATTCTGTCTCGCACCGAAAAGCATTTGTAAGGACTTTGATAAAACTCAAGAGCCATGCGTATGTAAAACAGGGAAAATAAATATCCAAAGACTGAAATTACCGCCTTTAACCTCCTCAAATATTTAGCATTTGCATTACTTGGGAGCAGGAGGGTGGGGACCGGAGCGGAGCGCGTGCGCACCTGAGCTCAGACCCTGCGGGCTACCTGACAGGTGAACCTGGTGTCGGAGCACATCTGGTGCGAGGACTTCTTGGTGCGGAGCTTCTACCTTAAGAACGTGCAGACCCAGGAGACGCGCACGCTCACTCAGTTCCACTTCCTCAGCTGGCCGGCAGAGGGCACTCCGGCCTCCACGCGGCCGCTGCTGGACTTCCGCAGGTGAGCAAGCTGCCAGCGGCCACCCATCAGCTCTTTCTGGGGACCAAGGTCTGGCCTGGAACCTCGCCCTTGATCTCTGTCCCTTCCACCAGCCTCCCGTCTCTAAACCAGTACAGACAGTTTGGCCGTTCCACCCTAACCTGGTGCCCTTCCCACTTTCTCACACAGCCTTTCCACCATCTGGCTCCTTTGTCGGCTTCCCTGGAGGCGGGATTCCCCTGTCTAGTTCCCCTCTCTTTTCCTTTGGCTGGGCCCTACTTTATCTCTTGCCTTGCCCTCTGGCCCTCAGCCCTGTGCCTGCTTGCTCTTTCACTCTCTCCTGTCCAGCTTTCATCCTTGTCTTTCTGTCTTTTTGGCTCTATTTTTTTTTTTTTTAATTTCTTTTTCCCCTTTCTTTTCCCTCTTCCCTCGCATCTCCGTCACTCTCCCCACCCCGCTTCTGTCTTCATTTCTCCCTCTGCACCTCTCCCTTCTGTCTCTCCTCCCAGTCTCATGACTGCCAGCATCATTTATTTATTTACTTTTGTGATCACTGCTGATATTTTCACTTCTGTTGAACAGCCACAAAAGCGATCATTGGCAGGTGTGGCAACCGCAGGGATGGAGCAGGCAGGCAGGAGGGTCGAGAAGGGACCAGCCTGAAGGCTGCTTGGAGACCTGGGCCAGGAATTTAGAAAGAAACCAAGATCATCCTGGGCTGGTGGGGAGGAATTTTTTTTGGGTGTGTGTGTGTGTGCGGGGGGTGCTGAAGCAGAAGCTAACAGAGGGACGTAACTTGTGTCCAGGCCGGGCATCCAGCACCCCTTGCCATTCCACATACACAGGTGGCAGAGAAGCCTCTATACTGAAACCTTCTGTTCCTTTGTCTTGTGCCAAGCTGGCCTGGGTTTCCAGTCAGGCAGAGGGGCTGAGTTGAGGTGGGGACCTTGGTAGTTTCTGTCTTTTTTTGTTTGTTTGTTTGTTTGTTTTGTTTTGTTTTGTTTTGTTTTGTTTTTCGAGACAGGGTTTCTCTGTGTAACCCTGGCTGTCCTGGAACTCACCCTGTAGACCAGGCTGGCCTCGAACTCAGAAATCCACCTGCCTCTGCCTCCCAAGTGCTGGGATTAAAGGCGTGCGCCACCACCACCCGGCGACCTTGGTAGTTTCTGAACTTCAGAATGACAGTGATTTCTGACTACCCTACAGCCTAAAGCACATTTTGAAAATGATATCAGAGTATTAAATTATTTCCAGGTTTTCCCACATTTAAAAATGCCTAGTCAGCAGAGATGGCACACACCTGGAATTCCAGCTGTGCAGGAGGCTGAGGCAGATCTGCAAGTTTAGTCTGAGCAGCTTAGTGAGACCCTGTCCCATAAATAAACAGTGAAAAGGGCTGGAGATGTGACTCAGTGGTTGAGAACTTTCCAGGCATGCACAAAACCCTGGGTTCAGTCCTTCCTGCTGAATAATAATAATGTTAATATTTTTAAAGTAAAAGATTTTAAACATTTATTTATTTATGAGTACACTGTTGCTGTCTCAGACACACCAGAAGAGGGCATCAGATCCCATTACAGATGGTTGTGAGCTACCACATGATTGCTGAGAATTGAACTCAGGATCTCTGAAAGAGCAGTCAGTGCTCTTAACCAAAGAGCCACCTCTCTAGTCCCCCTCCTGCCTTTAATATATATATGAAATTCCCCCGTCCCTTTTATTGAGAATGGGTTATTTTATCATACATATATCTTGATTACAGTTTCCCCTCCTTTTACTTCTCCCAATTCCTCACCACTTAAGTAAAAGTTTTGGTTGGGTTTAGTGAGAGAGTACGAATGAGGCCTTGGCTTGACCACAAAAAAGAAAAAATGCTAGCAAACTCCTTGATAGAGGGACTAATGAGGTCACTGCTAAACAATCACTGGGGCTTACAGCAGAATTACATACATTCAGCTGGCATGTGACAGCTAGAGCAAAGTCCTTGTTGCTAATGAATGCATTTTGGTGACCTAATATCAGGGCTGGTGTGGACTAAGGGCCTGGGTAGAAAAGGCATGATTTTCATGGCAGTAGAAGAGGAGGCCTAGCAGTTACCAGGATGCCTTGGATTTGGTCAGAACCACTTGCTCTTTCTCCATCTTTACTAACTACCACCTATGGAGAGCGCCTGTGGCATGATGTCTTACGGCACTTCATAAGAATCCTAACAAATGGTCCCTGTTATCGTCTCCCATTTCATGGGTATGGGAACCGAGAAGTTAAATTGTTATTCCAGTTGACAGCTTGGGCGCACGGCTCCCAAGTGACAGATCAAGCCCAGTGCCACCCCAGTCGGCTGTGGTCCTTTGTCACTAGCCCTGAACCTTCTCTCTAACTCTCTTACTGCTCTGTGATTGCCACAAGGCAGGAGAGTAAGAAAGGCAGCATGTGCTCACACAATGCTGTATGCTTGATGTTCTTCTTCCCGGCTGGTGGTCTCTGGCCTTCACACTCACCTCTCATTGCAGGAAAGTGAACAAGTGCTACAGAGGCCGCTCCTGCCCCATCATAGTGCACTGCAGGTGGGTAAGGACCTGCCACAGAGGCCCTGGGCTGGGGCCCTCCTCATTCCGTCCTTCCCTCTGGTCCTTTTCCTTGTGCATAAACCATGGGCACACTGCCTGTCTGCCTCTTGAAGTTGGTGAGCAACAGACAGGAGCCAAATCTGGCACACCCTGTCTTTAATGAGTTAAAAATAGCCACAGGCACACACACACACCACACACACACACACACACACACACACTAGAATGTCAGCTCACAGCACTGGAAATGTTTACTCTGAACAAAGCCTGACCCCAGGCTGTAGGGGGCCATTCCCATTCTGTCCTGCTGCCTCCACTGAAAGTGGAGCCATGGCTGTCTTTTCTAGTTGTTCCCATGCCTGGGGACATGCCAGGGCTCACAGACCTGCTACTTGGGGCCTCTGTTGTCTCACTCATGACTCACTAACATTCTTCTCAGGCCAATTTGAATAATCAGCCAATGTCCCCAGCCCAACCCCCATGGCTGCTCCCTTCCTGCCTTGTCAGGGCTAAGCCTGTCTGTCACCGTCTCCTATTTCAGTGACGGTGCAGGGAGGACAGGCACCTATATCCTTATTGACATGGTCCTGAATCGCATGGCGAAAGGTAAGGTCCTGTCCCCACAGGACCCACAACCCCTGGTCCCTCCTGGCTCCCCAACACCCAGTGGGCCTGAGAACCCACTGGGGAGCGTGTGGTCCCATCTCTTCAACCTTTGCCAAGAGTGCCCAGGACGTATGGGACACGTTCTCCCCTGGATACCCTCTTAAGCATCCCTTACTCCATCCTATCCCCAGGCGTGAAGGAGATTGATATCGCTGCCACCCTGGAGCATGTCCGTGACCAGCGGCCTGGCCTTGTCCGTTCTAAGGTGACAGTGGTTCCCTGCCCATCCCTAGTTGACTCTCTTTCCAAGTACTCTCTTCATGGCCACCATGAAGAAACCAACAGCAGTCTGCCCCTCCCACATCCCTCAGGAAGACTCCCCTCTTTCCAGATGCCCAGCACCCTCCACCCCTGCAATGTCCCCGGGACACAGGCAGAGGCTAGGTTTCCCCTGACCCTTCTGCCACTGGCCTTGCACAGGACCAGTTTGAGTTTGCGCTGACGGCCGTGGCGGAGGAGGTGAATGCCATCCTCAAGGCCCTGCCCCAGTGAGCCCCCTGGGCACCTCAGTGGGCATCCTGGCCTCTGCTCCTTCTGCCTGTGTGAGCATTTGTGCACCACTCTTCAGCCCCTACCCATCTGCCACCTTGGTCCGACGTGGGCATGGTAGCCCTTCCCAACCCAGTGTGGAAGGGAGTCGGGAGGGAAGGGGTAGGTCCACCCTGCTCTATCCATGCTAGAACCAAGGTATCCCGTGGGCAACAGACAGCAGGCAAGGGGAGGAGAGGACACCAGCAACAAGTGTGCCCGAGCCCCATCCTACCTGAGTCTCTGTCTCCCTCTCTGGATGTGTACCTCCCCACTCCCACCAGCCTACTGTGTATAGACAAAGCAGAATGAGAAGGCCCGGACTCCCCCATCCCTGCTACCACTGGCCTGCCACCTTGACCCTGCTCAACCTTCTCCCTCTAGCACAAGGGAACATTTCTAGAAAAATCTACTTTTGTATCAATGTGAATAAAGTTAGTGTGTTGTCTGTGCAGCTGCAACATGGATACCTTCGCAGTTCTGTCTTGTAAGCTTCCAGGCTCCAGTGTAGCCTGCCCTGTCTCCCTGGAGACACAAAGCTGAGAGCCAGGAGTGACACTGACTGCAGAGGCTGGCTGTCCTTGGTTTGAAAAGTGGTACCTAACAGCACGGCTTCTGGGTGGCTGGCAGGTTCCAAGTACCACGCATGGATTAGTTTTATCTTCATAAAACCCTGACCAATAATGCCTCATGCACAAAGAGAACACAGCATGACCCTTGCTAGCCCAGGCTGTGAAACGTGTATGTAGTGGACGCAGGGTTCAAGCCTGGGCAGGCATCCTTCATAAAGCCTTCCCTCCCAGCACTTGGGCTGCTTTGTGCCCTTCAGCCTCCGGAATGACATTTGTGTCACAAGGGACTGAGCTCGGGGCTGTGGAGCATCCTCCCACTGCCTGGCACATCTCAGGCCATAGCTAGGGCAAGCCACCTGGGGACGACACACCCCTTCCACCTTACCCAGCCTCTCTGCCCTTTACCCTTAAAGTGGCCCTTGTGTTCCTCCCCCAGGCGCCTTCAGTCAGTGATTCCAGACACATACAAAAAATGAACTGAGATGAAACCCTGGGTTCATGCTGGAGTTCAAATGAAATTCTGAATGCTGGGGTGAGGGACAGTGCCTGTCCTACCGACTGCTCTGCTGAAACTCAGCTCCAAAGGTCTACAAGACAAAGGCTCTAAGTGGGCAAAACACCATTTCTGCAAGGCCCAGCAGATGATCAGGAGGGGGGCTTGGAATTCCCCCTCAGGGGTGGCTGCTGCTTTAGCTTCCAGAAGTCTGCTAGGCCCTTGACTCCAAATTGTGAAGCTGATAGTGAATTTGGGCCGAGGGAGCCAGGGCCACATCCTCTTGTAGAATAGCACAAAGGTGCTGGTCCTGCAGATGGAGACAGCAGGTGGGGAGGAGCTCCTGGTTCCTTCAATCCCTGGGCCTGGACACTGGGGAGGGGGGCATTCTGCATGCTCCTGGATCACATCCCCTGGAAGGGCTTATTCTAGGGCCCTTGGGCCCTAGAATTTAAAATCATTACGCATCATCTGGGTCCCATGCTTCCAATCAAATCTTAACTTAGTGTGAGCCCGGCTGGGCTGCAGAGAACCAGGAAGTGGATCCCCTTCCAAGAGGGAGCCTCAAGATGACGTAAGTGCGGGGCCCTGGAAGGGAGGGTCAATAGTTATAAGCATTTTTTTTTCTGTCATCACATGACACATTTGGGGAGGACAACCTGGTCAAAGTTTGTGCCTCCAGTTATTTGGCACGAAGGAAGATGTAAGGCCTGAAGTGTCATCTAGTAGTTCCAGGGGGTCTCTCTTGAACCATCGTGGAAAGGAGGAACACAGGGCACCAGGCTCTCAAAATTCAGCTTTATTTGCCTCCATTTCCCTCAGTCTGAGCTCAGCTCATCGGGCTTTGATGGGTCTCAGAGGCTCAGTGTTAACCGAGGCTGGCCACAGCCTGCTCCACCAATCCCCTCGCTGGCCTTGGGCTCCCCAGGCAGGAGGACATGTGGTTCATGGAGGATGAATTGATGATAAGAAAGAATGGGCAGCAAGGTCAGAGGTCAAAGAAAGCCATTCAAGCAATATGTCCAACACTCCCTCTGCATGCCAGTCCTTGCCATACACATTCCAGCCAAGGCAGCCTCCTCTCCCATGTTCTGCCAGCCCACAGCCATCCAGGACCATGCCCTACCTACTCCGTCCACTGCCCCATTAGCTTATTCCTTGGACCCCAAGGTTGCCTAAGGGAAAACAACTTCTCTCAGATGCTACAGGAATCTGCTCACACCACCCTGGGTCTAGCAAGAAGTGTCATAGGAACTAAGGTTCTGGTCATCTACAATTCTCACCAACCTGGCCAGGGACAAAATGAAAGACAAGATCTCCCCATTCTGAGAGTGTGACAGACTGGCCAGGGTTGGAACTACATATCCCAAGAAGCTCAGTTTTCTAACTGAGCAGCTCTTCCCCCGGGATAAGAACTATAAGAACTGAGGCCAGGGTACATTGCACTCTGGGACTTGTAGTCCGCTTAAAAGACAGCGCTAAGCACCCAGGGAAGAGAGTTCAGAGGCTAAAAGTACAGGTGCCTCCTACTCAGTCCCCACCCCCCACCCCAGCCCCCAGCTCTACACTCAGCATAAATTAGGGAGAGGAATGTAGTGTTCCCTCCTAGCACATTGGGGAGGGCGCTGTCCTGATGGAATTGCAGCAACTCTGTATCCAGGATATCCAGCTCAGAACACATCTGGGGAGAGAGCAGGGGTGGGTGACAGGAGAGAGGGTCAGCTGCAAGCAGATGGAGGATGGAGCTGAGCATGCACTCCTAGGACAGCCCTGTGGCCGGCCCCTGAGCTCTGATGCGTGATGGGCAGGTAATACATACACAGTCCCCACCTAGGCCTCCCTCTGGGTCACCATGGCCCTATCCCACCTCTCCAAGGATATCCAGCCTCACCTCTGCCTAGTCCTATGGCCAGGGCAGGCTGAGGCAGCAAGAAGAAGGGAAGAGGAGTTGACTCTGGTTGAGACTCTGGAGGGCTGAGAGGCTTCCACCCCACCTAGCTAGCCTCCCCAGAAGATCCTATGGACCCACTGGCCCCAGCATCTTCCTGGGCTTCAAAGAAAAGGAGAAGGGAGACCTAGCCAAGCAGCAATGAAAGCAAGCGTTGCGGCTGAAGGGCGGGCGTTGCAGAGAGTGGAGTGGGAGGAAGGCAGCACCAGAGGGGAAATGAGACGGTGGGTGAGAGCTCGGTTCTACACAGAAACAGGGAGGGCTGCAGCTGGCCAAGGACAGCAGAGGCTCTGCTCGGCCTGCACTGTTCCCTGGGGGAAGCTGCCAACTCAAGCTCAGAGCATGCCAGGCCAAGTCCTCCTTCCTTGACAGCATCAGCAACATAAATGGCAGAAAAAGACTTGGGCACAAAAAACCCACCCCAAACCCACTAATGTCCTTCAGCAGTGTCTGATCCAACCAGTGCCTCTGAGCTCCACAGGCACTGATGCCCCCGCCCCCCAAATCCTGGGCTTTACCCAGGGACCTATCAGCCCTGGACAGAGTACAACAAATCCCTGTCCCCGCTACAGGACAGTGGGCCTGGGAGGGAACCGTGTAGAGGGACAGAGTTTGGAATCCTGCAGCTCAGGCCACACTATTCTGCACTCCTGACAGCGAGCTGGACTCTGAGTCAGGACCTGAATCAGCCCAGGCTCGGCCTGGTTCTCAGAGAATGAGGCAGCGAGAGGCCTTCTCCTCTGAGGATGGGCTGAGTTTGGCTGCCTCGCCCCTCACCCCCTTATGTGTGCCCCCCATATCAAGGTCTCTGTGCTGGGCCTTGGGCTGCCCATGCTGTCGTTGCTGTGCCCCCCGCCCACCTGCTGGCTTCTGCCCAGCTGCCTCCATCTCTGACAGGCTGTAAGCCATGGCAAGCTGCATGTCCTCATCCTCAGAAAGGTCGTGGTCAAGGGGACGAGACAGAGAGGTCGGCCGGACCTGCATGACCCCCATCCCAGGGGTGACTGAAGGTTGCTGCTCACGACGGCTCAGCTCCAAGCCTAGTGCCAGGTCATCTGGGACACCTGCAAAAGTCACAACCATCATCAGGTCTCAACCCAAAGCTAGACCATTATGTGGGACCACCCCACCCAGGAACGACCCCAGCCACTCAGAGCCTCTCTCTGGAACTGACATCCATGCATTAGGTTACAAGGTTATCCAGCACAGTACTCAGCTGCCCTGTGCCTCCCTTGTCTATGACGCAGGAATGAGAGGTTCCAGTGACTAAGTATCACCTGCGTACAGTACTTGTTAGAGTGCTCAGCGTCAGCAGGTAAGTGGCTAGCCACTGTGACTGCGTGGGATTCCTGGACTGATGCACAGGGCTCTGTCTCATACTCTAGTACCTGACTTTGATTCCTGTCTTGACTTTACTTACCTTTGTTTGGTAAGCAGCAGTCTTAAACCAGAGGCTAGTGAGGACAACTTAAACCTGCTTCAGCTCAAGCCCCTCAAATCAAAACTAGGTAAATACGCTGGGCCGTGGTGGCGTACAACTTTAATCCCAGCACTTGGGACACAGAGGCAGGTAGATCTTTGGGAGTTCAAGGCCAGCCTAGTCTACAGAGTGAGCTCCAGGAGAGCCAAGGCTACACAGAGAAACCCTGTCTCTAAAAACCAAACAAACCAAACCAAACAAACAAACAAAAAACAAAACTATCACCACCACCAACAAAAACTGAGTAAATATGATCTGCACAGCTTTACTCCCCTGTTCTGTCAAGAACACAGGACGACTTCGGAGATGGCTCAGAGTTCAGATCCCCAGCAACCAGGAAAAAAAGCAGGGTGTGGCAGAGCACCCCTGTAATCCCAGTGCTGGAAAGCAGAGACGGAGGATTCCTGGGACTTGCCGGCCAGCCAGGTAAGCTGAAGCAGTGAGCTCCAAGTTCAGTGAGACTCTGTCTCAAAAAATAAAGTAGAGGGCTGGAGAGATGGCTCAGCAGTTGAGAGCACTGACTGCTCTTCAAAAGGTCCTGAGTTCAATTCCCAGCAACCACATGGTGGCTCACAACCATCTGTAATAGGATCTGATGCCCTCTTCTGGTGTGTCTGAAAAACAGCTACAGTGTACTCATATAAATATAAAAAATGAATCTTTAAAAAAAATAAAGTAGAGAAGATGAGGAGAGAGAGGAACATAGTGGCAGTTAAAAGCAGGTACTGTTCCCCCGGAGGACCCAAGTTCAGCTCCCAGACTCCACATCAGGAGGCTCACAACTGCCTGTAACTTCATCTCCAAGGGGACCTGGCGGTGCCTTGAACCTGTTAGCACCTGCACGCAAACACATATGTGCACACACATACATACAAAACTACACATAATCAAAAATCTTAATAATTATGTATCTATATACAT
The DNA here is from genome assembly GCA_021653895.1 of Mastomys natalensis. NCBI lineage: Eukaryota > Metazoa > Chordata > Mammalia > Rodentia > Muridae > Mastomys > Mastomys natalensis. Next base: position 1,573,986 of record JAJTUV010000084.1, read on the forward strand.
AGGCAGGTAGATAGATGGATGATTGACAGACAGACATTGACTTTTGGCCTCCACGGGTGTATTCATGGGCACATGCAGAGTGTACATCACATACACACACACAAGACACATATTCAGAGAGAGAGGAAGATGACAGATGACAGAGAGAGAGAAAAGAGAAGGAGAAAGAGAAAGGAAGAGAAAAAGGACAGGAAAGGAAATCCTCACTGTGGACACGTATGTCCTTTAAAAAGAGTGAAGTGCAGGCTCGGGCAATAGCTCGAAGGTAGAGAGTTTCCTAGCATACCTAAGGCTCCAGGTTCAATACCCAATATCACATGCACAGAGTGAAGAGCCTTGTAACCAAGGCATCCCACTAACGTTGCAGTCTGAGACCCTTCTTCTCCCGCTAACCCCACCCCAGGAGGTAGAAGGAGGCGCCACTCACCGTTGATTGACACTGACTTCAGCTGTCCATCCTCTTCCACTTCTACCCGCTCCTGCCCGTTCTCCATGATCCTGTGGAAGACGGCACAGTTCAGTCAGTGAGCAGACCTCTGAACAGTCCAGGCTCTGAACGGTCCAGTGGTCAGGGCAAGACTCCGTGTTCACACAGAACTTGCTTCTGGGCCTCCTCCCCAACCTTCCACCTGAACGGCCCCAGAAGGAGAGCTCACCTGCGTGTGGTGATGCGGCGGCCTTGGACAAAGGTGGTGGACGTAGAAACAGAGCGGAAAGCACCAGCCCCCGGGCTGAAGGAGAAAGACGAGGAGGAGAAATCTGGCATTGGGACAGACGAGGCAGAGAGGGGGTGATGAGACAGAGACTGTTGTCTACTTACCACGGTCACCGAAAGCCAGGAATCTTGGGGGCCTCACTCAAACCTGCCCAGGCTAGCCAAAACAAAACCAATTCCCAGGATTCCAAGACTCTGGATTTGCAAAAATGGACAGGGATAGTGCTTACCAGAGTTGCCAGGAAAGGAGGAAGAGAAACTGAAGAAAGGGCCCGTGAGTCGGGAACCCTGGTTCTGAAGCTCTGAGAAGGCACCCAAGTCATCTGCAAGAAGATTAGTCAGTGGTGAAGAGCCTGCCTCCAAAACCTGTGTGGCTGGAGCCTGAAAGCCTAGAAATGAAGCTGATAAGCAAGCTGGTACACTTCGGATGTCTCCTGTTTGGGGTTGTGTAAGTTTACAAAACGTTTAAGGTTATTGTTTGTTTGTTTGTTTGTTTTTAAGATATATTTGTTTATTCTGTGTATGTGAGCACACTGTCCCTCTCTTTAGACACACCAGAAGAAGGCATTAGATCCCATCACAGATGGTTGTGAGACACCATGTGGTTGCTGGGAACTGAACTCAAAACCTCTGGAAGAAAGAGCAGTCAGTGCCCTTAACCGCTGAGTCATCCATCTCTCCAGCCCCAATTTACAAATCTTTTAAACTTTTTTTTTTTTTAAAAAGGGTATCAGTAGCTCAGGCTAACCTCAAACTTAATAGATAAGGATGACCTTGCAGCCCTGATCTTAGGGCTCCACCTCCCAATTTTAAAGTTCTTTGGGGGCTTTGAGACAGGTTATCACTGCATAGCTCTGGCTGGCCTGGAAATTGCTATGTAGAGCAGGCTAGCCTTTAATTCACAGAGTGTCTCTGCCTCCTGAGCTCGGGATTAAAAGTGTACACTACCATGGCCAGCTCTCAGTGCTGAGTTTTTTACAGGCACGTGCAACCCTGCTTGTTGAAGGAGTCTTTTACCTCTGTATTTTGTTTCGTGGTGCTGGAGGACTGAAATCAGTGCCTTGCACACGCTGGACAGCCTCTACCACTGAGCTCCTTCCTAGCCACCCAGTTGTGCCAATTACATGTGTGAGTCTAAATAAGCTAACTAAGAATATGGTTCCATTTCCTCATCTGGAAATGGGGATGAAAATGGCTCACCTCCAGGGTTTACAAGAGGCTTTAGAGGATGTAGAATTCTTGGCATATGTTATTCATTAAAAAACAAAAAAAACACATGTCTGTTGTTATGTGCAATGCTGTGCAGCAGTCACATGATGCTTTTGAGTCTTGTTCCACTGGTGGCTGTTGTGGAGGCTTAACAATGTGTTCTTGTTGTCATTTAATAAGGCCAGTCTGTGAAGTGTCACTGGTGTGTCACGTGAATCCTGCCATGTGTCAGGTTCTTCTGTCCTAGCTTTCACTGGACTCACGCCTACAACCTCAAATCTTCTGTCTGTGAAATTCCAATTCTGTCTCCGGCTCTAGCCTGAGAGATTCCCCAGGGAACAGACAGCAGGCTGGAGGAGGAAGGTGAGCAACCCTGAGTCTACGTACCAAAGAGCTCTGAAAAAGGGTCTCCACTCCCAAAGAACTCCCGGAAGACTTCCTCAGGGCTCCGGAAGGTGAATGTGAAACCGGGGCCCGTACCACCAGTTTCCGATCGAGAAGGACCACTTCCTGGAAGAGAGTCAGGATGAGGAGGGGCTTAGTGTGTACATACGGCCCTGAGCCAGGGGCTCCCACTTAAAGCACGGCCAGGAACCTTAGAAAGAGCATGCTATGCAAGAATTTGCCTGCCCCTCCCTCCCTGAACCATCTCCATCTTGGCAGCCCACCGCTCTACCTACCTGCCCCCGTCAGCCCTTCCCGGCCATAGCGGTCATAGATCTCCCGTTTGTGCTCTAGAAGAAGAGGCCCAGTCATTCTTCCCAGGAGGGAAGTTATCTCCCCTCCTGGGCTAGGACAAGTGTCAGAAAATGTAACTTGGAAGATGGCAGGGTATCCCAGGGAGAGCATGATTTCAGCAGCTGGCTCGTCTATATAACAGACACACCAATAGCACCCACTCCAAGCCATCGAGAAAATTAAAGGAGATAACTCACCAAACTGCCTAGCAAGGTGCCTAACACATGATGCAATACATTAGCTAGGGGCTGAGGTAGAGTTCAATGGGTCCTGTCTAACAGAAACAAGACCCTGGGTTCAACATCCAGCTCCACAGAAATAAGTAAATAAATGTCAGCTAATTATACTATATTATTATTAATAGGCTTACCCTAATCAAGCCACTTCCACAGAGACCAGCTAGGACCACAACCAAAGCATGCATCAGCCTTCCCTGGTACAGTGGCTCTCCTTTGGAATACTCTTCTCAGTGTGTAACCTGTCTCTGCATATTCCTGGCTACTATGGGTCTTCTCTGACCAGAATATGATAGACCACAGGATGAGGACAGGGCCTGCTTGTCCTTCAATGTCTCCCTAGTATGCCGAAATACCTGGGATGGTACATTTAGGGGATATTTTCTAGGATCATTTGTGGATTTTGTTTTTGGTGTTTTAAGACAGGGTCTCGCCGGGCGGTGGTGGCGCACGCCTTTAATCCCAGCACTTGGGAGGCAGAGACAGGTGGATTTCTGAGTTCGAGGCCAGCCTGGTCTACAGAGTGAGTTCCAGGACAGCCTGGGCTACACAGAGAAACCCTGTCTCAAAAAACCAAAAAAAAAAAAAAAAAAAGACAGGGTCTCATTCTGTATCCAGGCTGTCTTCAACCTCTCCACAATAATCTTACCTCAGCCTCCTCAGTGCTGAGGTGACAGGTGTGAACCGCCACCCACATCTAAGAATAGATTTTTAAAGATGCTGTTCATGTAGCCCAGGCTAGCCATGAGCTTGATATGTGGCCAAGGAAGACCTTGAAATTTCGTTTCCCTGCTCCCGTCTTGCATTGCTAGGATTACAGGCATGTGCCACCATGCCTAGTGTATATGGGGCTAGGGACCAGACCAGGGCCTTGTGTATGATACCAAAGCACTCTACTGACAAAGCTACAGCCTCGACCCATTGGTGGTTGTTTTGATGTTTGTTTACTTACAAGACAGGACCTTTGACCTTAAAAGATCCTCCTACCTTACCTCCTGAATGCTGGAATTATAGCCATGTCTAGTCAGAATGTTTTCTGAATTAATGAATGAATGGCCTGGGTCTGGAATTATGGCTTGACAGTAGAACACTTGCTTTAGCATGCGCAATGCCCTAGGTACCCTCTTAAGCACAGAAAAAAAAAAATCATCTATCAGACCTGGATTCATATTCTAACTCAAGAAATGGGCAAATCATTTCATCTCTCTCAGCTTCAGTTTACCAGCTTATAAAATGGGGGTGATAAGCCTGCCTGGCAGGAAAACTGTGACCTTCCCTGATCAGGACCCAAACTGCTTTCCAGACCCTGGGAGACAGACATAACTTGCCTGTGGGAGGAGGCAATTAAACGCTGTCTAAGATAAAATCATGGAGGAGACAGGATGGAGGCTTGGCTTTAGGAAGGAGTTTGATGAGTGAATGGAAGCAGGGGTACATGCTGGTCCCTGCAGGACCCCAAGCCTTACTGTCAGATAGTACTTCATAGGCCTCTGCCACCTCCTTAAATTTTTTCTCAGCAAACTCTTTATTATCCGGGTTCTTGTCTGGGTGCCACTGCAGAGCCTTCTTTCGGTACCTGCAGGAAGTGAGTGCAGGGGGTGGGGGGTCAGGGGACTGATGCAGAATCTTTCCACCTGACCACCCTCTCTGCTTAATCCAACACCCTTTCACTGGCCCCATCCCAGAATACCCCACGACTGCAGCCATGTATTTAGGGTTCTCTCCCTGCTGTGTGCCAGGGATATGAGTAAAGAGGAAAGTCCCTGCCCTAAGCCTTCTCTTGGTCTTCGTTCGATAGAGCTATCTATAGCCACAGAGAGAGTGGGGACAATGGCCTACTTCGTGCCTGGGCATTTTAGTACTGCAACCTGGGCAAGCCCACATGTAGGAGCTGAAGGGGAGGGGAACTGGGTGTGTAGCGGGCCCTAAAGAAGGTCAGCTCTTCTTCCCTTGCTGGACTTGGTCCTCGTACTTTCCCAAGGGTCTCCTTCCTCCTTCAGTCAGCCCTCGAAAGGGCCCCTGGCACTGGGGGGGGGGGGGCGGGGGGGCGGGGAACAAGGGTCAGAGCCTTTCTGTAACACAGCCGAGGCACTTACGCCTTCTTGATGTCATCAGGGGACGCACTCCGCGGTACGTCTAGAATCTCGTAGTAGGATGCCATGGCAACTCAGCCGTCAGACGGCCCTCCTCCAGGCTGCAGGAGAGAAGGGGTCAGGCGGACCGGGCACCGCAGCTCCCTGCGGCCGCAACCCCGGCAGGCAGGAGACACTGCGCGGTGGAATCGGGCCGGGGAGCCACGCCTGCGGCTGGTGACTAGGCTTCTTCGCAGCCTTTATCTGGTCCCGCAGGCCGGTGCCCAGGACTATCTCACGGCAGGAGGGAGGGATCCCTACCCGAACCCCCTAACTCCAGTAACCCGATCTGAGCCCCCAACCTGACCCAGCTGGGGCCGCACCTCCTCTGCCGGGAGTCCCGCCCCTGCCCCCCGCGGGGAACCGCCTAGCACCCGCTGCCCGGCTCGCGGCCGCTGCGTACGACGCACCCGGCTGGGTTATGTGCGCAAGCATTCGTCAGCGCCGTGGAAACTACTAGAGACTCAGAGAGGGCCGGCTCGGCCGGTCACACGAGGGGGTGGAAGGGGGGCGGTGGTGCTGCAGGGGCTGCTGGGAGATGGGGGCGGAGCCGTTTATTTTAGTTTTGCACCCAGGCGACGTCATTCCCAGGTGGGATTTAGGAGACTGAAGTCTGATACATCCTTCCAGCCATGACACAGTCAAACACAGGCAGAGGGGCGGTCCTCAAGCTAGGTGCGGGCCCCCTGTCCTTCTGTCGCTGGCCTCTAAACGTGCTTCATGATCCCTGAGTACTTCCCCAGGTCATCACCTCCAGGACTCAGGAGTCTCCTCTGGGCCTAACTCCTCCCCTTCTTCATAGCCTAGCTTCAGCCTCAAGTCTTCAAAAGAGGCTGCCCTGGCTCTCCTGAGTAGGTCAGGCCTGCTTTTTATAGAGTCTCGTGGCATTTCCTTCTCCACGCTTGTCAGAGCCACAAATTAACATTTATTTGATGATCATCTACTTCCCTCAGTAGAATGTAAATTCCACAAGGTAAGAATTGTGTCGTTGTTTGTCATCCCGTAGTCTTTAGTTGGAATTGAAAAGTAACAGTTGGACAGCTAAATAATACTTGAAAGACTTTTAATATTTTTTTACCTAGAAAGGATGAGGTAGAAGAGCCTATTAAAAGGAAATTAGTACACTCCAAGTTCCTCTTCCACAGCCGATCCTGAGTAGATCTATTCAACCACAAAATGATTCCAGGATTCGAACCTCAGGAAAAAGGGAACCTTCCAGAAGTGGGTCTAGTTTTATTCCATCTGGCTGATTCCTAGGCATTAGTGTACTATTTTCTATTTAGTGGTTGCTGCCAGAAAATTCTAAGAACATGAGGCTATAGGTTTGGCTTAGGGGTAGAGTGCTTGCCTAGCAGACATCAGACCTTACTTAGCCTCAATCCCAGCACTGGGGGAGAGAGAAAGCTGGCACAAAAGGTGCCCCCCCATCCCTGCTAAGACAGCAGCCGACATGACAGCAGAACCCACTGGGAAACTCAGGACTCTGAGAACAGGAGACCTGGCCTTGCAATCGGACTTGCTGGCTGTGTGACTTGGGAATTTCCAAGGACTGTTTTCCTCTATAAATTAGTAGCACCGTAGAGTTGTTGAAAGTCAATGAACGACTGGTTTATAGAAGGTGTTATTAGCATGATGCTTTTGGTGTCACACATGACCCGAACAGTATGGGTATATGGAGCAGTCAGTGTTTGAGGATGTCGTGACCTGGAGACATTCATCAAAGCAACATTGAGCATCATCTGAGAGAGGAAGGAAGCAATCATTCTGTCCCATTTTCTGACTCCACACCTTCTGAGACTCCTGCTATTTTGGAGGGTTCCTGCCTACTTTAGGGAATTTTGATCATTTCAGCCCTTATAAGATGATGAGTTATCCATCACAGAACCTGAGGCTCTCGTTCCTGGTGTAAGGGTGCGGGCACAAGATGAGTTCTGTCATAGAGAACACTGGTAGTGGGACTTCAAATCTGGACAGAGGCAGGTGGGGAGATAAAGATGAAGGCTAGCTAAGAACTTTTTCTGTGTGGTGCAGGTTTTGGGTCCTGCAGCGCATCTCTTGTGCCTGGAGATGGAAGTGTCTGCCTGTGAGGACAGATGACCACTTGTGTGGGGGAGTGGGGTAGGTGGCAGAGGACATTGCTGCCAGCCTTTTTGCACTGTAATTGAGGTTTGGCTGCCAGGCCATGCATTGACTCAGTCAATGTGAATTCTATAGTTGCTAATTTGAGAGTGATTTTTGCGGAAATGTTGATTTAGTTTAGTTTTCTTTGCTTTGCTTTGTTGTGGTTTAATTTACTTGAGTTAGCTTCTACTGTTTGCAATAGGAGTTCTGACTGACCAAGGACCAATACTTATATTTGGTTAAACAAATCAAGAGTAAGTAAATTATTCCAAAATCTCCAACTTTTGCTATTTCTTTTTCTCTCATCTCAACACACAGCAGACTAGCACCTACGTATGTGATATTAAGAAAAGCCAGGCTGGAGAGATGGCTCAGTGGTTAAGAGCACTGACTGTTCTTTCAGAGGTCTTGAGCTCAATTCCCTACATAGTGGCTCACAACCATCTGTAATGGGATCTGATGCCCTTTTCTGATGTGTCTGAAGGCAGCTGTAGCTGAGACACTGTAGTGTACTCATATACATAAATAAATAAATCTTTATTTTGGGGGGGGTGTCGAGACAGGGTTTCTCTGTATAGCTGTGACTGTCCTGGAACTCATTCTGTAGACCAGGCTGGCCTTGAACTCAGAAATCCACCTACCTCTGCCTCCCAAGTGCTGGGATTAAAGGCGTGCTCCACTACTGCCTGGCTTAAATAAATCTTAAAGAAAAAAAAAGAATAGAAAAACCAGGGCTGGTGAGATGGCTTGGTGGCAGATGGCTCAGGGGCAAGGGTACTTGTCTCCAAGCCTGATGGCCTAAATTCAATTCCTGGGCCACACAGGGGGAAAAGAGAACCACTTTTCACAAGTTGTCCTCTGATCCTCACTTGGGTGCTATGGCTCAGTTGGGTGAGCCCACATACACAGGCACGTGCACACAACCCTTTGGAAGGCTGAGGAAGGAGGACTGCCTCAGTTCAGGCCTGCCTGGACTGCAGAGTGAGGACCTGTTTACACAGGGAAACAAAGGGAAGAGAGAAAGAATGCATGCAGGGGCCCAGAGGCTGAGACAGAAGGATCAAAATTAGAGGCCAGCCTGGGCTATGTAACCACTAGAAAAGCATATTTAGACCTTGACAAGATAAAACTAAAAACTAAAGGAAAATGTATGGAACATACCTAGCAGAAGCAGATAAAGGCTTATTTTTCTTTGTTCACAAAGAAAGTAAAAGAATTTTTAAGACAAGCTTCTTTTTGAAAATGTAATACTGCTAGGTGAATCTACCACACTTCCAGGACTCAGTAATTTTTATAAAACCATTTTAGGGGGAGGGGAGAGACATGGTCTGAGGATGGAATCGTGTGAGGAGATTTCTTAGTGTTTGTGAGAAAGCTCCAAGAAACTAAGACAAGGGTCTTGCCGGGCGGTGGTGGCGCATGCCTTTAATCTCAGCACTTGGGAGGCAGAGGCAGGTGGATTTCTGAGTTCGAGGTCAGCCTGGTCTACAGAGTGAGTTCCAGGACAGCCAGGGCTACACAGAGAAACCCTGTCTCGGAAAAAACAAACAAACAAACAAACAAACAAAAAAAACAAAGGTCTTAGGACCTCAATTTCCTCAAAACATGGGATTATTTTTGGATTATGCTTTTGTGTCCCCCCCCCTCAGATTATTCATTACAACTGCCTATTATCTGTTTATGTGCTTCTATGGAAAAAACATGTTTTTTGTCAAATTCGGCTTGTCTACCTACTGTGGCTTGCCCTTGTGACTGCACACTTTACTCATGTGACTTCTCTTAACCCTCAGAGTATAAACTGTCTGATGTTCCGAATAAAGAGTTAGCTGTTGCATGAGACTTTAGTCTGCCCCATTTATCGGCTCCATTCTCCCAAATCCTGCCACCTCTAGAGTGGTAACGGGGAATGTTGAGACAGGGTCTGATCTAGCCAAGGCTGGCCTCTAAACTCACTAAGTAATTCAAGCCTTGAATGCTGATCCTCCCGTCTCCATCTCTGAGGTGTGGGGTTTGCAGCTGTGAGCCACCATGCCTCAAACCAAATGTAATTTTTTAAATTAGTAAAGATCACAGATAGCTTACAGAGAAGGAAATGCTGGCTTCTAGTTCATGAAAAGATATTCAGTCCCATTATAACCAAAGAGTTCTAAACAAAGGCTGCAAGAAAGCCCTTTGCTTTTTGAATGATTGGCAATATTCAAAAAGCTTAACACACCAAGGCAAGGCTGTGAGCACAGCTATGGTCAGGCATTTGTAGTGGGAGAGGTGGTAAGTGGTGTTTATCTAAAGACAGTGGTTACTCATGCCTTAAATCTGAGCACTTGGGAGGCAGAGGCAGGTGGATCTCTTGAGTTCAAGACCAGCCTGGTTTATAAAAGACTTCCAGGATAGCCAGGGCTACATAGAGAAGCTCCGTCTTGAGAAATGAGAGGAGAGGAGAGGAGGGGAGGGGAGGGGAGGGGAGGGAGGGGAGGGGAGGGGAGGGGGGAGGAGAGGAGAGGAGAGGAGGGGAGGAGAGGAGAGGAGAGGAGAGGTATAGAGGGAAGTGAAGAGGGAGAGAGAGAAAGAGAATGAGAGAGAGAATGAAACAATCAGTTGGGCCAGAGTTGTGATGAGACAGCACAGCATGCTCAGAACTCAGGAGCAGATGCAGGAGGATCTCTATGAGTTTGAGGCCAGCCTGATCTACAAAGCAAGAACTGCTTAGTCACTGACTCAGAAAACCAAAAGAAAAAAATGAACAAACAGTGGAAATTATTTAAAAACAAACAAACAAACAAAAAAAAAAACAGGTACTAGAGAGATGTGTGTTTCAGAGCCCTAACTGCTCTTGCAGTGGACATGTGTGGACTCCAGCACCCACACTCAGTAGCACCCAAATATAACCTCCTGCAAACCCAGCCTCAGGAGATTGAATGCCTCCTTCTGACGCCGTGGGCACTGGTATGCATAGGCACAGGCAGAGATACACACAAATACACATTGCCTTTAAAGTAAGTCTTTTTGTTTTGTTTGTTTTTTGCATCAGGGTTTCTCTGTATAACCCTGTCTATCCTGGAACTCACTCTGTAGACCAGGCGCTCCTTGAATTTAGAGATCCACCTGCCTCCTGAGTGCTGGACTTAGAGTCATGTACCACCATTCCAGGCTTTTAAAGATAAGTCTTAAAAAAAAAAAAATTCAGGTCTAGTGGAACATACCTGTAATCCCAGCACCTAGCAGGAGGACCAGGAGTTGAAAGCCAAAATGGATTACATAACAAGACCCTGTCTCAGAAGAAAGGAAAAAAAGGTAAACACAGAATAGTGTTGGGTTTGGTAGCTGCCAAGAGGAGAATCAGATAAAGATCTATTGTTGCATTTCACAAAAAGCTGTTGGTACCTTTTGGATCCTGAAGCATGCACACATGTATTCAAATACACATAAAAAGTTAAAATCTACTTGGGGAATTAGGGCAGTGTGAAGAAACTACATATGTAAAGCCATAAAATCACAGACTTGGGCTCACTCCAAGTGCCAGTGAGCCACAGGGACAGATAGAAGCCAGGACCCAGGGAAAGCCAGGGAAAGGAAAGCCTCGAGGTTCTAAATGGTTCTGGATGTCTGTGACCTAAGCTGGAAGGCGTGGCAACAGTAACCCCAAGAGGAGGGAGGCGGAGTTTCAGGAGATGGACAAGAAATACACCTTAGGAGACACAGACATATTCCTGACACAGCAGAGGCGAGGTCCAGGGCTGGGAACCTGTTTCCTGAGTCTCCCTGCAGGAGGTAATTGCACCCTGGCTTTAGAAGTGTGAAGGATTGAAAGCGTTTCCTTGGGTTGAGGGAGTCCCCGGGAGCCAGTCTGGGTGGTGCTCTGTAGCTGCCCCAAGGGAGCTGGGTTGTTCCCTTCCCACACTTATGCCTCATCCAACCCAGGCCTGTCAGTGCACGCTAGTGCGAACATGGAGATGTGTGTTCTAGCTAGGACACATAACTGGAAGGAGATAGCACAGAGACCACCAGTGTTGGCTGGCTAGTACACCCAACAGAAAGGAGCACTGTGCCTATCTGTCTGGGAACCCAGCTGAATTGGCAGGTGACTGACTTTCTTCTTAATCCTCCTGATGGCCTGTTTTAGGCTCTTGCCACACCTCCTGTAAGATATTGTGAGATTCTTCCCAAGGGCAGTGTCAGCCCAAAGACTGTCCCCAAAGAACTGTCTGTCCTGGCTCGGGCCCTGTCTCATCTGGTGCGTTGATGTCCTCTATCCCAGAGTCAGGGCAGAGGAGTTGTCAAGCGTCACCCCCCTCCCTGCCCTTAAGGTGCCTGAGTCACTGTCTAGGCATTGGGTACCTGGCAGGCCAAAAGAGGTGGAGTCTGGCTCCACCATGGACAGGAGGAGCAGTGATCTGAAGAAGCCAGAGCACCAGCCTGGGTTTGAATCCTGCTCTCTCCATTTAACTAGCAAGGTAACCTTGGGCAAGACACAGAGCTGCTCTAAACCTCATTTCCACAATTATAAAATAGGCATACATGTAACATTTCCTTAACAACTGCTGACTGACTAATATAGCAGGCAACATTTGGGGTGCCAGTAATAGAGTGGTGAACAGACCTTGTCCCCATGGAGCTTGCAGTAGGTATAATGACTACATGCATTCTAGGTTTAAACAAGATAATATAAGGTATCCTGGGGATGCTTACGAACCGCTGTAGCTTATCCAGAGTGCTGGTTGGTTTTCATTGTCTACTTGGTGCAACCTAGAGTCACCTGGTGTGCTGGCTAAGTCAACTTAACTGAAGCTAGAATCATCAGAGAGGAGGGAGCCTCAGGCTGTAGGCAAGCCTGTAGAGCATTTTTCTTAGTGATTCATGAGGGAGAGGTCAGCCCGTTGTGGGTGGGGCCACCCGCAGGCTGGTGGTCCAGGGTTCCATAAGAAAGCAGTGTGAGCAAGTGATGAGGAGCAAGTCAGTAAGCAGCACCCCTCCACAGCCTCTGCATCAGCTCCTGCCTCCAGGTTCCTCTTGGGGTTCCTGTCTTGGATTCTTTCAATGAGGAATCACAATGTGGAAGTGTAAGCCAAATAAACCCTTTTGTCCCCAATTTGCTTTTTGGTCATGGTGCTTCATCACAGCAATAGAGACTCTAAGATCCCTGGGAAGAAGGAACTCCAGTTGAGGAATTTCCCAGATCACATTTGTCTGTGGCCATATCTGTGAGAGACTGTCATGATCGATAACTGATGTAGAAGGGTTCATCCCTCAGTGGGTGGCACCACCCCAAGACAGGTAGGTCTGGGCTAGACAAAATCAGTCAACTGAGCACGGGCCAGAGAGCGGAGCAGTAAGCAGCATCCTTTATGCTTTGTCCTCCGAGTTCCTGCCCTGACTTCTCCCAAGGATGCATGGTGACTTGAGGGTGTGAAATAAAATAAACCCTTTCCTCCCCAAGTTGTTTTTGATTATGGTGTAGTGACATTTGATGAGCTTCATCTAACGTATTGTTTATCTTACCTGGGCATGCTTTCTACTGATAGGAGAGGGGATGCCGTGTATGATCTTGGGACTCCAGCATTGTATAACCACAATCTCTAGGTCTGGAGTTGAAATTGTGGCAGAAGCTGGAAGGCTGTGAGGATTAACTCCAAAGCCCTTCATCGATGCAGTAGTTCTACTGCACACTTGGGGACAGGGACTGATCACTGCTCACCAATCACAGTGGTCTCCAGGCCCACAAACACTGCATGGGGGTACATGGTTTCCAGTCTCACTTTCACTAAAAAGGTGGTGAAGTCAGGAATCAGGAGCTGTCCCCTCCACTGATGGGTTGTCACTGGGCATCTGCTCATCCAGTTGGATCCCATGTTCCAGGCAGTAGAGCCCCCAGTGGGCATTGGCTTTCTACACGCTGGACTGAGATGCACTCATACTGGGCAGGCAGAGGACAGCTTTGGAGAAACCTAGGCCTTGCCCAAACACAAGCTCCATCCCCTTTTCCTTCTGCGTTCTTTAGCTGAAAGTCAATGATCATCGGCTTGCTCTCCTTGCCCCTCCTCCGGGTCTAAGCTTTTACTGACAGCATTGAGGAACTGTGCCAAAACTCTGGGGGAAACAGATGTGGGTAGATCCAAACGTCTAGTGCCTCACTTAGTGACTAAGCACCCCAGTGAGGGACAGGAGGGGATCCAATGGGTCTGGCAGAGTGTGATAGTGACCCATCTATGTTCAGAAAGAAAGGGAAGCCAACAGTGACGACAGCAAGAGAAAATAACACAGAGATAGTGACGGCAAGGGAAAACACTAAGACCAAGTTTGGGATGATGGATCTCTCTGGCAGAAGGAAGTGGAGACAACTGAAGGCTTGGTAGCTAGCGCTTATTATATCATCCTTTGTACTTTATTCCGTGTACTTGTTTGCATTACTGTGTTTTATTTGTTGTCGTCATTGCTGATCTAAGGACCCTACATGTGCTCAGCAAGTGCTCTGTCTAGTCAGGGTTTCTATTCCTGCACAACATCATGACCAAGAAGCAAGCTGGGGAGGAAAGGGTCACCAAAGGAAGTCAGGACTGGAACTCAAGCAGATCAGGAAGCAGGAGTTGATGCAGAGGCCACGGAGGGATGTTACTTACTGGCTTGTTTCCCCTGGCTTGCTCAACTTGCTTTTTTATGGAACCCAAGACTACTAGCCCAGGAATGGCACCACCCACAATGGCCCTCCCGCCTTGATCACTAATTGAGAAAATGCCTTACAGCTGGATCTCTTGGAGGCATTTCCTCAAGGGAGGCTCCTTTCTCTGTGATAACTCCATCTTGTGTCAGGTTGACATAAAACCAGCCAGTACATGCTGTATCTCTATTACTTCATTCTCTGTCCTTAAAAAGTAGTTTATTAGTTGGTGGTGCACGCCTTTAGTCCCAGCACTCAGGTGGCAGAGGTAGGTGGATCTCTGTAAGTTCAAGGCCAGGCTGGTCTACAGAGTGAGTTCCAGGACAGCCTGGCCTTCAGGCAAACCCTGTCTTGGGGAAAAAAAGTTGAGACAAAGTCACACTAAGTTGCCCATGCTGGTTTTGAACTTGTAATTTTCCTACCTCAACCTCTCAAATAACTAGAGTTACAGGCCTATGCTGTAACACCATGCCTGGCTAATATTTTGTAACATTTAATGAAGATGTTTTATTCATAAACCTAACACACCATTGACTTTTAAAATATGACCTAAGGACCTTGACTTATGATTTTTAGGCGAATGGGATTTATCCAGAAGTAATGAACATCTGTGAACTAGAGTGTCTCTCCTTCTCTTATATAAGAATCTTAACTCTCTTATTGATGTTCTCCTTATAAAATATAGGTGATAATAAGAGCCCTCTCTTAGGATGAATGACTCTAAGAGTCAAATAAAAGAATACTTAAAGGGGGCTGAAGAGATGGCTCAGTGGTTAAGAGCATAGCTGCTCTTCCAGATGTTCCGAGTTCAATTCCCAGCAACCACAATGTGGCTCACAACCATTTGTAATGAGATCTCATGCTTTTTTCTGGTGTGTCTGAAGACAGGGACAGTGTACTCACATACATTAAAAAATAAATAAATAAATAAATAAATAAATCTTAAAAAAAAGAATACTTAAAAGCCTATTGCCTTACATACACACCGGGTGTTTCATGCAGGTTGGAGTTTTCTCAGCCTCCTGTGTCATGATAAAAGAAAAGTGAGTTGATCTTGGAGAGATTTAGACATTCAGAGACTCAAGAACTTCCCAGGTATGAGAGAGAGGGAGCCTGCTTTGCCTCACCCAGTGTCTGGCAAAACCAGAAGTATCCCTGAGCCTACTCAAGCTCTGTTCATGAAATTAGACACAGTCCTGGCCCCAGGAGCCAGCAGCCTACACAGGATATCTGGCTTCTCAGAGAACAATGTTCCATGCTGTGAGGCAGCAGGTTTGGAACAAAGAACTCACCTCAGGAGACGTGTTTTTTTTCACCTTTCTGAGCTTCCTGAGCTCCTATTTCTGTAAACATGGTTGAATCTCCTACCCAGAAAGCTTTGCTGCATTGTCTGGTTCCCATTGCCTAAGTGCTAGTACTAAATAGATGCCTTCTTGTACCAAGCTCTTCTTTAGGACAAACCCCTTAGGTAAGTGCCTCCCCAACCCCCACTTCACAGTACAGGAAACTGACTCTCAGAAAGGTTAGGCAGCTTTTCCAAAGTCATGAGCAAAAGCTGACATACTCTGAGCAGGGACAGTCTGGCTCCAACCATGCCTTTAACTGCTTTTCTATCTTTCCTGGTGGAGAGACAGTTGAAGATTGCAAATGTGCCTGGCCCAGGTACAACCCACCCCAGCAAACGTAGACACACTCCTTTTACCCTCTCTCATTCTCCTGCTAATATGCAGCTGAAATGAGTGGTCAGTCAAAGGTGTGACACGCGAGCAAGGCGTGAGTGACAGTGTGTAGAAGGGCATCTCTCCAAAGCTGTCCTTTGACAGCTGAAAGAAGGAAACCCCAGGGCGCCAGCAGTCTGCATCAGTAAGTGGATGCAGGGTATGAAGAGTCAGCCAGGATGAAGAGTCTGCGCTCTCTGCTCAAATGCTCATGCCCTCCCTGCTAATGGCTACACATGAATTCAGAGCCCTTGAACAGCCCTGCTCCTGAACCTAAGCTGCCCTTCCTCTGCTCCATTCCCTGTACATGCTTCCCTGTTCCAGCAAATGCATATGGAAGCCTTGTAGCCCCATGAACATCTGGACTCCCAAGTATTTTACCCTGGGTGTACTGGGCCCCCCCATCTCTGCTGACCATGCTGGCTGGCCAGGAACGAGTGAGTCTGATGCCTGTGTGTCTGCCACTGGGCAGAAGATAAATCTGTGAGAGACCTACTCCTGATCTCTCTATCCTCTCTGGTGGCTCTCAGTACATACATACATACATACATACATACATACATACATACATACCAAAACAAAAGCAAACCCTACTGTGTCCCAGGAGGGCTAGCCTATTGACTGTTACAAAAACAGCAGCCAAGCCCCAAGAGCTCAGTCTGGGTTGAAACAGGGGAGCTAAGTGGAATGGGCAAAGAGGGGCCAAGACTATATCCAGGCTGTTGTCTGTAGCCAGTCCCACGATGCCATTGCCTAGCTGACCCTCATAGCCAGTAGAGAGTTTTGAAATCAAGTCCCCAGAGCAACACCTCCTTCTCCTATGGTTGGTAAGTACAGACAGTGGTGGGATTAAGATATTTGCAGCAATCCAGAAATAATGAGTCCTCCAGCAAGAGATAAAGCCTAGGGCATTCTGGGTAGAATGTCATGAAATATAGGGAACCAGAGTCTAAGAAAACCCATTTCTAAGACCTATAGGTCTAAGACCTTCTTTTGCCCTGGGCTTTCTCATCTGTCCAATTTGGAGGAGTGATAAGAGTTTCTCAAAAGGGAAAGACTTTCATAAATACTTGGCCCAAAATTGCTGCTGTTCTCCACCAGCCAAGCAAGATGGTGGGTTTGTTTGATTAATTGGTTTTGTTTGTTTGTTTTTGAGATAGGGTCTCAATGTGTAGCTCTGGCTGACTTGAAACTCACTATGTACACAAGGCTGGCCTTGAACTCACTTAGCCTGGGCTAAGATTATAGACATGACCATCATACTTGGCTTTTGCTTCATAATTTGTAATGTTGCTCTGCCCTCGTCTACTTTGATTCCCTCAGCAGCTTTGCAAAGGGGACAAGATGGTCCTCACTCTCCCAGGATGAAGAAAAGGAAAATGAAGTCTCCGGTGTCCTGCCCAAGGTCACATGGGAGTTCATTAGTGGTGGAATTAAGATTCTTCTGAGACTCGGGTTCAGCTTCTTCTTACACACAAAAGTGTTTGTAGCCTGCTCTACTTAAAATTATACACACACAATCCCAGCACTTGGGAGGCAGAGGCAGGCGGATTTCTGAGTTCGAGGCCAGCCTGGTCTACAGAGTGAGTTCCAGGACAGCCTGGGCTACACAGAGAAACCCTGTCTCAAAAAAATAAACAAACAAAAAACCAAAACAAATAAATAAATAACACACACACACACACACACACACACACACACACACACATGGGTATATGCCTTTTTGAAAGCTCCTCTCCTGTTTATCTCCTCCTCAGTTTGAATTACATGACCAGCCAAAATCACTCATTACTACCCCTAATCCCCTCTCCCACCCCTTTAGCTTCAGCATTCTCATTTGACTAACCAAGAACCTGTTAAACCCTGTCATCACCAACTGAACAGTAGCTGTAGGGAAACCTGGAATCTTACCCACCAACCCATTCAGTTTCAACGGACCCCAGTGTTGTCTGGCATTTCTTCAGCTAGTCCTCCAGATAGAACCACAAAAAGGAATAGGTTGTCACTAAAACTAAAAGTATGTCAGTTAGCAGTACTGTCTGGGAAGCAGTGGCTAATGTGAAAGTCTAGCTACTGTGCCCAATGATAGGAAAATTTTTTTGAGATAGAGGCTTTCTCAGAGACCCTCTTTACCACACAGGCAAGGAATCTCCTAGAATCTCCGGGTGACTAACCTGGGTCATAGATATGGACTGAAATCTTCAAAGCCAGAATTCTCTCTCTCTTTTTTTTCTGGTCTAATTGGCAAAGAGAGGAGACATGGGTTATGAAAATACTCAAGGTTTGTGAGAGAAACCTCATGCTGAATTGGTCTACAGAGAAGCCAGAGACAAATAATACAGGAATTATTAACCAGATAGATACACATAGAGTAAGAGTGCCTTCTAGACCCAAATCTCATTTGTGTATCCCTTAGTCATCACCAACTCTACTATCCAAGTGTTAAGTGGGTATAAGGCAAAACAGTTTAAAGATGCTGAGGGGGTCTTTCTTTTGCTTTGTGTTGAGATGGAGTCTTTCTTGCTGTATTACACAAGACTGTCCTAGAATTTACTATGTAACCAAAGTTGACCTCAAATTCCCTATCCTACCTCAGACTCCCTGGTGCTGGGATTACAGGTGTGGGCTACCATGCTTGGCCAGAGACTGAATTGTTTTAAACATATGATACTATCTAAGTTACAAATTAAGAGACAGTCAATATTGTTAATTCCTTTAACAAGTATGATAGATAATCATTACATGCCAAAACACTGGGAAAAATTCTGTACTAGGGGCACAGTAGCAAACAAGAAGTCTTTTTAAGGAGCTTCCTTGGGGAAGACAGACAGTAAACAAACATAAAACTCAAAGGGCCAAGGAGATGGCTCAGCAGATAAAAGTGCTTGAAGAACAAACCTGATGACCTGAGTTTGACCCCCAGATCCCGTGGTGGAAGGTGAAAAGCAATGCCTGAAAGTTGTTCTGTGACTTCTCCACACTCACCATACTCACCATACTCACACACCAATGATGATGATGAGGAGGAGGAGAAGGAGGAGGAGGAAGAGGAGGAGGAGGAGGAGGAGGAGGATAAATATAAAGCACACAAGTTACCTGAAAGGCTACTACTTGAGACTGAAAAAAGAATAGTTCTCTAAGAAGACGATATTACAACCAGGTGTACTGGCACATGCCTTTGATATCAATACTTGGAAGACAAAGGCAAGGTAGGCCTCAGAGAGGTCAAGGCCAACCTGGTGTACATTCTACATAGTAAATTCCAGGTCAGCCAAAGCTACAAAGTAAAACTCTTGTCAATAATAATAATAATACAATCAAAACCTGATTAAAGCATTGGCTATAACAAAAACCTGGAAAGGCTGCTCTTAAAAGAACAGCCAAGCAAGACTTGCTAGACAGTAACAAGCCTAGTGTGTTCAAAGAAACGGAAAGTGGGAGGGAAAGACTAGAGCAAGGAGGGCTCCCAGAGCAAGAAAAGCCTCAACGGCTTAATGTGTTAGGCACGGAGGCCGGCACGTTTGTGTTCTGGGGCAGAAATCATAGCCGTGTGCTTTGGGAGTCAAACACAGCCCTGCTGGGAGGTGACTTTCCAGGCATGCAGAAAAAGGAAGACTGTGGCTTGGACTAATTGTGTGTCAGGAGAAAGTGAGTCTAGCTCCCACTAAGGCAGGGTATCATGAGCCTCCCAGACAGCCTTGCCTGCCCTATCCCAACTCTTTGGTCAGCTTCTCTTTGAGTAATCGCCTTTCCAATTGTTCAGACCCAGGGGCGAGTTTAGATCCCTCTAGATCTTTCCCTCCTCTCTTTTTTTTTTTTTTTTTAATGGTTTTTTTTTTTGTTTGTTTTGTTTTGTTTGTTTCTTTGTTTTTTTTTTTAATTTTTATTTTTAATTTTTTTTTCAGCAAATCAAAAAAATTTAAAAAGCATTCAAACAGAATAAAATGAAAAGAAACAAACAAGCAAAATACCAAGGGTCAGATATACTTATACAAGAATTCTATAGAGCCTTCAAACAAGCAGTACTTTTTGAGTTATATTTAAAAAAAATTCAGAACCACAATAAGCTCCTTCACAAAGCAAATAATATTGAAATAGTGAAATCAAGTGTAAACCCAACAAAAATATATAAATTATAGTCCAGTATCCCTCATGAGAATACATACAAAAATTCTCAATGAAGTAGTTGCAAACTGAATACAAGAGATATAAAAAAATAATATTCCATGAATAACTGAACAACTGTTTTTCTTTCCCTCCTCTCTATCAGAGGTTGGTTGTGGAATGGCCTGTTGAAACGTAAGGATGTCTGCTAATGTGTCTCTCCCCATCCCTTCCTTTTCCATTTTTCTTGCATGGGGTTTGCTTTAAGGAAAGATTTATCTCTCGGATGAAAAGAGATATAAGAAATCTTTCTCCTTCCGTGCCTTAATACAGCGTCATATGAGGCCATGACACTTGGAGCTGAGGCAGCCATTTTGTGATCCTGAGGAAAGATGTCATCAGTCTACTGATGCCAGAGGAGAAAGCTGGAAATACTGGAATTATTAGTGACATCAGCCCTACTCTGACTTCTAACAGGGTAATGAATATCTGCATTGTTTAAGCCACGACTAGACACGGATTCCATTATTTTCAGCCAAAAACAATTCTAATAAAAGAGTGGGAAGGAAGACCAGGTATGTTGCCATGCACCTGTAACCCCAAACATCCCATCTCACAAAAAGAGAAGGGGTTGGAGGAGGGGAGCATAAGGTTTTCCCTTCACTATTGTGTGAGCATGCAGTGTCGTGCTTTCTGTAAACCCTTAGAAATGTTACAATTCTTATGCAACGAACATTCAACAATCCCAAAGTAGATATAATGAAAACCCTAGCAGATTGTGCTGGTGCACACTCAGGAGGCTAAGGCAGGAAGATCATGAGCTTAAGGTCAGTCTGGGTTACACAAGGAGATCCCATCTCCAACAACAACAACAGGTCATAAAGTAGCACAGTCACAGGCTCCAGGGGTTGGACAGTGGCTATGGGGAGTCTGGTATTATTCTGTCTACCACAGTTGCTAACATGAACATAGGCCTGGAAAGAACTCGAAATACCAAGATAGATTTGACACCTGAGACTTCATGACTGCAGAAGAGACTGAAGGTGACCAACTATCTTAGACAGGCCTGTTATAAGGCTGACCTTCATCTGGCACCTGGGACTCAGGTTCTCAACATTCCCAGGGAACAGCGGGTGGATATAGAAGGGTCACTGTACATAGACTGTGTAAGCAATATGGTTTATACCAAATACTCACTTTCCACTATCACTCAGAGATTTCGATAATGCTAGGCAGAGGTGCTTAGACAAGCCTCCAGAAAAATCTCCAGTGGGTTTCCATGGGTACTGTATCCCTTGAGACTTGGGTATGGAAACCTGACCAAGTCGAGTGAATGAAGACAGACAGATACATACCCAGAAAATCTTGGGTCGGGTAGACAGTGAGCACTGTGACAGAGCCCCGCTAATTACTGAGAGAACTAGAACCTGAGCATGTTTATTATGTCCAGCACAGGTAGAGGGGTTAGGCTCTGTAGGGGAGCAGGCTTGGGCTATAAACATCCAGGGAAGCTGTGGTTGCTAGTTTGGCCTATGGTTCATAATCATTCATGCTTGGACCAGAGGAAGGCTTTGCTATTCCTACCTTGACCAAAGAAAGCTTTGGTTCTTTCCCATAGGTCTGAGGTGTTGGTCCCTGACATGGCTGAACCCATGTCAAAAATGCACATTGGCCCAGGGTGTCATTCACCCCTTATATGTTCACTAGACCTTCTTTGGCTCCCCACACATGGACAGAAATACTGCAGGGAGATGCTTTTATGATTAAAGGAAGAGCATGCTTCGCATGTTCCCTGATGGGAGTTAAAAGGCATAAACTTCTCCAGACCCCGCCCATGCCCTTCCCCTTTGACCTAGTTGTCCATCATTACTACATAACAGCTGTGCCCTTCTCTCAGCCATGAGCAGGCCTGAAAAGCCTTGTTTACCACAATAGACCAAAAACAATAGGACCCAGGTGATGCTACCCACCTTAGCTGCACATACAGCCTGCCACTGGAACTTAGAAGAATAGACTGCCCGCTGAGCTTGCCTTGAGACACCTCTGGCTGTGATTAAGGATTGGTTCCCCTCACCCACACCAGTTGAAGCAAGAAGGGGTTCGGTGGTGGAGGTGGGGCTTCCCCTTTAAATTGAGAACTGAACATTAAACTTTGAGCCTTGATTAGAATACATTGTCTTGGCTCCATCTTTTCTTGCCCTTCTGTCCCTTCTTTCATTCCCAGCCCCCCTTTCAGGTGAACCCGGTTGATTCATGGTCACAGGAGGCTACAAACAGCAACCAACCTTAGCCATGAGTACAAGTATGTGAAAACTCTGAGTCCTAGGAACTCTTCTAATATGGAGGTGACTTGGAGGGTGCCACAACCCCAAAGTCCTTGATCTTTTCATATGCTAAACACCATGAAGTCCAAACAAAACCTTTCTTCTTTTATTTGCTTTTTGCAGTTCTAGGGTCTGAACATAGGGCCATGTACATGCCAAGCAAGCTCTCTACAACTAAGCCATACCCCCTAGCAGAATAAAACATTTCTGAGAGGGACTTTGGTCTATCAGCTGCTCAATCGCAACTCCCTGAGGGCCCATCTCTGAAGTACAACAGTTCATTGAATGAATACATGTTTATCAAATGTTCTAAGTACCATACTAAGAACCAAGGACCCAAAGAAGAGTGCAGCATAGCCCTTGCCTTGGTTCACAAACAACTACAGCACACACTGATGTGCAGTGCATATACTAAGTGTGAGTGAAAACCCTGAAGTCTCAGGTGGTTCTATAGGAATTTCAGGTCTAAGTTTAAACTTAAAACTGAAAGAATCTTAGGCTTCGGTTTGAACTCAAAAATTAACGCCCCAGGACACATCCTGGGAGAAGCACATCCCAAAGACTAACACATTCCAGAGGAAGGGCCCAAGATGAGAGGTAATCAGGAAGCTGGGCCCTTAATGTAATACACCTGGGCAAACAGAGGCCTCTTAGCTAACACTCATTGTTATAAAGATAATGTGATAATCTGAGTTGCCTAGAAACCGGGCCTGGGAATGGCGGTTGAGGTCAACCTTTGTAGTTATTGTTTAAAGAGATGATTGTAGAACTGCCCTTGTGAACTCTGTATAAAAACTGCTCCCAGCTTTGGCTCAGGGGTCCACTTGCCTGGGTGTGAGGGAACCCCAGTGTACTGGTTATCAGTTATCATTAAACCTCATGTTTTTACAGCGAATCCCTGTACATGAGTGTTTCTGTGGGAGCGCGTCCCCCGGTTTTGAATCTTTGGGTCCAACAGTTCCTTATATGTTGCTCTGCTGGGTGTGTACACAGTCCTGCGCCTGTCTGGGCCTCACGATTGAAGTGGTTACCTCAGTTTTACAAATAAAGAACAGAATCTAAAGGCCAAATGGGTTTAGAGTTTTGCCTGATAATTCAGATCTTTTCTATCCCTTCTGCTGTGTGGTTTCATAGGAAACAAGAGAAGGTTCAGAGTGGCCACTGTGTCCTGTGATCATCAGGACTCCTTCCTTTGCCCAGACCATGACCCATGTTTGCCAGCAGCTTAACCAAATGCCCTTGTCTATTTTCTTTTTACCAATGAGCCCCTCCCCCAACCTTGGTGCTAGGGATTGAACCCAGAACATGACAAATGATGACAAGCATGCTACCAACTAAACTAGACACACTCAGCCGCTCCCCACAAACCTTAATTCTCCTAACTATATGTCAAGAACTAGAAAGAGAGATCTTGTGAAGTTTATTGTATTCTTTTCTATGTCTTTTCTAAATCAAATGCCACTAGCTACTTTGTTGATAAAAAGGTTGCCATCGTTGTATTTATTACCGCATTGTGTCATGCTGGCAAACAGCTCTGTCCCTAAGAAGAATGGGAACAAATGCTAGTGAAATCTTTTTCAAGAGATGACTAGCCTGGGAGTCAGATTTCTTATGGCCGTGAAAACCTCCTCCTGAGGGATTTTTTTTTTTCCCGGTGGGAGTGATGTATATCTGAGAAAGCAGAAATAGCTTTTAGAAAGGCCTGTCCGAATGCGAAATGGAAATAAAACGTAGAAAGGAGGAATCTCTTCGGCTGTACAAGCCAAGAACTCAGTGACGCTAAGTCACTTGCCCAAAGTTGCATAGGGACGTCCAGATGCTGTTCCAGGAGCTCCAGGTTCGGTGCTCCACCGCAGCAGGTAGGCGGTCGTGGCCAGAGCTCACTGATAGTGACGGCGCTAATGACGGAGCCTCTGACCAGCGAGTAGCCGGTGAAAGGTGGCAGATTCTCGCGTCGGCCCTCACAGATTGGCTGCGCCTCTCGGCTTTGAGGGACAGTCTACGGGATCGGCACCCTGGGGCTTAGGCTCTGTAGTTCTAGGTCCTCGGCCTCCCACAGGTGTGGGCGAAAGCCTGTCATCTCGGCCGGGGACCAGCAGGCGGCGGTCTGCTGTAAGGGGGTCTCGGGCGACCAGTTACAGTTGCCCAACCCGCCCGAGCCCGGGAGGCGACGCTGGGAAGACAGCGGAGAAGGCCGGGGACAGCCGCTTTTGAAGGACTGCTTGAGCTTCATCCGCCCTAAATCGGAACACCTGCACCATGGGCGTCTGCATGACGCAGGTGCAATCGAGACACGCTCAGTCACCGCACCCTGCGTCCTTGCTTCGGACCTTCGGAATCCGGGGCGTCGGCTGAAAACTAGGAACGAATATGGGCCGCTGCTTCTAAGTCAAACCCGACAGGTGAGGGAATCCGGAGCGGCAAGGGGAGGGGATTCGACGAGGCTTCACTCCTGGTGGCCACCCATCCTGACGGGGTGTAGTCTTTAGACCACCCCGCCCCATGGTGGGCGGGCTTAGCGCGCAGGTCCCGCCTCCTGCCTATAAGAGTGGTGCGGCACTGCAGCTCCGCAGATCTCACCGAGACCCGTGACCCTGACTCTACGTGAGACGCACAGCCCAAACTCATCATGGTGAGTGAGGCCCCACTTGGATCTCTCTGGTCCTGTAAATAAATGCCCCGCTCCTCTGGGAAACCTTCCTCTAGAGATGCTGAGGACCCTTTCCTTAGCGTTCCGAGTTTCCAGGGGATGTAAGAGTTTTGCACTTCCCCCACCCCTCCTGGTGACTTTGGCCTAGTGTGTTGTCCACCTTCAGGACCTGGGGACTGAGGGAGGGTGCTTCACTAGCAGAGAGGAGCCCTCCTGTAGTGTCGTCCTGCTCGTCTGTGCCCCCAACTCTCCTGAGGGGAGTCACGAGGTCCTGCACCCAGTGCTCTCCTCGGGCGGCAGAAGACCTGCTCGGCTGCCCCCGCCACCCATACCCCCTGAGTGAGTCCCTGGAACTGACCGAACACGTGCTTGGCGCCGGTTGGTGTAAGGGGTTACTTGGTACCGCACCCCGTCTTCCTCTGTGTGCCTCCTTCCCATCTACACCCCCCTACATGACTCAGCACCCCCTCCTGAGCCAAGAGGGGTGGCGGGAATGGGGTTCGGTCTTGGGAGGCCAGCGGGCCCCTCCTACCCGAGTGCGAGTGCTCGGGGGACAGGCAGAGACAGCTGGCGCTGATCTACAGCCCCGGCCCGAGGCCAGGTTGGCGGGGGAAGGGAAAGAGGTGTATGAAGGGGGTTGTATTTATAGCCCGGAGCGGGGGCAGAAACCCAATCCGAGCTTTCAGCTGGGAAGTAACTGGAAAGACTCCAGTGGGAGAGCAGACGTAGGGCCCAGGTACAGATGGCGCTCCCCTGGCCTTCTGCAGCAAGGCGGGTTTCCTCAAGGGCCTTCTAGCAGGTTCCACTTCCTTTTCTGGGTATTTAGAAATTGTCGTGCCCCACCCTTCCCCACGCGCCATTTGGTTGTGGAAAGAGGCGCACAGGTCCTACAGACCTGGGTGTTGCAGGGGTTAAATTACGGACCACCTAGACCGAGCCTTAAGTTGCCAGGGCTCTAGTATGTACACCTGTATTGCCTGTCCCTGCCGTCAGCAATTACCCGCATTATCGCTGCTATTTCCATGCGGACTGAGGCGAGGATGGAGGTGGTGAAGCAACGCAGAGTGTGGGGGTGGAGGTGGGGAGAGGAGCCAGATGGGATTGATCCCTCAGGGCCAGATGGAATTTAAAGTGGAGGTTCCAGCATCCTGAAGGCCAGAATGGTCAGTTGATACCAGATGGAAGGTTGAGGTACCTCTTTGCCCACAGGAAAGAAGGGGAGAGGGTTGTGAGAAATTTTAGTTAATCTTCAAAGCAAAGATTATCCAGGTAGGAAGCTCTTGGCTATAAATTGTAAAACATATTTCTAGAAGCTGCACGGACTGGAAGCAACTGGAAAGTCTGTCTCTCCGTGTATATCCTCTCTGTGTCTTTCTCTCCCCACACTCCCATTATAATTGCTGAAGCCCTGCCTGTCGAGTGTGCATGTCCTCTCTGCCCTCTCTGGGTGTCCTGTGGATGTAACAGGATTATACAGCTCTCTTGATAAATTCTCTACTGAGAAGTAGGCTAAGGGTTTGGTCTGCCCTGATGGCTGCCTCCAATCTGGAGAGTCCTGTACTGAGGAGACCAGAGAGGCTACTAGCTGCTTCTGACCTCTGTGGGCTCCAACCTTACCATACTTTTACCAACTGAGTAATCTCAGCTAATAGGCAAGAGGGTGGGAGAGAACCTAATGAAGTGGGTAGTTGTGGATGGGGACTTATGCTGTGACCTTCTCTGTATCCCTCAGCGTGAGTGCATTTCAGTCCATGTGGGGCAGGCAGGTGTCCAGATGGGCAATGCCTGCTGGGAGCTCTACTGTCTGGAACATGGGATTCAGCCTGATGGGCAAATGCCCAGCGATAAGACCATTGGTGGAGGGGATGACTCCTTCACCACCTTCTTCTGTGAAACTGGAGCTGGGAAACACGTGCCTCGGGCAGTCTTCGTGGATCTGGAGCCTACTGTAATTGGTGAGTGAGGGTGGGGAGTGTCTCTTTCAAAGAATGCCTTGACTGGGTTTTGGTGATCTTTAAAGCCTCTTGATTTTATTTGACACTGAAGATGGATGTTAACCCCAAGATGCTGGCAGAAGGATGAGCTAGCTCTTTCATCTCTCTGGCTTCAGTTGCCACTCGGTGGGTGGGGAGGAAGAAGGAGCATACTCATGTGGGTTTTGCCTTAGCAATGTGATATACGGTCTTTCAGATGAGATCCGAAATGGCCCATACCGCCAGCTCTTCCACCCAGAGCAGCTTATCACTGGGAAAGAAGATGCGGCCAACAACTATGCTCGTGGTCACTACACCATTGGCAAGGAGATAATCGACCCAGTTCTGGACCGGATCCGCAAGCTGGTGAGACTACAGCCTGGCAGGGAGGGAGCTTTGGACTCGGTGCTCAGGAAAAGTGTTTTTTCAGATCCATGTCTCGGATCATCACTAGTTTTGTCTTAGAATTTGCTGCTGTTAGGGGACAGTTTTTGTCCTAACATCTGAGATACTTTAGAACTTATAAAACTAGAAAATTTCTCTTTCTTCCTTGCCTTTCAGTCTGATCAGTGCACAGGACTTCAGGGCTTCCTAGTATTCCACAGCTTTGGAGGGGGCACTGGCTCTGGCTTCACCTCTCTGCTGATGGAGCGGCTTTCTGTTGACTACGGCAAGAAGTCCAAGCTGGAGTTCTCCATCTACCCAGCCCCACAAGTGTCCACGGCTGTAGTGGAGCCCTACAACTCCATCCTGACCACCCATACCACCCTGGAACACTCAGACTGTGCCTTCATGGTGGACAACGAGGCCATTTATGACATCTGCCGCCGTAACCTAGATATTGAGCGCCCAACCTATACCAACCTCAACCGCCTTATCAGCCAAATTGTCTCCTCCATCACAGCTTCCTTGCGCTTTGACGGGGCCCTCAATGTGGACCTGACAGAGTTCCAGACCAACCTGGTACCCTACCCTCGCATCCACTTCCCCTTGGCTACCTACGCACCAGTCATTTCTGCAGAGAAGGCCTACCATGAGCAGCTGTCAGTGGCAGAGATCACCAATGCCTGTTTTGAGCCTGCCAACCAGATGGTGAAATGTGACCCTCGCCATGGCAAATACATGGCCTGCTGCCTGCTTTACCGTGGAGATGTGGTGCCCAAGGATGTGAATGCTGCCATCGCTGCCATCAAGACGAAGCGCAGCATCCAGTTTGTGGACTGGTGCCCCACAGGCTTCAAGGTTGGTATCAACTACCAGCCACCCACTGTGGTGCCCGGGGGTGACCTGGCCAAGGTGCAGCGTGCAGTGTGCATGCTGAGCAACACCACCGCCATTGCTGAAGCCTGGGCCCGCCTAGACCATAAATTTGACTTGATGTATGCCAAGAGGGCTTTTGTACACTGGTATGTGGGTGAGGGCATGGAAGAGGGGGAGTTCTCTGAGGCTCGAGAGGATATGGCTGCCCTGGAAAAAGATTATGAGGAAGTAGGCATCGACTCCTATGAGGACGAGGATGAGGGAGAAGAATAGACAGCTACTTGGAGCCTGTTCACTGTGTTTATTGCAAAATCCTTTCGAAATAAAGTCTCCTTGCATGGTTTCTTGTCCCCTTTGTAACTGCTTGAGCTGCTGCTAGTCCCCCCACGCCCCCCATTCTGCTTTGGCTGCTACCTCCCGCTATGCGGCTCGTGACTTTTTATTTTACCTTTCCATGGCTAACAGACTTGCCAAGGGTCCCCACATTGAGCTCCAGAAAGTATGAACCTAAGGACTTTGATGTAAGGTCCTACGGACACCCAGGATAGGAAAGAAACAAGGACCAAAGGACCTGTCTGTCTAGCTACAAGCTATTGCAAGATACAAGTCTTCACTTTTTGAAATGTCTGATAGCTTATGTTGGATGGTTGGACTACTTTATTCTTCTTGCTGCTGCTTCACTCAACAGCTCTAAAAGCAAAGCTTGGCCCAGGCTTCGTTGAACACTGACGATTTGGGAATGGGGGCTGGGCGGGCCCAAAGTTCCTGGGCATACAGCCACCTCACCAACTTGGGGGCTGGGCAGGAACAAGGGTAATCTCCTAGTTTGTGCCATTGCACCTCTGGCAGCTTTGCATAGCTTGCTGTCTATCTTACTTTCTGGAGCTGGAGCTATGCTATTAAAAGTCAGGTCATCTCCCCTCTGTTTGTGCTTTCTTTTGGCCTCAGCCTCTGCTTGGGGTGGAAGCCTCCCGCCTGGACCCTAGGGATAAATTATACTTCACTAATAGGCACCCTAGGACTCAGGTTGACGTCAGCATGTAGGGGTGGACATGGCTTGGGGGGAGGAAGCTTCAAAATCTCTAGAACAGGAGCACCAACCCTGCCCTTGCCTTCCCCTCCCTGGTGATTCAGGGAAGCAGTGCCCTTCCCAGAGGAACAAGTTTAAAACCCAGCTAAGGCAGGGTGCCTGTTTACTCAGCAAATAGGGCAGGAAGTGGCTGCTGGATACTGCCACAGGCCACTAGCCTCATCAATTATTAACCCTGTGTGAGCTAGAATAGTCAGGAAGACTGGGAAAAAATGGCTGCCAGGTCCACTCCCTTTGTCCTCTGCTGAAGGGAAAAGACCCAGTGTGCTTCTACCCAGAGGTCATGGACTTGGCAAACCTGCCGAGCTGGGCTGTTCTAAGCTACCAACCCTGGGAATGAATGACAGAACTAGTTGAGTGTGCTTTCAAGGGGACCCTGGTCCCACTTCTTGGCACAGACAGAAACCAGCTCAAGCTGGAGGCTCTCTGGTTTTGACTAAGGCAAGCTTAAAAGACCTGCCTGCTGCCAAGCTGCCACAACTTAAGTATCTGCCTCACGACATCATACCAGTACTTCTTGCCAGGAGATTCCCTTGGAAATAGCAACCAGAGAGTTCATTCTTTCCCTCCAGACACATTGACCTAAAATACACACAGTCTGTTTTCACTTTATTCTCCTTTTTATGTATTCTCCTGCTCCCAAAATTGGAAGCAGAACATGATGTGTGCCCAGCTTTGAGCCATATTTTGTTTCATTTCCCCCCAACTCACCCTAAGCTCCTTGCCCAGGTATTGGGATAAGAGAGCAGAATATACAAGGACCCACCATCCTTGCCCCTGGGTGAGAGCCATCCTGGGTAGAATGGAAGGAGTTCCAATGAGGGATGAGAGCTGCTTCAAGGTCATCTTCCCAATATGTCCACTGATTTGATCAGATTTGGGTGGTATGCTGGCCAGGAGCTGGTGGCTGCAAGGCCTCCAACTGACTGAGGAGGACAGGGATGTGAGGCCGCTGCTGGGATCCACAGTCGTCATCGAGGCCAATAGCTGTCGCAGTGCTGAAGAATGCCTGTGGGAGGGGAAGGCAGAGGACTGGAGGACACCTACAACTGCTAAGATTCCAATTTGGCTGAATCTAAACAGGAGTCTACAATGCTTGGTGTCCCTCTTACTGCTCACCTGGGGCTTTGTGGGATGTGGAGATCATTCTGCACAGCAAGAGCCACACTGTCACCTTTCTGAAACACCATATCGTAAGGGCCTTCCCCAAACATCATGGCATAAAGCACACAGCCTAGGGACTGAGCATAATTTGGTTAGTTCCTGGAAGGTGAAAAATGGCATCTATCTCCTTATTGCTATGCTAAAAGGAGACCATGTAAGTTAAATATATGCCAACCTCCCCCAGAGGAACCATGTTAGCAGGAGGAAGGCCTGTGTGGCCCCTGCTTAGCGAGTGCCTCTAGCAATTCAGCCACAGCGATTGCACAGCTTCCTGAGAACAGTGTCAGTGATGGTTCCAGGAAGGAAATGGACGGGTGTGGAGACACATTGTGGTTCTGGGGTTCCATGCAACAGAAACCAAAGGTTTCTTTCCTTTTACTCCAAGATAGTTACAAAGCCACACCCTTCCCCACCCAGGTTCCACCCACATGCTCCTCACCCAGACATCAGTCCGCTCATCGATGACACAGTGGCTTTGCACAGAAAAAAGTTCAGGTGCCCGGTAGGAGATGGTGCACCGCTGGGCTGCCCAGTCCTGGAACAGTGTCCCCAGAGCTCAAAAGTGGAGCACAAGCCATATCATGTGACCAAATTGGTGCATGCATCAGAATGATCTGGGGATGGGGAGGAGATGGCCAAAGAAACCAGGAGACTCTCTTACCTGTAGAGCTAGGGCCTGGCGAGAGCCCTCCACTTGAATGCATGCTTGATTCATAGAACCCAAGTCCATTAAAACTGGCTGCCCCTCATCACCAAGCAAAATATTGGTGGGCTTCAGGTCCCTGGAGGGAAATGAAAATGACCCAAAGGCATCCTGGGCAAGGAAGCTGGTATCCCAGGGAGCACCAGGAGAGTGCAGAAAAACAATTCTCCTGGCACTGCTCTTCCCCTGGCCTCATTAAGTGCATAGGGCCCGCCCACTGACCTGTGTGCATAACCTTTGGCATGAATGGCCTCAAGGCCTCTGCAGATACCCAGCAACAACGGAAGGATTTGGTCTTCAGTCAGGAAGTTGCCTTGGTCTTTCAGCCTTTCTATCTCATTCCACAGTGTACCTCTCTACAACACAAGTTTTCCTCTGTTGAGACATTTTATTATATAGTTTCTCTGTATAGCCCTGGCTGTCCTGGAACTCACTCTGTAGACCAGGCTGGCCTCGAACTCAGAAATCTGCCTGCCTCTGCCTCCCAAGTGCTGGGATTAAAGGCATGCGCCACCACTGCCAGCATGTTGAGACATTTTTAAAGCCTCTACTTCCAAGGACTCTATTTTGTGTCAAAGTCTGTCCACCCTTTTACCACATACACTCTTACTGATCATTTGGGACTTTGTGTGATGTCAAGTTCATAGGGGACCCTAAGGTCCTCTGAGCCCCAAATTTAAAGTGACCAAAGCCAGGGCATGTGTTCCTAGCATGTTTATGTTTGAGAGCCCACAGAGCCCTTGGTGGGGTTGTCAATGTTACAATCCCCTCTAAAACCACAAGCTTTTCTGACCTTGAAGAAGGGCAGCAGCAGCCAGGCTTCATGCTTAGCACCTCGTTCTTTCAGAGAGTAAGCCATGAGGCGAAGGATGTTTGGATGCTGGAAGAGGCGATGCATGTCTGCCTCCCGTTGGGCCTCTTCCTGGTCCTGCTGCTCATGACACAGGATTCGCTTCAGGGCGTAGAAGTGTCCATCATGCAAGCCCTCCACTAGGTCCACATAGCTGAACCCACTGTGGGCCAAAGGGATCAGTGAAGGACGACCGTCATCTCCCACATAGCTTGGACCCAGAGTAATTCCCTTAGGTAGGAGTGCCTCTCACATGGCATAGAAACCCTCCCAAGATGTAGCTCTCATATAGTTTCAAGACATGAGAGTCTGCAGTCCTCAAGAGCAGGGGCACAGAAATCAATGAGGTTCTTTGGTCTTAGCATAAGACGTTCAATAAATTTCAAGTAGCAATCAAAATTTAGTAAGTCCCCATGAGCTGGGCACTAGGTGACATGTTTTAAAGAATATACTATCTCACTTAGTTCTCACAAGTCCCTTAGTGAGACATTATAATCATATCTCCGTTTAAACAGAAGAAACCACAGTTTACCTAAGGTCACACAAGGTAGATCCAGGAGGCCAGGATCTAGAATCCACTTCTTGACCCATTCAGCTACCATTCAGTGAGGTAGAATCTAAGGCTAGCACTCTTGTGTCTCTAGCACTGTCCCTAAATGACCTGGCTCTAGCTAAGTGACTTCCAAACACTCACCCCTCCCCCAATTTCTGGACGAAGAGGTAACGCTTATTGTCAATGATGACAGTTCCCCGGGAGCAGACACACAGTGCGTGGCCCATAACGTCTCAGTCATCCTCTTCAAGGATGGTCTTTCTTCCACGGAGAGTGGGCTCTTCCAGGAGATGGGCTGGGGTCCCGGTGGATCATGCTGTAATGAAAACAGCAGGTCGAGAATCAAGAGCAATCCTGACAGCCAACAATCCTAGGTACCAACTAGGAGAACTTGGCTCACCTCCGAGAACCCAGATTCACGTCTAAAGAAAACAGGCCCTGGCGACTCCAGAGCTAAGAAGGCTGAGTTCTGGCACCCAAAAGCCTCAGGCCACGCTGCGTCTTACCAGGCCGCTTCCTTCAACCCCGGCCCACCTTCGGCCA
Source organism: Mastomys natalensis (assembly GCA_021653895.1). Taxonomy (NCBI): domain Eukaryota; kingdom Metazoa; phylum Chordata; class Mammalia; order Rodentia; family Muridae; genus Mastomys; species Mastomys natalensis. The sequence continues at coordinate 1,606,721 of JAJTUV010000084.1, forward strand.
GGTCCAGCTCTCACACCCGTCAGGCATCGGGTAGCGGCGCAGGAGGTGCGGGACTCCGGCCCACCTCTGGCCGAGTCCACCCTCCGTTGCTCAGAACCGAGCACAGGGTCTGCCAATACAAACTTCTCCCTGACCTGGCTCCGGCCTGAGCAAAGGGCCAGGGACCGGAAGTCACGGTGACATCATCAGTCCGCGTCGAAGTAACGGCCCGCTGTATCCTAGCAACAAGATGTGGCAAGAGGATGGGGGGACCCGGAAGTGAGAGGCCGGGCCGGACTAGACCTGGGGTGGATTGGTTTCCATATCTCGCTGAGGGTTTCCACTTGGCCTTCTGCAAGGGTCAAGACGCAGGGACTTGTACCAAAGGGGAGCAAAGGAGGGCTCTGCTGAGGCCCCTAGGACCTCCGTCTCCAATGTTGGAGGTAGGAGGCCTAATAGCTCCGCGCGCTGGAGTTAGAAAGTGGCTTACTACAATCTAGCTTGGAGGAGGGACCAGAGAAGGGCGGGTGCTGACCCTTAGATGCCTGGAGGTCTGACCCCTTAACACTTCCAGGGGTCTGGCCTGTATTCCACTGCCTTGGCTAGTGTCGGAGTGTGCCCTTGGACTAGGTGCCAGTTTCTAAATCTGGTCCTAACAGTCTCCTAGCTGTGTGACCTCCAGCAAGTTATTTAGTCTTTCAGATCCTCACGCTTCCCAGCTGTAAGTCAGTACCTACGGCTAAGTGTTGTGAATTATGATACCAAACTGACTAGTTCCAATCCTAGCTCTTCTGAACTAGTTGTGACTTTGGACAGCCATTTAATATTTCCAATCTTCATTTTCCTCGTGTGTAAGATGAGAATGAGAATTATTTCATAGGTTGTTTCAAAATTAAATGAGATGTCTTTCGTACAGTTTTTGAAACAGCCTTCAATGTGTGTCAAAAAACAGAAATAATAGTATTTTCTTCGAAAAACCAAAAAAAAAAAAAAAAAAAAAAATAGTATTTTCTACCGTGATCCTCAAATCCGCTGTGTGAAGGCAGAAGAAATGGAAAATTAGACTTCTAAGCCTATGCAGTTTGCTTCACATCTCTTGCCTAGTCAGGCAGGTATATATTGGAAAGGGTTACACCTCCAAAAAAGATAGAGTGACCAGGACAAACTCCTTGTAACCCATTTCCCCTTTCCATAGTCATGATCGCCGCCGTGAAGATTTTCTGGTTTTCAGTTTCTGAATCCCTTTTAACCCTACTGCTCATGCATATAGATTTAATCTGATATGTGCCGGATCCTTTGAAGACTTAAGATGCCCTACCGGCCCTCTGAGAGTTCAGTGTAGAAGAGCAGGCTTGTTAAAGAACGGACTCTAATTCTAGGTCTGGGGTAGATCCGAGATTCTGCGTTTCTAACAAGTTTCCAGGTGATGCTAATGGAGCTTATTCGGGTTCAGCACTTCGAGAAGTAATATGTAGAGGATTTTACAAACTAGTGGATGGTGGATGGCTACAGGCAAAGTCCGAGTTAATGGCCTGAAAACTTGAGGTGGTCTCCGCCCCTTAGCTTGATGAGGTTCCCTCCCAGGAATCCGACACGTGACGGTGGAAAAGCCCTCGCTGAATAGAAGATCTTTGGAAGCTCGAAGATGCCACCCGACCTGCCTTCTCTGCTGCTGCGGCTTGTGATCCTGCTGCTGCTGTCCCAGGTAAACCTGAGAGGGTCGGACCGCCTGTCTGGGTGTGGGGAGAGGAAAATACATCCCGCAGTGGAGAAATGGTAAACTATCGACAAGGCCAGTTTTATGTCTTTTTTTTTTTTTTTTTTTGAGACAGGGTTTCTCTGTGTAGCCCTGGCTGTCTTGGAACTCACGCTATAGATCAGGCTGGCCTCGAACTCAGAAATCCGCCTGCCTCTGCCTCCCAAGTGCTGGATTAAAGGCGTGTGCCACCACCGCCCGGCCCAGTTTTATGTCTTAGGCACTTGCAGACACTGACCCTTGCTCCAGACCTCTGCTCAGCCAGGCTTTCGCCCTTGCAGGCAGAAGCTCGCTCCTTCGTAGTGGATCGGCAACATGACAGATTCCTCCTGAATGGGGTCCCGTTCCGCTATGTCTCTGGCAGCCTGCACTACTTTCGCGTACCGCGGGTTCTTTGGGCTGACCGGCTTCTCAAGATGCATTTGAGCGGCCTCAATGCTGTGCAGTTGTAAGAACTCGCGAGAGCTTTGTGGAAGCGAGGTTTACTCTTCCTTAGAATGGGGTTCCCCAGGAAAACTGGGTTTGAAAAGGGTTTAAGCTCCGGGACTCCTCAGGCAAGGGTGAGAAAGTGCGGCCCAGAACTTCTTTTTAGCTGCTTCTCTGCAAGTTTTGAGTCTCCTAGGGAACCTTTGGGTCTTGTTAACATCTTCCTTTCTCAGTTACGTGCCCTGGAACTACCATGAGCCAGAGCCTGGGATCTATAACTTTAATGGCAGCCGGGACCTCATTGCCTTTCTGAATGAGGCAGCTAAATTGAACCTGTTGGTCATACTGAGACCAGGACCTTACATCTGCGCTGAGTGGGAGATGGTGAGTGAGTTGGGAGAAGGGCAGAACCAAAGGTGAAGGTCCTGTGGGGTTTCAACTCCTTTCTGCCCACACTCTAGCTAACCCCCCCAACCCCCCACCTGCTCATGTGTTGCTTTTATATTTTTCTTAAGGGAGGTCTCCCATCTTGGTTGCTTCGAAACCCTAGTATTCATCTGAGAACCTCAGATCCTGGTGAGTTGAGACAACAGATTTGAATGCCTGAACAAGAGGCCATCCCTCATTTACAGATCATACATTTATTCTTTCCTTCATGTCTAGTCAGATGCTAGAAACGGGGACTCAGAGACCTAGTCCCTGAAGAGAATAAAACGGACGGTAGTATGAGTTACAGAGCAGGCATGTGATACACACCTATAATCCCAGTGCTTATGAGGTAGAGATGTGAGGGTCAGGAGTTCAAGACCGTCCTCTACTGTGTAAGAAGTTGGAAGTCAGCCTGGGCTACAAGAGGCCTTGTATCACATTAAAGGAAAAAAAAAAGAGAGTGGGAGAAACAGAGCGAGACATTTGTTTTTCAAAACTATAAGATCATATACTGTGACTATACTATACAAAATCCATATGAATAAGGAGTTGAAATAATGAATACTGAGAAGTATTGAGGGCGGTAAGTAGTGAGAAGAGTCTCTCCGAGAAGGTAACATTTTAGTTGGCTTCTGTGGAAGAGAAAGCACAGATCAAATGAAAAATGTGGCTGAATGGTCCATCCCTGGGATGGGAAGAAACATGGTGGGACGGAGGCAGGTAGAATTGCATGGCTGGAGCAGTAGTCAGGGAGGCAGGACTGTGAGGTAATTATGCAAATGGCAGAGGCCCTTGCAGTCCTTTGATGGAGCTTTGTGATTTATTCCAGTCACAGTAAAAACCCTGGAAAATTTCCCCAGAAATATACCACAGCTGGATTTGCTTTAATATTACTTCAGCCTGGATGCAACTGGTTAAAGGCAGCAAGAGTGAGGAAGTGAATGGAGATTCTCATGGCAGATGAGATGATGATGCTTAAGTACAGTGAGAGAAGTGGAAGTGGGAAGAAGAGGCAGACCTAAGAGACGGCTTGGGAGCAAAGAGTAGCAAGCCTTGTGGACACTTTTATATTTAAGAGGAGGCCAGGGTGGGGGGGCATGGGTAGGAAAAGAAAGGAATCAATTTTCTGACCAGTCAAGACCATTTACTGAGGAGAATGGAAGAGGCTGGAGGTGCAGATGACTGGGCAGTCCATTTAAAATGTGAAGGGTTAACCGTGTGCCAACATGCAGTCTGTTTTGTTCAAGTGACCTCTAAGTTGTAAACGTCACTGTGATCTGGCAGACTTTGCCACTCTTGACTAGTCAGCAGCACTGGGCACGACTGGCCACTCTGTCTTTGAAACACATTCTTCTAGTGAAGCATGGTGGTGCATGCCTGAAATCTCAACACTAGGGAAACTGAGGCAAGGTGGTCCAGAGTTCAGTGCAACCTGATCTACACGGTGACACTATCTCAAGAAAACAAAACAAGACAACACACAGAGCACTTACTCTTTCTTTAATGATGCTTCACTTGTCTGGCCCTGGCCTCACACAAGCTTTCTGACCATTTGGTCACAGTCTGTTTTTCTGTTTCCCTTTCCTCTAAGGGCTGGACTGTTCCAAGATTGCGTCCTTGAATATATCTCTTTCCTAATTTTGTTCTCTAGGTAATTTCATCCATTTGTGTGGTAGATGTAACCTGTGTTGACCCCCAAATATGTGTCTCTCTCTTAGGACCTTTCCCATGGCTTCTCCACACATACCAAACTCCTGTGTTGCTTCTCTATTAGACAAATAAAATGTGCAATGATATAGCAGAAACCAAGTATGGTCTTTCAAAGCAGCTACTTGTTTCTAGAGTCTCTCCATCCCAGCACTCTAAACACTGCAGTGTAACCCTTCACACCTCTCCTATCACACCACACACTCTTTCCTGTCACCATTCAGTCCATCAGTGTGACTCTGACCTAATAACATTGAATTTAACTATTTCCGGTCACTTCCACTGCCACCTACTGGTGTGAACCTCCCCCTGCTGCCATTTTCACAGCATTCTCATTGCTCTTCCTAGTTGGCCTTTCCTCACATGTAGTCTGTTCTTGGTTTAGCAACTTGTGGGCTTCTATGAAAACAGTTTAAACATCCATCTTGGGTCAAGTCATACCTCCCTAATAAACTCTCATCTCACTCAATATGAACCATATACTTAGCCTCCCAGGCCCTAGGCCTCGCTCCCTGATACCTGCTGTTGCTGACTTCCTTGGCCCCAGCCATACTGCCCTCGTTGCTGTTCTTCATACTTACTGGTCTCTGTGTCCAAGGCACTTGCATGTGGTGCTTCTGCAGCACCTCTGCAGAGGTCACCTTCAGTGATAGCTTCCTGCCGCCCTCTACATTTTAAGCATTCCATACTGAACCATTATATGCCTCCTTTCCTGCCTTGTTCCTCTTGTCCCTAACTCACTATGTAGTTTTTCTCATGTCTTCCTCCACTCAAGAAAGAACCCATAAAGCAGAGATTCTTTCTGCTTGTTGCTCCTATACACCCAGGACAGTGCTTGAAGCAGTCACCCCCGCCCCCATGCATATTCGTTGAGTGAATTCAAGTGGTTTCATATGTGCTTGGATGGGTCTCTTTTATGTAAAACAGAAGAAGAAAAATAATTAAATGGTTTAAGATTTTTAAAAAAATGAGCTGAGCATGGCAGTGTATGCCTTTAATGTGCTTGGGTGGCAGAGGCAAGCACATTTCTGGGAGTTTGAGGCCAACCTGGTGTACATAGGAAGTTCTAGGCCAGCCAGGGTTACCTTTTGAAACCGTTTTTTTTTTTTTTTTTTTCAAAAAAAAAAAAAAAAAGAAAAGAAAAGAAAGAAATAATACTTAGGAGATGGGCCAACAGGCAAAACTACTTGCTTCCAAACCTAACAACCTGAGTTTGATGCCCTTGGATTCCTGTAGTGAAGGGAGAGAACCAACTTCTGCAAGTAGTCTTTTGACCTCTACAAGCATGCCATGGCTTGAATTCACATACACACTCTCAGTAAATGTAATTAAAAACCTCTTTTAAGAATTTAAAAAGGACCAGGCATGCCTTTGATCCTAGCAGTCAGGAGCAGAGGCAGGCAGATCTCTGAGTTTGAGGCCAGAACAGCTAGGGCTACACAGAGAAACCCTGTCTTGAAACAAACAAACAAACAAACAATTCAAAAATGCCCAGAATGTGGTGGCATACACGTTTAATCCTAGCACTCTGAAGGCAGAGGCAAGTGGATCTCTTGAGTTCCAGGTCAGCCTGACTATAGAGTGATTTCCAAGACAGTCAGGGCCACATGGAGAAACTCTGTCTCAAAAAAGAGAAACAAAAGAATAATTTTAAAATGTTCTTTAAAATACCTTTCACTGAGTCTACCCAGAGACTGCTGTTTCCTAAGCTCTGTCCTCTGGTGGTCAGGGATGCTCCAACTGCACTGGATCCTGCCTTTGGTGCAAAGGTTAAAGACAAACATACAAGTGCTATTTGTAAAGTTCTTAAAAGAGCCCACATGAAGTGAGACTGTGTAACAAAAGGATCCATTCTTTTTTTTTGTTTTGTTTTTGTTTTTTTGTTTGTTTGTTTTTTTTTTTTTTTTAGTTTTTCGAGACAGGGTTTCTCTGTATAGCCCTGGCTGTCCTGGATCTCACTTGGTAGACCAGAGTGGCCTCGAACTCAGAAATCCACCTGCCTCTGCCTCCCAAGTGCTGGGATTAAAGGCGTGCGCCACCACCGCCCGGCTAAAAGGATCCATTCTTATCTGGGGACAGTAGAGGTTTTGTTTGTCTGTTTGTTTGTTTATTTGAGACAAGTTCTCATCGTAGTTCAGGCTCACCCGTGGCACAACCTTGTTGCTGTTAGAATTCCTTGTTGCTTTGAATTCCTATTCTTCCTGTGGGAGGAGGGGCTTTCTGGAGAAAGTTAACAGCAAAGATGATTTAGTCACGTGCAAGCCTTTAATCCTGGCCCTAGGAGGTTGAGGTCGGCAGATCTCTGAGTTCAAGGACAGTCTAATTTACATAGTAAGTTCCTAGACAGTCAGGCTTCATAGGAAAACCTTGTCTGAAAAAAAAAAAAGGAGTCTAGGCATAAGAGAAAATGCCTGTCACCATACCTGGTGACCTGAATGTGTTGTTTGAGACCCAGATGGTGGAAGGAAACAACTGACTCCTAAAGGTTGTCATTCACACATGTGCCATGGCACATACATTTATTCACACACACACACACACACAAACACACACACACCAGTGTTACTCTCAACAACATTGAATTGAATTACTCTGGTTATCCCCACTGCTATCTGCTGGTCCAAACCACCCCTTGGCTGGCATACACATCTTAATAGTATATGTGTATTAATTAATTAATTAATTTTTATTTTTTTATTATGGTAAATTTAAAGCGATGTGTCCTTACGAACAATGTGAGGCATAGCCTTACATCAAATCGTGGCTAAGGGATAAAGGCGTGGCAAACGTGCCGGCAATGATAAATAAATTAATTTAAGCATGAGATACATTGAGGAGTACATCAATCTAGAAAGAAATAGAAATAGAGAGACTTGATGAATATTGAGGGATCAAAGTAATAAATAGATTGATTTGGCGAATCATGACTATTTTATACAGGTCAAATACTACTTTCCTGTTAAATTTTATAGTACTCTTAGGTGCAAGTTGATTGTATAATAACTCCATATAATGTGTTTAGGCTTTTTCATAGATGGAGTCTTAGGAAACTACTCTGATGTTTCCTGTGCTGAGAGTCACTGCTCCTGAGACTGGGGTGATGGCTCAGCACACCAGAGCATTGACTGCTCTTACAGAGGACCCAGGTTTGATTTCTAGCACCCATGTGGTGGCTCATTACTGTAACTCTAGTTCCAGGGATCCAACCCCATCTTCTGACCTCCTCTGCAGTCATCAATCACTTGGTACAAAGACATACATGCAGGCAAAAATACTCATACACATACACATACAAATAAATAAATAAATAAAATTAAAAATTTTAGAGTCATTGCTCTCTCAATTTAGTTATGAACCAGGAAAAGGATGCTACAGCCCAGACTTAGCACTGAGGTTGCTATTAAGGATGCTGCAGGAGGCGGGAGGGTGAGACCTTGAAAGTTGTGGCCCCTACTAAGCAGAGCACACTGCTCCTTCCTTTAGCCTTCCTTGATGCTGTGGACTCCTGGTTCAAGGTCTTGCTGCCAAAGATATATCCATTTCTCTACCACAATGGGGGCAACATCATTAGCATTCAGGTATGAATGGGAAGTGGGTTGGTCACGAGACATCGGTACACACTGTTCCTAACCTTGTCTGTCTCATAGCTGGAGCTCCTCTTTTCCTTGTCCCTGGCAGGTGGAGAATGAATACGGTAGCTACAAGGCCTGTGACTTCAAGTATATGAGACACCTGGCTGGCCTCTTCCGTGCATTACTAGGAGACAAGATCTTACTCTTCACCACAGATGGGCCTCAAGGACTCAGATGTGGCTCCCTTCAGGGACTCTATACCACTGTAGATTTTGGCCCAGGTCTTTTAAACAAGGGTTGGGAGTGGAGTCTGGGACACAGGCACCTCCTCTCTGATATCATTTGTTTGTTTTTTCAACACTTTTTTTTCTCTTTGCAGCTGAAAACATGACCAGAATCTTTTCCCTGCTCCGGGAGTATGAACCTCATGGGCCATTGGTGAGAGGCCACAGGAAGGGGAATGAGAAAAATAATCTGTCTGGAGGGTCCAGCTTGTTCCCTCCTCACTATGGCTCCTTTCACTTCTCCCTCTAGGTGAACTCTGAGTACTATACAGGCTGGCTGGATTACTGGGGCCAAAACCACTCCACACAGTTCAGTTCAACTGTAGCCCAAGGACTAGAAACAATGCTCAAGTTGGGAGCCAGTGTGAACATGTAACTGGAGACACAATATGTTCCTGGGAGCTGGGGTTTAAAGTTGAGATTCCATAGGTCAGATTTTGCCCTTTCTCCCCACTGCCCCTCACTTTAGGTATATGTTTCATGGAGGTACCAACTTTGGATACTGGAATGGTAAGTGTCACCCCTTGGTGGAAGCAGGGAGGAGACAAGGAATCAGAACCTGGATGGATGGATTAGGATATGTAGAAGTTGTGTATGACAACCACTTTTTCCTCTAATGGCAAGGTTTTCTGCACAAGGTTCAGTGCTCAATGCCTATCACCTAGGATGATGTTGAATTAATTAAATTACTTTAACCCAGGTGCTGACGAGAAGGGACGTTTCCTTCCAATTACTACCAGCTATGACTATGATGCACCCATATCTGAAGCAGGAGACCCTACACCTAAGCTTTTTGCAATTCGAGATGTCATCAGCAAGGTGCCCTTTTATTACTTGGGGAGAAGGGAGAGTGCCCATATTGTAAAGGAGCCCTACAAGCTGGTGGTGTTTGTCTGGGAACAGAGCCCTCTTAGCTTCCATGAAGCAGTTCCCACTCATAGAGAACCATCTGGGGAACTCCACATGTGAAAAATGATAGGGTCTTCATGGCTCCCTGCAGCCCATCCCTAGGTTCCAGGTCAAGAACCTCCTTTTAGAGCCTTGGATTGTTTTGGTTTTCCTATGACTACTGAGAGAATTTGGGCTCAGTTCCAGGAAATTCCCTTGGGACCTTTACCTCCCCCCAGCCCCAAGATGAAGCTTGGACCTTTGACTATGAGCCTGGTAAGTTTCTCCCTGTCTTTTCTGATTTTATGCTGTTTTTTTCTGAATCAGTTACCTTGAGCAGCCCTCAATTCAGAAGTTTAACAGTTTGGTTGCCTTTTGTCCTCACAGGATGGGAATTTGCTGTCTTTCCTAGACTTTCTCTGCCCCCAAGGCCCCATCCATTCAGTTTTGCCATTGACCTTTGAGGCGGTCAAACTGGTAAGTATAAACTCCTATCTGATGAGAATGGTAGGCTCCTTTTACAGCCAGCCTCAGCCAAAAGTCCTTTTGGCTGCTAATCTTCCTTACAGTGCTCCTCATCACCATTCATCCTTCTGTATCTAGGACCATGGCTTTATGTTATACCGGACCTATCTGACTTATACTGTTTTAGAACCAACACCATTCTGGGTGCCAAATAATGGAATTCATGACCGTGCCTATGTGATGGTAGATGGGGTAAGAACCTAATTCCCAACTGTTATGCTTTCAATCTCATCCCTTGCCTAAACACCCTATGGCTTTAAAGTTTCCCCATCCGCATCCCTTCCCCATCTGTCTGCCCAGGTTATAAGCTGGAATGTAGGGAGGATGTGATTAAGGGAAGTTTATTAACTGGGGACATGGTGGAGCATACCTGCATTCGCAACACTAAGTAGTCTGAAGCAAGGAAATCACAAGCCTGGGCTGTATAGTGAGTTTTCACAGTCTGGACATACAGACCCAGTCTCCAGTCTCAAAAAAAGCAGAGTATCAGAAAAATAGTAGACAACCAACAAGGTGATTCCATTCTCCTTGTCCTCCAAATAAAGTATTCTAATGTGACTCACTGTGTAGTGGCCAAGAACTAAACACTGGGCCCTTCTTTTACCAGGGCCCATCTCTTATCCACAGGTATTGAAGGGCGTTCTGGAGCGGAGTTTGAAACAAGAACTGTATTTGACTGGGAGAGTAGGGACCAGGCTGGATATATTGCTAGAGAATATGGGGAGGCTCAGTTTTGGGTCTAACCACAGTGACTTCAAGGTGGGTTTGTCTCTTCTTCCCTTCTTAACCACCTCTTGGGGAACAGGGCCTAATGGAAGAACTCTGTCTTTAGATGTAGGCAGAGGACTGGTGCTTGAGGATGTGGACGTGGCCAGTTACATTCCAGGGCTTGATGGGGACAGTGTGGGCCCTGACTCAGTGAGTGACTTGTCACTTGCTTCCCCACAGGGCCTGTTAGAGCCACCACTTCTGGGGCAGACAATCCTCACTGATTGGATGATGTTCCCTCTCAAGGTGGATAAGCTTGTAAAATGGTGGTTCCCCCTGCAGCTGATGAAAAGAGCCCAGCCTCAAGCTTCCTCTGCCCCTGCCTTCTATTCCGCAAAGTTTCCAGTTTTAGGCTCACTTGGGGACACATTTCTCTATCTACCTGGATGGACCAAGGTATTACTAATGGTGATAGAAGGAATTGTGGGGGGCACATTACAAGCAAATCAAACTGGAAATACAAATTACAATCTGATTAGAAAGCCGAAGGGGATGACTCCACTGTGGAGTGCTGACCCTTTGTTTTTCCACTCCATCCCTTCCCCCAGGGCCAAGTATGGATCAATGGGTTTAACTTGGGCCGGTACTGGACAATGCGGGGTCCACAACAAACCCTATACGTGCCAAGACTTCTGCTGTTTGGTAGATCAATCAACAAAATCACATTGCTGGAGCTAGAAAATGTGCCTCATGACACCCAAATCCAATTTTTGGATAAGCCTATCCTCAATAGTACTTTGCACTGGGGGTATAACTATATTCTCTCAGAAACACAAGGTTCCTTTGAACCAATGGAGTTAAGTGGGCACTGAAAGAAAGATGACCCTGGAGTCTGGGACACAGGGCAGGATCCTTTGGTGATGGCCACAGTGACCATAAAGAATCAAAGGCTACAATCCTTCTGAGTGTAAGTCCACACATTTTCTTGCCAAATTTTATTGTGATTAAAATTCCAAAGACAGTACTGGCTCCACACACCTTTGTGGCCCTGTCTTTGCCCCGGTTCCTGAGTGTCCTTCAGTGCCCATCTTCCAAATAATATCAAGCTTCATGAGGAGGAAGAAAGCTCTAGGTCTGGATGTGTCCTCTTGGGACCCAGAGTTGGCCCCAGGTGGGTGTAAGAAATCAAGATGAAGGCTTCCCTGCCTGACTGCGATGGTCTTGAAGGCAGCGCGTGGAGCAGAAAGAGAAGTCGAGGTAGTGAAAGGGAACGAGGCCTTGGAGGGACACTCCACAACTCCAGCAGCGTCTGAACAAAAGGAAGAAAAATGATTGGACAGGTACCCCACAAACTTTCCCATCTAAGGGTTGCCCAGTCCTTAAAGGTCCCAGGGAATCTCAAGTCCCCTCTGCCACACTTCTGAACACCATGAAGACAATCATTCCCCTTACCCCAGATGGTTCCTATAACATAGGAGCCCACCCTTTAACTCATCCCCTGGCCCTCATACCCAGCATTGACAACTGTAGAGTCAGGAACTAGAGGGCTAGGGGCTCCCAGCTGGGCAGCAAGTCGACGCTCTGCAGCCAGAGCTCTCTGCAAAACAGAGAAGATGTTACACACAAAAGTCCCAGAGATGAAGAGTGCCCTCAGGAAATAATGGCTGGCTGGGGAGGGGAGGTAGGCGCTTATAGAATCTTGGCAGTGCAAGACTATACCGTCTCACCTTCTCTCTGTCACTGAGGGCAGCAAACCGCCGTTGCTCCTCTTGCTCCTTTTCTTCCTGCTCCCTCTGCTTCCGCTGCTGCTGCTCCCGTTGGCGTCGAGCTGCCTTTTGCTCCTTTTTCCTTATAGCCTGCCGGGCTTCCATTTCTTGACTCAGTGGCCCTGGCACCTGGAAGATTTCCCAAAGATATTATAAAACTACAGGGAAGTAGAAAGGACCTGATGATGATCTCTGATACCCTCCACTCTATAGCTCCTTTTCCAGCTCACCCGAGCCTTGTTGTAATCATAGGCATCAAGATTCTTCTCCATGAACCTCCGGAATTCATTACGTGTTGACTTGTCAGCTGCTACAGTATAAGGTGGCCGAGCCCTAGAGTCCCTAAGGACAAAAACCCAAAACTAAGTTCAACTTGCCTCCTGCTTTTTCTGGCATCACCCAAGGAAATAGTATCAAGTGCCAACATGAGCTACCACGTAATGCTCTCTATACCTTAATGAGGTCAGGAAGGAGGTACTCACTGCACAGTGGGGTCAGCACCTGCCTCCAACAGCAAACGAACTACTAAGGCTCTTCCAGCTGCAGCTGCTGCATGCAGGAGAGTAAAGCCACCAGAGCCCAAAGGGGCATTGAGTAGGGACGTAACTGCAGGGTCTACAGGCCCAGTGGCTAGCTGCAGCTTTAGCACCTCAACTTCCCCAGCACGACAAGCAGCTAGAAGCATATCCCAGAGCTCTGGTTGGACAGGGGCTTTGGCCTCATCAACCGAAGTGTCCAATGGGGTTGCAAGCACTTGGGTTGGCTGTGAGAATGGCTCATCTTGGCGTTGCTGAAGAAGAGGGCCATGTGCCCCACACTGCTGCTCTTGACTTCTCTCCTTCTTCTTCCTCTTCCTCCTCTGCTTGGGCAATATTTCAAATTCACGAAGATCTAGGGTCCCCAGTGTCAGTTCTACTAGCTCCAACTCTACTTCGGAGCCATCTTGTTCCTGAGACTCTGAACCTAAAAAAGATCCGATCTTAGATCTCTCTACCTAAGGACTAGGGAGAGAGTAGAAAGATGTGGGCTTCCTCAGATGAGTTTACATTTATAAAAAGATACTCCAGATCATCCTGAAATGAAGTGTCTTTATTCTGTCCCTGGACTCTCCCAATGAACAGGACAGTACAAGTAGAGGAAAGCACCAGCATGGTGGTGCACACCTTTAATCCCAGCCCTTGGGAGGCAGAGGCAGGTAGATCCTTATGAGATCAAGGCCAGCCTGGTTTATCTGGCTGAATTTAAGGACAGCCAGAGCTATACAGTGAGACCTTGTCTTAAAAACAAACACCAAAACCACGACCACCACCACAAAAATAAAAAAAAAGGTCAAAAATAATAAAACAAACAAAAAACCCAAAAATGTAGAGGAAAGCAAGCTTAGCGTCAAGCACAGCATCGCATCAAACAGCACATCCCTCCATGCCGAGTACCAGGAAGGTATGAGCAGTCACAAGACATGCCTCATTTGACGGGTGTGGGACTGTGATCCCAGCATTTGGAAACTAGAGGAAAAGGACAGTGAGTTTAAGATCAGCTTGGGTCACAGAAAGCTCCAGGCCAGCTTGGGCTAGACAACAAAGACCCTGCCTCAATAAAACAGCAGCTTGCTATAGTGGCTTGTGTGTGATCCCAGCATTTGGGTGGCTGAGGCAGGAAGACCGCCATGATCTTTCAAGGCCAGTGTGGGTGCTATACAGTGACTTCTAGACCAGCCTGGGCTGAAGTGAGACATTCTCAAAACAACAGAGGAAAACCATGTCTGCTTTTCACAACATACCTTATTTTTATAAAGAGATGCTCCTAGGAGTGAGTGAATGGATGGCTGTGGGTATAGTTTAAGGGGTCACCTAGCAACCTTTAGATGGGTCAGTTTACAACGGCCAGAATGGTGCTCAGACCTTGTTTGAGTGGTTCTTCATCCTGCCCAAGTGCCTTATTTGCATCACTGGGGACCTTTGTTTTTTCTTTCTCAGTATCCTTTTTCCTCTCTTCTCTCACTGGTTTCCAGTGTGTCTCAGAAGAGTGAAATCTGACCATTTCTCGAGGGTCTTCATCTGCCATGAAGCAAAACAAAAAAAAAACTTTCCCAATTGTAGGTGTGGAGAAATTAACTCAGGTCAATTGGGTTGCAGTCCATAAGCTAGAAAACCCCATGGATACACAGGTCTGTGTATGAGGTCCCAAGATCTGGAGTAGCTCACCATACACCTGCAAGGTGGTCAGCTTATGGAGTACACGCTGAAGCTCTCCAAAAGTGGGTCTGCGCGTGGTAAGAGGGATATCCCAGAGTCGGACATCATCCCTTTGTAGGGGTGCCCCCTGGCCTCCAAAGAACAAGGACCGGCCAGAGCGTGGGGCACGGATCAGTACTGTTTCTGCCTCCCCTAGTGCTTTGGACCAGGTTGGCCCTGCCAGCAGGTCTCGAACATCCTAAAGAGAGCAACTCCACTTAGCATAGCTTCATCTGCTGCTTTAAAAAATTCTCCAAATCAAACAATGGCCCTACAATTACATGAAGGGAGAGGAAGATAGAAAGAATGAAAGAATGTTTCTGGAAATTTCTATTGTCCACCCAGAAAACTAGAAAAACGTGAGATCAGTGGACTACCATATCTGTGAGGCCTAACTCACCTTATAGAGCATAGCTTCGTTGTAACGCCTCAGGTTGGCTCCAGCAGAGCGGGATGCCCTACCCTGGGCATCCTGAAGCCCCTGGGCTGTGCCCCGCTTGGCCCGCACAGTGTAGCGGTGAAAGGTTTTGTGTGCCACCACTTCTTTTCTGTAGATGGCACAGACTTAGTACTGGAGACCAGGCAGTACTCCCAGGTTAGTGGGTTCCATCCTTACCCCATGCAGTACCCTCTCACCCTTGAAAAATGGCACCAGCAAATGTCCAGCCGCAGCCATGAGCACCACGTAGTGTCTGGGACCTCCATTTTGAAGGTTTTGTAGCAGCAATTCTGTCTTTTCTGGGGGAATCTAGATGACACATCAACAAACATTCCACATGCTGCATGCATTGAAAACAAGAAACCAAGTGTTATACTACATTATCTCAATTTATTACAACCATCTTGGCCTCATTTCCATTTCACAAAGGATATCTGAGGCTTCAAGAGGTAGTGGTGGATGATGGGAATGATATCATCAGAATTTAGACTTAATCCTATTACACTTGACCCTTTCAAGATTCTGGCCGGTTTCAATTCAAGATTATGCTGTCAGGTATGATATAGCCTTACCCAAAAGGAAAGAAGAAAATAAGACATACATTGGCTACAGAAAACGTAGTATACAAAAGCTGGGACTGATCACACAACCTGTACTGTTACTTGCCTGCTGAGGGCCTAGGACACAACGATAGGCATAAAGAAACTGGCCCTGGGCGTTTCTGAAGAGGACCTGATGTGGGTAGAATCCAGTGGGTCGGTGAGGTTTCTCAGAGTCAACCCTCCCCTCATCCAGTGTTAACAAGTCCTCTTCACCAGTTGAGTCTGAGTCCTCTGATCCCGAGATGCTGGAAAGATCTCCTGAAGACAAATATGGGACACACAAGTTTTGACACTCCACTCCTGACCTTTCTTCGAACCCCATGGGGTCTTCCCCAGCCCCACCTCCTGCTCCCATACAGGCTTTCCTATAACAAGATCACCTGTAGCCGGGCAGTGGTGGCGCACGCCTTTAATCCCAGCACTTGGGAGGCAGAGACAGGCGGATTTCTGAGTTCGAGGCCAGCCTGGTCTACCGAGCCAGTTCCAGGACAGCCCGGACTACACAGAGAAACCCTGTCTCGAAAAAAACCAAAAAAAAAAAAAAAAAACAAGATCACCTGTGGAGCTTTGCTTTTCAAAGTCTGAAGCAGACAGGAGAGGCTTGTTCTTGAGACGTTGTTTTAAGTTAAAGCGATGCCAATCAAGCTTATAATGTTCTCTCTGGGATGAAGGAAAAGAGGGAGGCAGAAAGTGGAAATATGTTACGCCTTGGCTGTGTACAATAGACAAAGCTAGTCACAGACCTATAGGAAATATAACCCTGTTAACACTAAGTACATAGACAAAGTATGAACCTTTATTAACTTAAGGTAAATCCATGCCCACCTCCTTCTACCCAGAATTATACTTCTGCTTCTAACATCTAACTCTATACTCTGGCCTTTTACCTGTTCCTGGTGGTTCTGGAAGATCTGGTTACAGGCTGAACAAAACAATTTATCTGAAATATCCAGAGAACATGGAGATACTTTTTTTCCTGAGCTTGTGTTCTCTCCTGAAAGAAGAGGGTAATTGGAAGTAGAAAGGGATTATAGCCAATCTACAGTGAACCTACAGTACCCAGGACTATATTGAATACCTGATAATACAGAAGAAAAACATGGCATGACCTTGCCTTCCAATAATTTACAATCGGGCAATCATGAAATAAATGATACAGTAAATACACTAGGAAAGATACATGTACACTTAAATACTACAATTCAATTATCAAAATGGATTGTTTAGGGAACTCTTGTAGAAAACAAATGGTAGTAAGGTTCAATCTTCTTCCTTTTGGTGTTGGGGCTTTAAGATCTCACAGGTGTTCTCTACCACTGAACTGCATCCCGCCCCAACTCCTTTTTCGGTCTATTAGTGCTACCCAACACATCTGAAGAACCTTCTAACAAGGTTAAATTATCAAAACTGAGCCGTCAATCAGGAAAATGCTTCCTGAATCGATGTTTTACAAATCTTCAGATACACAGTAAAGGCTAACTCTAGAAGAACCTTACATCATGGCGTCTGAAAGGTAACTGGACTTCAGCTCCCTTCCTAGTAAGCCCTAAAATACTTCTGAGGTACTGGGGATGGAACCCAGATCTACTAACCAGCTACATTCTCTAGCACCTAAAACATTTTTTTTTTCCTCCAGACAAGGTCTCACTGTACAGTCTAGGTTGTTCTTAAAGTTCCACTCTCCTTGCCTCAGATTCCTAAGTGCTGGGATTACAGGTAGGTGCCACAACTCCCAGATTAAAATTTCTTTTAACCATATAAAACCAGGTCCTAAAGGGCAATTTACATCCCATAGTCCCAGTTACAGTGGACAATCTAAGAAAAGTGCAAGAAAACACAGCCAAAGGCAAAATAGCGTACAAAATCAGTAAATTATTCTGTATTCAGCAAAAGGGAATATATCTGACTAGAGTCCACTTCGATTTGAAATAGACCTAAGAACGGTGTTTTAAAAGCAGTGGTATTAATGTAACCGAGATATAAACAACAGCTAGAAATCTTTATGGTGATAATTCATGGGCCAGACCTGTATAAACAACCCAAAGCTGAAATATATTGGGGAAAGAAAAGTTGGGCCAAACAGAAAGAATCAGTGTGGATTCCTAAGCTGGGAAATCACGTGTTATTTGGCTCCACCGAACTCTGTGACGTTCCTCATAGGTCCACCCCAAGGCATCCCGGATACCTGGACAGGAAGTACGCGGCGCCCAGGCCAGAGCCTCCCCGGGAGCTTGGCTCACCAGGCTCAGGCCCCGAAAGAGTGGAGCTTCCCCGCTGAGGGCCAACAGGGAAACCGAGGCAGGGGCTGGGGCTGCACGTGGAGCTGGCGACGTGGCTGAAGAAGAAATGGAGGGTAGAAACAAGCCCTCCAGAGCGAGATTCTACTACCGCATCGTTAGCCGGCTTGGCCATCCCCACGCAGAAATGCCCCTCTGCTTTCACCCGCTACCACAAATCAGTTCTGCGGTAAATAAGTGAGGATCTTCAGGAGTGAAACGGAGAGCACCCAGACACAAATGGAGTCCAGGATTTACCAGTCAGAGGATACCCGACCGATCTACTAGCACCGTCACCGAGCCTTGTCACTCGACCCGCCCTCAGAAGCCTCCCCTAATGTCCCAAGAGCCGAGCCACACGTAAGTCCACCGTTCGAAAACTGGATTTCTGCAACACCACAACAATCCGGCAGCTACGGAGAGGCGAAAGGGACACACTGCCGCGCCCGTAGCCCAGCCCCTCACCACGTAGAGCACACTATTGGTCCTCTGCTCTCCAAGACCCGCCTCCAACCTTTCGTCCTGCCCCCTGTGCTAGGAATTGGCCATCATGTCTCCACCCACTTTTTTCATTGGCCAGACTGGCCGCGGGTGACAGTGAATGACAGACGGAGGGCCTAGAGCTCCGAGTCTGGCTGAGCCCAGCAGAACAGACCGGGCTTCTGGAATCACCCGGGTCGCGGTTCCTGCGGTGACACGCGAGGCTGGTAACTGGAATCTCCAGACCCAGGCCCAAGTTGACCAGGGGTGCCCACAGAATCCCAAGTGAGCTCGAGATGCGTAACGGGGGCAGGGGAGCGGCGGGCGGGCCGGGGGCGCGCATCCAGAATGTTTTGATAGAGGGCGCGCGCGGCCAAGGGAGCGCGCGTGCGCCGGGGCCGCGCGCGGGGTTGTCCGCTGTTGGGAGCCTAGCCCCCGGCCTGGGGCCGGGCGACCCTGGGGCGCCCTGTGCTCAGGTCTAGGTGGCTGGGATTGGGAGGCATCCCAGCCCACCAGGGATATCAGCTGTAGATCTGGCTCGACCCCTCCGCCATCCACAGACACCCCTGAGCACAGGCCCTTCCTGGGGAGATCCATGGGCCCTTGGGTCTACACTGACCAGGTGAGTGTGTTTCCTGAGGCACACGCCTCTTACTACTAACCAAGAGACTTCCTCTGGGACCAGGTCGGACCAAGATCCACCATCCCCAGAGTCTTCACTGATTGGGAGTATACCATACTACCTTGACCCCACCTGGCACTAGACACCCAGGGAACCCACTTATTCAAGCAGAATCCGGAGTCTACATGGACTGGAAAATTCCGATCCAGAAGCCTGCCTGCCTACGTCTCTGATGCTAGGGATTGTCCAGAAAAATCTTGAAGACTCTAATTTAGGGTTTTCTGAACCCCCAAAAGCATGTCTGATTTCTAAAGTTGAGGTAGACCAAACTTAAAACAGTCCCAAAGGGCTGTGTGGATTCTGACCTGTACTGACTCACTCTCCACAGGGTCAGAGAGTTTAGCTTCTCCTGGGTATCCTCAAAGTAGATGAATGCTCCTACATAGAACATTAGGAGACATCTGACACAACTGGAATGGTGTCTCTTCCCCATCTCTCTGCCCTCCTCTTAGTGGGGCTTGGGTGGGTGGGAGGGTTGGATTTTTTTCTATCCCAACTCCCCATTCTTTGAGGCCTGACACCTTTTCCTCCAGCAGCTGTCCAACCAGGGCACCCAGGACTGACGTGGAGCAGAAACTGTCCATGGAGCTGGTAGGGCCATGTGCTTATCTTAAACATTTGTTTACAAAAATGCTTCTAAACTGTTAGTCTCTAGAGGGACCAGGGTTTCCAGAAGGGGCAGGGGAGGAAACTTTCTCATCATTGGACAGAAAATGAAACAACTCACCCCATACCAAAGGGGCAGATTCTGGTACAGTAGCTACCCAGTAAAGGTTCTGGGAATGATGACCAGAGTGAAGGCCCCCTTAAGTCCTTAAGCTTAGCTGTTCTTGGGCCATTATCCCTGTACTGCTTCTGAGCCAAGGAGGTTAGTGGTAAAAACAAATCCCAAGTATTCTTTATTATTCTTTCTGGCCTGGTGGGCAGGACAGCAAATAGACAGTGCCTCGGTCTGACCTGGGTTCTATTCACCGGCAGGTTAACAAGGTGGACAGGGGGCTGCGGTGATGGCACAGTTTGACACTGAATACCAGCGCCTAGAGGCCTCCTATAGCGACTCACCCCCAGGGGAAGAGGACCTGCTGGTGCATGTGGCTGAGGGGAGCAAATGTGAGTTTTGGGACAGGACAGCCAGAGTAGGGCATGGGCGGAAGTTGCTGGAGGAACCCTGAGGGAGCAAGGCAGTGAGGGGGGTTGCTGCAGGAGGGAGGGGGTTGTAGCTACTTCAGAGATCTGACATCTCTGCTCCTGTGTCCACAGCACCTTGGCACCACATTGAAAACCTTGACCTCTTCTTCTCTCGAATATCCTTTGTGTCTCTGCATCGGAGCTCTTCCACCTTTTAGCCTTTCTCTGAGCTAGGGCTCTGATGGGAAATGGGGATGAGTTTTACTCCAGTTCATGGAAGGGGAAATGAAACTCATATTGAAATAACGATTGTTAAAAAATAATGATGCCTTGTATTTGCTGAGAGCTCTATGTCCTTGTGTTACTTTATGAAGAACTCTTCTAAGGGTGTTAATTGTTAATGGTAATAATGTCTTTTGACTCTGTCATTTTGGTATTAAATACTTTGGATGCATTTTCCTAGACCCAATAACCCTAAAAGGTAGCTATGGCTATTATCATTTGCCGCCGTGGACAAAGCTTAGGGAAGTAACCTGTTAAAGATCACACTCCAGAGAATTATAGAGCCAGGACTTCAGCTTGGGAGTGTGTGGACATCAAAGTCTGTATTTCTTTTTTTTTTTTTTTTTTTTTTTTTTCTCCCCCCGAGACAGGGTTTCTCTGTGTAGCCCTGGCTGTCCTGGAACTCACTCTGTAGACCAGGCTGGCCTCGAACTCAGAAATCCGCCTGCCTCTGCCTCCCAAGTGCTGGGATTAAAGGCGTGCGCCACCACCGCCCGGCAAAATCTGTATTTCTTAAGTGCTTACCGGCCACTTTTTCTTAACACTTACACGTTTATAATCTACATCAGAAGAATGGCTTCACATGTATGCTCATTGGAGAGATTTTTGAACTCATGTAAGTATACAAAGGGATGTATGCTGTGGTAAAAGAATACTTATTCTGGTCTTCCCTTTTGCTCATGCCGGGCTACATCTGCCAGTACAATGCAATCCTAGGCCCCAAACTCTACAAACCTTTATATCTCAGGATCAGGTATAACATTTAAACCTATAGCCTCACCTCTTGTAAGAAGAGCTTCCCAAGTCCTATCTTTTTCAGAGCAAGAACTTACAACTTAGTCATTTCACCAAGGCTGTAGGAGGATATATATGGTTCAGTCAGGAGGTCTTGGAGCCTGTATTCTGCCTGACTGCACTTTAGCCCTGCTGTGGGAGTGGGGAGAAAACAGTCTGGTGTTGCTAGAGGGGATGGTTTAGAAAGGGAGGGGTTTGTTTGTTTTTGTTGTTTTTCATGGTTTTGCTTGTTTTTATTTTTGTTTGGGTTTTTGAGACAGGGTTTCTCCTTGTAGCCCTGGCTGTCTTAGGACTATCCTTTGTAGATTAGGATGACCTCAAACTCAAAGACATTCACCTGCCTGAGTGTTGGAATTAAAGGCGTGAGCCCCCACACCCAGCAGGAAAGGAGTTCTTGATGATAAGGAGTTTATGGCTGGGCGTGCTGGTGCAGGCCTTTAATCCCAGCACCGGGAGGTAGAGGCAAGCGCATCTCAAGGCCAAGAGAATTCCAGGACAGCCAGAGATACACAGAGAAACCCTGTGCAGAAAAACTAACTTACCAACCAAACAAAAGGTTGCTAAAACTTTGGGCTACTGAGCAGCAGAAAAAGGCACCTGTGTCATTCCTGTTGACATGAGTTGGATCCCCAGTCAAAGACCAGAGACCATAATCATCAAAGCTCTGAAAATCAAATCCAGTGGTTGTGGCAGCTTATCGTGATGAAGCACGCTGCTTTGCAGCGCCTGAACCTAGGAGCAATTTGTGCCGTTAAGGTCTTGTGAGATTAAGCAGTAGCAGAGGCCATTAGGAACACTCAGTCCCTTTAATTTCCTCTCTTGTTCAGGAGTCTCCAGCCTCTTCGCTCACTCTACTTTATTTCACCAGCACCTCTTGACTCGTGGCCTGCATCCCTTCTTTTCAACTCTCCAGGCAGTTCCTCTTTGTGGTTGCCTTCACTACCTTCCTGGTTAGCTGTGTGGACTATGACATCCTATTTGCCAACAAGATGGTGAACCACAGTCTCCATCCTACTGAGCCTGTCAAGGTCACTCTGCCAGATGCCTTTTTGCCTGCCCCCGTCTGTAGTGCCAGGTAAGCATAGTCCTGAGACACTGCTCATGAGTAGAGAGGAGAGTGGGGTATGAAGCAGCAACTCACACTGCAGGACATGCTGCTAAGATTCCATCCTCAAGGCCAGGCGTGGTGGCGCACGCCTTTAATCCCAGCACTGGGAGGCAGAGGCAGGCGGATTTCTGAGTTCGAGGCCAACCTGGTCTACAGAGTGAGTTCCAGGACAGCCCGGGCTACACAGAGAAACCCTGTCTCGAAAAACCAAAAAAAAAAAAAAGATTCTATCCTCAAGGATCCTACTTTATCCCCTTCTTTTTCCATGCCAGGATTCAGGAAAATGGCTCTCTCATCACCATCCTGGTCATTGCTGGTGTCTTCTGGATCCACCGGCTTATCAAGTTTATCTATAACATTTGCTGCTATTGGGAGATCCACTCCTTCTACCTGCATGCTCTGCGGATCCCAATGGTAAGACCGGAAGTTGGACCATTAGCAACACAGCCCAAGAGATCTTAGGAAGGATATGTATTCCTGAGCATCACGTGTCTGTAGCTCTCATTGGCAGGTATGATAGTCAGAGTTCTGTTGATGTAAAAAATAATTGAAGACGATCATCATATTAAAGAGAAAAGATTGATTTTGCCTCAGTTTTGGAGTCTATAGTTGGTTGATAATGGTTGATCCAGTTGCTTAGGGACCTGTGGTGAAGACGTATATTATGGTAAGAGCACATAACAATGGAAGCCTGTTCACTTCATGGCAGCTGGGAAGTAGAGAGGAACACAGGAAGGGGTGGGATCCAAAGTCCCAATTAATCTCATCTAAGAGTAGCCCCTTATTGGGAAAGGACCAACCCCTTAACACATGGGCCTTTGAGGGACATTCTAGATCTGAACTGGAACAGCAGGTCAGGAAATATCTCTAAGCACATGACTTACATCTTACATTAAGCAAAACTCTACATCTGTGTTGAACAAACGGCTTAGCTAACATTGCCTACACTCTGTCTCTTGTCCACCCTGTTCTGCAGTCTGCCCTTCCATACTGCACGTGGCAGGAAGTGCAGGCCCGGATTGTGCAGACACAGAAAGAACATCAGATCTGCATCCACAAGCGTGAGCTGACAGAGTTGGACATCTACCATCGCATCCTACGTTTCCAGAACTACATGGTGGCCCTGGTGAATAAATCCCTCCTGCCTCTGCGCTTCCGTCTGCCCGGCCTCGGAGAGGTTGTCTTCTTCACCCGTGGCCTCAAGTACAACTTTGAGCTCATCCTCTTCTGGGGACCCGGCTCTCTGTTTCTCAATGAATGGAGCCTCAAGGCCGAGTACAAACGTGGAGGGCAACGGCTAGAGCTGGCCCAGCGTCTCAGCAACCGCATCCTGTGGATTGGCATCGCCAACTTCCTTCTGTGTCCCCTCATCCTCATCTGGCAGATCCTCTATGCCTTCTTCAGCTATGCCGAGGTGCTGAAGAGAGAGCCGGGGGCCCTGGGAGCACGTTGCTGGTCACTCTATGGCCGTTGCTACCTCCGCCACTTCAATGAGCTGGAACATGAGCTGCAGTCCCGCCTCAACCGAGGCTACAAGCCGGCCTCCAAGTACATGAATTGTTTCTTGTCACCGCTGCTGACTCTGCTGGCCAAGAATGGTGCCTTCTTCGCTGGCTCTATCCTGGCTGTGCTTATCGCTCTCACTATCTATGATGAAGATGTGTTGGCTGTGGAACACGTCCTCACCACTGTCACCCTTCTGGGAGTCACGGTGACTGTGTGCAGGTGTGCCAGGGCGGTGGGTGGGAATAGCAGAGTGGCATTCTGGGAAAGGCTTCTGTCTCACCATGCACCTGATCCTACTAGGTCCTTCATCCCAGACCAGCACATGGTGTTCTGCCCCGAGCAGCTGCTCCGAGTGATCCTTGCTCACATCCACTACATGCCTGACCACTGGCAGGGTAATGCCCACCGCTCGCAGACCCGGGACGAGTTTTCCCAGCTCTTCCAGTACAAGGCAGTGAGTGGAGTTGGAGTTAGGGCCTGCTAGAGACTGGCTGGTATCTTGGTGATACAGACTGGGCTGTGTCCTGCTTGTGTGTAACCTCAGTCCCCTCCCTTTTAGGTGTTCATCTTGGAGGAGTTGCTGAGTCCCATTGTCACACCCCTTGTTCTCATCTTCTGCCTACGCCCGCGGGCCCTGGAGATCATAGACTTCTTTCGCAACTTTACAGTAGAGGTGGTTGGTGTGGGAGACACATGCTCCTTTGCTCAGATGGATGTTCGTCAGCACGGCCATCCTCAGGTACTGGGAGAGATTAGGACAGATGGCCAGGGACAATCCTGGCACATAGTAACCTTGGGAAAACTGCAAAAAGCTACCCTTTCTGAACCAAGAAGTCACAGAAAGGGTAGCCCCTCCTGTGGGCATCCCTGCATCAGGGACATGCTGTTTGGTCACCAGGAATCTGGCTGGATTCCAGCCTTGATTTGAACCATCAGTCACACTCCCTTGAGAAAAAAGTACAGTATAAGTGACTGACCCAGTATGTGGCCACTCCTAGGGTGGGCATCAGGGCTTTGACAGATCTGACAATGCCCTATTGTCACTGTCCTCCAGGAAGGGCTGCTGTGAGCATTCAGACCTGCTCACTGTCTTCTCCCTTGCACAGTGGCTGTCTGGAGGGCAGACCGAGGCCTCAGTGTACCAGCAAGCTGAGGACGGGAAGACCGAGTTGTCACTCATGCACTTTGCTATCACTAATCCTGGCTGGCAGCCACCTCGTGAGAGCACAGCTTTCCTGGGCTTCCTCAAGGAGCAGGTGCAGCGAGATGGAGCAGCTGCTGGCCTTGCCCAGGGTGGGCTGCTCCCTGAGAACGCCCTCTTCACATCCATCCAGTCCTTACAGTCTGAGTCCGAGGTGTGTATCTAGGACCTGGGTGATGGGCAGTGGACTGTGGTGAGGGGAATGGCACAGGGCACAGGGTGCAAAGTTTCCTCTGTCTATTCAGTCTGGGCTGTTGGACATTGGAGGACCTAGAGGCCTCCCCTGCCCTGAGAATTCTGCTTACCCCATTTTGTTTTCCATAGCCATTGAGCCTTATTGCAAATGTGGTAGCAGGCTCATCCTGCCGAGGACCCCCACTGTCCAGAGACCTGCAGGGCTCCAGGCACAGGGCTGATGTTGCTTCTGCCCTTCGATCCTTCTCCCCTCTGCAGCCTGGACAGGCCCCTCAAGGCCGGGTTCCCAGTACCATGACAGGCTCTGGGTGAGTGGACATGGGTCATGGTGGGAGGGCATGGCGGGAGCACACAATAACTGGTATAGATCTTGAAAATGTTGATGCCTGCTGTCTATCTGTGCTGGGAGGGACAGAGTGGATGCCAGGACAGCCAGCTCCGGGAGCAGTGTGTGGGAAGGACAGCTGCAGAGCCTGGTGCTGTCCGAATACGCGTCCACTGAGATGAGCCTTCATGCCCTCTATATGCACCAGGTGAGTGGGCAGCCGAGGAGCAGATTTCAGCGCTTCTCTGCCTCTACGTTTCCACGGAAATCCTTTATTGGGGAACCTGGGGTTAAGACAGGGTTTCTCTGTTTAACAGCCATGGCTGTTCTGGAACTGGCCTTGAACTCACAGAGATCCACCTGCCTCAGCCTCCTGAGTGCTGGTATTAAAGGTACACACCACCTTACCCAGCGGTCATATGTCCTCTTCATGGCATCTTTAGCCAAGAGTACTCCCATGCTCCCTACTCTGTTCTCCTCCTGCTCTCTCCAAGACTCAGTACAAGTCTCCTGTCTCCACTCTCCTGAATTTAATTTTTTTTCAGTACTGAGGATTGAACAGATAAGGCCTTGGAGATGTTGAAGTGGATAAGCCCTGAGCTATGTCCTTAGCCTTCTTTTGATTTATTATTCTGAGAGCTATTTTCACTAAGTTACCTATACTGGCCTTGAACTCACTTTGTAGCCAGGTTAGCTTTAAACTTGTGGTCTTCCTTCCACAGGCTCCCAAACAGCTGGGATAGCAGGCATGTGCCTCCAGATCCAGCCCTTCCTTATAAATCTTGATCCTTCCCTTCCTTTCCTTTCTCCTCTCCTCCCATCCATTTCTTCCCCATTCCCTTTGGCTTTTTAAAAGGGAGTCTGGCTCTTGACTATGTAGACCAGACTGGCCTCAATCCTGCTACCTCATGTTTCACTGTCACACGCAGCTGCCTGTGGAATTTTCTTGTTCTGATTTTCTCCATAGCATCTGATACTATCTGACATTCTTGGGCTTTGACTTAATAGTTTATGGTCTATTTTTCCTCCCAAGCACCACCACTTGTGTAAAGGCCCCACAAAGACTGGCAATTCTGTTTGTTCATTGCTGGGTTCTGAGTACCTGAACTAATACCTGGCTCTGAGGCCCTCTGTTAACTTGTTCTTTATTCAAGGAGTGGGTAAAACGAGGGACAGAGACGTAGCTCAGTTAGTAGACTGCTTTCCCAGCGTGTACAGGGCCTGGGGGTCCATTCCTAGCACCACCTAAACATCTGTAATCCCAGAGGAGATGAAGTCGGATCAGAAATTCAAGGTCATTCTTAACTACCCATTGAGTTCAGGGTCAATCTGAGCTACTCAGGCTTTTCCAGGGGTCCCCTGAGAATGAGATGCATAGAGTGGCACAGATCTAATGTACACCACTAACATCTGTGATGCAGTGAGTCTAGGATTCTAGGTGAGGGTTAGTGAGTGGGAATTGAAGATGCTGCAGTGGGCACAGCTGTGTCAGATAGACATCCTTCTGTCCCCAACTAATCAGCCTCCCACTTCTCCAGCTCCACAAGCAGCAGACCCAAGCTGAGCCCGAGCGGCATGTGTGGCACCGCCGGGAGAGTGATGACAGTGGAGAGAGTGCCCCTGAAGAGGGGGGAGAGGGTGCCCGGGCCCCCCAACCCATCCCCCGCTCCGCCAGCTATCCCTGTGCTACACCCCGACCTGGAGCACCTGAGACCACCGCCCTGCATGGGGGCTTCCAGAGGCGCTACGGGGGCATCACAGGTATCCAACTGGGAATACAGGAGCAAAGAGGTTTCAGGGAAGGATGGTTCTTTCAAAGAAGAGACCATCAGGATGGGATCCAAGGAGACTAACCCTCCACGTAGTCCTCAAAGCCTTCCCATTGTTCCTTGTGTTCTCATGTCTCTCTATAGATCCTGGCACAGTGCCCCGTGCTCCCTCTCACTTCTCCAGGCTGCCCCTGGGAGGATGGGCAGAAGATGGGCAGCCAGCATCAAGACACCCAGAGCCGGTGCCAGAGGAGGGCTCAGAAGATGAACTCCCCCCTCAAGTGCACAAGGTAAAAGCTGTGAGGCCAGGAACCACGGTCAGAAGTGGTGACTTTCAGTGAAAACAGCTTCTCATGTAAAGGAGCATGTCTCCGTTCCACCATGCTGTTGTCTACTCTCCAGATACACTTTCTTGGGCTGGAGAGATGGCTCAGTGGCTAAGAGCACTGGGTGCTCTTCCAGAGGACCCAGGTTCAATTTCCAGCACCCACATGGTTGCTCACCACCCTCTGTAACCCCAGTCCCAGGGGATCAGATGCCATCTTGTGGTCTTCACAGGTACCACACACATGTGATTCAGACTTAGATACAGACAAAACCCTCATAGACAAATACATTTTTAAAAAGCAAAAAAAAAAAAAAAAAAACCAAACAAACCACTTTCTTCCTTTTGCTGCTCTGAAGTTCAAGGCTTACTTCCCTAGCTTCCAGCTTCTTTTTTTTATTTCTAGACTCCCCTGGAGCAGGAAGATCGCTGAAGACTGTCTGTATTACCGGTCTTTTCTTTCCTCCACAGGTGTAGACAAGGCAGAATCTGGCTCCCATGCTCCAGGATGGAGGCAACAGCTGCCCTGCCATCCCTTCTGCCTGCCATGAGAGGGATTCTCCGAGTGTCCCCTGGCCCCACGTGTGTGGTGTTTTGTGTGTTCCTGCCTGGCCAAGGGAGGTGCCAACGCTGGGCTTGCCATAGCCTAAGAAGAATTTGAGGCCTAGGGACTAGAGGCACACAAGGGTCTAACCTCGTCCCCGGGACTCCCTTGGCTCAGAGTGTGGTGCTAGAAACTGGTCCCCAGCCCAGTCCCAGTACTGCCATCTTTGCATCCACCCCTGCAAGTCTCCAGAGGGCTTCCTACTACAGAAGCGCTGCCGAGCAGAGAACCTGTGCCAATTGTGGAGTGGGGAGGCAGGGCCTGAACCCTCAATCCCTGCAGCCTAGCCCCCCATCTGGAATAGCTGAGCAGCTGAGGCTGTGGCCCTTTCCTCCAGTCCTCACCCAGTGCTGCAGCACGCCCCCCCCCTCCCTGCACATCACTGGCATGTGTGTGCTGCTTGCCCCCCTTCTGTTCACTTGCCCCCCTCTGTTTGGCTTTGGCTTTTTGTTGGGGTGAGAGCCCTAGCTCCCAGCTCCCCTCACACTATCCTTTGACACTAAGATGGACGGTTTCTAAGTTGCAGGAACAGGATGAAAATTCTTTACTACCCTCTTCAACCCTTTAGGATGGCCACTTGGGAGTGTGAGGCCTTCCTGGCTACTTATAGTGTACTCCTATCACCCGCACAGGGGGCTGACAGGGCAGGAATGTGACCTCAGTTATATATACATCCCAGCAAGACAGCTCTGCCCTGGATCCCTCACTTACCAAAAGGAGGATGGAGGGATAATGGACTCACCCTAACCTAGGGCTTCGACACTGCATGCTGGGATTCAGCTCCTACCCTTCCCCCCACACTCCCTTCCCCAGTTCTGCCTGGCAGTGGGAGGTAAACTTATGCCGAAGGTGGAGGACTCTGCTGTCTCAGCCCACAGCAGCCCGGGTGGGAACCCTGTACAGCTTGATAACCCTTAATAAAGAAGGGACTTTGATCGGGTTGTGGCTGTTTAGTGTGTTTCAGTAGCTTGCTAATGTGTGAAGCCCTGGGTTCGCTCTTTAGCATTATAACAAGAGGGAACTAAAGCGGGTTCGAGACCAGCCAAGCTACGGTGTAATCGCTATTTAAAGGACAAAGGTGAAGGGTGGCAGATTCAGAAGGACAATTCTGTAAAGGTCAAAGTCTGCAGTCAGGTTCAGGTCAGATTTCCCGCCCTGAGCACGTGATCCAGTCGGTTCTCAGCCCTAGTTGCGTTCCCCACCCTTGGCCAATAGGAACCCTGGATAGATCTGGTGGGCGGGGCCGCTGCCGTAAAGGACACAACAGTTTTGTGCGGCGGCCCCGAGCCTCAGGGTCCCAGCTGCTTGCGAGTGGGAACCGGCAAGCACGGCGTACGTGGCTTGCGTGAGTATGCGCGGTAGCGGCGCGTGCGTGAAGAGAGTGG
Organism: Mastomys natalensis; assembly: GCA_021653895.1. Classification (NCBI taxonomy): domain Eukaryota; kingdom Metazoa; phylum Chordata; class Mammalia; order Rodentia; family Muridae; genus Mastomys; species Mastomys natalensis. Next base: position 1,636,097 of record JAJTUV010000084.1, read on the forward strand.
GTAGTGTAGCAGGTCCACGTGCGTCCCATCCCGCGACCCCAGCTGCGTAGCTCCATGTCCCAGGACACCCTGGTATCTGCGGCCCTCTCTGAATGGCCTGCCCGACTCTGATTCTGCAGTGACCTCAAGTTCAGCCAGCAGCCACACATCGCCATGGTGACTGTGGGTAACTACTGCGAGGCCGAAGGGCCGGTGGGGCCGGCTTGGACTCAGAGTGGCTTGAGTCCCTGCTTCTTCTTCACGCTAGTGCCCTCAACACTCATGACTCTGGGGTACTGGCCTTGGTGCTGGTTCTTCCCTGCAGGCGTCGGGAGGTGCCTGCTGGCACAGAAGAACTATCTTGGGCGGCTGGCCCTCGGGTGGCTCCATATGTGCTGCAGCTGTTTCTGGCCACACTTCAGATGGCACTGCCCCTGGCCGGTCTGGCTGGCCGAGTGGGCACTGCTCGGGGGGTCCGCCTGCCAGGTTACCTACTACTGGCTTCTGTGCTGGAGAGTCTGGCCAGCGCCTGTGGCTTGTGGCTGCTCGTGGTGGAACGGAGCCAAGCACGACAGAGTCTGGCAATGGGCGTCTGGATGAAGTTCAGGCATAGCTTGGGTCTCCTGCTCCTCTGGACTGTGACATTTGCAGCCGAGAACTTGGCCCTAGTATCTTGGAACAGCCCACAGTGGTGGTGGGCCAGGGCGGATCTGGGCCAGCAGGTAAGGAGACTTATGGGGAGGAAACACATTCATGTTTGATAAGTACTGTGTCTGGACCTACTGGCTCCATGCTTTTGAAAAAAGAATGGAGTGTCTGGCGGTGGCTGGAAGCTGATAGCCAACTGGTGGGGCTACCCGGCATTGGATGGGGTGTGTTCATGCTGAGTCATTGTGGTTTTTCTTTTTTAAAAAAACCTGTTGCTAGGCTCCTGACAAGCATCTGAGTAGTGTAAGAAGTAATACAATAAGGTTTTGGTCGTGGTTCACACCTGTTCTCTCTTTCATTCTAGGTTCAATTTGGCCTGTGGGTCCTGCGTTATGTGACCTCTGGAGGGCTGTTTTTCTTGGGGCTCTGGGCCCCTGGACTTCGCCCCCAGTCTTATACCCTACATGTTCATGAAGAAGACCAAGATGTAGGAAGGAACCAGGTATGCCAAGTGTGGTGGCACACTCCTTTAACCCCAGAGACAGGCAGATCTCTGTTGAGTTCAAAGCCAGCCTGGTGTACAAAGTGAGTTTCAGGACAGCTGAGGTTGTTACACAGAGAAAAGCCTCTCTCAAAAAAACAAAACAGAGGAACTAGGTATCCCTAATTTTCTCAGTTCAAGAGTGTATCTTGGTGCATATGCTGGGATAGAACCCAGTACCTTGTGAACGCTAAACATGTGTCTGCCACCAAGCTACTTCCCAAGCCCCTCTGAATGCTGGGATTTATTTTAATTTTATTCGGTGTCATCATCCCTGAATGAAATGGGTACAGCAACGAAACCAAAACAGCCACTCCATAGGTGAAAAGGCAAAAGTTTATTTATTTCAAAACACCAAAGCTGTTTCTCGGGGAAAGCAGAGAGAGGCATGGGGTGGGGTGTCCCTGGTTATATGTGACCGGATACCTGGACGAAAGGAACTTGTGAGTACGGACTGGGAGCAATGACTTTGACAAGCTCTTAGGCATCATAGTTGTGGTCATAGTTGTGGTAATGGAAGAATGATGTGTCCCTTTTGCCAGAGATGAGGAGACAGACTCCCCCCCCCCCCTTTGCCAGTAGAAGTATCTTAAAGCCTATGAAGGAATGATGGCTTTTGTCTAAATACTAGACTTTGGGGAAAGAAATTTCTTGGGGGACTGGATAATCCCATCCCTCCAGGTGAATCAGTTCCCATCCCAAAGCTCAGTTTGCCATCCAGTGGCTTTCGTAACTCTGAGAGGGATCGCGTGTGAGCCTTAGATACCTGTGGACTGTGGTCCTGTATATTCCCTGCGGATACCTGCACAAGTGTACTTCCTTATAAGCTCCCCTCCTGTGTGGCATCTTCCTAGGGCCGCTCAACCGACCAACGATCCACCTGGAGAGACCTTGGCAGGAAGCTCCGACTGCTGAGTAGCTACCTGTGGCCTCGGGGAAGTCCGCCATTACAGCTGATTGTGCTCATATGTCTGGGCCTCATGGGGTTGGACCGAGCACTCAATGTGTTGGTCCCCATCTTCTATAGGGACATTGGTGAGGGGGTGGAAGGGTTTGTTCGACTTAGTGGCTGGGTTGGCCCTTACCTAGGGAGGTTACACAAAGATGGGAGGTAGGTGGTCAGAACCTGGAGCAGTTTTGCCTTAAAGAGTCCTGGTTGTTGAAGGTAGACACTGATGCTTTTAATCCACAGTGAACTTACTGACTGCAAAGGCTCCTTGGAGCTCCCTGGCCTGGACCGTTACCACCTATGTCTTCCTCAAGTTCCTCCAGGGGGGTGGCACTGGCAGTACAGGTATGGGGGAACTCTGTCTTCACCTTGGTTGGCATCAGTCTCTCTCATGGGAGCTCCCTCACTGTCTTGCTTCTGATATCCCTTCCACAGATCCCTTGCGTGCTTAGACCTCTAGCATCTAGGTGTTGGGCTAATTTCCCTCAGTCCCCAAGACCTCTTAAAACTTCCTTGACCTCCTCAGGTTTTGTGAGCAACCTGCGAACCTTCTTATGGATCCGGGTGCAGCAGTTCACGTCCCGAGGTGTGGAGTTGCGTCTCTTCTCTCACCTGCATGAACTCTCACTGCGTTGGCACCTGGGCCGGCGTACAGGGGAGGTGCTTCGGATTGTGGACCGGGGAACATCCAGTGTCACAGGACTGCTCAGGTGCCACACCAGTGGAAAGTGTATATGGGAGGGGGAGCCGGGAGTACTCAGCTTAAGCTGCTCAGCCCCTCCTACCATGTGGTTTGTTCTTTTTTTTTTTTGGACAAATTAGAGGAAGAAGTATAAAGTCAAATAATGCCAGTAATGCAGACAGCTCAGTGTGGTGGCACATGCCTATAATCTCAGTAATTGGGAGATAGAAACAGGAGGATCAGTACTTCAGGGCTAGCCTCAGCTACATAATGAGTTTTAAGTAGTCTCTTGGACTACTTAAGATTCTGTCTCAAGAAACAAAAATGGGGTCTAGAGAGAAGGCTCTACAGGTAAGAATACACATTGCTTTTGCAGAGGACCTGAGTTCTCAGCACCACTTGCCTCAGGCAGCTCAGACACCTGTCACTCTAACCCCAGGAGATCTGACACTGTCTTTTGGCCTTCTCAGGCCCCTCCCACACCTACAAACATGCACATAATTAAACAGGAAAGAAATGAGAATATAGACCAAATCTTTTTGAGTTCCATTCATTTCTCCAGAATTTTCCTACTGTGTTTAGTATGTTAAGCTATGTATTTTATTTTTAATCTCTGAAGACTCAGAACTAATATGGTACTGTGAACATCCTTTTAAACCAAAAGATTCCACGACATAGGCTTTCTTTTGAAATTGCTTTAACAAAATCTCATGGGGATTAGTTTTTTTTTCTTTTTTGTTTTTTGAGACAGGTTCTCTGTGTAAAAGCCCTGGCTGTCCTGGAACTCACTTTGTAGATCAGGCTGGCCTTGAACTCATAGAGATCTCCAGCACACCACTCACTACAAGCAGCTGAGATTCTTTGTCATCCATGCACAAAGATCTCTCTTATTTGTAATTGGTAGAGGTTACTTTGGGGGTTTTGTTTTTTGTGCATGCGTGCGTGCGTGTGTGTTGTATGTGTGTGATGCTGAAGACTGAAGCACCCAGTGCCGTGCATATGCTAGGTAAACATTCTATCCATATCCCCAGCCTTTTCTTTACCTGGGCTAGCTTGCCTTGATATCAAGAGGGCTGGGATTATAGCCTTTGCCACTAGGCCTTCTTAGCCATCTACCTCTTGAGGGTAGAGTCATTCTAGTCTGTTGTTGAAAATGAAACTATGCTAGAGTAAGCCCATAGAGGTAGGATTACTGGGTCTCAATCCTCTAGCCTTTCTCCCCTTGACTTACCCTTCTAGCTACCTGGTGTTCAACATCATTCCCACCCTGGCGGACATCATCATTGGCATCATCTACTTCAGCATGTTCTTCAATGCCTGGTTTGGCCTCATTGTGTTCCTGTGCATGAGTCTTTACCTCAGTGAGTGCTGCCCCAGGAAACCATCTCCCTGAACTGTGTAGGGTCGGTCTTCCTTGGCCATGGGCCCTACGGCCGCTAAGCTGACTCAGCTTCAGCAGGCTGAGGACTGGTAGGCTAGGCTAGGCTCTGTTTCCTGCTCGTGTGATAGGCAGGTCTACCCCCCTGTTGAGGTAAAACAGATAAAAGCCAGAGAAGGGCATGTATAATGTATTACATCCTCACTGTGTGACCAGTCCTATGTAGCACAGTGCATCTTTTCATGTGCTTATCGAAAGCAACTTCTACATGAAACTTTGCAAGACTACAAAGATATCTTGTACGCAACTCCTTTCCTTGGTGAATTTATAGTTCTTTCTCCGGGTCTGGGTCTCTGGGTGCTAGCATAGGTTTGGTATGTGTGGCACAGGGGATAGCCAGCTATATTTGGTCTCAGCTGTTGGGGATGATGTCTTGTTCTTTGCACTGCTGTCATCCTCCTCTAGTCCTGACTATTGTGGTCACTGAATGGAGAGCCAAGTTTCGCCGTGAAATGAACACACAGGAAAATGCCACCCGGGCACGAGCAGTAGACTCTCTGCTAAACTTTGAGACGGTAACAGAAGCTCTGAGATGGTGGTGGGAATCAAGGAGAGGTGGAGGAGCATGACTGGGACCACCAAAATAATAAGAATCTGGAGGGGATATTAGAGATTGGGAAGAAGCAGAGGCAGGTGGATCTCTCTGAGTTCAAGCCCTAACCTGGCCAGCAGAGCCTGTTTCAGGCCAACCACACTACATAGCAAGACCCCATCTCAAAAAATTTTTTTCTATTAAAAATAAATTTAGAAATTGGGAAGAAGGGATCAGGACTCTGGAGAGAATGATCCCTCAGCTGTGTACTGTGTGAATCCATCAGGTGAAATACTACAATGCCGAGGGTTATGAAGTAGAACGCTATCGAGAGGCCATCCTCAAGTTTCAGGTGAGAGGACTCGACTCGTAGGACCTGTCATTACTAGGCCTGAGGAGAGTGAGACCCAGGGCTTCAGGTGAAGGTGCTGGCACCCAGAGTAGGATTTGGTGGTAATTGACCCACCCAGGCCATTCCTTCCTCCTGATTTTTTTTTTTTTTTTTTTAATCCCTAGGGTTTGGAGTGGAAGTCAACTGCTTCACTGGTTGTGCTGAATCAGACCCAGAACCTGGTGATTGGCCTTGGGCTCCTTGCTGGCTCCTTGCTTTGCGCATACTTCGTCAGTGAGCAGAAGCTACAGGTGAGGCAGAATCATGAAAGAGAGGGTAGGAGACAGAGAAGGGGGTCATGTGTGAGCCGCTAGGCTCCTGGGTGGCACATAAACGAAGTAACAGCAAGAGCAACCTGCAGGCTTCCTGTGACATATTTGCTTCTCTGGGTCTCTACAGGTTGGGGACTTTGTGCTTTTTGGCACTTACATCACCCAGCTGTACATGCCTCTCAACTGGTTTGGTACCTACTACAGGTAACCTGATTCCTCTCCCTTCCCTGCTCAGGGTGCATTGCTAGTCCTCGGTTCCCTGAGGGAACCCCAGCCTTTGCCTTTTGCAGGATGATCCAGACTAACTTCATTGACATGGAGAACATGTTTGACTTGCTGAAAGAGGAGACAGAAGTGAGTAGGGAAGGAATAAGATGGTGTAGGGGAGTTTCTTGTGTCCAGAGAATCCCAGGTTAGTGATGGTAGCACATTGCTGTGTTCCAGGTGAAGGATGTTCCTGGAGCAGGGCCCCTTCGTTTTCATAAGGGCCGGATTGAGTTTGAAAATGTGCACTTCAGCTATGCTGATGGGTGAGCCCCACCTTTTTGCTTGTTTTCTCCTTCCCTCATATATTGGCACACTGCCTTCCTGTCCTTCATCCTGCTCTGAACCCCAACTTTACAGCCTACCATTGTGGGGTAGGAAACAGAGAGCCTAGACAGGAAAGGGTAAGGGCCATTAGTAGCTCTGGGATGGAAATCTATCTACTACTGGGTGATCCAGTAGATCCACTACGAGATTCACCATCCTTGCTTACAGGCGAGAGACCTTACAAGATGTGTCCTTCACTGTGATGCCTGGACAGACGGTGGCTCTGGTAAGCGGAGTCCTAGCTACTTAGCCCACATTCCTTGAGTTTCTCACATTCAGTGCCTGTGATTGGTCATTACAATCTGGGCTAGGCATTCAACACCTGCTTATAACAGGCAACAAGGCTGAATGTAGCAGCCCTCCTGGATGCTGGTGGCCTCTTAGAAAGGGAGCCTTAAAATCTCTTCCCATGTTTCCAATGTAACAGGTAGGCCCCTCTGGGGCAGGAAAGAGCACAGTTTTGCGCCTGTTGTTTCGCTTCTATGACATCAGCTCTGGCTGCATCCGGATAGATGGACAAGACATCTCACAGGTAAGGTTGCTGCAGAGAAGACTATAACTTAGGAATCGGTGGAAGAACAGCAAGGGGTGGGCATTCCTGAGATACCAGCCCTGCAAAAACAGGTAGGCCCTTGCATGGCATGGTGGTTTGTTCTGTAATCTCAGGATGGCAAGGTCAAGGCATGCCAGAGCTACAAAGAAGTTCAAGGTCAACCAGAGTAACTTAGCCAGACCAAGTCTCTAAATAACTGGGAGGTGGGTGTGGGGTGGGGGAGAGGCTGGAACTATATAGCTTAGTAACCTAGACAAGGCCCCCAGACTTACTCCCCAGCACCTCCCAACCATGCAATCAGCAGTCACCCAGGAAAGTAATGTGAGGTATGTTTTTCTGTGAAGCAGGCAGAAGCCATGGTTTCTGCTCATGAATAGAGAGATTTGAAGTGATTGCCTGATTTGCCCACCCAGCTAAGATGTGTGGTGGTCATACTAGACTCTTACTCTCTGCTGTTTATCCCTGGTGCTTCCGAGAAGCCTGGAAGGGTCTCACAGAACAGGGCATTTTTGGTCTTTTGGTCTCAGGTGACCCAGATCTCTCTCCGGTCTCACATTGGAGTTGTGCCCCAGGACACCGTCCTCTTCAATGACACCATTGCCAACAATATCCGCTATGGCCGTGTCACAGCTGGGGACAGTGAGGTAGTGGCTGCTGCTCAGGCTGCAGGCATCCATGATGCCATCTTGTCTTTCCCTGAAGGTGAGGTCTTCCTCCCTACCCAGTGATACCCTGTCACTCAAATTCAGTTCCACCCGTTCCTTGCCCACCTAGCCACAGAAAACCACCTTATTTCCACGTTACATGAGAGGGGTACTTAATATCCACAGGATATGAGACACAGGTCGGGGAACGGGGTCTGAAGCTGAGTGGTGGCGAGAAGCAGCGAGTGGCCATTGCCCGTACCATCCTTAAGGCTCCTGACATCATTCTGCTGGATGAGGTGAGGGGCCAGCACTTGCCTGTCATTCTCCCTCCCATCTATGCCTGAGCAGTTCCCTACCTTACAAAATCCATCTTCACCAAAACATAAGTCATGAACCCAGACTCTCCTTGAGGCTTCCATGAGCAGCCTGCATCCTCCCTCCCTGGAACCTCTGGAGAGCAGAGTGATTCACTCAAGCTCTCTCTGTAGGCAACATCAGCACTGGATACATCTAATGAGAGAGCCATCCAGGCCTCTCTGGCCAAAGTCTGTACCAACCGCACCACCATCGTAGTAGCACACAGGTACAGGGGTCGATATGGCTGGCAGTGTGGACCACTTTGGATGCAGGTAGTAAGTAACTGATGTCTGACCTCTCAGGCTCTCAACTGTGGTCAATGCTGACCAGATTCTTGTCATCAAGGATGGTTGCATCATAGAGAGAGGAAGGTGAGCCATAAAGGGTATGAACAGGGCAGAGGCTCCCAGAGGGTGTCTCCCTTGTTCACCCTCTGTTCTCTTTGAGATTGGGATGAAACCAATGAGTGGGACTTACCCTTCCTTTATCATCCCAGGCACGAAGCCCTGCTATCCCGAGGTGGTGTGTATGCAGAGATGTGGCAGCTGCAGCATCAAGGACAAGAAACTGTCCCTGAAGACTCTAAACCTCAGGACATGGCGTAGTAATAAAAGGGACCTCTTTCCTTCCAAAGGCTAACTCAGGAGAAAAAGATATGTCCCCTCTCCTTGCCCTCATTTCATCCTGGTGTAGGAGTTTGGTGCTAGATACTGTAAGGGAAAGGGACCTTCCAGAAAGCACCGCAAGGAAATAAATGGCCTGTGCAAAGACCGCTGTGGTTTCGTTGTGTGGGGTACTGCAAGGGGCCATGACCATCGAGCCGAACGAACATCCCGAAAAAGAAACACAGCACTCAGACATCTAATTGCCAGTTTTTACTCTTCCCAGCCCACTCCCTGTCAGTTCCATGTGGCAGCCCCAGGGAAAAGGGGGTAACACGATGAAAGACAATTGAGTCTGGTGAGCACATACCAAGGCCCCAACCAGAGAGCGCTTCCCGGCCACCCTCTTCTTCAGCAGCTGAACTAGCTTAGCTGCACAAGCTTCCTTCCTCTCCAGGCTCCACGGCACGTCCTCCACGTCACTCCTGCTTGTCACTGCCATCCAGGCTTCCCTGTGTACCCTGGAGATGTGAGGGCCACAGTCCTTGGGTGAGCCTCCCTCCCCAAGCCCAGGACCCTAGCACAGGCTGCAGTTGGACGGCTTCAAGCTACGACTCTGCGCCTGGAGCAAGGAGAGGAGAAGGAGGAGACAGGGTGTGAAGTCAAAGACAGGAGAGGACCGGCTTCATTTCAGGGCTCAGCGTGAGCTGGAGTCACTGCAAGGAAGCAAAGGGATAATCCCCACGGCAATACTATCCACAACTGGGTATGACCAACCCTTCAACACAGGACCCAGTTCACACAGTTCTCATACCTGCTGTTGCTGGTATTCTGCCTCACTGGCTGACAGTGCCTGTGCTAACGCCAAGTCTTCTTCCTCCTGAGAACTGGAAAGGAAGAGCTTAAGTTGTTAAACTCTGAGGATTTGATCTGTTCGGTATCATGGTACTGAGTACTTTTGAGTGTGACCTCCGTCTTTATTTTCTATAATCAATATGGTATTCATCAGCATTGCTGCCATTGGTATGGCCTTTGGGGATATACAGTTCATCTAATTTTGAACTCAAGTTTTTAGCAGTTGTAGTGGGTTGGCGTGGTCCCACCTCCAAAGAGATCTTGTCCTCATTCAGAATAGGTACCTTGGGATCTGGGGTTTAGCCTCTGCAAGGGACAGTTCCAGGGCACGCTGCAGAGCCTCGTCCTCACTCTGCAAAGGGAGAGAGAAAGACCAGTTTCCCTGACTTTACTCTGTGTGGATTTACTTCTGTCTATCTAACCTTTCCCCAACTCACCAAGCCATTCTGCAAAGCAATAACTGGAGGGGCTGTCCTGGGTGGAGGCTGGGGTGTGGCTCTACAGAAGACAGTAAACAGGCTGTGGTCAGAGATGTGAAGGAGTTAAAATGGAGAGAGGAGAAATGGGGAGGCCCACCTGCTGGGGGAGGATGATGAAGGCAAGGTCCGACTTGGACTGGGGACAGTGCTTGTAGAAGCCAGACCTTGTGCTCTGGAGATAGCAGCAAGCCTGAAGGGAAGAAAACCATTCTAACAAACCTTCCCAGGATAGGCTTTGGATGTCAAGAGGGTAGTCTGTAATCTTAGCTACCTGGAAGGTTCAGATAGGTAAATTGAAAACTGTACAGGGCACAGTGAATTCAATGACAGTCCTGGCAACTTTGTTTATTCCTTTGTCTCCAAGAAATAAAAGGAGCCTGAAGTAATGTATACTATAATATACAGGGTCTGAGGCAGGAGGACTGCCACAAGTTTGAAGGCAGCCTGGGCTAAGAAGTGAAACCTCTCAAAACAAACAACAAAAAAAGGGGCGATGCAGTAGTTCAGTGGTAGAGTGCTTGTCTAGCTTCAATCCACAGTACTGCGAACAAAAAGGAGACAAAAGCATATAGACTGCCTTGGTCAAGGCAGACATGACTGAAGCAAAGCAAGTAGGGTACTTGGTGGTAATTACCCTGCCCGGCTGGTCGGATGACCTTCCCCAGAGCAATCATGGTCCAGTGGGTGACGGTGCTTGATGCAGAAGTTTCGGCCACAGCGGTCACAAGTCAGTTTCATCATCTCCCGTTGCCGGCAGCCAGAACGTTCACACTTATTGGTGAAGATCTGAGATGAAACAGAATTTGTTATTTATGAAACTCTTATCTCCTCCTCTAGCCCCATGGAGCTAGCTTGTCTCACTAACCCCTCCATTATTTATTTATTTACCTTGCGTTTTTGCTGTGCTGGATCAGAGCGACAGTCTCTGTCAATGTGCTCTCCCACAGCCCGGTCAGGAGCCTCCCCTCTGGCCACTGGCACGGGCACATTACAGAGGGGGCACACAGGTACCTGGATATCCTATAGTCGAGGGTCAGGAGTCAGTCTGAGAGCCAACCAATCTCTTAAAGAACCTGAATATACCACTCACAAATACACAAATAACAAAGTTTCCCAGTCCCAGGCTTAGAAACACAGTAACTAAGAGGGGAAAACATAACATAGACAGATTTCTGAAAGCATCTGCACCCGCTCTCCTCTCCACCCTCACCTGCCACCCTCACGATCGCCCCCTCACCTTTTGGTAAGCTGATCCACAGTGATGCTGGGCGTAGGCCACATGGTCTGCGCAGAAGATGCCCGAGCAGGCATCGCACTTGAGTGGCAAAAAATCTACAGAAAATGGGTCAGATTGCAGGTTCAAAGGGAACCTAGATGTCCTTTCCTCTTGTTTAAAGCTGCTACTCCAATAGGAAACTCTATTTTGCAACACACTGCACCTCTTCCACAGTACAGGATCAATTTGGTCACGCCCCTAGTCTCCGCCCACAATCTCGAGCCCCGCCCTCCTGGCCTTTCCAGCTCTAGTGCCCACCCTCCCTGCCCTACCTGCAGTCCCCAGCCCCAGTCGTCTGGCCCCGCCTCCCGCGTGCTCCGCCCCTCACCCAAGCGCTGACAGCTCGGCTCGGAACAGTGAGCCCCGAGGTCCGGAAACTCCATCGCCTGGCCGTGCGGGGCCTGCTGCGGGGAAGAAACGAGAGCTGAGCGTGCCCAGGGCTCCTGCTCCGAGCCCGGTTCGCAACACAGCAACTCTAGGGGGGCTCCCCGCCCCGCCCCTTCCTCTCCCCCGCCCAGTACAGGTTACCGAAGCCCGGGCGCCTGCCGGCCCGCGGCCCCTACTCCTCCTCCCGAGGGCGCGCGCGCACTGACGTCATCACGTTGGGCGGGTCCATCGCGGGCAACAGTAGATTGCAGGCGGAGAGTCCCAGAAGAGTTGAGCCACGCCCTGGAGCTGGTGTAAAGCTTAGAAGTTTTTTTAGAACCAACCAGTGAAGGCAAAGTGGACAAGGGTGGTTTGGAAGCAGTTCGGTCTTTGGCCTGCTTCTCGCTTCCTTACTTTTCTCTAGCCATTTCTCAAGGCCCAGGCTGCCTCTTTTCTGTAATGAGTTACTATGTTTCTCTGTGGTGCACTTTCCTCTCCAGGTTTTTAGCGTTGAAGTTTACTCTGTAAGACATCCCTAGCCCTTGTCAGTAAGACCTGAGCACACCTGCTTTGTCATCTCCTTCCCTCCATTCCAGTTTACACGTCACCTCATTGAAATCAGCTGTTTACCAATCCGGCATAGTATCTCACGCCTTTTCTCACGCCTTTACTCCCAATACTTGGGAAGCAGATGCAGGTGAATCTTTGTGAGTTCGACGCCAGCATGGTCTACATATCGAATTCTAGGATACCCAAGACTACATAGAGACACCCAGTCTCATGGGGAAAAAAAGAAAGAGAAATAATTACCTGTCCCCCAGTTCCTTCCTAGAGGATTGCAAGTTGGCTCCCCAGGTAAAAGCATCTGCCACACAAAGGAGACTACCGAGTAAAAAGGAACATCCATAGCGAAAGAAGAGAAGAAAAACAACCCGGGAGAACTGTACACCCCTCCCCGCAATGATAACAATTAAAATATAGAGACGAGTCAGGGACTAGGTTTCATATTGGTTCCAGGCACAAATACCTAGAGTACAGCAGTCTCATGTGAAACTTTATCATCTACAAAGCTAGTTTAAACAGATTCCTGGGTCCCAGGACATCTGATTCAGTGGGAAGCTCAAAAACAAACAAACAAACAAAAACAAAACAAAAACCCAAACCCCCAACAAGCAAAAGGACATAAAGCAAGGTGTCGTGGCATACACCTTGAGTCTCAGAACTCTGAACAGAGGCAGAGGGAGACAGAGATCTCTGAGAGTTCCACACCAGCCTGGCCTACAAAAGCAAGTTCCAGAACACCCAAGGCTGTTACACAGAAAAGCCCTGTCTGGGAAGAAAAGACAAACAACAACAAACCTCAAAGACATAGTAGGTGGGAAACAACTTAAGCTGCGACAACGTACTCCCACAATAGCAAGAAAGAAGAAAGAAATTTAATTTCTTGCTTATATTATAATCTCGACTGTATGACATTCAGAGGCCCCAGCTCCTCCTCACTCTGTTGCTATATCATCTCTGCAGTGCTGCCTTAACCCATCTATTTCCAATTAAGTCCTTATTTCAGGCAGCAGAATACAGGAAAGAAAAAGAAGGCCTACCTCTGCCATTTGAGGGCCTGACCCTGAGTCAGCTTCAATCATCTCTGTATACTTTTCATTGGCTGTCACATAGTCACATGGTGATTCTAGGTTCCAGGGGAGCTGGAAAATGTTGGTGGCCGTGAGCCTAGATAAAATTTCAGAAAGAATAGATATCTGTAAAACAGTCAGTGTTACAAAGGTAAGGGAAGGATGGCTTTTATGGTATTGAGAACCTGCTAACGAATTAATGAAACAAATGTTAGGTTGTGTAAAGCTTTTGTCTTGGCTCATGGGTTTTGATCTGGAGAACAACAGGATTGAGTGCTGCTTTGTCAGGTCTATTGTGACCTGGCTCTGTTGGCTGTCTGTCCAATATCCATGTCCCACCTCTCTTAAAGACAAACCCTTAATTAGTGATCGTATACTGAGCAGGTGTATTTTTGAGCAGGTGTGTTTTCTTTTTGATGAGTGTCTGCAGTTCCAGATTAATATCTCTCTCTCTCCCTCTCCCTCCTCTTCCCCTCCTTCTCCTCCTCCCCCTCTCTTCCTCTCCTCCTTCCTGTCAGCTTTGGGGATTGAGCCAAGGATTTACAGGGCGAGGGCTGTGTTATTAAATTACATCTCCAGTCGCTTTCTTTCTTTCTTACATCTCCAGTCGCTTTCTTTCTTTCTTTCTTTCTTTCTTTCTTTCTTTCTTTCTTTCTTTCTTCCTTTCTTCCTTCCTTTCTTCCTCCTTTCTTCCTTCCTTTCTTCCTTCCTTTCTTCCTTCCTTCCTTCCTTCCTTCCTTCCTTCCTTCCTTCCTTCCTTCCTTCCTTTTGTTGGTTGGTTTTATTTGATTGATTTGATTTGCTTTGCTTTGTTTCTCTATGTCTTGAAACTCAATCTGTAGCCCAGGCTGGCCTTGAACTCAGAGATCCACTTGCCTCTGCCTCTAGCTTCCAAGTGCTGAGATTAAAGGAGTGCACCACCACTGCCTGGTCCTTTTTATTTTGAGACAGAGCCTCTTCTCTAAGTTGCCCAGATTGATCTCAACTTTGTGATCTCCCCCTCCTCTGCCTCAGCCTGGTGAGTAGCTGGGATTGTAGACACTGACCAACTAGAGCCAGTCTTTTAAAGTAGATGGTTTTGTTAATGTTGCTGTTGTTTTATGGTAGCACAAGCCTTTAATCTCAGCACATGGATATAGAGGCAGGATATTTGTGAATTCCAGGCCTGTCTGGTCCACAGAGTGAGTTCTGGGCCAACAAAGCCTACATAGTGCAACCCAGTTTCAATAATTATTAATAAAAACCACGCCTGCCAGGTGGTGATGGCACAAGCCTTTAATCCCAGTACTTGGAAGGCAATGGCAGGCAGCTGTGAGACTGAGGTTAACCTGGTGCACAAAACTAGCTATAGGACAGCCAGGGCTACCCAGAGATGCCAGAGAAAAAAATAGATTAATAATAAAACATTAAAAAAATTAAAGCCATGTTTTTCCAAGTGTGGTGACCTACTCCTGTGATCTGGAGCTGGGGGATAACTAGTTTGAAGCCAGCAGGACTACATAGTGAGTCCTATCTCAAATATCTCAAAAAAAAAAAAAAAAAGAAAAGAAAAGAAAGAAAGAAAGAAAGAAAAAGAAGAAAAGAAAGGCAGGCCTCTAGAGTTCCTGTTAACTTTAAACACATTTTTAAAACCCGTATTTAATATCCAATATGCATTTGCACATGTTCTCAGACAGGCACACTGAGGCACAAAACACTCACCCTTATGTTTTGATATACTTATTTACTTCATTGCTCTTTTTTACATTTGATATTCTATTCCATTCTATTTGCTTTTTAAAAGATACTGGATCCAGTATTATATGGATGTTTTCATCCCACTGTGATGTTAATGTTATGTCAACTTGACACAAGCTAGAGTCATATGACAGGAAGACTTCAATTGAGAAAATGCTTCCCTAAGATCTGGATTGATAGGGCAGCCCATGGTAAATGACACCATCCCTGGACCGGTGGTCCTCGATCCTGTAAGAAAGCAGGCTAAGCATGCTGAGCAAACCAGTAAACAGCACCCCACTTATGGCCTCTGCATCAATCCTTGCCTCCAGGTTCCTGCCTCACTTGAGTTTTTGCCCTCACCACTTTTGATGAGACAGAACTGTGAGTGAAACAAACGCTTTCCTCCACAGGTTGCTTTTGGTCATGGTGTTTCATCACAGCAGTAGGAACCCTAAAACACCTACCATTCCATTAATAGTTTGCAATCTAAAATTGGGGGTGGGGATAACTTCTGTAAGCCAATTACTTAAACTACCCTCATTCCCCTTGAGTATTGCATATGTGAAAAGAAAATAAACTTTTAAAAAGACAAACATGTTAACCACTTTCTTTTTAAAAAGATGCTACTAGTAACCTTTCTAGTAAACCACTTTACTTTCATCTGTCCCCCTTACAAAGTGCAAATGTTGTTATAGTGTGTGGGTGACTGACAACCCTCTACTGATAAAAGTGGTTTACTCTGCACGAATTGATAAGGCCACTCCTATGTAGCCCTGAAGAGGCATTAACTCCAAATGCATTCTGGGACTTCTACTTGTTTTGAATATTAATCAATCGACTTTATAACCTAGTAACTTCAAGACTTATTTCCAGAAAAGGTTGAGAATTTTGTATTCCTTATTAGTTATTCAAATGTTAAAATGTGGATGTGGTTGGTTTGTTTCTTTCTTTGTTTTGTTTTTGGAGATAGGGT
Source organism: Mastomys natalensis (assembly GCA_021653895.1). Taxonomy (NCBI): domain Eukaryota; kingdom Metazoa; phylum Chordata; class Mammalia; order Rodentia; family Muridae; genus Mastomys; species Mastomys natalensis. The sequence goes on from JAJTUV010000084.1 coordinate 1,651,578, forward strand.
CTTATTGTAGCCCAGCTGCCTTAAAACTCTCTATGTGTAGCCAATAATGATCTTGAACTCCTGAGCTGCCTCTATCTTACCAGTGCTGGGATTACAGGTATGAGACACCACACATACCCAGTTTTAGGCAGTAGAGAGGAGTGAGGGTGAATTAGAGCTTTAACCTGGTTGGTTAGTTTTGCTAGAGACTATCTCACCATAGCCTGGCAAGCCTGGAACTTACCATGTAAGCCTATTCAAGACCTGGTCTTGAACTCACAGAGATCTACTCTCCTTTGTCTCTGAAGTGGTGGAGTTCAAGGAGACCACCACCATGCTCAGCTCATTTTTGTTTGCTTGCTTTGTTTGGAATAGCCGTGCCATGAAGCCCAGACTAGCCTTAGATTTCAAACTTTCTGCCTTAAGTGCTAGGATAATAGGCTTGGGCTACCATACCCAGCTCTTACTATGCATTCAAATGAAAAATTATTTCTGTTTTGAAGTTACTTGTGGTATCCATCACTCAGCCTTTTAAACAAACCAACAAATAAAACATCGAGTGAACAAGCCAATTCCCTGAAGATGGTAGAAAAGATAGGCAGGAAACTTCGAAGGTCACTGGTAAAGGTGACTAACCCCTGCACCCTTGCTACAGAAGTGAATAAATGTCCTTGTTAGTGAGACTGTATTTTGCAAGCCCAGACTCTCTTTTAGATAACAGCTGTTACGGTAGCTTATCTTAATAAAAATGAGCATTTGCCAAGTCAGAACTCTTTACTGGCTTACTGTCTACATCTGGTGGTTTTGATGGGAGCTGAAGAACAGTTGTTAAGCTCTGAAAGTGAACACTCAACATCTGGGAAGGCTTCCCATATAATACACTGTATTAATAGTCCATTGACCAGGACTAAGAATATCAGTCAGTGATAGAATACTTGTCAAGCATAAGTCCGGTCTTGGGTTTGAGCCTCACCAATACTAGTATATGCGTAGCATGTATGCATATTCTTTCATTAAATTAGTTTTCTTTGTAAATGATTTGTTTATTCATTCATTAGTTATTTAGGATTGAACCTAGACCTTGGGCATGCTAAGCATACCCTTTACCACTGACATGTATCCCTAACCACTTAATTTTATTTGCTTTCTTTTTTTGAGATAGGGATCCTCTGTGTTGCCCTGGCTGTCCTGGAATTCACTCTGTATACCAGGCTGGCCATCTCAAGAGATACAACTGCCTATGCTTTCTGAATGCTGGAATTAAAGGCATGTGCCACCACCACCTGGCCCTAGCCACTTAATTTAACAAGTGAACTTAACTTATTATTTCCAAGTGAAACTATAATCAGGTGGTTTCAGGAGCTATAGTTTTTGTTTTCTATACTATGCTCAACAGTGGTTTTAGAATTGTAGGCTTCCAGTTAGAGGAACTTTGGTGGGGGACAGATGAAACAAAGATGAACACTATATCATTCCTTAGTCCCACTCTGTGAATGACCAAAGGGTTTGAGAACTCAGAGGGGAGGAAAGGGAGGGAGAGAGAGAGAGAGAGAGAAAGAGAGAGAGAGAGAGAGAGAGAGAGAGAGAGAAGAGGGGAGAGGGAGACTGAGAGAGAGCAAGAGAGAGAGAGGGAGAGGGAGAGAGGGAGACTGATCGATTTTGGGGGTTCTCTCTTGAGCATGAATCTGAATGGTTTGATGGCTTTTGTTTGACATTTATAATGTTGGAATGGAAGGAAGCCTTACACATGCTAAGCAAGCACTTTGCCACTGAGGTGCAGATTAGTCCCTGCCTAGAATATTGTAAATTTTTGTTGGTTTTTGAGGCAGGGTTTCTTTGTGTAGTCCTGGCTGTCCTGAAACTCACTCTGTAGACCAGGCTGGCCTCAAACTCAAAGATTTGCCTGCCTCCACCTCCCAAGTACTGGATTAAAGGCATGGGCCACCACCTGACAGATATTTTAATTGCCATAATGAATTTACTGCAATAAGATAGGCTGACATTCCCAACATCTTCTTAGATACTGTTTTCCCTACTGACCTGTTAATGTCCATCCAGGTAATGGACAGCTATTGTCCTTCATTATCGCTGCCTGTTTAGTTAACGCTGTCCCTTAGTTTCAGAGAGAAGGCCGGACAAACCAGTCTCAGTCTCAGTTCTCCCAATACATAGCTCAGATGTACTTTCCTTGGTTTTCAAATAAAGGAGAATGCTGAAAGAAATCTAATAACAATTTGCAACTTGCATGACTATTTTAGGAGATATCAGTTATCAATTGAGCAGTGCTAAGTCTTGGTCTTTTATAGATCAACAAAGCATACCTGAACCTGCTAAACGACTTTGTCCAGCAGCAGTGTTAGCCACATTAATCAGCTATAGCCTGTGGAATAGCAGACATTGGCACCACTAAAAGTTAGCAAGTACAGTTATGACCAGGTATCTCAAAATTTCAGCTTCAGTAGGCTTAAAGCAGAAAAGGTCAAAGCAGGAATTACAGCAAGATTGTCTTGGTCCTGATTCTACTCAAGCTGTGACTAAGACAGATTAAGTTACTTGATTAAAGAGATAAAATCTGAACCCAGATTTTTATATTTTGATTTTCAAGACAGGGTTTCTCTGTTTAGCTCTAGCTGTCCTGGAACTTGCTCTGTAGATAAGGCTAACCTAGAACTCAGAGGTTAGATTGTCTCTGCCTCCTGAGTGCTGGGACTAAAAGCATGTGCCACCACACCAGGCTGAACTCAGATTCTTTAAATTGTCTTTGGTTCTGTATTCTTTGTTTTGTTTTGTTTTTATTTTTTGAGACAGGGTCCTGACTATGTACCCTGTCTGTCCTGGAACTGGCTACGTAAACTAGGCTGGTCTCTAACAAAGAGATTCATGTGATTCTGCCTCCCAAATGCTGGGATTCAAGGCATGTGCCACCAAACTCAGCATCTGTTCTGTATCTTGTATAACATCACATCCCGTAAATCTACTCTATAATGTCCTTAACAACCAGAAAATAGAGTTGTTTGTTGAAACAGGATCTTACTATATATCCCAAGATGATCTAAACCTTGTAATCCTCCTGCTTCAGCATTCTGAGTGCTGAGATTACAGGCATGTGGCACATTGTTCTGGTTCACAATTCTAGCGCAAGGCAACGGACCCACATCTGCTAAGGACCTCCTTGCTGATAAAGCTCCAAGACTGCAAGAGTCAGAAATGCAGGGGAGGCTTAGCCACACAGGATTTTGTAACAGAAATAATCTTTAGATAATTCATTACAGCCCCAGTGATCTCTTAAATGTCCCACTTGACCACTATTAGTATCTCATAAGGGGGTTAGATTTATTTTTCTTTTCTTTTTTTCTTTCCTTTGTTTTTTCGAGACAGGGTTTCTCTGTGTAGCCCTGGCTGTCCTGGAACTCACTCTGTAGACCAGGCTGGCCTCAAACTCAGAAATCCGCCTGCCTCTGCCTCCCAAGTGCTGGGATTAAAGGCGTGCGCCACCACTGCCCGGCTAGATTTATTTTTCTTATAATGTGATAGGTAGGCAAACATTTTACCACCAAACCAATACTCTTTAGTGGGAATCAACTCTCAATATAAATTTCAAAATGGATAAACCATATATAAATCATAGTAAAGTCTTATTGAAGGAACAGGTCCTTAGACTCCTAATCTGGACAGTCATGTGGTTGCACTCACGAACCCTGAGAAAAGGCAGGAGGACTACTCTCTAGAGTAAATTAGAGGGACCTTCTGCTGAGTGAATGTAGACAGGAGGAGACACCACAGTCTGTCTTTTCTCTAGGACCCAGGCCAATGCACCAGACTGGATACTACAAGTTTTTTCTTCCATGGGCCTAAACAGACTTAAAGATTGATGAATACTGCCACTAGGTGTTTCCAACAAATATTGACCCTGGGGCCTGAAGAGATAGCTTGGCAGTTAAAAGCACTTAGTGCTCTTTTTCCAGAGGACCCACTTTGGTTCCCAGCACCCATATTGATCAGATCAGAAATGCCTGAAACTCAACTTCCAGAGGATCTGATGCCCTCCTGCATGTGTGTGGTACACTTATATAACCCAGATACACACACACACACACACACTCTCTCTCTCTCTCTCTCAAAAGTTAGAATTTAAGCACTTGGGAGGCAGAGGCAGGCAGATTTCTGAGTTTGAGGCTAGCCTGGTCTACAGAGTGAGTTCCAGGACAGCCAGGGCTACACAGAGAAACCCTGTCTCAAAAAAACCAAAAAAAAAAAAAAAAAAAAAATTACAATGTAATTAAAACAAAGAATTAACAGACTCAGAAGGAAGGCTAAGGACAATTTTATTTGCATTTGAGAGAGAAACAACAGGGAGGCAAGCTATAAACCTTGACCTCTGCCCAGAAGCGGGAGGTAGAAAAGAGTTATACCTTCTATAATGGAAGTTGGCAAGTAGCAGCCAATGGCAGAAGGGATGGGTGGCTTCAGAGAAAGAAAAAGCCAACAGCCTTTGGAAAGGATGCCTAGGCTTTGGTCAGTAGCCAAAAGAAAATGGCTATTCCCATAGTCTCAGCATGTGTTCACGTGTATTAGATTTCCTGTGGGGCAGACTCCTGGCCAGGTGATTGACAGCCCAGTTGGATTAACTGTTAAGTAAGGAATCAATAGTATGTACTGCTCTAATCCTTGGAGCACATCAGAATGTCGTCTCCACCCAGGTCTAGAGGTTCTCTATACTTCTGACTAGGAGTGGTGAGGCTGACCTTCACCTTTCTAGTGTTACAGTGAAATGGAAGTGGGGCCCGAAGCCCACCATGAGGGACAGCGCCATCCTCAATGACTTCTAACCCGATCTCCCTCCCTTCTGGACACCAGGTCTCATGCCTTCAAACTTTTTGTGTTGCTGAGGACGGCTTTGAACTTGTAATCCCCCTGCCTCCATTGCCCAGTGCTAAGATTACAGATGGGGAACACTACACCCAGTTTATATCTCTGTTGTTTTCAAAATCATTTTCCCAAGTTTATGTTGTAACCACTCATCTGAATTTCTCATTTCTGTGATCATATTTTACATATAAAAACTTTCCTTTCAGCCGGGCGGTGGTGGCACATGCCTTTAATCCCAGCACTTGGGAGGCAGAGGCAGGCGGATCTCTGAGTTCGAGGCCAGCCTGGTCTACAGAGTGAGTTCCAGGACAGCCAGGGCTACACAGAGAAACCCTGTCTTAACAAAACAAAACAAAACAACAAACAAACAAAACAAAACAACCTTTCCTTTCTGTTTATCTTTATTTTTAGTTTCTTGCTCCTATGTGTTAGGTTTTTAAAACTCTGCTGTCGGAGGATATTATATTAATCAGAAATATATAATTATCAGTATAGTTTTTGTGCTAGTCAGTCTTTCCTCACTGTGACAAAATACCTGAGAGAAACAGCTTCAAAGTGGAAAGCTTACAGCTGTCTAGGTTTGAGTCCACAGTCCCTCTCGCCATTGCTTGTTTTTAGGCAGTGCATCAAGGTGAAGAAGACATGATTAAGCAAAGCTGCTCATCTCTTGCCAGGTAGAAGCAGAGAGGAGAGAGGAAGGGTCTGGGGCGAGAGCATATTCCACCCCAATAGCCATTGAGCCATGGCATCGACAATGGATTAACCCATTCATAAAGTGAGCACCCTTAATCCTCTGACAACTAGAAGCAGAGGACTCAGCACACAAGTCTCTGTCTCTGTCTGCCCTGCTTTCTCATGTGTATGTATGTTTGTGTGTGTGTACTGGAGAGGTGAACATGAGCCAAGGTATATAATATATCTGTATTAAAACGTCATAATGAGCCAGATGGTGGTGGCACACGCCTTTAATCTCAGCACTTGGGAGGCAGAGGCAGGCATATCTGTGAGTTTGAGTCTAATTTAGTCTACAGAGTAAGTTCTAGGACAGCCAGAGCTACACAGAGGAAACCTTGTCTCAAAAAACAAAAACAAAAAGCTATATGAAACCCATTATTTTGTATGGTAATTTAAAACAAAGCTATATAGTAGATATCATCTTTTCTTTTTGTTTTGTTTTGTTTTGTTTTTTAAGACAAGATTTTCTTAGCTGGTCTGCTTCTGCTTCCTGGATGCTAGAATTAAAGGCCTGTGGCACCACTACCCAACCTAACATTTTTCTTTTCCTTTTTTTTTTTTTTTTTTTTTTTTTTTTTGGTTTTTCGAGACAGGGTTTCTCTGTATAGCTCTGGCTGTCCTGGGACTCACTCTGTAGACCAGGCTGGCTTCAAACTCAGAAATCCGCCTGCCTCTGCCTCCCAAGTGCTGGGATTAAAGGTGCCCGGCCTAACATTTTTCTAAAAAGAAAAAAAACCTAAAAACTAAAAACAAAACAACAACAAATGAATGAGTCATGAGACTTTTTAGGAGGTTCCAGAACCAACTCCTAAAAGTTATCCTCTGACCTCCATACCTGCACCAGAGCAGTATGCACCTATATTACACAACACACACACACACACACACACACACACACACACCACACACACTAAAATTAAAAACAGCACTCAGGAGGCAGAGGCAGGTGAATCTCTGTGAGTTTGAGGCCAGCCTGGTCTACAGAGCTAGTTCCAGGACAGCCAGGGCTACACAGAGAAACCCTATCCAAAACCAAACCAAACCAAACCAAACAAACAAACAAAAAACCACCACCACTACCACCACCAAAAACCCAAACTAGAACTATTCTGCTGGGGTGGGGGGTGCACATACCAATGCCAGTGGATACCAGGTGCTGCAGAAGGACAGACGAGAGAGCACAATGGGCTTTGTTAGCATCTCCACACTTACCTTCTTTACAGTGAGAAACATATTTACCCGGTGTGATGCTGGGAATCAAGTCTTGAATATGCTAAGCAAGTGTTCTATCATGAAACACTATCCCCATCCTTCCAACTTAGTTTAGCTTATTTATTTATACACAGGGTATACTATATTCCCAAGCTGGCCCCAAACTTCCTATATAGCCAAGGGCGACTTTACCTTTTTTTTTTAAGTTTGATTTTATGCATATGGATATCTTGCTTGTATGTATGTCTGTGACTGGGCACTAGATTTTCTAGAATTGGAGTCACAGATAGTTTTGAACTGCCACATGGGTGCTGAGAATTAAACCTGGCTTCTCTGGAAGAGCAGCAGTGAACTTAGCCCTGAAACCACCTGTCTAGCCTGACTTGAAACTTTTGACTCTCCCACTTCTGCCTTGTGAGTACTAGGATTATAAGCTTGCAGCCCCATCCTACAGCTTTGTGCATGCTAGGCAAACACTACTCACATTTCCAGCCTCAATAACTCATTCTTAAAGCAAAATGTTCATTTACTTTGTAACGTTTTATTATTACCCTCATTATCATTGTGTGTGGTGTGTGTATGAGAGTGTCGATATATACATGCCATGGCCACATGGAGGTTAGAGGACAAGTTTTGCAGTTGGTTCTGTCTTTCAGTTTTTGAGATAAAGAGTTTCTCTTGTTTCTGTTGTGATCCTTACTCCAGGCTAGCCTGCCTACAGGTTTCTGTGTGATTCTCACGTCCTTGTCCCCTCTCTCACTGTAAGGATTCTGGGATTAGAGATGTATCCCACCAAATCCACCTTTTAAAATATGGGTTCCAGGGATTGAATTTATGTTGTCAGGCTTGGGCAGATCAATTAATTTTTTACTACAACACACAGTAACCTGCCAAACTACCATTGAGATGGTGATCTCGATGTTTCTCATTTTATAAAGTAGCTGGAAGCCCGGAATGCTCATACTTACTTTTAATTCTAGCACTTGGGAGGTAGAGACAGCTAGATCTCTATGTGTTTGCAAACTTGGTTACATGGAAAGTTCTAAGCCAGCCAAAGCTACACAGTGAGACCTGGTCTCAAAAAAATTCTTTTCTAAAGTGGCACATACCCATAATTCCAGCACTTGGGAGGTAGAAACAAAGAAGACCTGGAAATTCAAAGTCATCCTTGACTACATATAGGTTTGAAGCCAGCCTGGAATACAAGTAACAATGTTTCAACCCCAGCACTAAAAGTATCTACCCTTCATAACCTGTTACAATCACACTGCGGATCACAGCCTAGCTGTGAACTCACTGTATTGACCAGGTTGTTTCCAAATTTGTGGTGGTCCTCTTCTGTGTGTCCCAAGTGCTGGGATCACAGGTGTGTCTTCACAATTGGCTGGGGATTAAATTCAACATAGGAAATTTGAGGGATGCTATGACTGAACATAATTGTGCCTAATTGCATCTACTGAAACTTAATATTCTTAAACATTTTGAGCACCAATGACTACTCATCAATCACTGTTCTATAGTTCCTATTCCAGGGCTTCTAATTCCAATAATATATGAGGTCTACCTTGCTTGTATTGGTCAATAAAATAACCAAGGCCTAACACAATAAATCTTACAAGAAAATAAATAATCTAATTGGTAATATGATAGTGTGAGACATGAGGTCTTCAGAAAGTAATTCATAAGGATGAAACTCTTATGAATAGGATTCATGATTTTATGAGTACAAAATTGCTATTTAGCCCTTTCATCCTGTCATGTAAGGACATAGCCACAGAGTTCTCTGCAAGACACAGCAGTTAATCCTATCTTGGGAGGAGATTAGCCTTCACCAGACAATGAATCTGTTGGATCCCTTGTCTGAAGACTCCCCAGCTTCCAAAATAGTGAGAATTAAAATTCTGTCTATAAATTATCCAGATGAAAATGCTCATTATCATCAAAATATCAGCAAAAATGGACTTGAAGCAGGGAGACATCAACATTCAGACCACAGCAAGTGTGACACAAATACAAAATTAGGTAGCCCAACAAATGCTCATAAATGCAACACTCCCATATAACCAGCACTCAGAATAAAACGGGCTAGGAGTAGTGCGGTGATAATACTTATTTGTATTTGTGGGACCCTTGGCTCAGTTTCAGCAGCAAAATAGAGGAAAATATATAAACTGAATTTCAGAATATATATATTATATACTTACACACATACACATATATATTCTATTGAAGGTGCCTAGGTGGAAGTTTTGGAAAAGGAATTGAACTAAGATTTAGACCATATCAGTATATGACTAAGAACCAAATAGGAGAACATGTGAACTGCCCAGGATGAGTAAGCAGAGCACAATGGTGCGTGGGCCAGTGATACACAACGATATGCTCTTTATTTAAAGAGAAGAAAGCTGACTTTAGTGCAGTGGCTCTCAACCTGTGGGTCACACCTCATATGGCAAACTTCTATCTGCAAAATATTTACAATTCACAACAGTAGCAAAATTATTTATGAAGTGGCAATGAGAAATTTTTATGGTTAGGAGCACAACCTGAAGAACTATATTAAAGGGTAGCAGCATTCCGCAGGTTAAGAACTGCTGCTTTAGTTTGGTCAGGGAAAGCAAAGGGACAATGTTCCCTCCATGATATTACTCTTAGAACTACTGTAACTTTAAAGATCATCTGGGAGATGATGCTGTTCAGAGGGAGAGCTCTTGCTCTGCCCCATCTATCCCACTGAAGTCACCATTCTGTCTGTTCTTTGCTGTTTTGTGTTGTACATCTGTAATACCAGTCCTCTAGAGGCTGGGGCTGGAAAACCAGGAGTTAGAGGCTAGCTTGGGTTACATAATGAAACACTGTGTCAAAAAAACAAAACACAACCAACCTGTGGCTCCCCATCCTCCCTAGACCATTCTGTTTTGCTGTATCTTGGCCAGGAAACTAAATTCTCTAGTGTTTTATCTATCTCTGGCCACTCAAATAATTAATTTCTGCCTCCTGAAGTCTTTCTGACAAAGAACTTTGAAGGCTGTTGACATAATCCAACTCTTTTTTTGGGGGAGGGGGGGAAACTAAACATTCCCAGTTCCATCAAGAATTCTGCCTACAATATCCAACCTGTCAGTCTTCTCTTGGGTACCTTGAAGTCTGTTAATTTGCCAATAAACACAATACACACCACCATCCTTTGGTAACACGCTAACTTGGGCATGGCACAGAAGTATTGTCTATTCAATACTACCTTTTTATTAAGGCAGACAAGTTAGACTACTAGCTATTTGGATACATAAGTTAAATAAAAGGTACTGCCTCCTCCCTGAACATAAACCAGGTAACAAACTCTTCTCCCTTTTTTTTTTTTTTTAAAGGATAGGGTTTTTTTTTTTTATATATATAGCTCAGGCTGGCCTCAATCTATCCTCAGTCCTTTAGTCTTGTCCTTCTAGATGCTGGGACTGAGTGTGTGTATCCTAATAATGGGTTTCACATTTCTGCTCATTTTTCTTTTAGTCCCAAAAAACTTTTATTCTCAGGCTTTTCATTGGTGAGCACAAACTGATCAAGACATCTGATAGTGAAAATTATCACCAACAAAGCACGCAGAAACCATCTGACAACGGTAAATGTGAAGGGGTGACCCAGACTGCTGACCTACTTTGATATTTTGATCCAGCTACAGGGTTTCAGTTCTAAGTCCAAACTTTAGAGATTAATAAGGAAATGAGTTAAGGCAACAATTTTCTAATGGGTTATTTCCTTTTGGATCTGCCTATTTTTTGGTTAGTGCTGTTTTTGCATTCTCTTCAGAAACAGAAATCTCATGTTCTTTCAACAGCGCAGAGTCAGGCCTCACTTAACACTGACTCTCTGTCCAACAGAGGGAATGTAGCTCACTTTGGGGATACAACAGGACACACCTGTATACAAGTCATCCTCAAAGACAATTTAACATGCTACATTGTACCTGCAGCTAAAGGTTGAGGTCATGAACTCACTAAGCAAACTATTTGCTCCTTTCTGAGCTGTTTACCAAAGTAGAAGGGCAGCCAAGAGTCCACTTTCCACAAAACTAAGATACTGGATTGGTTTTGTCAGTGCCAGGCTTCTTCCCATGTGTGCCCATCACTGGACAGGAGCTTACAATGTCTGCTGGTATCACTCACTGGGTTTGAATCATGGCTCCATTCATTGAGCCTGTGTAGCCCTCAAGAAGTTTAGCTGTTTAAAAAAAAAAAATGGAGTTGAGAGCAATTATGTTTATTGTGGTGGGCTTTTGTTTTGAGATAATGTCCTCTCTCTCAGTAGGCCAGGCCAGCCTGAAGCTCTCAATCTCCCTGCCTTTGCCTCCCAAGTGCTGGGATTTACAAATGTGAGCTACTATTTATTGTTCAGCAGCCAGACAATTAATTTTAAAAGTTGATGAAAAGCCCCCATGTTAAACACTAGTATGTAAAAATCACTTAGATAAGCTAGGCGTGGTACATACCTTTAATCCCTGCGCTCTGGCGGCAGAGGCAGGCAAATCTGAGTTCCAGGCCAGTCAGAACTACACAGAGAAAGCCTGTCTGTGAAAAAAAAAAAAATAACCAAGAACATATGCTTTAAAAAATCTTGGATACTATTTTAGTCCCTTGACCTTTAACCAGTTTATATAAATATTTAACCAGTCTATACAACCATTGCTGGTTAGTGGGCCTAGTAAGACAATTAAGACTGAGTTGTTAGTATATAGATATGTGACTTATAGAAACAAGATTAAAGGCATGTAGTAGGAAATGGTTGTCATGGCTCCATGATCCTTTGACTAGGAAGACAAGGCAATTTCTTCCTACATGTAATTTATTTACACATGCTAAATCTCACTTTGTATCAGTCAAGGAAGAGGACTGAATAGCAGGTAGAGTTGTCAGGATAATCCCTGCCTCTGGCCTTTACAAGGAAAATAACCAAGAGAGGCAGTGCTGGGTGAGGAGGGGACAAAGTACAGTGTGGGAGATGGCTCGCAGTGAGACAAGCAGGCAGATAGGCAGCAGTTCTAGCCAATCAACAGTTTATTTTTCCAGTTAACACCTACACAGATCTTACTATCCACTTTAGACCCTAGCAGGGAGTCTCAACTGTGGTCCAGACGAGTAGGTTTTGTTCTTCCTCTCTAACACAGAAGGAAGTCCCTCACCTCCAAGAGAGAGAGAACACGCCATCCTCAGTGCTGGCAAAGTGCTACGGGACCCTGCTGTCCTGCATCATGAGTGTTGAACTGGGCAAGGGTACAGTGTGGGTTCAAGGCGACAGTGACCCAAGCACAGCACTGCTGGCCTGACACCACCCAGTTTCCTCAGAAGAGAACCTGCCCTCGAACTTGGCCAGTGCCTGTAGGAAAGAGGAGTTGGCAAAGAGTGGGGATCACGAAGCAAAGGACAGGACACAGCAGGGAAATAAAGCCAAGGGGAGTGTGGGACAGTAGAGAAAATTATAAAGTGCCTCAACTAAACAACCAAGTGGGACATGAGGGTGGAGCAGCACAGGTCCCTGAGGATAGGAAAAAGAAAAGGTAGACCACCAGGGCTTGGGACACAGTAGAATGAGAAGGGATGAGGCAGGGGAGCAACTGCAGGCTACGGAAGGATGTCCCTAGCCTTCATCACATCCACTAGCCCAAATGGAAAGTTATTTACAGACATAAAACCAATCCTAGGCAACGGTACTATGCCAGGTCCCAGGACAGCAGGCAGGCAGGCAAGCAGGCAGAGTGGGCTGGCTTCCATCTGACAGCCAGCTCTTCCACATAGTGCCTCTCCCCAGAGTGGTAGGGAGAGGAGAAGATGTGGCATGCCTAGTTAGGAAGCCCGAGTATGCCTGCAGCTCATTCTGCCATGGTTCATGGCTCAGCCACTGCATGAGCCTCTTGGTCTGACTGTACCAGAGAATGGCTGTCTGGCCCCAGGGGAGGAGGAGGCAGAACATCGGGGGGCTTTGGGGGCATCTCTGGCCCAAGCCCAGCTCTGCATTCAGTTGCTCCAGCTCCCCTGATCCAGCAACTCAAAGTCCTCAGTGGTGAGTGCCTCTTCCTCCTCAGGAGCAGCCAGGCCTTGAGGTGAGTCCTGGGGAAGGGATGGGAGCACAGAGGGAGAGAGGAGGGTAACTGGACCACTTTCAGCAAGGCAAAGTTGGGGTGAGAGGGTGCTGGATGGAGCCATTAGGTCACCACTCACTGCCTCTGGGCTCAGGGTCTCCACTGGTCCTCCAGGAGGGCATTTCACTCCGTCCTGGGGGGACCCTGCCCCATTGAAGTGCGTATTCACAAAGTGAAGAGGGGATGAGAGCTGAAGCAAGGCTTCCTTGTCTGCAGCCCCCTCCTTGTCTGTATCCAGGGCTTGCTTTGAGAGGGCTGGAGGGGCACTTAGCAAGTCTTCAGGAGGGGCCAGCTCTGTCTCTTCCCCCTCCCCCAGTTCTCGGCTCAGAGCCTCTTCTGGCTCACTTGGCAGGCTCTGCTGGTCCAAATCTGTGCAGAGAATAAAGGGTTAAGAATGAGCTGGTTTCTCTAAATGGCCACAAAAGTCAGTAAGTTCATGAAGATAACTTGGGAAGCCAGGCCTTGTGGCACATGCCTATTGTAATCCCAGCATTTGGAAGGTATAGGGAGGAGGGACCAAGAGTTCAGGTCATCTTCTGCTACAAAGAGAATTCAAAGCAAGCCTAGACTAAGATCCTTTCTCAAAAAGCAAAGCAGAGCTGAAGAGATGGCTTAGTGATTAAGAGCACTTGCTGTTCTTGCAGAGGACCCAGGTTCAATTCCTAGCACCCATATGGTTACTCACAACCAACTGTAACTCTAGCTCCAGGAGATCAGATGTCCTCTTTTGACTTTTGCAGGCACCAGGCAAGCGTATGGTGTGCACACATTATGCAGGCCAAATATTAATACACATAAAATAAACAGATCTAAAAACAACCAAACACTACACAGCAAAGTAAGAGGATGGAGCTGAGGTTCTTGGGAGCTTAGAGTAGGATTAGAGAATCCATGTTACAGGAAGCATTTTTGGAACTCAGAGAACACAGCTAGCAACAACTCAGTATCAGAGAGCAGGAAGATAAAGAGGAGCAAAAGACTGCTCATACCCTCAGAAACGTCTGTCAGTTGTGGGGTGGTGGCCCGAGATACGGAGAAACCACCGCTCTCTAAGATTGAGGCTTCTTCATCTGACAGCTCAGAGTCTGTAATAGCCAAGGCCAGGGCTGTCTTCTTCACATCCACCTGTTGGAGAACCAGGATGAATCCAACATATTGGGATAAGAACACTTTACCTTCAAGCCTTCTGGTTCCCAACTACTTGAGAACTGGTAGCTCTAAAGCAGATACACTCTCGCCCTTCTCTGCCTTGTTCTTTTTCTTTTCTTTGGAGATAGGAGGGTCTTATGTAGTCCAGGCTGATCTCAAACTCATAATGAAAACCAGTCTAGTCTTGAATTCTTGACCCTTTAGTGCTTCCTCTTCTTAAATAGGATTACATGTGTACACCAAAATACCCAGCTTCCCTTTAGCTTTCTACTTGACACCCATCTTCCCTTCTTCCCTGGACCTCACCACTGGAGAGAAGCCAGCCAACTCTGCCTCGCTTTCACTCTCTGTTTCCGCCAGTGGCTCATCTCCTGCTGGGGGTGCATTCTTCCCTTGCCGCTCTAGAGAAGGGTAATCAGGCAACAATGAGCAGAGATAACAGTGGTGACAAATATGGCTAAGGAACTAGAAATGATTTCAGCTCCAGGACACCATGAGCCAGCCATACACGACAGGCCCTCCCTGCCTCTCCCCGCCAAGTTAAGAGAATCCCTTACTTCTCTTGTCATGTTTGTGGTGCAGGGCATCAGCTTCTGCTTTCATGCTGTAGTCCAGCTGCATGAGCAAGGGCTCCAGTCGCGTATACATCCTCTGGATCAGTTCATGATAAACCACCAGGGGCCACAGCAGGATGCTCAGCACTATGGGTTAGAAAAGTCCACTCAGAGCTCAGTAAGCCACTTTCCCAGGAGCCTTCATCCAAACTGTCCCCTGAACAGGTAGGTCTGAACAAAGATGAGATCCTTTCCAAGGCAGTGATAACCTCTTCCCCTGTTTACTACTCTCCTCCCCAGACAGGTAACTAATGAAGAAAATGCAGCCTTTCCTTTGGGCCAACCCAGGGAAAGAGGAATAGAAGGGGCTTTGGAAATAGCAGGGATGACCTCCACTCACAGACAATGTAGGAAATCATAATCCCCGGAACATAGTGTCCCAACACAGCGAGCACAGCGCAGCCAGAACAGACTCGAGCACAGAACTGCAGAGAAGAGCATAGTATCTATGAAGAACACTAGGCTTAAACCATGTGCACAGTCACCAGGGGAAGAAACTACTATTTATCTGGTGGAAAACTGGGAACCAGCTGAGGAATTTATAACCGACAGTGGGCATTTCACTCCTCTCCCAGCCCCTCTGGCTCCAGCAACCGTTTCAGGTGAGGTTTACCTGAGCTGGATTCTGCCTCTTGTACTGCAACAGCTCTTGCAGGTGAATCTGGAAGGTGAGCCAGCTCTCAGCCAGGTATCTGCACAGCTCGGGCACACTCAGCAGGTGCGGCTGGGCGCCTGACCCCGCACCCTCACTGGGGAGACATGATATGACCCCTGGAAGCCTCAGAAACCAGCTAAGACACTCAAATAACTTTGAGACTGCTGATGAGATCTTTGTTCTGGAGCTATGGAAAACCCCACCTCCCCAAAGGAAGTCACCCTAGTCATGGGAAGTAAATTCCCAGGGTATTCAACCCTCTACCTCCACGGGAGAAGGAGCACAGCAGCTGCATAGAAAGAAGCCTAGAGCCAGGCACACTTTTGCTTGCTATAAGTCCCTTCACTATGCTGGGGCCCATGCCTGCAAAAGCCACAGCCCTGCTCCTCTTTGAGCCAAGCACAGCAAGCAGACCACATCTGGGCGTCTTCTTTAAAAGGTGGCCTATACTCACCTATCAGAGTGCGGTTCTTCAGGGGGTGGTGCTATGGAGAAAAGGGGGTGGGAGTAAATTAAGAGTGCAAGAGGCACTTAGAGACAGATCCAAAGTCAGAAAGAGCTGACTCTCTGCAGCATTCTCGTCTCAATTTCTCAATGATCCTCCTGTCTCTTGCTTTCAGGCATGAACCGCTATACAAGGTCCAGAGCATTTCCTTCATCCACCAACAATAAGCTGTATGACATACTGTTCCTGTACCTGTCTTTCTTTTTTTTTTTTTCTTTTTCAGTAATGGGAATTAAGCCTGGGGTCAACATTAGGCTACGCAGTACCTCTGAGCTGCATCCCCAGGGTAGGCTTTGAACTTGTACCCTCCCCTGCCTCAATATCTTAAAGAAGCTGGGATGGCAGGCCTGTGACACCAGGTCCATCTTTGCCTCCTTTAGTCTTTGCCTTTATCAAACACAGGATCCCACATTTATTCATTTGTGTCCCAAGTAATTCCTACACAGCCAGATATATAGTTATTCCAAGATATACATTAGTGTGTATAGGAAAACATGTTCTCTGTAGACATTCATTTAACCATCTCCCTCTGGGATGTTCCTGTTTCTACAATTCTTTTTTTCTTTTTTCCTTCCTTCCTTCCTTCCTTCCTTCCTTCCTTCTTCCTTCCTTCCTTCCTTCCTTCCTTCTCCTCCTTCGACAAGGTTTCTTGGTGTAGTTCTGGCTGTCCTGGAACTCACTCTGTAGACCTGGCTGGCTTAGAGATCTGCCTGCCTCTGCGTCCCAAATTTGGGATTAAAGGCATATACCACCACCCCCAATTCCTTCAGCAATTCTTTACAAGGCCATACACTGCGGCCAGCGAAGGGCAGAGCAGGGAATGGAACTCAGGTGCTTCAGCCACAAACTCCCCACTATTTTATTTATTTTGTTTTTGAAACATTGTCTCACAATGTAGCTCTGGCTGACCTGGAATTCCCAACATAGACCAAACTAGCCTAGAACTCCCAGAGACCCCCCCCCCCGCCCCGCCTCCGACTCATGAGTGCTGGGATTAAAGGCATGCACCACTACACCCAGCTTTAAACGTTAAGAGTTTTGACTACTAGACTCACAAGAAAACTATTTTTGAGAAAGAAACAATTTTCATTTCAGGCAGTTTTCTTAAAAAAAAAATGGAAGGGCATGCAGGATGCCTTAGGAGATAAACGGCCTTGCTGTGCCTTCCTTCAAGTAGTAGGGTGATGCACAGGGCAGGTGCACAATAGTGCATGTGGAATGAAGAAACTCACCTGAAACGTCAGGGAGAAAGCGAGGATGCCAGAGATCCAGGAGAAAATAGGTCAAAAGTGAGATGCTGAGCAGGAAGAAGGGCCGGAGGGACGACGAAGACAACAACCTTAGGGAGACAGGCATCTCAGCCGAGAGTGGGTGAGAGGCTCCCAAATCCATCGAACATCAAAGAAAGACTCACTGATGGGGAGATGGTCCTCTAAGCCTTGCCCATCACTAAGAGACTAGGAAATGGGGCAACCTGGTGCAGGATCACCGCCCCAGACGCTTACAGCCCTCCAAGGGAGGGAGCACCGGGTCCTCCCGCCCCCGCTCTCCCGCGCAGCCCGGCCCCGCCCCCTCCTCCGCGGCCGTTACCAGAAGAGGCCGTTGAGTGTGGCCGCCGTGACCAGGCTGTGCAGCGGCTTCTCCCATACCAGCAGTCGCTGTGCGGCCGCCAGCACTGCCTCCCAGCCGCGGAGCCGCAGCCACAGGGACGTGGCCAGGCGTCCCACTGCCTCGGCTGCGGCCGCCTCCTCCTCCGCGTCGCCGGTGGCCTCACCCATGCCGAGGCTCAGCCCCAGGCCCAGGCCTAGCCCCGAGGTGCCACCCGCGCCGGTGTTACCGCCGCCGCTGCTCGCCATCACCGCGCCGCAGCCGCTGCCCGAGCCCGCGAGGAGCCAGGGCTGCGCGGCCGCCGCCGGGGGCGCGTCAGACGGAAGGGGGCGCACGCCCGGGCGAGCAAAAAAAACCTGCGGTCAAGCGTCACGTGACGGAGCGCAGTGCCATGTGACGTGCCCTAACAGCCCGGATGGGAGGCCCGCGCGTGCGCGTTGGCCGCTGTCGTGATCCTGCACCCACAGAGGTGTGCTTCTAGGGCGCTGGAGTGGTGATCCTGGGCGGGCGTTGAGGCTGCGAGGCCTGAGGTCTTCTCTCTGTTTACAGGGCGGCTGGAGACCGCTTTCTCGCGTAAGGCCCCACCCGGAGGAAGTGGGCTTCCAGGCCCCCAGGATCTTGGCTAGGATCTGCTTGGGATCGGGAAGGGCGGTGCCATCCCCATTACTCAACCCTCTTCGCCTCCTGTCCCCTCCCCTCAGCGGATAAACAAACACCAGCGCGTGACTTTAAGGACTTCAAAGCAGCTTCACCAAGTTGGAAAAGTTGTTTCTTCCTTCTTCGAGCGTCGGCCCTCTTTCATCCCCAAATCTTTCAGCGGCAAATTGGGTGGAAGGCGTGCTCGAAAATAAAACATCCAGGCGCTGTTTATTTACTTTGGGAGACCTGTTTAACATCGTACATTGAGACTTTATATCTTTTGAGATTTAATTGGTGGACTAACCTACAAAATACAGTATGTATTCGAGTTTTACAATTTCAAACTTTTAAGGGGCGTAAAGGTTCAACAGATTCCCTCCCAACTTGTTCACAGTTCTCCCACGGGTAAGTTTCTTTTTCATCTTTCCTATGCATTGCTAATTGAGTACGCCTTCCTAAAACCCAGGAAACAACTCGCCGCGTTGCCTTTGTGTTGGGCTCGTTAACATCTGTACCAGGACCACAAAGTCTGGTCAGCGCGTTCACCCTTGGTGTGTCGCGGTCCCCTGGGAACCGTATTACAATTCAGTCCCGGGTGCTCGTGGCTCCTGAGACCCGGAGCGCTCGGCGGGAGGTTGGGCAGGGCAGGAGGCATTTCCTGCTGGGCGCGCAGACTCGTCGGTGACACTCCCGCAGCTTATAAACGCCAGGCAGACGCGGCACGGGCTGAGAACACTTCTGGCCCTCGTACCTCCTGATTCGCCTGGTGAGCGCCGCGTGTATCTTCGGGCGCTGGGAGGCCCAGTCGCACGCGGAACAGGAAGAGGCGTCCCACGGCCGCCTGCGAGAAGGGAGGAGGCTACGCGAAGTCAAGTCGGGGCGGTGGCCCTTTCGGGAGAGGTGGGCCAACGGGTGAGAACGACTCTGAGGATCACTTACGATTCCTTCTCTTCCCCTCCACCTTCGCAGGGTGGCCGCTGACAGTGCGATGGACCTGGCTGGGCTCCTACTGGACGAAGAAGGCACCTTCTCCCTCACTGATTTCCAAGACTTCACGGTGAGAGCTCAGTCCGCCTGTTTTCTGCTTCTGGCAGTCGTAACTCCAGACCCGAGAGGAACGGGCACTCTCTTACTTGTTATGCCCTGGATTGGGCGGCTGTTGAGAGCAATGCCTACTCGGAGGCCCATGCTGCTTGGGCCTAAAGGCAAAGCCTCAGGATATAAGGGAACTGCTAGTGATTAGACTGGGGTTCATCTGGTTTCTAGTTGTCTAGTCTTCTACTGGGAGCCCTCAGTGATGGCAGGGGCAGGGTGATTGTCTTTCCATGTGGATAAGACTAGGCTGCCATTAGCAAATGATCCTGGGAACTGGGGGCAGGGTAGAGTATAGGCCCAGTGGCAGGACCCAGGATTTCCACCAAACCTTTCCCTGCCCTTCACCCTCTACTACTCCTGGCTCTGTTTCAGTTCCTTCCAGGACACCAAAAGCTAAGCGCTCGAATCCGAAGGAGACTCTATTATGGCTGGGACTTGGAGACAGACTGCAGCCTGGAGGAGCTCTCCAGCCCTGTGGCAGGTTAGGCTGTGGTGTGTGTGTGAGACTGAGTAAGTGGAAACTTGGAGGCTGGGTTGTCATAGTCACCCAAATGCCTGGAGGTTTGCCCTCTGAGCTGCACAGTGTCTCATAACTAGTTTGGTTGGTACTTGGTTTGACAGTGCAGCCCATGTTTCAAATTCTTTAAAAACAGCTCATAAATTGCAGTCACATAGTTTTAGGGCTTTGTGTATGCTAGGCAAGCACTCTACCATAGAGCTCTATCCCAAGTCTGCTGCCCCTTTTGATTTATAAGTCAGAAATGTGGTTTTCTAAGTATACGTGTTACATGTTTCTCAAGTAAACAAGACACACTTCTCAAATAAACTTTAGGGAAAGATAAACATGAATAACTTAATAGAAAAACAGCCTTTCTGCTGGAAAAAGCTGAGGTTCAACCTTGGAATGGGCTTTTATCCACTTAGAATTTGGTGGTGGGGTATGGTGGGGAAATGGAGGGCTGAAAGGTTGAGACAGTGTCTTACTACATAGATCTGAGTAGCCTGGAACTCACTATATAGATCTGGATGGCCTCCACCTTGTAGTAATCCCCCTGCCTTATGGCTTGAGTTTTGGCATTACAGGTGTGTTTCATCATGCCTTCCCTCCCAGCTTAGGAGAATTTAGTTTCTAGGGGTTTTTTTGTTTTTTTTTTTTTTTGTTTTTTGTTTTTTTTTTGTTTTTTCGAGACAGGGTTTCTCTGTATAGTCTTGGCTGTCCTGGAACTCACTCTGTAGACCAGGCTGGCCTCGAACTCAGAAATCCACCTGCCTCTGCCTCCCAAGTGCTGGGATTAAAGGCGTGCGCCACCACCGCCCAGCTAGTTTCTAGTTTTTTGTGACAGTCATGTCCCCAGGGCCTCAGATACTACAGACCTAGGTCTTCTCTGACAGTTGTGGGGACTGCTGTGTGTGTTGGAGTTGCTTATTCTGCTCCCCATCTCCTTTCAGACATTACTGTGGAACTTCTTCAGAAGGCAGCACCCAGTCCTATTCGCCGACTCCAGAAAAAATACGTAGCCCACGTGTCTCGGTGAGCGTGGGATGAGGGGATAGAATGAGATGAGGCATGTGGGCTGTTACTGTCTCTAAAGAGAAAGTGTGATGAGCATCTTGAGAGTTTGAAGAGCTGAAGGACCCTTGGGTTTAATTACTGCTCCTCCTTTCTACCTCCCAGAGAGGCTTGTATCTCCCCATGTGCTATGATGTTAGCTCTGGTGTACATTGAGCGACTCCGGCACCGAAACCCAGACTATCTGCAGCACGTGTCATCTTCTGATTTGTTTCTGATCTCCATGGTAAGGTACCCGCTCCCTTTATCTTCCCGGTGAGCCAGGCACCAGGTATAAACTCCACTGATGCCATTCCTGGCTTCTCTGCAGATGGTGGCCAGTAAATACCTTTATGATGAAGGGGAGGAAGAGGAGGTCTTCAATGATGAGTGGGGAGCTGCTGGGGGCGTTGCTGTGGCTACTCTCAACGCCCTGGAAAGGAGCTTCCTGAGTGCCATGGTGAGCGATTCTTCTCTCATCTGTCTTGGTTTGGTTTGGTTTCGAGACAGGGTTTCTCTGTGTGGCCCTGACTGTCCTAAAACTCTCTCTGTGGACTAGGCTGGCCTTGAATTCAGAGATCCTCCCAAGTGCTGGGATTAAAGGTGTGCAGCATTGCCACTCAGCTTCTCATCTGCCTTTATGTTCCTTCATTCTTTGTTCTCTCTCAGCTTTCTGTTCTCTCCCTCCCTCCCTCCCTTTCTTTCTCTCTTTCTCTCTCTCTCTCTCTCTTGTGTGTGTGTGTGTGTGTGTGTGTGTGTGTGTGTGTGTATGTATGTACCAGATAACCTTGAGTGTTTTCCTGTGGACTTGTCTACCTTGTTTTTTGAAGTAGGGTCTATTTAGCCTGGTACTCACAGAGTAGGCTGCTCGTCTTTGGCTCCTTAATGTTGAGATTACAAGTGCATGCTGTCGTGCCCACTTCTTTTACATGGGTTCTGGAGAATCTCAGTTTTTCATGCTTACATACAAGGTGTTTACTGAGATATCGAGCAATCTCCTTTTTTTTATTTTCTGGTTGCATGTCTTTAATCTCAGGCAGATCTCTATGAGTTTGAAGCCAGCCTGGTCAATTTCAGGACAGTTAGGCCTACATGGTCAGACACACTCACATATTCTCATTCTCTCTCTCTCTCTCTCTTAAATATTATGTATTTAATGTATATAAGTACACTGTAGCTGTCTTCAGACACACCGGAAGAGGGCATCAGATCCCATTACAGATGGTTGTGAGCCACCATATGGTTGCTGGGAATTAAACTCACGACCTCTGGTAGAGTAGTCAGTGCTCTTAACCACTGAGCCATCTCTCCAGCCCCAGACCCTGTCTCTCTCTCTCTTTTTTTTTTTTTTTTTTGGTTTTTTGAGACGGGGTTTCTCTGTGTAGCCCTGGCTGTCCTGGAACTCACTCTGTAGACCAGGCTGGCCACGAACTCAGAAATCCACCTGCCTCTGCCTCCGCCTCCCAAGTGCTGGGATTAAAGGCGTGCGTCACCACCTCCTGGTCAGACCCTGTCTCTTAATGAATACATTTTAAATCAGGGTGACCTAGAGCTCACTATGTAGACAAGGCTGGTCTTGACCTTGTGATGGGATTCTGCTGTTGCTTCTCCTGCTTTTGTCTCTCAATGCTGATTATAGATGTATATACTGCACCTGACTTTCTATGTCTATTCTTCTTGTGTCTTTTTAGTAGGCTCTCCCTTTCCTGTCCTTTCAGGACTAGTCTAGAGGTTCCTGAAGCAATGAGTCTCAAAGTAGAGGCTTCTTCCTCTTCCTCCAAGGACACTTTGAGGCAGAACCTGTCGTGTTCGCCTCTGGATATTTGCTATCCAGCCTTTTCTGCTGTAGGTTTTGAGCTCCATGTGGGCACTGACCTTCTTAGGTTTATTTTTCCTGCTTGCACTTTATAGAGGGATAACTCAGTCAGGTAGGTGGTGATATATAATATGTGCAAGCTCTGGAGAGTAGCTAGCACATCTTCTCAGCTAATGGTATAGCTGCTCTGAGCAGGTCAGTGTGGCATGTGGCTGACATTACTGTGGCTCTTTCCTGTTCTTACTTATTTAGGATTTGTTGAGGTAGTTTTATACTATAGTTCAGGCTGGCCTAGAATTCACTTTGTAGCCCAAGCTGGCCTATAACTTGCCATACAATTGCTTCAGCCTTCCAAGTACTGGTATCACAGGAGTGAATTACCATGCCTGTCTTTTTTACTTGCATATAGGATTGGCGTCTCTACACTGATCCTCGGGAGATCTTTGAGGTGCTGAGTTGGCTGGAGAGCTGGTGAGTTCCTGGAATTAGTAAGAGGAGTTTGAAGCAGTTAGAGGCCTAGGCAAATGCCATGGGAGCTAGAGATAAGATATGTGTACCTGGGAGAAGGAAGAGAAAGAATCGTTCAGAGTGGTCATTGCCTAACCCTTCTGCCCTCCTTTGGCAGTGTGAGCAACTTAACTTGAAGTTTAGGTCTTGTTTCACCTTCTGGATCAGTGGGCAATTAGTCAGTGTGCATTTAGTCAACTCCTTAGTGTCTTCTGATGGGTCCTGAAAGGTATAAAGTTACTCCTGGGCTAGGTGCAGAGAGCCCTTAACCCCTTGTCTCTTCCTATTAGTGTGGCTCAGCAGCAAGGACGGCGGCGGGGCTGGTACACCTACACAGACTTGTGTGTGCTGCTGGAGCAGCCAACATGGCAGCTGTCTCTGGGCTCCCTCTGCCAGCGGCTGGTAAAGGTAAGAAGGGGTTATGAAGAAGGACTTGAGTAGGCTTGGACAAGCACATGTGTGTGTGTGTTTGTTGAAAAGTAAATTCTGGAAGACTCAGGAGCTGAGACTAGATGGGAGGGTGGAGGAGGCAAGGGGAGTTACAGAGAACTTCAACTGAGAGACTAGGAGTAGGGGATAGTTATAATCATCAACCTGTTTTGTTTTATATCTTCTCTCCTGCAGCTGTCCTGCCTTTTAGCCGTGGCATATGTGAGCAGCGTGGCCCTAGCTGTGGCATCAGTGGCTGTAATACACCAGTCCTTGGGGCTGTCCTCCAGCCCCTCACCAGGTCCCCCTGAACTCACACTGGTCTCCAAGAGCCTTGTGCAGCCCTGCATACCTGCCCCTGTGCCACAGTGCCTGACTAATATCTCCAGCTGCCCGGAAGGCAATGTAGATTTGCTATCACTCTGGGGCAGTCTTCTGGCCCCATTGACACCCCCTCTGATACTTCCCCCAGACCCTCCTGCCCCTCCTACTCCTCTCCACAAATGCCCCTTTTGCCAGAAGTTCCAGAGAAACCCCTCAAACTACGGTGCCTGCCACCAGCCTAACCTTACGGTGTCTATTGGTCCATCCCGCCCCTTTTACCATACCCATGGCCTGGCCCCACCCTGGCTCTGGAGCCCAGTGGCCCCTCCATTCCTCCAGCCCCAGCAGTGTTCTCTTTTTAATGTCATGGAACTAACTCGTCTCAAGTCTGTCATTTTCCCAGGCTAGGTAGGACTCTGGAATGCATTAAGAGGGTTTGGGAGTCCTTGAGAACCTGGAAGAGGAAAACTTGATTTAGATTTTTGCTACCTCTCTGGGCCCTTGGCTAGTCCCCTTGGCTAGTCCCCTGTCCTCCTGGGTAGGGGCATAAGGGATTATGGGGGCAGTACAAGGTCATTCACTCTCCTAGACCTCAGAGGCTGGCTAGTAGGCTAGGACACCAGTGGTGCCTGGGACAGTGTCAGATCAGTGACCAGAGGCATGCCATGGATGACAGAATCTCTCTGCCTTCACAAGCCCAGAGAAGTAGATTTTTGGTTTGAAGTTCCAAAGATGGAAAGGTAAAAGTGGGAGGTGTGGGAGTGGATGAGGAGAGGAAGAACACATTGGTGTGAGTCTCTGCTGTCTCTGAGTCAGGAAAACCAAGATGAGAGCTGCTGAGGGACGGAAGGCTCCCTGAGGCGGGAAGCTTGCCACACCTGTCCCTTGGATGCAGTTGTCACAGCCAAGAATTGCTGGGTCCTTTAACCTTGTCCCTTTGTCTTCCAACCGTAGCATCCTGCTCCACGGCTTCCCACTCTGCCTTTTTGGGTATTCTCTTCACAGGTCTCCCTGGGTGCCACTGCTTTGTATCTGGGTTTTTCATGCTTTTATAGAACTGAGGTTTCAATAAACAGTTTCTGTTGCATGGCCTGGCCTTTTCCTTCTGCAACATTCTTTGATGATCTTCCATCCCTTATCTGCCTCCCAAGTCAGATGCACAGTCCTGTAATCAACATGTAGGCATTTTCTTTGAGCTGTTTAGAACTTCCTAATAGTTATTGGTTCCTGTTTCAAGCTTTCCTGCATCCCTGCTGCTACTTCCTTGGGGGCCCTGAAATTGCTGGATGTGGCCTGCCATGGGATTCAAGTGGTGGCTGTCTGAGGCCTGGGAAAGCCTTGTTTATTGTTGCATATCCTGGGTGGGTACCAGCCTTGTGGATTGTTATGGTTCAAAACACATATCCAGTTGAGCGCCTAGAATACAAGCTCTGCTGACCTTGTCCAAGGTGACTTATGGAAGTAGCTGGTGCTGAAGCACCAGAGCTGGGTCATCACTGGAAGAACCATCTTTGTTGTATTTAGACCTCTAGCTGACTGCTAAGGATCATTTAGGGAGTGTGGGGGCTGGGAATAAGGGTCTGTGTGCTGGTGGGAGCTGCCACCCCCAAGGGCTCATTGTAGAAATGTACTGACCTTTTGTTAGAATCTTTGAGAAACCTACTGGCATTTTTTTTTTTTTTTCAGCCTGAGTGGGATGCTAGATATCCTAAAGGGCTTGAAACCTCCTTTACTATGAGCAATTGCTAAGACATTATCATCACTCATGAAAATCCTGTTTTAGCTGAGCCTGGAGTTACCTGCTTTTGGAAATGGTCTCACTAGGTTCAGGCTAATTTGGAACTTGCAACTTGCTATCTACTTACATCTGCCTTCGGAGTGATAGGATACAGGCATGTGCCACCAACCCTACTTGATCCTAGTGTAAACATTTTCATGTGTTAAAAAAAAGAAAAAGAAACCCGAGGCCTCAACCCTACACAAAGAAAGGTGCCTACAGAATGGTGCGAGTGGGAGGAGTCATCTTCCCCAGGGACAGCATATCGATTGGTCATCCAATACCAGATCGTCAGCTCTGAAAACATACATAGGAATAACTACACAAACTGACAGGCTACATTTAGGAACATGTGCATACATATATACATGTAATAACAATGAAAAAAGCAATGAATTCAAAAAATGAGATAGAGGGGCATATGGAAGGGTTTTGAAGGATAGAAGGGAGAAATAATGTAATGACAATCTCAAAAATAAAAAAAATTAACCTCAATTTGCAGGGGATTATAAAGTAAATGTATACTTTGTTCAATGTTTTACCAGAAGTTTGCTCACTATTAAAGAAAACCAGGTCACCAATGCCTATGTCATCTGAGTAAAGTGTCATTATCGACTGGCAACATAGCTGTCCCATAGCTGTCCCATCCACAGCAATCCTATTTATGGGTGTGGACAGCAGACTGTTCCATTGTCTTCTGGTTTACTTGTCCCCAAGCCTTCATGTTTTATGACACACGTTGCTATTAAGTCCTCTTGCTTTACAGTGAGGGCCATATATCCAGTGGTCATTGTCATAAAGGATGAGAGCATTCTACGCACGGTTTTGTCTTGAACTGACCTGGGGCATGTGTTGTTTGGCTGAGGAATGTGAACCTAACTGAGGCAATGCTGAATGCTGATGATGAGAAGAGGTAGTTTGCACAGTTTCCTCAGGCTGTTGTGATAGATGTCCCCTAACCCTCATTCTCAGAGCCTGGTCTAGAAGCAGAGGATATGGATGAACATTCTTGAGGGAGGGGTCCAGGACTCAGCTGCTAGGTTAATGGCTGATGGAATTTTCACAAGAGCTGGGCAAAGGTGAAAGAGCCATGTCCTGTTCCCAAACCCTTATCCCTTCTCTCCGCTTCGTTGACACCCCACCAGTCCCTCCCCATTGCAGCCAGCTCACTCCACCCAAACCCTGACCTCTTACTCTTTACTCAGCTAGCCTGGGGCAGCCAAGACGCAATCAAGTCAGGGCAGCATGAACGGATCACCTCTCCATCCCATTCCACTTCTATCTGTGGGCTCCCAGGATACCCCTGCTCCCCTGCCACCACTGCTACCTCCTCTCCAGAATCCCTCCTCCCGCTCTTGGGCCTCTCGCTGTGGGCCTTCCACCTGGGGGCTCAGCTGTCTTCTGGCTTTACAGGTAGGAGGTGGAGGTGGTAGGAGTTGGCACTATCTGAAATGGATATTTGGAGGGAGTCAGTGAACATGAGAAACCTACAGATAGGTATTTTGGACGCTCCTCCCTCTCCATTCCTCTATCTCCAGCATTTCCTGGTCTTGACATCTCTGCTCTGGGCCTCCCACCTGCTGCTGCTTCATGGTCTTCCCCCAGGAGGGCTCTCATACCCACCCACTCAGCTCCTGGCTTCCAGTTTCTTTTCATGTGGCATGTCTACGGTCCTGCAGACTTGGATGGGCAGCAGGTGAGGGGAACTTCGTTGAGGGAGGGAGTAGTCTCTCAAAAAGAGACTTAGGGGAATCCTATTGACTGCCACATGTTTCCAAACCTGCTGGGGCTGCTGTCCCTACAGGCTACCTCTAATCCAGGCTCCGTCCCTAGAGTTTCTTATTCCCGCACTGGTGCTGACAAACCAGAAGCTACCTCTGAAGTCCAAGATACCTGGAAATGGTGAGTACAGAGTAAAGGTGGGCTAGTGGCAGAGGTACATGTTGGCTGGAGGTTGGGTGGTACTAGGCATTGTAGAAGTCTTGGGTTATGCCAGGCATCATCTAGGACAGGAGATGATCTCTGTTCCATCTACATCTCCTTTCTTCATCCCAAACATCCAGCCTCCCTCTCATTGCGCCTATGTAATTTGACCAGTAGCTGCCATGGCCTGGAGCTCCGGAACACTTCTCTCCGAGAGGTGAGTGCCTGGAGGAAGACAGCAGAAGGACTGGATGGCCCCAGCCTGGAGAGGCTCCTGTTCCCATCATTAGACACTGATGCTATGGGGAGGAGTTAGGCAAGGG
The DNA here is from genome assembly GCA_021653895.1 of Mastomys natalensis. Classification (NCBI taxonomy): domain Eukaryota; kingdom Metazoa; phylum Chordata; class Mammalia; order Rodentia; family Muridae; genus Mastomys; species Mastomys natalensis. Next base: position 1,679,419 of record JAJTUV010000084.1, read on the forward strand.
GCTTATCCTTGGAGATAGTTAGAAATTCCAGGCTGAGGTCAACTTGATTGAGTGGAAATTCTTCTATCTGTCCTCCCCTCTACTCCCATAGGTATCGGGGGCAGTGGTGGTGTCCGGGCTGCTGCAGGGCACTATAGGACTTCTAGGGGTGCCTGGCCGTGTATTCCCCTATTGTGGGCCACTGGTGCTGGCTCCCAGCCTGGTTGTGGCGGGGCTCTCTGCCCACAAGGAGGTGTCCCAGTTCTGTTCTGCTCACTGGGGCCTGGCTTTGTTGTACGTGAGTCCCGAGAGGTGTGGATGGTAGCCAAGTAGGTGTGTAGACCGTGGGAGGGCAGAGCTGCTCAGATTCCATAGCCACCTGGGCAGGGATAACAGTGCTTGCATTTGGAATCCAAGGCTTTCCCTTAATTTATTCAGTCTCCCTGATATTCACATGATCACATGCTATGATACCTCAGGGTACCTCCCTACCCCTTCCATGAGCAGTTTCTGCCCTAGGTCCTCCTTTTTTGATATTCTGCATACTCACATTGCCATCATTCAGAATTCTGATACTTCTGACCTGCAAAGCTCCTTCTCTTCCCTAGGCTCATCCTGCTCATGGTGGTATGCTCTCAGCACTTGGGTTCATGCCAGGTACCTCTTTGTTCCTGGAGGCCAGCTTCAACTTCAACTCCCATTTGTATTCCTGTCTTCCGACTCCTTTCGGTAGGTGGGGCTCTGGGCGGATGAAGTTAGAGCTGACTGATGTGCATAGTCAGGTGAGGTAGACATCTGTGATCACACACTGGGGAAGATGGAAGCAGGGACATTCAGGAGTTCAAGTTCTGCTACTTAGAAAGTTTCAACCCATCGTGGGATACATGAACAACAACAACAAAAAACCAAAAAATGTTAAGATACTGATGCTCTTCCAGAGGACCTGAGGACCCCTGTTTGGGTCTCAGCACACATGTGGATAGCTTGTAACTGCCTGTAATTCCTGCTTCAGAACCCAAGTCCCTCTTCTGCCCTTCAAGCACCATCTCCACACTCCAACCCTTAAAAAAATAGTTTGAGCTGAGCATGGTGGCACACACTTTTAATCCTAGCACTTGGGAGGCAGAGACAGGTAGATCTCTGTGAGGCCAGCCTGGTTTATTAGAGTGAGTTACAGGACAGCCAAGGCTACACAGAGAGACATGCCTTCAAAAATAGGATAAAATAAAATAGTTGAAAACAACAAAAAATAGACTGACATGAACTCTTCCTTTTGTCTCCTTTCTGAGTTTCTGTTGGCCTTACTCACCCAGGCTGCCTCAGAAGGCTCAGGGCGAGGGGGAGCTCTTTGTCACGTCAGTATTGTTCTCCAGGTGCTTGCCCCCGTGGCCTGTGTGTGGCTCATCTCTGCCTTTCTGGGTCTGAGTGCTATCCCCTGCAGCTGTCTGAACCCTCCAATGCACCTTGGTTTTGGCTGCCCCACCCAGGTAGGCTCTCTCCCATGCTCCCCTTCTCTTGCTCAAATAACCAAATCAAGATTTAACAGACTTCAGCCAGATGAGGTGGCACATATCTGTAATCCCAGTACTTGAGAAGTAGAGGCAGGAGGATCTGAAATTCAAAGTCATCCTCAGTTACCTTATAAAGTCTGAGGCTACTGGGCGGTGGTGGCGCACGCCTTTAATCCCAGCACTTGGGAGGCAGAGGCAGGCGGATTTCTGAGTTTGAGGCCAGCCTGGTCTACAGAGTGAGTTCCAGGACAGCCAGGGCTACACAGAGAAACCCTGTCTCGAAAAAAAAAAAAAAAAAAAAAAAGGTCTGAGGCTGACTTGGGCTATATGAGACCCTGCCTCAAGAAAACAAAAACAAAACACCAAAACCAAACCAAACCAAAACACCCCCTCCAATCCACGAATGATTTAATAGAATTTACTTCTCACTTCTTATTTACTCAAAACACAGGTGGAGAAATGCCAAGTTTCGCCCCCCCCCACCCCCACTGCAGGTGTATTGCTTGGATCAGTGTTGGGAGGCTAACGTGTATATTTCTCTCCGTCCCACTGATTACTCCTGACACTCCTGATCAATGAACAAGTTTACATTATAAGCCCCCGTGAACATTTCTGTTGGTGAACTGTGTAGTTACAGTCTTGGAGTCTGTGAAATGTTGTCATTCATGTTTATTCGTCATGGTAGTGGGGGTCAATCAACTCTGAACCTTGTATCTACTCAGTAAGTGCTTTACATGGAACTCTCTACCCCAGCCCTTCAGTTAGCAGCTTGATAATGGCCCATTGAATTCTGATTAAGTTCTAAACATATGGCAGGCATAGTGAGCAATACAGGCGTAATAATGTCTGCTTCACGGACCTGACGGTCTATTGGGGTATATAGATAGGAATCATTTAAGAACCTAAGTAAAGGTGAAATTGGCATTGTGGTAAGTGTGCCTAAGTACAACTAGGTTTTGAGGTGAGAGAAAATAATGAGGAATCTGATACCATTAGAGGTGTTGAAAGAATTGATTTTATTTATTTATTTTTTAATTTAGAGGATTTCTTTTTAGAAGCGTTCTTTTAAATTATATTTTAAAATTATTTGTTGATACGTTCCATACACATAGACAATGCATCTTGATCATATCCAGCTCTTCCTCTCACTCCCCACGAGCACATAGCATATCCCAATCCCCTTTTCATGGCCTTTAAAAAAGTTATTCACTGAGTCCAATTAGTGATGCCTATATGTGCATGGGGATGGAGCCATCTACTAGAGCACAGAAGCATCTCATCTGAAGGAAAATGACTGTCCTTTCCCATGCAGCCATCACCTAACAACTCCTCAGCTAGGGATGAAGCCTCCTGAGCCTTTACTCCATTCATGCTTCCATGCTGGAGTGGTCATTGGCTTGACCTTGTATGGGTCCTGTGTATGTAGCCACAGCTGCTGAGAGTTCATGAGTGCAGTGGTCATGTCATATCCATAAGACTTCTCCCAGCTCTTATGTCCCCCTTCCCTTTCTTTTGAGACAGGATCTCACATAGTCTTGGTCAGTCTTGAATTTGCAAATGTAGTCAAGGATAGCCTTAAGCTCCAGATTCTCCTGCCTGTACCTAGCAAGTGTTGTAATTACAAGGGTGCATCACTACACCTGACTAGTAGAAACACACTTGAAGAAGTAAGATGAGATGTAAGAGATGGAGAGAGTAGCAGCTAGTTGGATAGGAGGCAGGAGACCAGAGTGTACTAGGTAAACAGCAGATGCAAGGACCCTGTGGTTACCAGGAACACAGCAAATCCAGGGCCTAAAACAAGGCCAATGTGTTTGAAGTAAGATGAACTATGATAGGAAATGAGGCTAGGAATAGAACTTCAGACCAAAGATGACCTTGTAGGTCATAGTGAAGAGAAGGGTCTCTCTCCTAGAGTGCAGTGGTTTTATGTCCACAGTACTATCTTGAAAAGCTAGAACATCTTGGGATTCTTGTGGAACAGACATTTATAGGCAGAGGGGTGCTCCAGGCTCAAGTATGGTTTCCAGGTGACTTCTTTTTCTTCCTCAGGTGAGTGGGAATGGCCCTTACTGACACCCAGGGCCCTGGCTGCAGGCATCTCCATGGCTTTGGCAGCCTCCACCAGCTCCTTGGGTTGCTATGCCCTGTGTGGCCAGCTGCTACATTTGTCTCCTCCACCACCACATGCCTGTAGTCGAGGGCTGAGCCTGGAGGGGCTGGGCAGTGTGCTGGCAGGGCTACTGGGAAGCCCCCTGGGCACTGCATCCAGCTTCCCCAACGTAGGCACAGTGGGTCTTTTCCAGGTACGTGAATCTGAGACAGGACTGGGGAATTGAAGGTACAGGGGCTGGAATTCACACTGATTGACTGCCAGCTGGGCTAGCTCTCAGTCAGGAGGTTCACTGAGGGAGGTGCCTAGAAGTGCTAAGTGGTTTGACTGTGGAGAAACAGGAAATTGCCATGTTAGGTACATCAGGAGCTCTGCCAAGGCTCAGTAGAGTGACAGTGAGTTAGAGAAAGCCCCGTTCTTTTGAGGACTTCATTTAAAAAGGAAGTATATAGGATGATTTGAGGGAGTACATACTACCACGAAAGCAGTTGTGTATGGGCTGAGTCAAAGAGCTACCTATGATACAGTGGCTAGGATGCTTAGAAGAATCTTTTTTCTTTTTTTCTTTCTTTTATTTTTTAAAGATTTTATTTATTTTATGTGTGTGAATACATTGTCACTTTCTTCAGACACACCAGAAGACGGCATCAGATCCCATTACAGATGGTTGTGAGCCACCATGTGGTTGCTGGGAATTGAAGTCAGGCCCTCTGGAAGAGCAGTCAGTACTCTTGATGGCTGAGCCATCTCTCCAGCCCCTGTTTAGAAGAATCTTGTTTAAGCTGGGATACAAAGGGTGAGGAGTGGGCCAGGCAAGGAGGTGGCTGTGTTTTCTAGTGTCTCTTCTTCCTCCATACAGACTGGCTCTCGGAGAGTGGCCCACCTAGTGGGACTGTTCTGCATGGGGCTTGGGCTCTCCCCAAGGCTGGCTCAGCTATTAACCAACATCCCTTTGCCTGTGCTTGGTGAGTAAATAGGTGGAAAGACAAGTACTGGAGTACTATTTCCTCCAGTATGACACAACCAGTTGGCTAGGCCGATGCTGTTTTTTCTAAATAGCTTCTCTAATGGATACGAACATATGACCTTGTTTTCTTAGCTGAACTGAGTCTCTTGTAGAGTCAGAAACAAGCCTGTTGGTAGTATTTCCTCATTACAACTTGCCTGTCCTACAAGCCCTGAACTTTGACCTCTTCCCACCTCCTTGTTTTCTTCTGTATGAGACAGGTGGGGTACTGGGAGTGACCCAGGCTGTAGTTCTGTCTGCTGGATTCTCCAGCTTCCACCTGGCTGACATTGACTCCGGGCGAAATGTCTTCATCGTGGGCTTCTCCATCTTCATGGCCTTGCTTTTGCCAAGGTGGCTCCGTGAAGCCCCAATCCTGCTCAACACAGGTAGGTGGGGTGGAGAAGAAAAGGAGTTCCTCAGTAATGGGGTTGAGGAGGCTTTAGGGTCTCTGGATTCTTGGTCTCACAATGGGATGTTGCGTGTGCTTCATTTAGTTATTTAACAAATATCCATTGAGCGCTTTGCTAAGTGCATGCCCTGGTTTTATTTCTGTTGCTATGGTAAAACACTTAGATCAAAAGCATTTTAGGGGAGGAGAAGTTTTATTCAGTCACCAATTCCAGGTCACATTCCATCCCTGAGGCAAGCCATGGCAGGAACTCAGGGTGGAATCTTGAAGGCAGGTCTGCTTGTGAAGCTAAACAGCTTTGCCTCCAAACAAGGAACTCACTTCACAGCCAAAGAAGTACAGCAGGAACCATGGAGGATGCTGCCTGCTAGCTGGCTCACACGCAGCTAACTTTCTTATTCAGTTCAAGACCACCTGTCAAAGAAATGGTACTGCCTATGGTGGGCCAGGTCCTAGGTCAGTTACCAGTAAAGACAGTCTCCCACAGACATGCTCAGTGGCCAGTCTGAGGAGGTAAGTCCTCAATAGAGACTCTCTTCTCAGATGACTCTAGGTGGTGACCCAAAGCTAACTAATTACAAAACCCTTCCCCTCAAACACATAAACAAAAAAATCTAACTAGGTCAGAGCACAAAAGTCCTTCTAGGCTGGGCAGTGGTGGTACATATCTTTAATCCCAGAACTCCAGAGGCAAAGGCAGGTGGATCTTTGTGAGTTCCAGGCCAGCCTGGTTTACAGAGTGAGTTTCAGGATAACCAGGGACACACAGAGAAACTCTGTCTCAAAAAACCAAAAAGAAAAGAAAAGACGTGTCTAATCCTAGCACCAGGAAGCAGGTGGGGTCTCTGTGAGTTTGAGACCAGATGCCTACACAGTGAGTTCCAGGCCAGTCAGGGCTACATAGTGAGATCCTGACAAAACAAAAACAAAATAACAAAAACCTGTGATACTCAATGACAAGAGTAGCTTCTACCTGAGCTGCTGAGGTGATCTAATAGAAGTGGACTGGTCTTTGAGGATGGGAAAACTTAAAACATATTTGGCAAAAGGCCATTTTTGTGTGTGAAACAGGATCCCATTTTGGAATCTAGGCTGGCTTCAAACTCTTGGCAATTTTCCTGCTTCAGACTCCCAAGTCTCAGGATTATAGATGTAAGCCACATGCACAGTTAATAAGGTCATTCTTGATCACGTTTCCATCATATGCAAAGATAAAAGATAGGATTATAGGATAGAAATAGCATATGCTGAAAGCCTATTTTATCTAGAGCCTAGTTTATCTAGAGCAATGGTTTTCAACTGGGGGTGATTTTGCCCCATGTGGAACATTTAGAAATATATAGAGACTTTTTTTTTGGATGTCATAAATGGGGAGAAAGAGGATTGTTATTGGGATTCAGTGTTTAGAGAAGTTATTAAACATTCTTTGATGCAGTGGACAGCTTCTTATAACAGAATTATCTGGTCCAAAGTGTTAGTAGAACTGAAGTTGAGAGGCCCAGGGTAGAACAGAGGTCAGAAGTGGGAGAGACTAGGGCTTTGTAATGCCTCACTTTCCAGAGAAAGGGAGCTTGTGGCGAAGGGTACCTGGAGGGATGTGGATGCTTAGAAAACATGGTGCTGAGAAGGGCTGCTATGGGAAGGGCCCGAGTGTGGGGAATGGAGTGTGTAGAGGGACAAAGGTAAATGGGATGGAATGACAGCTTTGTGAGATGTGTACCTGGTCTGAGACTTAGTTTAGGTCTGAAAGGGAAGACTCCTTGCCTGAGATAGTATCAGTTATCTTCTTGCCTGGTCCCAACCCTTTTTAGGCTGGAGCACCCTGGATATGTTTCTGCGTTCTTTGCTGGCAGAACCCATTTTCTTAGCTGGTCTATTGGGCTTTCTCCTAGAAAACACTATATCTGGTAAGTTGAGACCAGGTCCTAAGGGAGTGGCTGGGTAGTCATTACTCCCTGGGTTGCACAGTGACCTGAGCAACCCTTCCTTTTACTTATTTTCATTTTAAAGCATGCATATATATGTGTGTCTGTGGGTATCTGCATTCATATAAATGCAGAGACCAGTGATGCCAGATCTTTCCAGATCTACCCTAGGTCTTTCAGTTTGCACACCAGGAGGAGGGTGGGAGTTCCCACAACCATTGACAGTAGGAGGGATCAGAGATACAGGCAAGTGTGAGCCATCTGGAATGGGTGCTGGGACTTGGAACTTGGGTCCTCTGTAAGAGCAATACCAGCTCCTAAGAGCTGAGCTCTCTCTCTCCAGCCTGACCATCCATCCCTCTTTTTACAGGTACACGGATTGAGAGAGGCTTAGGTCAGAGACTGCCAACTTCTTTCAATGCCCAAGAAACTCAACTGCTTCAGAAATCCAGGAAGAAGACTGCTCAAGAGTATGAGCTTCCTTTACCATCAAAAACCTGTGTTCCTGCATCCCACGGCCTCTCCATTGCCTCTGTCCAATGCCTGAAAACTCTGGGGATGAAGGAGGATCCCCTAAAACAGGAGAGACAGCTGACTTGTTGCCTGACTCTGGGGAGTCATGTTCTACGGCTGGCAGAGAAGGGTTTAGGTCCGAGTAATTACCAAGACCACCATTTTTGTCTTAATTAGTTCAACAGTAACTCCTACCTTGCTGGACTCTCGCCTCCAAGGCTGTACTTTCTCCCAGCAGAGGTGTAGTAGAATAGACTGCCTTTCCTCCTCTTAATAAGACTTGAGTATTCAGGAGCAGAGACCATGGTTTAGTGGGCCAGAAGTTAATAAATGAGATTTTTGCCTGTAAACTGCCAAGGTTGCTTGAATGAACTCTAGCATTCAAATATTTACTGAGTGCTTTACCATGAGCAAGGTCCTACATCCATGGATATGAATATGACAAGGTTCCAGTCCTCTGCCCTGCATCTAAGATTTAAATAAGTAACTAAAATGTAAAGTAGAAGACAGTCTATAATAAAGATGAAAATAAAGATGAAGAAGCAAGAAGGAAGTAGTATTTCGTTTCAACCGAGGTCAACAGGAAAGGAATTGGGAAAGCTGCATTGTTGAGAGTGGTCTTAACAAGTGAGGTTTAGGGCCCCGCCCACCACGAGCCCTGGCTCCACCCCACATCCCAAGATCCCGCCTTCCCGAGTGTGAGAGTGTGTGTGTGGGGGTGGGGTGGGGGTGGTGGTGGCTTCTACCCAAGGCCTTTCAGTTTGCGCACCAGGGCAAGCCTGCCGTGAGGAGGGTGGGAGTTCCCGCAGCCGTTGACGGTAGGTGGGATCGGTTTCGAGTCGGGGCCGAGATCTGGGTCCGTCCGGACGCCAAAAAGCAGAGACAAACTCGGATAGTGGCCCCCGACCCCGGCGCTTTTTCCCAGAAAGGACCGCGCGCTGCCCTAACTTTGGGGCGGACTGCCAGGAGTGGGCGGGCCTGCGCATGCGCAGTCCGCTCTCGGCCTCTGAGGGAAGCGTGTGAGGCTCCTCCTTAGCAGGCTTCGTGTTTGGCCCGCTGGGCCGAATTAGCCCTGTTCCCCTTTGGGGCCCTGAGCCATAACTGTGTACAGCGAATGCTATAAAAATGAGAGACGGGCGATACAGTTCCCGCAGGGGAGGCGGATGGACGCCTTGGCCGCTCGAGGGCGCGGCGTGTGACCTCTGGCGGCAGGCCTAAGGTTTGCCCTCTCTGGTGGCACAGGGCGTGGGCCCGCCTGATGGTCTGTAGGGCCTTGCTGCCCCCTGCAGGGTGTTGTAGGAACTATCCCTGAGAGAGGAACCCGAGTGACAGACTGGCGTCGTGCAACTTTACATTCTCCGTCTTAAAAAAATTAAAACGGCGAGGTTGGTTAACTTGATCTTGGAAGACCAACTTGCGGGGGGTGGAGGGCAGTGAAACCCAGAGGCCTTAGATTCCTTCTTTATGCTGGGGACAGTCCAGGCCCCAGTCCGTTCTTCCACTGAGTTATCTTTTTTGTTTGTTTGTTTATTTGTTTGGATTTTTTTTTTTTTTGAGAGGCTCTTGCAGTGTTGTCCAGGTTGACCTCCAAATCAAGATCCTCCTGCCTCAGCCTCCTGTGTGCTAGGATTACAAGCATGCCTCATCATGCCTGACTCACTGAGTTATGCTTACCTCAGACCAGGCTGAGTGGGACCAGCCAGACTGCGTCTGGTCCTGAATGTTTAGACTTTTTATAGGGCCAGCTGTCCCTGGCCACATTAAAACAGCTTCCTCCCATTCAGACAAAACCATTGACTTGTGGGTTTTGACCTTCGGAACTTAAGGAGGGACCAGTTAGGCCAATAAGCTCAATTTTGGTAAGTTTTAGAATGCATGCCAGGATGTGCCTATAAGGGAAATTAGAGGGTTTGGCAACTTTATGTGTATTTCTAATCTTTCCCAATGTAAACTCTTGCCCAGTGAAGACTCTTTAATCATTCCAAGACCAGTCTATCCTGTTGGAACAGCACATGATACAAATAACCATCTCCATACACAACGTTTCAAGGTGGCTGCAAAAAACCACCATATCCGAAGTCCTGTGTCACTTGAAATGGCCATATGTATATTTGAGAACTCTTGTTGTTAGGCAGTTTTATCCCATGCAGATATCACACAATGCATGTACTTGAGCCAAGGTGGCAGTAATACCACTAGGCTCTATGCTTTTTAAGGGTCCCTGTCATGTATGCAGTCTTTCCGAGCATATACATTTGTATTCCACGTGTTAATTGCAGTGCAAATTAATTAGTGCCACGAGACAATGCTTTGAAAACTAGGATGATAGTTTAGACCAAGTTGAAAATGACTGTTATTCCGATTTAAATGGAAATTCTATTATTTTCTTTGTAGTCTAAGATTTTGGCCCCTGGCACTTCCCTTCCTTTTGTATTTATGGATGAAAATAATGAAGGAAATTATATGACTTTTTGTGTCCACAGGAAAGATAAATTCTGTAGGTTTAGTTGGTATATATTTAACTAAGCTGAGGATACAGCATTCTTTCTTGAGGTAAAAACATTGGTCTTCAGGAGTTCCAAGCTTTGCAGAAGGCATGATGTTGATGAGGTGGGCGTTAGTGTAGGCATGTACCCAATCAGTGAAGTGGAATTGTCATTTCCTCTGTGGGGTGAAAGGTGCTGCCTGTTCATTTGTTGAAAGGGATTTGGGACATTTCTCTTGTTCTCTTGTTAGTGACACACTAACTCCTGTGTGTCACTGTGTCTGTCATGTAATGTGAGGCCCATCATGTATCTTCCATCATGCATATACACATGAATTTTCCATAATTGTAGAGGATTAACTTGAACAGTCTCTAGGTAAGAACTGTTTTAGATAAGGGGGAATATGATTAAGTACATTATATATATATGAAATTGTGAGAGGAAAAATAAATTAAGACTTAAAGATGAGCCACTGTTTTAGATAGTTTTTTGAGACAGGGTTTCATTTAGTCCAGGCTAGCCTTGAACTCACCACTATGTAGGTTGAACTTTTATTTAACTGAAAAAAAATTTTAATATTTATTTATGAGTGTTCTATTTGCATGTACACCTGCACACCAGAAGAGGGCAGCACATCCCAGTGTAGATGGTTGTGAGCCACCATGTGGTTGCTGGGAATTGAACTCAGGACCACTGGAAGAGCAGACAGTGCTCTTACCACTGAGCCATCTCTCCAGCCCCCTGAAGAAAGTTTTTTTATTTCATTTGTTTGTGTGTGGGGTTAAGGAAGTGTGTACATGTGTGCGTGTTCATATAGATGTATGTATAAGCACACTGAATATGAAGGTCAGATGACAATCTCAGAGGTGGTCCTCAGGTGACTCCTACTGTTTGTTTTAGGTATAGTCTCTTGTTAGACTAAAACTTTGTTATCTAGACCTGGGCAGCTATATCCTGAGTCTTTCTTGTCAGTGATGGGATTACTGATACATAGCACCTTACCAGCCCTTTATGTAGGTTCTGGGGATCTGAACTCAGGTCCTTATGAGGCAAGCATTTTACCAGTAAAACTAGTAGGGCTAGTTTACCCTAGCCTGACCTTAATCCTCCTACATCTATCTCCCTAGTGCTGGGATTACAGGTGCAGAACATCAAGTCTACTTTAGGATTTTACTGTTCATTCCCAATCTTCCTGAGTTTTGCCTTTTCTTTTTTTCTTCTTATAAAAAAATTATAACACTTACTTGGTGTATATGTGGAAGTCAGAGGACAACTTACAGGAAATAATTTTTTCCCTCTAGTTTGAGTCCTGGGAATCCAACTCAGGTCATCTGGCTTGGCCGAAGTGCCTTTTCTGCTGAGCCATCTTTTTGACCCAGACTTTGCTTTTATCAATCAATCAACCAATTAATTTATTTGTTTGTTTTTGAGATAGGGTTTCTCTCTGAAGCTCTGGCTGTCCTGGAAATAACTTTGTAGACCAGTCTGGCCTGGAATTCAGAGATCTGCCTGTCTCTGCTGAGACTAAAGGCCTGTGCTACTGCCCATTTAGGACTTCAGTTTGTGTGTGTGTGTGTGTGTGTGTGTGTGTGTGTGTGTGTGTGTGAGAGAGAGAGAGATAAGAATCATTCTTTTCCCTCTAAAGGTTCTAAGAAAGATAGGATCCAAATAAGGATTCAATAGGAATGACTTGGGTTTCCATATTATATTAATTGCATCAATATGGTGACTTTTAAACACTACGAAAGAAACAGATCTGCTTTTTCTCCCCCTTTCCTCCTTTTCTCTACTTTTCCCTTTCTTCCTCCCCAAGGTTAGTCTCTCTCATGTATCCTCAACTGGTCTGGGAATCCTGAACTTTCTGCCTTTATCAAATTCTGGGATCAGAGGCATGTAGCACCTAGACATATTTTATATTCTTTAGGAACTTAATTTGAGAAATATTCTGATCATTAAAAAAGATGTTACTTATTTTTATTTTATATGTATGTTTGCCTGCACATATGCAGGTACTACAAGTGCAGTGCTTGAAGAGGTCAGAAGAGGGCACTGGATCACCTGGAACTGGAGTTACAGATGGTTGTGAGCTGCATGTCATGGGTGCTGGAATCAAATCTTCTGGAAGAGTAACCAGTGCTCTTAACCTCTGTGCCATTTCTCCAGTCACAGATTCTGGAGAAATTTTAGGTTAGTTGTCAAGGGGGTAGTTAGGTTGATGCTAGGCTGGTTGGTTATATGAAGAGAGTTTGTGCTTTCATGCCTCTATTTTACTGGAGAGGATTTTCATGCGATTTCAGTTGACATGGAGTTGTGAGTGGCCCTCTTGAGGGCTGAATTTCCTGAGGGCTCTGTGCTAAATTAGGATTTTTCTGCAGATGGAAGAACTAGAGCAAGGCCTGTTGATGCAGCCATGGGCATGGTTACAACTTGCTGAGAACTCACTCTTGGCCAAGGCTTCTATCACCAAGCATGGTTATGCCATGCTGATTTCGGATCTTCAACAGGTGTGGCATGAACAAGTGGACACTTTGGTGGTCAGCCAGCGAGCCAAGGTAAGAATGTTAGTGTAAAGAGAAGTATCAGTGTGGAGTGGCATGCTGGCTGTAGGACACTAACATCAGCCAACTGGCTAGCTGTACATTGGTGAGGAAGTGTGGATTGGTTTGAAGCAAGTATAGGTTCAACATCCTTATCATAAAGATCTAACCTCTGAAATGCTCAAAATATGAACCTTTTCACATCTTCAAAACTCAAGCACTCCAAAAGTTTTAGATTTTGGATCATGTCAGATTTTGGATTTTGGGTTAGAGTTGTACAACTGTTACAAATCGATGCAGGTATTCCAAAATCCAAGGAACTCAGAAATCTGAAACGTTCTGAGATAGATAGATAGATAGATAGACAGACAGACAGATAGATAGGTTCTGCAGAAACAATAATGCATTATGTCATCTGTATCATATGACATATATAGACCCTCAGGGATCTTGCCCAGGACAGAATTGTAGAGCAGACTAGTTGAGTTTTGCAACTCTTTGTTGTCTTCATTCTGCCATAAAACTTCTCCTTTGCCCTGTCCTCTCTGCTCCCCACTGTGTTCATGGGTTCCTCTCTGCTCCCCACTGTGTTCATGGGTTCCCCTCTGCTCCCCACTGTGTTCATGGGTCCCCTCTGCTCCCCACTGTGTTCATGGGTTCCTCTCTGCTCCCCACTGTGTTCATGGGTCCCCTCTGCTCCCCACTGTGTTCATGGGTTCCCCTCTGCTCCCCACTGTGTTCATGGGTCCCCTCTGCTCCCCACTGTGTTCATGGGTTCCCCTCTGCTCCCCACTGTGTTCATGGGTTCCCCTCTGCTCCCCACTGTGTTCATGGGTCCCCTCTGCTCCCCACTGTGTTCATGGGTTCCCCTCTGCTCCCCACTGTGTTCATGGGTTCCCCTTTGCTCCCCAGTCTTCATGAGTTCACCTTTGCTCTCCTTTGATGCATTTTCCTTTCCCACCCTCACCCTGTACTACTGTTGTCTCTAGGAACTGAACAAGCGCCTCACCGCTCCCCCTGCAGCTCTTCTTCGTCACCTGGATGAAGTGCTTCGCCCACTGTTTAAAGATTCTGCTCACCAGGATGCGGCTCACCCTAGCAAAGCTACTTTCTCCTCTGATCAAGGAGAGGAGGGACTGATTCTGCGGGTGCGGAGTGAACTCTCTGGGCTCCCCTTCATTTGGCATTTCCATTGTATTCCAGCTAGTTCTTCAATGGTAAGTGCAATTTAGATATGAGGTACAGGTGGGGATCCCAGCTACTTCTGGTAAAGATCTGGGTGCCCTTGTATTTCCTGTAAACCTTGTTTGAAATTCTTTCCTAATAATAATAGTACTAGTGATAATAATAATAATAAAAAATGTCTCCCTGACTATACAGGAAGCTAAGGGAATTCTTGACTGATATAGTCTTGTTTTGCAAAGGGAGCAGGTTTGGATCTCCATACTTTATTTGGTGACTTCATGAAATATTATTATTTTAATGACAGAGTCTCAAGTATGCTAGACTATGCTAGAATGACCTTATCCTTTTACTGAGTGTTAGGATTACAGATACACCACCATGCTCAGTTTATGCAGTACTTATGCAGTAGAGGAGGTTTGAACCCAGGCCTTTGTGCTGGGCAAGCACTCTATCAACTGAAGTATATCCCTGGCTTTTCTTGATTTTTTTTTTTTTTTTTTTTTTTTTGAGAGAGGGTTTCAGTGTAACCCTGACAGAGATCTGCCTGCTCTGCCTGTTACCATGCACACTTTTCTTTTTTTTTTTGGTTTTTCGAGACAGGGTTTCTCTGTGTAGCTCGGGCTGTCCTGGAACTCACTCTGTAGACCAGGCTAGCCTCAAACTCAGAAATCCGCCTGCCTCTGCCTCCCAAGTGCTGGGACTAAAGGCGTGCGCCACCACCGCCTGGCCTTTTTTTCTTTTAAGAGTTATATTATGAAGCCTCCTTACTGTACAGTGAAAGCTTGCTTTGAACTTGAAGCAATCCTCCTGTGTCAACTTCCAAGTGGTCTATGTAGCAAGTTCTAGGACAGTGAAAGTGATATAATAGCAAGACCCTGTCTCAAAAAACCCAAAAAAGCCAACCAAAGGACAAAACAGCAAGTTTTGAAATAGAAAGCTGAGCGTGGCTGTACATATCTGTAATCATAGCACTAGGCAGGAGGATCATGAGTTCAAGGTCATCTTCAGCTACATAGTAAGTTTGAGTATAGCTTGGGCTACATGATACTCTGTCTCAAAAACCAATGAGTTGCTGAGTATGGTGATAAATGCCTTTAGTCCCAGCACTCAGGAGGCAGAGGCAGGCAGATCTCAAAGCCAGCCTGGTAAACAGAGAGAGCTCCAGGACAGCCAGGGCTGTTATATAGAGAAACTCTATCTTGAAAACAAAACAAAACGAAATGAAACGAAATGAAAGAAAATAAAAAAAGAAAAGCTGACTTTGACTTTAGATTTTGTATTTCTGCTTTGAACCCCATGTAGCCCAGTAGTGGTAGCTCACACCTCTAATCTCTATGAGTTTGAGGCCAGCCTGAGACCCAGGAGAGCCAGAGCTTTACACAAAGAAGCCCTGTCATCAGAAAAACAAACAAAAGCCTAAATAACAACAACAAAAACAAACTTAAAGTAAAAGCCTCGAATTTCCTCCAGATATCCACTGCAGCTGATGAGGATGGACTAAAATGACACTGTCAGTTTGGAGAATTTGTGTGTGTGTGTGTGTGTGTGTATGTGTAGGTGCATGTGCAAGAATGTTAGAGTATGTGGAGAAGCCAGACGTCAACCTCCAGTGGTCCCCTCCCCTCCACACCCTGAGTCTCTTTGTGTAGCTGTGGCTATCCTGGAACTCACTGGTAGACCAGGCTGAGGTTAAAGAAATGCACCACTACTGCCCAGCTTCAGGTGTCTTCCATAGTGACTTCTCTACGTTGTTTTCTGAGACAAAGCCTCACAAAATGTGGAGCTTGGTCATTTGGCTAGACTGGCTGGCTACCAACCTCCAGAAATGCTCTTGTCTGCCCCACTAGTGTGGGATTAACAGTGCTTACCACTTTTTATGTGGGTGCTGGAGCCTCAAACTCAGGTCCTGATGATTATGTGACAAAACACTTTACTGACTAAGCTAGCTCTCTTACTCCCCAATATTTCCCCAATATTTTTTAAGTTGAGTGTACCCTCCAGTCATTCTATTCTATAGATACTTACTTAGGAATGATAGAAAACAGCCTGGAGGTGGTAGTGCATGCCTTTAATCCCAGGTCTCAGGAAGCAGAGGCAGGCAGATCTCTGTGAGTTCAAGGCCAGCTTGCTCTACAGAGCTGGTTCTTAGAAAGCCAGGGGTATACAGAGAAACTCTGTTTCAAGAAAAAAAAAAGAATGATGAAAATATAGTCAAGTATAATGGTACATGCCTGTAATTCCAATACTCTATAGGTTGAGTTAGGGCGAGCACAAGTTTGAGACCAGCTTAGGCTACATGGTGAGTTCTAGGCCAGCCAGAGCTCCACAGTGAGACCCAGTGTCATAGAACAAGGAACAAATCTCCCAGCCTCCTTTTCCCACATAGATCCACTCAAACATTTCTTCACAAAGGCTTTGTTTGTTTTACTTTTACTTTATTTTATGTGTATGGGTGTTTTGCCTGCATATATGTCTATGCACCACATGTGTGCCTGGTGCCTGCAGAGCGAGGTCATCAGACCCCCTGGAATTGGAGTTACAGATGGTTATGAGGTGCCATGTGGGTATTTGGAAATTGAATGAGCCCAGGTCCTCTGAAGAGCAACTGTTGCTCGTAACTGCTGAGCTACCTCTCCAGCCCTGCTGTCTTAGTGTCCAAACCCAGAAATAACCTTAAGAAAATTATAGGGTATTCACAATATATATTTAAAAAGAACAAATTTTCAGAATGAAATGCTGCTTGTTGTACTCAGTAGCACGCAGTGATCAGAGTGTTGTTCGAGAAATGTGGGGCTCAGGTTGGCCACAGACACTCTGCAAAGGTATTTTCCAGTTTCCACTTCAAGGTATAGTGTACCTGAAGTACTGTAGGTGATGTGATCATTCGGCATCAGTAATCACATTGTGATGCTTACACACATCCACTGTGGGGAACAAAGAACTTGTTTGTTTTTAAAGATTTTATTTTTAATTATGTATGTTTCTGTGTGTGGGTTTGTATGCATGAGAGGCAAGATGGTGTTGGATCTCTTGGGACTGGAGTTACAGGTGCTGTAACTCCCAAACCAAAGTGGATGCTGACACCCAAACTTGTGTCCTCTGGACGAGCTGTCTCTCCAGCCCAGCAAAAGACTTCTTGAGAGACTGTTTACTGGTGTTTATTTATTTTTGTCTGAAACTTTGCAAAGCTGCACTTGAGTGCTAGAATTGCTCATTCATCACAGATTTGTTTGTGGTTCTGGGGATCTAGCCCAGGGCCTCACACTCAGTAGGCATGCACTCTACCACTGAGCTATACCCCAGCTTCTCTAATGTGCTCTAATGTTGCCAAGGCAACTGCTTACATCAGTTTTCCAAGTAGTGGTGGCTACAGGTGTGCTCCATTGTGACTGATTTCATGAAGAAATGGCCAAGGCCCATCCACAGGTCTTGTTGTGTAATAAGCACTGACATTTGTTGATTTTAATTGAATTTCCTCCATCCTACTTTAGATACTGAATTTCATAATCATTCAAAACCTGTGATTTTTTTTCTAGGTGACACCAGAGGGCACTGTTTCCTCAATGATGCTTGTTCTGGCATCTAACCATTTGGACCACCCTCGAGAATTCTTAGCAATAGCTGGTCTCTTCATGTGTTGTATTAGATAGTTCTACGAATCAGTGTGAAAGCTGTGGGGACAGCTTTCCTGGAGGTTGGAGGGCTCTAGTAGTTTCTTCTTTCAAAAGTACAGAGTAAGTGGAGGTGTAGCTCAGTGTTGGGGCACTTGTTTAGCATGGGCCAGGGTCAGCCCCAGCTCTGGGGGAGGGGGGCAATAAAGAACACCTGAATAGTGATAAAAATGTTGAAGGAAAATGAAAGGAGAAGCTAATTATTTTAGTGCAGTGTCCAGCTAAGGAGCTGTCCTGTGAAAGAAAATCCAGTATTTAGAGGAGAATGAGATTTGGTTGGCTACAGGGAGACATGTGATATGCCTGAAATGGATGCTGACACCCAAACTTGTGTCCTCTGGACGAGCTGTCTCTCCATCCCAGCAAACGACTTCTTGAGAGATAGAACAATTGGTTAACAAGTGTATTTTAAGTTCAGATTAAGTTCTTATCATTAAACGAAGAAGACTTCTCCCAGGGAAACCCCAGGGCTGCAGGGAAGGATCCAGAGCTGGTAGACACTATCAGGGCTGTAGGCGGCCACTATTTCAGGCGGTTGTGTGTCTGTGAGGTCATGCGGTTGGAAGCTTTGTTACTCATTCTTGTGATAGTTTTCATTTACTTTTTTTTTTTGAATGGGTAATTCATGCCAAAGGCAAACATTTCAACATTTAAAGGCATACAGTCTAAGAAACAAACAAACAGGCTTTCTGTCTACTCTCTGTTTTCCTTTTAAAGCAGTTACTGAGATCAGCTTTGTTTATCCATCCCCCCTCACACACACACAATTTTTCTTCTTTGAGGCAAAGTCTTATATAGTGCATGCTATCCTTAAAATCATCATGTAGCTGAGGACCTTTAAAGTTCTACCTCTGGCCTCCACCTCCCTAGCCCTGGGATTACAGGTGTGTTCCATGCATTCGAGACAAGCACTGTACAAACTGAGGCACATCCTTAGCCATCACTTCCCTTTTTCTTTTTTCTTTTTTGTTTTCTTTTTTTTTTTTTTTTTTTTTTTGGTTTTTCGAGACAGGGTTTCTCTGTGTAGCCCGGGCTGTCCTGGAACTCCTCTGTAGACCAGGCTGGCCTCAAACTCAGAAATCTGCCTGCCTCTGCCTCCCAAGTGCTGGGATTAAAGGCGTGCGCCACCACTGCCCGGCTCCCTTTTTCTTGATAACATGTTACTCTGTAGCCCAGCTCAAGTTCGAAACCCATCTGCCTTGTTTCCCAGATGCTGAGATTACAAATATGAACCACCACACCTTGTTATAACTCTGGGGTCTTAATAGTTCTTAATTCTCTGTGGGAATTGTGAAATATATAAGGCTTTGGGTGTCTGCTTCATGATTCTACATCTGTGTGGAATTGTGATGGCTTTCTCTTCATTGCTCTCTGTTTCCTATTGTCTGTTTTCCTCAGTATCTAATATAACTGTTTCCCTGCTTTTTGTTTGTGTTTAAATGTTTTTATTAGACTTATTTATTTTATTTTATGTGTGTGAGTATTTTGCCTGCCTGTATGTATGTGTATCACATGGATGCCTGGTGCCCACAGAGGCCAGAAGAGGGCATCAGATCTCCTGGAACTGGAGTTACAGATGGTGTGAGCTGCCATGTGGGTGCTGGGGACTAAACCCAGGTCCTCTGCAAGAGCAGCCAGTGCTCCTAACCACTGAGCCATTTCTCCTGCCCCTGTGCTTGTGACACTAAGTTTTTTGAGACTAAATTTCACTGTATGGTGCAGACTGTCTTCAAACTTGTGATCTTCCTGCTCCTGCCTTCCTTTCTGCTGAGATTACAGGTGTTCATCTAATATAATTCTTGATATTTTATAGTTTTACTTTCCTATTTGTCACCCCTTTGGTTGTTTATGATCCCCAGGCGTCACATCCCCGAATTTATTAGTAGTGGTAACAACACAAGTTTTGGAACAAGCAGACAAATTCACAATCAGCCTTACTACCTTTAGATTATTTAGAATATTATCCTGAATTAGTACGGAATTTTTTATGACTCACCTTCTCCATTTGTCAAATAACAAGATTGCTCTGCACTTATGATTAAAGAAGAAAACACATACAGCATTACTATAGGATTATAGTGGGCTGTGGGCGATGATGTTCCAACACACGTTCTTTCTTCATTGAAGGCTGAGGTCATATGAGATGCTGCCAGAGCCAGCACTAGAGTCAGTCTCCTGATCCCCAGTCTCTGGATGGCCTCATTGGACTCTCTAATATGACTTGATATCTGGGCTAACTCCCTCCTGCCTAGGGCTCTGAAGTGTTCTGTAGGAAGTCAGAAGACTTTCGGGGATGGGATTAGAGGTGTTCCCCCTTCTGGGGAAGAGTGACAACCCCTGTTGTACCCATCATACTTCCTGGCCAATCATGGAGTTCTTCAAAGGCAGACGCCTCAGACCCTCATTCCCAGTGAGCACAGGCTGCATCATTGACTTGGGATGGAATGTCTTCATATTTTGCTTTCCTTGAATGAAAGGGAGTGTCCCTGACCTAAAGCTCTGCACAGTTTTTGTTGTTGTTGTTGTCCTTTGGAGGCACACTGATCTTTCCACATGGTTGCATGCCTTTCATTTTTAATTTTTGTACTAGCCTTTTTATGGCCATTAATACTTATTTTGGGGACTTCTAACCAGCATTCATCTAAGCTTGAAAACAGAACAAGTCTCCCAGACCTAAGAGAAATCATTTTAATGTTCACGTAGCTTTGAAATTAATTATAGCTCAGGAATTCAGAGTGGTGTGAAATTATTTGGGAAGTTGAACTATTTCCTGATTAAAAACTCCTTTTTGTATATAGATATTGAAGTCTAATAGATCATTCCAGTTGCCTGAGGCCAGTATCCTATTTCAACAGACATGGTATTGGTTAAGAACTATTCCTCGCCATGTTTCATGCTGTTATATTTAGTACCTCAAAGGTGGTACCCGCCTCCCGCCCACCATGGTGAGGGTGGTTATTAACGTTAGGAGTTTCTGTTATTTGAGGGGTGCCACCAAATGGCCACTGTGGCTGCTTGGTTAGCAATGATAATAATAAATAATAATAATTATTTTCAGTTCAATCCACCAAACCTCTATTGGCTTGCATACAATTATTCAACTGTTTTTCTAATCTACCTTGACCAGGACCAAACTTATCGTAGGGCATAGAGTTTTAATCATTGTATCGAGTTAATTATTATGTGTGTGCATGAACGTATAATGTGCATGTGGAAATTGGACGACAACTTGCAGGAATCAGTTCTTCTACCTCGGGGGTCTGGAGGATTGAACTCAGGTCACCAAGCTTGGCAGCCTGCTGAGCCGTCTCACAGGCCCAGGAGATAGCTTCAGGCTAGGAGTTCTGAGCAATACTTCTTAGAGGTCCTTTCAGAAGACCTGGGATAGGACTCAGTACTAGGTTGGCATGTGTCAAGTAAACACCCTCCAAAAAAAAAAAAGTTATCTACAGCTAGACTTGACTCTGATTTTCCACTCTGTGCCAGGATGCCTACACTTTTTGGATTATGGTACAGAAAGCCCTTATCTGCCCACTCATACCTCCACAGCCAGTCTTTTTTCTTTTCTGATATAGAGAAGTTTTTTCCTTAGAATCTGAGCTGCACCACAAGCAGTGCTTTTAATTTTCTCTACAGACTTAATGGAAAGTGAGATCGTAGATGCCTGGAGAATCATCACCTGGGATCCTGACCAGGTGACTGCACAGCACCAATGATGGCACACCTTTTTCCTTATTTCAAGCCTGCGATGGGGTATCTTGTCTAAAGTGCTCCCCTTTTAGATCTAGCCAGGGATGAGCATTCTATGGCCAGCAGGCTAAATCTGGCCTGCTGCCTGCTTTTGTAGAGTTACATTGGAGCACAGCCACCTCATTTGTTTGCATACTGTCTGTGGCTGCTTTCGAGAGCCACAATAGTGAAGTTGAGTAGTTGCAGCAGAGACTGTGGGCCACAAAGCTGAAAATATTGATTATCTGCTCTTTCCGAGAAAAGCTTTTGCTGACCCCTGATATAGGGCATCTTTTTTGTTTAGTGTCTCTTTTAGGTCATGTCCTTGGTGTGATGACACCCTCTAGCCACAGGCTAGTGGACACCGTGCATAGGTGACTTATGTGACTCTATATAGGTATATGTCATTGTATGAGTACTCAGTGTAGCTGCCCTGTAACAAAGCTATACCTGCATCCTACTGCATGGAGTGGGCTCAGTAACTGGCTGGCTTTGCTTTTTATTATTATTTTACAATAACTTTAAAATCTGCTGTGTTTTTTGAGAATAGGTTAAAATGTTAACCTCTTATTAGCCCTGAAATGGTTCTTAATAAATACCTAGATCGAGTTTGATAGCTTTCTGTTTTCTGTTTTTGTTTGTTTTCTTTTTTCTCCCACTGGTGTACTGGTTGAGCCACACCCCTTTCAGGAGGATCCCTTGGATCTTCTGCTCTTATCTCTGTTGGGAGTTGAGTCAGTACTTCCCTCTTCTCAACAAGACTACCATTTTATTTTTATTTAGTTATTTTAATATTTTTATCTTTGTATATATATGGGTGTTTGGCCTGCATGTATGTCTGCATATCATGTATATGTACAGCTATGGAGGCCAGAAGAGAGAATGCCTGGCCCTCTGATCTGGAGCTACAGACAATGGTCAGCTATCATATTGGTTCTGGGAATAGAACCCATGTCTTCAGGAAGAGCAGCTAGTGTTCTTAACCACTGAACAGTCTTTCCAGCTCCTAAATCAGTGGTTCTCAATCTGTGGGTTGTGACCCCTTTGGTGG
This sequence comes from Mastomys natalensis, assembly GCA_021653895.1. NCBI lineage: Eukaryota > Metazoa > Chordata > Mammalia > Rodentia > Muridae > Mastomys > Mastomys natalensis. The sequence continues at coordinate 1,701,537 of JAJTUV010000084.1, forward strand.
TTGCATATCAGGTATCATGCATATCAGATATTTACTTGTATAACAGTAGCATAACAGTTCATAACTAGCAAAATTGAGGTTATGAAATAGCAATGAAACAATTTTATAGTTGGGTGTCACAGCCTTAGGAAAGTTGAAAAACACTGCCCTATTTTTTTTCTTTAAATTAGAACTATATATTTTTATGTCCATTCATATTCTTGTTTTATCCTTCCCATTCCGTATCTGGGCCACAAAGAAATCTCTGAGTCTCTTTAATATGTAAATTTAATATTGTATTTGTATTTATGTTCATGTAAATGAATTGCTTGTCTGTGAAATTGTAAGTTCCTGTGAAAATGTTTATTCTTGAGTATTTTTCTTCTAGTAGCTCATGCAGTGTTTGGAAGTACCTTATGAACACCTGTTGGCTAATTGACGGCTCTTCTTCATCAAAGGTCTCTCAGCATTTGATCCGTCCTCTGATGGGTGTGAGCCTGGCATTGCAGAGTCATGTGAGGGAGCTAGGAGCATTGCTTCGGATGAAGGACCTTGAAATCCAGGCCTACCAGGAGAGTGGGGCTGTGCTGAGCCGAAGTAAGAAGGCATTCTTAGAGGAATTGGGGAAGGGGTGGGAGTCCAAGAGTCTTAGAAAAGGGGAATATAATTTGCATTAGGAATAGTTCTTGAGCTGGAGGTGTGGATCAGTTGGCAGTGTGCTTCCTTAGCATCCACCACCTCCTGGGTTTGAAATTTAGAACTGCATAAGTGGGAGTGTTGACATAACATATGATCATAGCACTCAAGAGGTAGAGGCAGGACATTATCCTTGGTGACACAGCAAGTTCAAAGCTAGCCTGGGGTACATTAGACCTTGTCTCAAATGAAACAAAACCCCTAAACAACAAAGATTTCTCTTCCTATATAGGAACTCTAGCAGCTGGGGACTTGATACTAGATGTCCTTAGGTACCTGCCTTAGGTACCTGGCTGGGGACCTTGTGGTCAATAAAAGCTACAACCAAGTCCAGACATGTCCTAGGCAGTGATGAAGAAAGGGCCAACAACTCTTCAAAATCATATTAGCAGAACTTGGATTCCAGAGCCAAGAAGCCTCTGTAACTCTAATTTTAGAATAAAAATTCTATTCAACCTTTGTCGTTGTGGCAGGACAATCTTCTAGAGCAAATGCTACTGCTGAACCATTGTTGCTAATTGCCCCCAGTCTTCTTTTTGTTTATCCACATACTCTCAACCTGACTCTTGAGGGACTCAGGCTCTGTGGATGTCAGATCTCTGACTTCCTTCCCTAGAAGTCCTGGGCCCACTTTCCTATCGTCTGATCAGTGTAACACTCCTTAGACTCATGCTCCTTCCTCTATGTCCTCTTAATTACAGGTCGATTGAAGACAGAGCCATTTGAAGAAAATTCTTTCTTGGAACAGTTTATGGTAGAGTAGGGTATTTGTTATTTCCTTTCTCCTTCTATAAATTTGGGCAGAGTGCCTGGGTGGCAGCCTGCATTTTGGGTGTTAGGTGGCTTATGTGGTTGGAAAGCCCTTTGCCTGAAAAAATTGCTTGTGGAAAGTTTGATGAAGTTTGAGATGTGTGTAGAGAAGGTGGGGAAAGAGTGAAGAATGTAAAAGTGGGCTTTTACTACTTAACATCTCTGATAAGGCGCCATGTGGGTGTCATTTAGAATTCTGTAGCCTTGGGAAGGTTGATTGTCCAATGTTCACTTCTGCTTGTTGAGATCTGGATTAGTAGAAGGGTGGTCATTTGTTGTCTGGTGCCTTTAGCATCTAGCAATAGAGGAAGGTGTAAAAAGCCCAGGCTACCATTTGGGGACTGTCTTGTGGGCACAGTAGGCTGTGGAAAATCACAGTGTTTATACAAAGGGACTGGCACAGGAATGAATGGGGAGTAGATAATTGTGGCCTGTCAGAAGCTTCTGCCTAGGTTTCCCTTCTAAGGATTGAGCTTGGCCAAAAGGAATAGTCACTGGATGCCAAACAGTGGGAGTATTAATAATAGTGACCTTTGATAATACCAGTCAATATTGGTCTTTCCCTTCTTGACTCTTCTGGAACTTGTTGGTTATGTGGGTAGTACCTTAGTATTGTTGCTCCATTTTAAAACTGTATATGTTAGTTATCCATGCTACTACTTTAGGATGAAAGTAGACAATGCCTTTATAATACTATGTATGGATTGTTCATATTTCTGTATTGCCATTAAGATTAATTGTAAGCTTTTTATGGACAAAGCCTATGTCTCATACTTTTCCTGAGTGGGAAAGTTAGCATTTTTTTTCCCCTCAGGAAGGGGCATAAAGCGAGTGTGCTTGACTGAGAACCTTCTGTTCTTCCTCTGAATATTGTCTGAGCTCTCATTTCTAGATTCTTAAGAAAAACTGTGAGCTGGGTACTCCGTCCTTGTACTGGAAAACTAATGTTCTACAGGAGGAGTCACACATGCAAAGTTTTGAAGCTTAGTAGGAGTTAGCTTAACAAATGTTTTATTTATCATAGCATGCATGTGTAAATGGTGAACATGAGTGGGAGCACAGATGTGGCACAACTCTCAGGAGCTGCTCTCCCCTCCAGCATGGTGTCCTGGGATTATGTGGCAAGTGCTTTTGTCCAGTGAGCCATGTTGCTGGCCCCAGGTATTACTTTATGGGAAAAAAGAGATAATATTAAGCAGAACTTGTAAGAGATTCTGTAGGCCACTTTTGTCTCAGTGGCTTCTTCTCTCTATTAAGTTGAGCATGGGAAGGTTAATGTAGTCCAGGGGAGGTTAATGATGGGCTAGTTCCCTGCCCCAGAGACTCAGGGAAGCAGTACAGTGCTAATTCTCCTGCCTCACTCCTCTCCAGCTTAGCTTCTATACATTTTGCTCTATATGCTTTCTGTGTTAGCAATGTGGAATGTCTTTTAATTTTCCCAAGTGTTATTTTCTTTTGCCTGTATCTTTGTGTACATCCTTCCCTTTGTCTAGAGTGTCCAGTGTCTTCTCCTTATTCACCTCAAACACTCCTATTCATCCTTTTAAGCAATAGCTACAGGTTCCTGGGAGACCTTTCTAGACCTTCCTTGTAAGGGTAATCCTTCCCTGCTACTAAAGTGCTGTGGCTTAAATCTCTACTTTATGGCTCACTGTTTCTATGTCAGCAAGACTGTGGCTCTATTTTATACCGGCCTGAGGACATTTCTGAGAGCAAGGACTGGATGAATGCATTTCTGTATCCTTTACATAGAGGACAGTGGCTAGAAGTAGTAAGGTCTCAGGTTTTTGAGTGACTATTTTGATACATTTGTGCAAAGGGGATCTTGTGAAAATTGTGGCAGTGTATCCCACCAATACTATATTGCTTATTAGAGTTGTATTTGAGGATGTTATTCTCAAGGCTTATTTTTACAGCATGGAACAAATCACTTCCCTCAGAATAGCTATTATCTCATTTATAAAATTAAAGGCTTATCATTTTAATGCTGTCATGGAAGAGAGAGCCTTCCCTGTACAGTGGTATGAGAAAGGATGTAGAATCAGGTGCCACCCCAGGAAGGGTGTTGTGTGTGTGTGTAAAAATAAAAGCTGCCCAGGTAAGCACATTCCTGGTATTCCAGTTCTTGGGAAGCTGAGGTAAGGAGGATCAGGAGTTGGAGGCAATTTTGGTCTCCATTGTGGGTTTAAGTCCAATTCTGGCTACATAGTGAGAACTAATCCTTAAAAAAAATAATAATAAGGACTGGAGAGATGGCTCACTGGTTAAGAGCACTGACTGCATTTCCAGAGGTCCTGAGTTCAATTCCCAGAAACCACATGGTGGCTCACAACCACCTGTAATGGGATCTGATGCCCTCTTCTGGTGTGTCTGAAGACAGCTACAGTGTACTCATATACATAAGATAAATAAATAAATCTTTAAAAATTAAAGAAAGAAGGATCAGAGAGATGGCTCAGTGGGTAAAAGCACTTGCTGTCATGCCTGACGACCTGCATTCAAACCCAGGACCCACATGGTTGTAGGAGAGTACCAACTCCTGCAAACTGTCCTGTGACCACACACATGCACATCGCATACGCACACACACAGGGAGAGAGAGAGAGATTGAGAGAGAGAGAATAACAAATGAATAAAATTTAAAAAAAAATCAAACTTAAAAAATCTTTCAAATCTTTTCCATTTGTTTTTTAAGTTTGTGAGGTTTGGCTGTGCTCCACTCAGCTCCCAGAGGACCAGAATTATTACCAGAGTAGTTGGTTCCAAAACATAACACCTGAGTCAGGTGTGTGGCTCATGTCCATAATGTCCTAGTCATAAGGAGGCTGACGCAGGAAGATTACCATGAGTTTTAGGCCACCCTGGGCAGTGAGTACCAAGCAACTTACATAGTAAGACCTTATAAAACAAAATGGGTGGTGTGTGTGTGTGTGTGTGTGTGTTGTCTGTCTGTCTGTCTGGTGTCTTTGTGTGTGTATATGTCTGTCTGTCTGTATGGTGTCTGTGTGTGTGTGTATCTGTATGTGTGTGTGTAGTACAGAGCACTTGTGGGAGTCCTCTTCTTTCACCATGTGTGTTCTGAGGATCAAGACCATCAGGGTTGGTAGCCTTTTGCTCTCTGAGCTATCTCACCAGTCTCAGATTTCTATTTTGAAGATAAGGGAACTAAGCCCTAGTAGTTAATGACTGAAGTCTGTATGCTTAAGGCTCTCTCCATCTACCCCTTTTATATCTCTCCTATCTAACTGGTTGTACACTCCAGTGAGGGGAACCATGAATGCCTGGGTAATGAGAATTCTTGAGACCTCCGGGCGTCTGTGCTATCTTCAGAATGTCTCACGTAGCTGCTAGAACTAAAAGGCTGGGACTGGGACTGTAGAGCTACAGTATCTTTTCAGTTACTATGCTTGCCTGGGGTCCTATAAACAGGACATAAAAGGGTCAGGAGGTCATCCAAGACTGGATTGAAAGGATGTGCCATCAAAATAAGCAACATGGAATAGAAAATAAACAAACCAGAGAGACAGTTTGGGATGAACAGGCAAGAAGGCCAGGCCAGTGTCAGAGGGCCATGCGGTCAGTGCCTGGGGCTAATTCTATTCCCATTGGAAATCCTGCTAGGCAGAGGCCATAGACACATAGAGCACAGGGCCAGGAGGGCATAGAGAGTTCTAGGATGCTGAAGTTAGAGAAGATATTTAACCATTGAACAGGGTTACTTCCTCATATTTGATCTTTTGCTCTACTTCTTCCCTTAAGAAACTCTGACTTAGCCAGGTGCACACCTTTAGTTAGCCCCAGCACTTGGGAGGTAGAAGAAGCAGGCAGATCTCTGCAAATCCAAGGCCAACCTGGTCTATATGGCAAGTTACAGGCCAGATAGGACTACATAGAGACTCTGTCTCAAACAAACAAACGAACAAGCTGGCCTACATGGTAAATTCCAGGTCAGATAGGACTACATAGAGAATCTGTCTCAAACAAATGAACAAAATACAATAAATTAAAGAACTTCTAATTTTTCACTTTCAGAGAACATATGGACACCAATTGCTAGTGACCCAACTAAACAGGAAATTTGCTATGTAGAACAGCTTGATCTTGAACTCATAGAGAGCTACCTGCTTCTGCCTGCTAAGTGCTGGGGCTAAAGGTATGCACCTGGCTAAATCAGAGTTTCTAAAAGGAAGAAGTAAAGCAAAAAGATCAAATATTGGGGAAGTAGTCCCTGTCTAATGGTTACATATCTTCTCTAACTTGAACTTTCCTAGTAATGATGATATCCACTTTAGCATTCTAGAACTTTCCTAAGTAATGATGATGTCCAATGGTGTCCATTGGCATGATCCTTACATAGGCTAAGTTTCAAGACTATCGGCTGAGAGGCACCTTTAAGAATGGAAGAGAAGCTGAGGAACTGGGACTGTTACACATGGCAGTATGACTATGTTAAGGATGAGGATGGGCTGAAGAAGCCCTACAGGCTGTTCTGTTGAGGAGTTCCTTTCCTGGCTCTGCCCATGCCTTTCTTTCCCCATCTGGTTGCTATCAGGCTGTGCGGCTGCTGGCAGGCTCTTTATTTATTTATCCCAGTGTAATGGGGTGAGGAGGGAGCTGGCCTGAGGTTGCTTTCTGAGGCCATGCCACTGAGCCACAGGCGGTTAGCATGGGTGGTGAGTCACTGGGCTGCATGCTGCTCAAACCAGACTCGGCCAGGCTCAGGACAGCAGGCAGCCTAAAATAGAGCCCCGCCCTCTGCAGCTGGCAACCTCTGGCTAGGAATCAGCCCTTTACACCAAAACCTGGGCAACTGCACGATGTTGGCTTACTCTGGGTGGGGCCCTTAACAGAGATAGGGATTTTGTAGCTCTCTTCTCAGACTTACACAAGGATAGCCAGCACACCAAACATCTCCCATTGTTGTACTTTGAATGTCTCGGAACACTTAAGTAATCTCTTTGGTATAATTTGCTAGCTAAGAAGTTTGGGGTGATACTTGACATTGATCTGACTTGGTATCCTAAATGTAGCCATAGTTGTAGTTTAGTTCCAGCCTCATTCTAGAGCGTTACTTTACCCACGGCTGCTCTTCCTAAGCTTGAGTTTATGTCAAAGGCACTGGACAGACTTGAGGAGACTCATGAGCAACCTGAAAACTGCTATCCTGTTACATGCATCCACAGGGGATTCTCCTTGTTTTCTCTGAATGGGTCTCCTTTTTTTTTTTTTTTACCTGCCTCAGGAATGTCATGATACCCAGGGTCAGATCCAAGATCTTACTCATGCTCCCTTCCTCTGAGTTGTCTCATTGTGAGCCTAGTTCCAACACCACTATAAACCACTGAGGGCCAGTTCTATAGCACCATGTCATATAGACCCATGCTCTTTTCTGCATCCTTGATATTTCCGCATGGATATCTTACTGGTATCATTGCCTCCCATGCATGTTCCACATGAATTATTTACTTCTTTCTTTAAATCCATTCTTTATTTGTATTCTTTTCCTTGGCCTGTTGAACCATCATCAATCAGTTTCCTATGATAGAAACTAGGGTTTCACCTGTATTCCTGCATTCCTCTTGGTCTTCATTTCCAATTATGACTCACCATCCACCATGGAATCTGTTCTTCTTTAGTCTAGCTTTTGTTGCCTTAGATAAGCTGATACCCTTTCAGCTTGACCCTGTAACAGCCCCCTTACCTGCCTTTCCATCATCCCCTTTCTTCTTCCCAGTTGAATTTATATTTATCAGAATAGTCTCTTTGAAAAAGAGACCTGATTGTCTTGCTTTCTTGCTTATAGTCCTTTAGTGGTTCTTAGTGGGTTATAGTGGCATGTAGGGTAAAGTTCGAACTCCTTGGATGCTATACAAGACTATTCATGATTGGTCCTATTTACCTCTTCATCTTGATCCTCCATCATGGTGCCCTGCACTTATACACCTAAAGAGTTATAGCTTCCTGCTTGTACACATCTCATCCATTTGTTTGGTATTGTTTTCTCTCATCCTGTCTAATGTTACAAGCTCTATGTAGGTATTACATAGAGCCTTTGTGGGCCTTGATCTTTCCTTCCTTCCTTTAGCCTGTTCTTCTTTCAGACATAATAGACCATGGTGTTATTCCTATAACCCTCTGCAAACTGTTTGTCATATGGAATGATCCAGATACCAAGAAGGGAGACACAGAAAATTGAGTTGGCCAACGCTTCTCCATTTAGATTTTTCCTGTATGGTGCTTGGTAAGTCCTTTTCCTCACCTTTTTTCCCTTTTGAGACAGTCTCACTAAGAGGTTGAATTGGCCTCAAACTCATGATCCTCCTCCCCTAGACTCCCAAGGGTTGGAATTACAGGGATATGCCAGAGTGCTGTGGTCTTTCTTAGTATTGTTTGATTCTTCTCACAAGCTTGTGCCACTGTATTGCTGAACTGTTGGTGTGCCCTTGGAGCCAGTCCATGGTCTTCTTATCTTCCCCTCACTGTCATTCATCTCAGCTAGTCCAGCAAGCTCAAGTACTCATTGACAGCCTTCCCTACAACTCCAGAATTTTGCTCAGTATTTCCAATGGGAGCCTGGTGTACTGGTACATGGTGTAGTCTGAACACTCAGAAGGCTAAGGCAGGAGGGTGATGGAGTCTGAAGTCATCCTGGCTATAGTGAGCTCAAAGCCAGTCTAAATTACTTAGTAAGATCCAGTCTCAAAAACAAACAAACAAAAAACAAAAAACCCAACAATAACAACAAAAGCAAAAAGCCTGCAAACTAAAACAAATGCAAGTAAACAACAAACCAATAAATATTTTTGTGTGGAGATATTGTAGACATTTTTACATTCAATATTTCCCAACTGCATTCTTACTCTTACATACCAAGTTGCTTTCTTCCAAGAACCCAACACCTTCCTACTTAAGTTAATTAAATTAAACCTCACTTAATTGAGCCAAAAGCCTTGGAGTCACCCTTGGTTTTTATCCTCTTATATCCTATATCCAGTCCCCCAGAAAGTGCCATTGGCTCTACCTGAAAGAAGGAACCATAATCTCCCTGCTGTTATCACTGCCCTGAGCTACCATCATCATAACTGCACTTCAGAAATGGCCTTCCTACTGGCATCTGTTGCAACCCCAGGAATCTAGGAGCACTTAGCTGGTCAGTTCTAGCTCAGAGTTTCTCATGAAGTGGCTAGTTAACCCCATAACCATCAATGTCACTATTGCACCAGTAGATACAGCTTCTGGGGAGTTTGGTATTGTATAGCATGCAGGGTCTAGTGCTCATTAAAACCAGGGATGTCTTTTCTTCCCCAGCAGCCTGTATAGTGCCTTCTGACACTGTATGGACTAGCCAGCAGGGAACCAGTTTTCTCGTCAGTTTAAAGTTGATTTGTTTGTGTCCTACATCCAAAAGAGTGGTCTGGCTTCAGTGATTTAGTCTTATAATATAGATATATAACAGTAACATGGTTTTACAGTATAGTTATGGTGAACAACCAACAGTGATGGCAATAACCTGTGTTCTTCTGGATGCCTCTGGAGCTTCTCTAACCAGTAACTTGTAGGGTGTATCCTGTGCCTGGTACTGAGATTTGTATTTAATAATCTATATCTTTTGGAAGTAGAATTGTCCATCCAGAAAAGGCATTTCTATTCAAACTCCTTTTAAAATATATCTTAGCCGGGCGGTGGTGGCGCACGCCTTTAATCCCAGCACTTGGGAGGCAGAGGCAGGCGGATTTCTGAATTCGAGGCCAGCCTGGTCTACAGAGTGAGTTCCAGGACAGCCAGGGCTACACAGAGAAATCCTGTTTCGAAAAACCAAATATATATATGTGTGCGTGTTCGTGTTCGTGTGTGTGTGTGTGTGTGTGTGTGTGTGTGTGTCTGTCTGTCTGTCTGTCTGTCTATCTATCTATCTATCTTAATTAGCCTGTAAACTAATGGATTTTCATAAGGCCTCTTCGTGTATCCTTGGGTTGAAATAAGGACCTATAAGGTAGATATGATGAAACATGCCTTTAATCCCAGAACTCGGGAGTTAAAGGCAAGTGGATTTCTGTGATTTGAGCCAGGCTAGTCTACATAGTGATTTCCAGGCAGCCAAGGCTATCTATCTAGTGAAACTCTCTCAAGACTCCAAAAAGAGAAAAGAAAAAGGGACCTTTAGAAATTGAAGCTTATATTGAAAAGTCACATAGACAAAGGAGCAGTGTTCGAAATCATGAGGATGGATTCATCATTTGCTGAGGAAAGCATAGAGAAAAAAGGCAAAGGCTTGGTGATAGAGACTTGGAGAACTTTCATAATTGGATAGAGCAGGAGTCTGAAAGAAACTTTAGGGATGAAGAGAGTCAGGATAGAGTGGTAGATAGCCAAGAAAGGGAATTAGCAAGTTTCTCTTATATAAAATATGCTGTGTGTGTGTCTACTAGACCCCATACTGCTTCTTCATCTAAGCCATAGCTTTGAATTTGTCTTAGTTAATTTCCTATTGCTGTGAAGGGGCACCATGACTAAGGCAGCATATAGGAGAAAGAGTTTATTGAGAGCTTACAGTTTCAGAGGCTAAGTCCATGACTACTGTGATAAGGAGCATAGCAGCAGGTAGGCTGGCATGGCACTGAACACTAAGCACTGGAAGCTTATATCTTGGGACACAATCACAAGGTAGAAAGAACCAACTAGAAATGGGGTTGGCTTTCCAAACCTCAAAGCCTACCCCACAGTGATATGCTTCCTCTAACAAGGCCACACATCCTAATCCTTCCCAATCAGTTCCATCAGCTAAGGACCAAACATTCAGACATATGTACCTATGGGAGCCATTCTTAGGTAAACTACCACAGAATCCTTACAACAAACCCAGGCACAACTATTGTCTTCATGATAAAGATAGAATAGCGGAGTGTTAGGAGGGAAGTGATTAAGCTGATTCACCTTTATTTGTCTTGAATCAGATCCTGTGCTATTGTTATCACCAGAGAGGATGGATGAGCCACAGTGCCACATGTAGGAGGGAGACCATGAGAATGACTGACTGACAAAGAACAGATCTTAGGAAATGTGTAACCTTGGACAATCTCTGCAAACTATAGGCAGTTCAAGAAGGATCAATAAATAATACCAAGGAGATAATTAATATAGATCTCTTATCAGAGAACTTTTACAACAAATAAATGAGAGAACCAGAAGAGTGGGTTAGCCAAAATAAAACGGGGAGGCTCATGCATTTGAAGTCAAAGGAGGAAGGTGAAAAGGAGGAATGTGTTCTGGCAAAGGGAAGGCGGAAGTGTGGGAGCATCAGTTTGTGGGGCTGCCTGTGGGATATACAGATGGCATGCAGGGACAGGTGGTAGTTTGAACATAGATGACTAGTTTATGCTGACTTTCAGCTTCTTTCCCCCAAGAAGTGCAGTATTTTTTTGTTCAAGAATTTAAAACTCTTTTCCAAGGGCATCCACTTCATCCTTCACTAAAAGGAGGGACAAGAGGGTTTCCTCATAGTAGTACAAGGGAAAAAAAGGGTCAAATGGTTGCATGATTGTGTGTGTGTGTTGTGTGTGTGTGTGTGTGTGTTAAAAACAGTGCAAAGGACAGAATTTAGAGTCTGAGTGATATTCTTCCTCATCTGAACTCCTACAACATACTGGATTTTTTCCTGTGTCACTGATGCTGCTGTTACAAAAATTTCTGTACTTGTTTCCCAAGTGTTTTTTGATGGGGAAGACATGGCATCAGGAGTGTGAGGCAGCTGCTCACATTGCATCTATGTTCGGGAAGCACGGAGAGATGGATACTGGTGTTCAACTGATTTTCTCCTTTTTATTCATCCAATGGCCCACCCTATGGTGTGGTGCTGCTCCAATTTAGGGTGGGTCTTCCTCCCTCAAACTACACACTCTGTCACATTCATATACCCAGAAGTTTGTCTCCTAGGTAATTCTAGATCTTGTCAAAGGGGTAGTCAATATTATCTATCACATGATGGTTTAAGGAAATCCTTTAAGAGCTTATTTGGTCCAGTTAATTTTACACTTAAAGTCTGAGAATGTTTGATGTTGTATATTGACCTTTTAGAATATTTACTCCAAGAGCCCCTTCCAATACAGTGCAGGTAAAGGTAGAAATGGAGCAGCACATGGAGATGTGAATTAAAGAAGAAATGATTAAGGGCTGGTCACATGGCTCACAAGGTAAAGATACCAAGTCTGACAACCACAGTTTGATTCCCAAGATCCACACAGAGGAAGGAGAGAACCTACTTCCATAAGGTATTCTCCAATCTCCACATGTGGCATACATGTGCCCATGTACATCTACAAATGTACAAATAAATATAATTTTAAAAGTTAAAAAGAGCAAAGGGAACAGTTAGTTATCTAATTATAGTGGTTTATGTCTATCATTCTTGCAGTTGGGGATGAACTGAGGCAGGAGGATTACCATGAGCTTGAGGCTAGCCTTGGCTACATTGTGAGGCCTTGTCTTAAATAACAAAATTAACTAACTAAAGAAAGAACAGTTAGTGAAAACTGCAGTGTTCTATTGAGAGGCTACAGGGAGAGCAGAGTGAAATTGTTTAATTTAATGTTCTTATACACTATTTAAGAAAAACATTTCATGATGTCTGGGAGCATTTGGTAACAGAGAAAAGATAAACCAAAGAATAACTATTTATGTATCTAGCATTTTGGGAAAGATTGATACAATGTAACAATACATTTTTTAGCTCATATAATGTATGAAAATTCCCTCTAAAGCTGTTTGCTACTTTTTATCTTTTCTGGTTCTAGCAAGTAGTTTTCTCAGTGTGTAGTCAATTTCCCAGGGAAAACAACCGCTGAAGATGTTTCAGTTGTTGGAAGAGCCTAACTTCCAAGTAGTAACTAATAAGCTGGTTTTAAATGTCTTCATTCCTAAATGAGCTAACAAAAACCACTTTAAAGGTGTTAGACCTTTTTGTTTTGACTAGGCTGGTGGGCCAGTGAGGTTCTGGGACCAGCCTGTCCCTGCTTACTCTGTGCATGGGTTGGGGAGTGGGCCTGGCTTTTACATGGGTGATAGAGATTCTAACTCAGCTCTTCATGTTTACACAGAAAGTGTTCTTACCCACTGAGTCAGCTCAACCCCCAGGAAAGGCCTTCCAATCCATGTACTTCTTTCCTACCCCAGCTCTCTTTCCTGTCCTCTTCCTCCTCTTCCTCCTCCTCTTCCTCTTCCTCTTCCTCCTCCTCTTCCTCCTCGATTACTTCCTTTTTATCTTCAGTGGAAGCCTGTTCCCTAACATGTCCTTGAACCTGTGGGCTGTAGCCCAGGTTCCTGGTAACCAGAACTGCAAGCTTAGGATTACCTTCCTTTCTCATTTGTACTGTCATCAGAGATTTGAGGTGGGGGTACCTTCATGGTTACCAGATGATACCAGGGATAACAGAGTCCCCTCTTGGTGTTCTTGGTCTTAATAAAGGATTTAAGAAAGGGCTCTTGTAGAAGCTTGAGGACAATTTTATTGGAGTTTAAAAGAAAACCACAAGGCAGACAAGCTAAATCTTTGTAATGCCTGGAGGAAGAGCATGTAATGGAGGAGAGCAGGAGAAAGGCCATGTTGTTAGAGTTAAGCAAGCATTGAGATGAAGTGCAGGGCAGCAGGCAGCCACATGGTGGGAAAGGAAGCTCCAGAGAAAGGATGAGAAAGTCCAGCATGCTAGAAAAGCTCAAAGTGTTAGAGAAAGTATGCTTAGAAAAGAGATAGAAAGAAAAAAGGAAGTAAGCCTTTAGAAAAGTGGGCAGATGCAAGCAGCTTGTCTACAATTATGTAAAAGACACGCTAGGGGTAAGAATTCTGGGAAAGAAAAATGCATTATCTTCCACCTATCTCATTAGCATGGCTTAAGGCGAACCCACTTTCCTAGATGTAGTCCCATCTCCCTGAGTTCCTATTGGCCAGGTGATTGACATGCCCAACTCCACCCATGCTAGAGATTCTAGTCTCTTGACCAGAAGTTTTCTCATAATAAGCCTCTACTGATTTTGTGTCAGTATCTCTGCGTGTGTGTGTGTGTGTGTGTGTGTACAGATCTTTTTGGAGGAGCCAGAAATCAACATTTGAGTGTTTTTACCAATCATTCTCCCCCTTGCTTGAAAATTCATCCAGATTGGCTGGCCAGCTCATTTGCCCTATGTTGGAACTTTAAGCATGTGCTGCTGCCTTTGGCTTTTTATGTGGGTGCTAGGGATCAAACTCTGGCCCTCAAACTTACACAGTGAGCACTTTACCAACTGAGCCATCTCCATAGCCCCCCTGCTCCTTTTGGTCCCCCTACTTTTCTATTACAAACATTGAAGATGGAAGGGGGCATTTCTCTAACTGTATCTTGAGTTTAAAAGTGTTACAGAAGATTGGAGGTTGGTTTTTGGATGCTGTGCCCTTCTTCAGGGAAGGATGCAGATTCAATTATACAACTTTCATTGAATCTCACACATACAGTGAGAAATCCTCCCTCATTTCTGGGGTTTTGCCTCTCTAGAGAAGTCCTGGATAGTAAGTGAGCAGTGTAGAAGTTCCAACTTGGGAAGGATCCCTCTCTTAACTCACAGCTGCCTTTCTGTAACTATTGGCAGAGAAGGACCAAACATCTGTGGCCATCTGCCTTCTGTTGTTTTCTTGTATTTTGGACAGTTTAGGATCTAGAGTTTTTAATTCCCCCTGGTGCTAGAAAGCCCTAATCCCCAGGGAATGTTCTAGCTGTACTGACTTCTCAGAACCACCCAGGTGGACCAGCAGCAATACGTAGACCACGAGCCGGACTCTCCTAAAACCATTCCTGAGGCTGGAAGCCTGGATCCAATGGCTGTTATGCTACTCCTATCAGGGCTCCCAGTGCCAGTGTTCAGCTTGTCCTCACATATAAATATAGGTCTCTCTAGATATAAAAAGTGAGAGAGTCTGAGAATTGCTTTTTTTCTATACTCCCTTTCATGAGGCAAGCTAATGAGATGCATATCGTTAAAGGTATGATGTTTTGTGGGATGAAGTCTTTTAAACTGGATGTGCCTGGCTTAGTTATGGCAAATATTTACAAAAAAAAAAAAAAAAAAAAAGGGACATACCATATAAAATTAGAGTTCTGAAAATAGCACTGAGAGAAGGAGGGAAAAAAAAAAACAGGACAGAAAATACAGGCCAGTCTGTTTGGGGAAAAGGGGAAAAGATAAAATGAGAGAAGCGCCGGCAGTAAAAACAGCATCTTAGTAAACAGACTATAAAAAAAATTGTGACCTGCTTTCTGGCAACCCTGGCGGCTGTTGAGCGGGTAAAGGTGGCAGAGCTGGCGTCTGTGTGGACACACGGTGCCCGGGGCGCATGGTTCCCCTGGCCTCGCAGGGCGTTAAATTTAGCCACATAATGATGGGCCTGAGTAGCTGCCTCTTGTTGACCACACCATAATTACTGCTTTGCTTTATGAATTTTATTTTGCTTATTCTGTTTCCTCCTTCTTTGGCACAAAAGAGGCCTGGAGTGGGAGTCCCGCCCTCACACCCCTCCCCTTACTGGACAAATGAGTCTTCACAGAAACTTGGGCTCTTGGGCCATCAGAGTATAGAGTAAGAGCCATTGATTAATCAGAGGTGGGAGGGAGGGTTGCTGGCCTCCAAGGGTTTTGCCTCCTTGGCCCTGATTCTCAGGTCCTGTCCTGTAGTCTTTGCCTTTAGATGGAACTTTCATCTGAAAGTGAGTCTGAAGTGTCAAGACTTACTCTATTTACACCTTAAAGAGTGAGAATCTTCCAGGTGCTTTTAGTGTTTGGTCCTAAGTCTTCCCCCAGCCACCTCCCTCCAGTTTAAATGGAAGCTTGAAAGATTTGACAGCATTCTGCATCAAGAAAAATACAGCTGGGCGTAGTAGTGCATGCCATTAATCCTAGCAGTTGGAAGGCAGAGGCAAAGTGGATCTCTGTGAGTTTGATGCCAGCCTGGTAAAGACAGTTCCAGGACAGCCAGGATTATGCAGACGACCCCTCCAAAACAAAACCAAAGCAACAGGTGCATTGTTTTACATACTTTCATTATAGTGATAACAGAACTTTTAACATATTAGTGACTCTTTGATAACATAAAATGTGTAGAAGGCTGGGAAGATAGCTCAGCAGGGAAACTCATGAGGACCTGAGCTTGCACTCATTCATTTATTCACGTGTGGGGGTTGGGGAAAGGATGCACATCTGGAGGAGAAAGGACAGACAACTTGAGAGTGTTAGATCTCTCCTTTCACCATGGGAACTTCAAACTCAGGCTTGGCAACAGGCACCTTTCCTGGGTGAACTATCTCATTGGCCTTGGATCTAGGTTTGTAGCCCTAGCATCCATGTAAAAAGCCAGGTGTGGTGATACATGTCTAACCCCAGCTCTCAGGAGGGCAAAGGCAGGTGGATCCTTGGAGCTCAGCCAGCCTAGTCAATGTGAACTTCAGGTTCACTGAGAGAACCTGTCTCAAAAATAAGATAGTGAGATGGCTCAGTGGGTAAAGATGCCTGTTGCCAAGCGCGCGCGCGCGCGCGCGCGCGCGCGCACACACACACACACACACACCCCAAATAAATATTTAAACATTTTAAAAAAGAATACAGTGGAGAGCAGCAGAGGAAGGCACCTGGTGTAGACCTCTGGCCCCCACATGCACATTAACTTGAGTTTTTGAACACATATTCACACATGAACACATAGATACACATGCATACACACACAAATGTGTGCTCAGAATATTTTGGTGAAACTTCAGGTGTTCTTCTTGAACTTGGATAGGTGCTGCTTGTGACGTAGTTTGCTAGAACATGCCATGGTTTTTATCGGAGAGGTATGCTGAACCTTAGCTTTACCTGCAGCCCCAGAGAATGGGCCAGAATCTATGGCCTGAGACCAAAAGTGTAATACTGGGGAGAGAACAGAGGCTGCAAGGGCATTAGGAGAGTTGTATGGACAAGGTGCTGGATCATTGGGGGTGAACTTCTTAAATGTGACCTAAGCTGCCATCTACCTGTGTCCCCAGAGTGGCCCTGAAACTGAGGAAGTGGTGGAAAAGGAAGGGCAAACAGGGGTTGTGGTCAGGGTGCTGGCTTATCCGTCACTGGCCATGACTGTCCTATTGTGTGTTTTGGGTAGGGGTGGGGGGGCTGTTGCACTCTGCTAAAGCCAGGCACGAACGTGTCAAGGAAAAGCTTCTTGCAGCTCTTGTTTTCTCAAAACAAAGGAAGCTCCTTGCATTGCTGGAAGTAGCGTGCTTGAGTACTGAGTTTGTTATTGCCTGATAACCTGGCCACCAATTCCTGCCCTTCTCTTCACCCCATACAGCCAGTGATTTAGTGGGAACAGCTTCCTGTCCCTACCCAAGGCAGCAGGTTCACTCTCTCTTGACCCAGAAAGAGAGAAGAGAGGAGTTAGCTTCCTACTCCAGGACCTATTGGTGTCTTCCATTGAGACCTTCAGCAAGTGCTTTTCAAAATAATTTGCATTGTACATAAGTGATAGGCACCATGAGCCCCACAGGGCTTGTACAGGTTCAGCCGCATCCAAGCTATTCTGTAGATACCATTTGTTGAGATGAGTCCTCTGAATATACGTTTAGGGGTCATGACAGTCAGCGTATTACAGATGTGTTTAAAGGCTTGTGCTCAGCTTCTTTAACTCTGTTACCAAACTTCTATATCCGTTATGGACTGGCACCAGTTGTCTGATCATACTGTTCATATTTATTTTAAAGAGGGGATCTTGCTGTGTTGCTCAGATTGCCTTTGCATTCGAGGCCCTCCCTTCAGCCTCCTGAGTAGATTGCTGGGACTAGAGGTGCAAGCCACAGCACCCAGGCTCTGCTCTTACTTAAATAGCCTCATCCTAGAATTTAGAGACGTTGTGCAGCTGGGTATGGCAAATTAGGCTTGAGAGGCTGATGAAAGAGGATCACAGCAAATTTGAGATCCACCTAACAAGATCCAGGGTAAGCAGAACTCCATAGGGAGACCCTGTTTCAGAAAACCAAAATCAACCAAATAAAAGAATATTGTGAGTGGAATAGTGGAATTCATCCCTTTGGATCTATCAGCCTAATGATCATACCCTAAGGTAAGGGGGGATTTGTTTCTTTCTTTTTTTCAAGTTTTGTTTTATTTATTTTTTTGAAATAGGATCTACTTTGAAGCCCTGAATAGCCTAGTACTTACTATGTAGCCCAGGATGACCTTGAACTTGTGACAATCCTTCTACTTCAACCTTCTGAGTGCTTGGATTACAGGCATGAGCCATCCTGGAAAAAAAGACTTCTGGCTCAGAGGTTAAGAGTACTTATTGCTCTTGCAGAAGACCCAGATTCAGTTCCCAATACCAAGATAGTAGTTTATAACTGGCTATAAACAGTTCCGGCAGATCTGATGCCCTCTTCTGGCTTCCTCTGTCATTAAATATACAACACATGAAGAGAAAATGGTCATACAGATAAATGAAAATGAACCTTTGCTGGATGTGGTGGTTCCTACCTTTAACTCGAGCACTGGAAGGCAGAGGGAGCCAGATCTTTGTGAGTTCCAGGCCAACCTGGTCTACTGAGCTGGCCCCAGGGCAGCCAAGGCTGTTTCTAGGAAATTTGGCTGTTAGAAGCATGGAGACTCAGTTGCCAGTTCATGCTAAAGGGCTCTGACATGAGGTGGAAGGGTGAACTAAAGATTTCTTTCTCATTGCCAAGGTTCTGAGATTTTAAGGTTAAATGGTGTAAGCAAGAGATAAAGTTAAAGACTGTGGTGATTTTCCAGTAGGGCATTGATTCTAAGCCTTAAACTATGCTGTAAGCAACTTAATGAGGTACGGGAGAAAGGGGAGGAGTGGAGGGTTTCATTTGGTTTATTTTCTAGTTTTCCATTATCAGCTAGATATGAGGTCTTTCTTACCCAGATTGATCACATGTTTGACCAGCTTTATCTTAGTCTTCTGTTAGAGGGCCACCAAATTGTTTCTAGAGGTTGAGGGATCTAGGATTGAGGAGAGAAGTAAATATTGACAAAGTTGGTGGGACTCAGGTGAGAGATAAGAAATGAGCTTTGGATTAGAAATGTGGATTATTGGCAGGATCACTTGACAGCCCTATTTAGAGGATGGCGTTGGTGAGGAAATAGTCAAGAAAAGAGGCTAAGAGCCCAGGTCAATAGGATAGCTAGGTGGAATCAGCTACACAATCAAAGGGTTTTCCTTGCTGGGTGGGGGCGGCAATAAGGGCTGAGAGGGAGCCTGTTTGGAAAGTAAACCAAACATTTAAAGGACTAGAGAGTCTTGTGAGGAAAGAGGTGGGAACTGTTGAATTCCTCTGTTGCTAAAGGATGAAAAGAAATAAGCAGACCAAGCCTGAACCTCTGTTTCTTTACTAATACCCATTAGCTCAGGAGATCCATAATCAGGAAAGGAAACAAGGTAGAAGCTATTTACCAAAGAGAATCTTAAAAGGTTGGTGGCTTCCAATTACCCTTAAGATAAAGTTCAAACTCCCTAATCTGTCAAAGGCCCTTTATAATCGAAACACTACTTTTACCTCTACTCTTATCCCCATTCTTATGCTATCTAGGGCACACCCACACCTACACATCTTCACTTTCAGTCACTGTGAACTGCAGACTGTTCCTGGAGCCCATTCTTTTCTATGGGTTCTAGGAATTGAACCCAGGTCCTCTGGAAGAGCAGTCAGTGTTCTTAACTTGCTGAGCCATCTCTCCAACCCACCCATTGTTTTCTTATCTGTGGTTTTTAGCTTGTGGGGTTCCTCCTTGTAATACTGCCAGAGGTACACACACAACAGCAACAAAGATTTTCAGCAGGTTCTGTTTTTCTATGTGATGCAAGTGCTCTACCACCGAACTACAGCCTTTGCCTCTCTTCATGTTTGGATTTCTCTTTCATGTTACTTCTTCTGAGGGCATGTCGTCTGGTCCTCTACATTCTGTCTTCCTTATATGCTTGCTATTCACCTTTGCTGTTGGAAGCCTTCTCAACAGTACTGTGACTACTGTCTTTTGTGGCCTCCCTCCATAGGGACATTGCATATTGTTTAATTTGGCTGCTTTTAGTATTTTTTCTTATTTCATCTCCTCTCTCTTCTGCCCTTTATCCCATCCTTCACACCTTCTTCTTCCTTTCCCCTCCTTTTCTCTCTTCTTTCTTGACAGTCTTACTTGTAGTCTAGGCTAGCCTAGAAATCATAATCTTCCTGCCCCCGCTTCCCTAGTGCTAGGATTACAGGCATACACTATCCCTATTAGCAGCTGCAGTGTGTTCAAAGGACTTTTGTCTTTAGGATGTTATAGCTATCTGGTGAAATAGGCAGGCTCCACTGAGTATAATCAACACAAGAGTTTGATCACCTACTTAGATAAAAAAGAATAAAAATAAGCTAGTGTGGTGGTACCAGCCTTTGATCCCAGCACTGTGAAGGCTGAGGCAGGCAAATCTCTATGAGTTTAAAGACAGCCTTGTCTACATAACGAGTTCAAGGACAGCCAGGGCTACATAGTGAGACCTTGCCTCAAAATAAATAAAATAAATAAAAATAAAGTACCAATTTACATAGTCATTGTTTTGTGTTAAGCCTACTAGGACATTTAAACTAAAGGAGATATGATGGTTTGGCTTAGAGAAACTGAGTGAAACTGAGTTATTCCCACACAGAAGGTCAAGAAAAAATGGTAGAATTATGCAACATGGGAATGGGTTGGAAGGACTCCTCTATCCTGGAGAAGGGTCTGGGACACACTGACACTTTCAGCTGTCAAATGCTTTTCTTGGAGCTAAGAATAGACTGGCCACATGGGCTGAGAACAGAAATGGGGGTGGGTACATATTTGGCAGGCATCTTCTAAGACTATCAGTTCTTTAATCCCTAAACAAGTAAGGTGGAAGAGCTATAATGTAATCAGCCTGTAATCAGCCAAGAGGGATTCCTCTCAGCTCTTCTTATCTCTCAGCTTGGGAACTGGAGTGGTGGGTATTATCATCCAATTCAGTGGGAAACCTAGTCTGCAGGGAGAGCCTGTGTCCTGCCTTTGGGCAGAGAAGAGCATGTCCCTGCAGGGTCAGTAGATTCTAGCCTTCAGGACCAGACACTCTCTGTCTTGCTGTTTCCCAAGTGTCTCCTGGGGAGTGATTCAAGGCCAAGGTGACAGTGGGTTTGGAGCCCAGATGAAAGGATTTTGGGGACCACAAGACAAGATCCCTTGTGTGGTGGCTGCTGGAAAGAGGAGGGAGTGTGTGAGGGTCAGTGACGCAATTGCCCTGGCTCGCAGGCAAGGAGGAGGAGAAGGCTGTCAGTGTATCTCCTTATAAAGAGGGCTTCACCACATGAAGCAGGGGGTGAAGGTGATCCCACTGTGAGTCACCCAGGAAGGGACGACGTGTGCTTGGAGCCCAGAAGGGAGGATCTGTGGATTTCCCACTCTTCCTTCTGTGATCTTGTGCGTAGTCTGGGTTGTTTCAGTCCAGCCAGTTACATTGCTCCTCTCTTGCCTTTAACCACCCCCATGGACTATTCTTAATATGTCTGGGTTTTGAATCTGTCAGTTTATTCTTGAGTTCTAGTTGTTTTGTTTTATTTTGTTTTCTACTGAAATTTGGAATCTATTGATTTCAGGAAACCCAAACCATAACTAATTGTGTTTGTCTTAGAGAAGATGGCCTGGTGGCTCTTTGCCAAGCACAGTCCTGGCTCTTAGATTGTGTTTGCTTTTCTCCTTATCTTTAGCCAAGGCAGGTATCACATCCTGGACTGGAATCTGGAGGGATTCTAGGGCGCCCTGGATCCAACGGCTGCTCACTTGATGGCAGCTATAGTCTGTCCTTTATTGAGGTTTGGGACTGTAGAGAGCTCTGGGGAGTTTCCCTGTAATCAGCCAGCCACCAGCCCCACACTGCCTTGTAATAAAGCAACTCTATATTTGTTCTGTTTATAGTCTCCTCTGTAATAATGCCACAGCCCTCACTTCTCTTTCTCTTTAGGGAGATTTTCTGGGTAATAGAAAATTCTGAAATGTTAAAAGAGGAATGTAGACTCAGAAGACATTTTTATCTAGACTGTCTTCATCTGGGAAGATGCCCAGGAAAGGCAGGCAGTCTGTGCCTTGAGGAAGCAGCATGCTGCGGTGAGCATGCATGTGCTCACATGTGTGTACGTGTGTATGTTTATGTGTTTATATGTATATTGTGTGTGTGTTGTATGCACTCACATACATGTATACTGTGGCCCTGTGGATGTATATATGAAGATGGGCCCTGTGGGAGAAGCTGTGGGTGTGTGCTGTGGCTGGGGCAGATGTGGGGTACAGCACCATTGTGAAGAATGTGAGTGGTATATAAAAGGGGTGAGCACAATAATGGGCAGGTTTCAGAACTGTTAGCTATGTTGAGCAGTGCTAGTTTAGGTTCAGAATAGACTCTTTCAAAGCCATCCTTCCATTCATTCTTACAATGACACCCCTTTTCTCTGTCCCCCAAAACTTTTGGGGCCTAGGCCAGTGATTTTGCTAGTGTTCCATATTCTTCTTGCCTTTCCTCACCTCACTTGCAGCTAGTCAGAGAGAAGCCAGAGACACACTGTTGAGGAAAGGGTCTGGCTTGTGAGTTGTGTTCATGCTGTTTCTTCCCCCACAGTGGAGGCTCTGCATTGAGGTTTAACCTGGATGGCCGACACTGAGAACTGTTGTTGCCAGTTATTACTAACAATTCTGATTCTGCCCATTCCCCCACCCCCAGATTCTATAAATACTTTATTATATGGCACTAATAAAACTTCAAGTATTTCTTTTTATTAGAACCACATAATATGGTAATTGTGTGACAGAACACAGCTCCCGTGAGCAGCCCCCACCTTCCTAGGTGTGGCCTCTTAGCACCTCAGCTTGGGTTAGGTCCACAGGCCCCTCTGTTCCTGAGTGTGTGAAGGGGGCTGGGTTGGTGCTTTCAGATAGAACTAAGGGGTCAAGGCCTTTGAGCAAGATCAGCCTAGAGGAGTGAAGAGACACTTTAAAAGTTTTCAGAGTAGTTTGTCCTCGAGTGTGAGGGTAGCAAGGATTTCTTCATTTAGCATTACGTCTAACTAGCACAGAGACTCTTTCACCTTTTTCCTTTTAGTAGGACTGTCATGTGGTGTAGAAATAGGCTTTGAATTTAGACCCAGGGTGAGGGGCAAAAGTTATTTGGTTATTTTTGATTCACAGTACTACTTTTTAAAAAAAAGTCATTCTTCTTGACGTCTTCTGGCTCAAAATATGTAGATGTATCTTTACATCTGTACATATATGAAACCATTTATTCATGTACACATACATGTATGTGTATGTATATGTGATTGAACCTGAGCATTGTACATGTCCCGCAAGTTCTCTGTCACTGAAATATACCCCTAGCTATGGGTATAGAGATTCACCCTTTACATTTCTTACCTTTTCAGCTTGAGAATGTCTTTCCTCTTAAACCTGTCATCCTTCCCTTTGTCTTCTAATTCAGTTTGTATATCTTTCATTACTGTTAATATGTGACCTGCAAAGTCCATATTTTGTTAACTGGTTGTGTCCTATTTGATCCTCAGTTCTCCCACCGTGATCCAACTTTGAACTTTGTCTGCTTTTCTGCTTTAGCAATTGAATTAGGTCAGTATATTTGTACCAATGCTTTTTTCTTTTTCTGGAATTGTGTGTGATTTAGCTTCTATATCTTAACTTGGAAAGCATGAGAATTGGGGATTCCTGCCTGGGTAGCAGCTAACAGAGCCTCCAGTGCTAGGGATGTGAGGCACATGTTTAGTCTTTTCTTAATTGCCCACGCGCCCATGTTTGCATAGAGGCAAACCCCTAAACTGGCCCCTACCATCCACCCATTACTCCCCATGGGGATGTATGGGCATATGCTTATTCTACCTTTCTGGCCTAGCCAAGGTTAATATTAGACCTTCTAGCTGGGCAGTTATTCCCGAAAGCCACAGGGCGTTGTTAATATTCATGTGACCGCAGGGACCCATCAATATTCATGAGGTATTCACAGTCTTCCTTCAGGCTCTTAGCTTGGAGAGAACAAGAATGATTAGAGTTTCTAGAACTTAAAACTAACCCTATTTCCTAGAGTCTTTTGAGGAGGAAGCAAACCTTAAGAGTAAATGTCTGGGCCAAGAGTAAGAGAAGTTTTCATGCCAGTATCCTGAACTGGTCTGACAACTTAGTGGAGTTATACTGGACTGCTGATGTTAATATTATTGTCCTTACCCAGCATTAACTGAGTACTGCTGGGTTTGGATTTCTTGAGCACAGGCACTGGAGTGGAGAATAGGAAACTAGCATCTCTGTGTGTATGTGTCTATATGTGTTTGTGTGTACATGTCTACATACATATGCATGTATGTGCACATGCCTGTGAAAGCCAGAGGTCAATGTCCTCAATAGCTCTCTTGTTTGAAAAATTTTTTAAAAAGTTTGTGTGTGTATGTGTGTGTACATTCATGTGTGTGAATGGAGGTACATGCAATGCCAAGGCATCTGTGTGAAAAGCAGAGAACAGCCTTCTCTACCCTGTTTGAAGCAGGCTCTCTTGCTTTTTTTCCCACCACATGTGCCAGACTCACTGGCTTGTGATCTAATGATATTCTCCCTATCTTCCCATAGAAATGCTGGGATTACAGATGTGTGCTACTGTGCCTGACTTCACATGGCTTCTGGGGATTCAAACTCAGGTCTTTATCCTGTGCTTTATCAACTGAGTCATCATCTTCTCAGTACTCAAACTGATTTTTTTTTTTTTTTTGAGACAAGGTCTCTCATTGAGCCTTGACCTTGCAGACTCAGTTCACTGGCTGGCTAACAAGCTTCATGGATCCTCTTATTTCTGCCTTCCCAGTGCTAGGATTATAGATACATCCATCAAAGCCTAGCATGCATGCATACATACATACATACATACATACATACATGTGTGTGTGTATTGAACTCAGGTCCTTCTGCTTGTACAAACACTTTGCCAATGGAGTTCTCTCAGACCCAGAGACTAGTGTTTTTAGTACTTGTTAAGTGCTGGTAACGCAAAGATGACAGACATGATTCTTGCCCCAAGCATCAGATGTCTTAGAAATGGGGACAGGGATTCACACATGCACAGCCCAAGAAAGAGTACTGCATAGGGAAAATGAAGTGAGGGCAAATGGAGTGTTCTCTGGGGAATTATGGAATCCCAGAAAGCTCATGAGAAGTGGCTAGATGTAAGGCAGTGCTTCTCAACCTGTGACTCTTGACCCCTGTGAGAGGGTTCAAATGACCTTTTCACAGTGGCTGCATATCAGATATCCTTCATATCAGATTTTTACATTATAATTCATAATAGTGGTAAAATTATAGTTATGAAGTAGCAACTAAACAATTTGGTTGGGGGTCACCAGAGCATGAGGAACTGTATTAAAGGGTCACAGCATTAGGAAGCTTGAGAACCTCTAAAGGAAGGCTTAGATAAGAAGACAGAAGTTCAAGGCTAGCCTGGGCTATACAGTAAAACGCAGCATTTTTTTGTTTTGTTTCATTTTTAAGACAAGAAAAAAAAGTCTATTGCCTTTGAATTTTTCTGGGTTTTGTTTGTTTGTTTGTTTGTTTTGTTTTTGTGTTTTTTTTTTTAAACATGGCCTCATGTAGCACAGATTGGCTTCAAACCCACTAGATGGGCTTTGGATTCTTGATTTTTCTGTCTCCAACTCCTAAGTCCTGGGATTATAGGCTTGAGAGTCTGCCTAAAAATATATAAACAAACAACAGCAATAACAAAATCCAAAACTAAAGCCCAAATCAACCAACTAAACAAACAAAAATCCTGAGATCACAGTACAGCTAAAGAAAGGATAGCACCAGGGTCCCAGGCCACCCTCCTATTGTATTTAGTATTAATTTGCTCTTGGAATTTTGGTGTCAAGCTTGAATAACTCATGGGGCCTTAGTTTTCCCATAGGGAAAGCAGAACAATAATTGGCTTATACTCCTAGGCATTCCATTCATGATAATTCAAAAAGGAGAGAATAATAGCAAACATAATAATAAATGATGATGATGTAGTTGAAGTAGAAAGAACGCTTTACTTGATAGGACTATTACCAGAAGCATTGGGAACCCCTTTTCTAGAACTCAAGGTGCCTTTTCTAATAGCCAGTGTATAAGTCTCACTTTGGAAAACTAGGGAGCTAGGTTAAGAGAGGACATGTGTATATTACAATTCTGTGGCTGACTTTAGTCCCCTTAACTTACCAGCTTATAATAGGACCAGTTAAAAACCTCCATCTTCTTGTAGAGAACCAGGGCTCAATTCTCAGCACCCACATGGCAGTTCATAACTATCTGTAACTCTACTTTAAAGGGGGAATTGATGCTCATTTCTGGTCTGTGTGGGCACTGCATGCATGTGGTACACAGACATACATGCAGGCAAAACACCCCTACACATATAATAAATTAAGTAACTCTCCTCTATTCCATTTGATGGCATCCTATATATTTTTTGTGGTGGCATTTGGAGAAGTACTTATATATAACTTAAGCAATTAATCCTGGTGTGGACAAGATAGTATCTTTCCTCTTTTCTTTCTATGAAAGACCTTGGGACTGGAGGAAGCTGACCTTGGATGCTGGCATATAGTCCCTAGAATTGGTTTGGTGTTATGTTGTAGGGGAAACTCAATCTAAGTCTTTAGGGACAAAAATTATAAACCTCCTTCCTCTTCCCTCCCCACAAACTGTCCTGCTGGCCTGGAACTCATTTATAGTTCAAACTCAGAGCAATCTTCCTGTCTCAGCCTTCCAAGTGCTAGTATTACCCATCCGTTGCCCACATTCCCCCAACTACCATCTCCTATTTCTTCATTTTATCTCTTTACAAAGTCTGTGTATGGTTTTGTCTTGATCTTTGTGGTTTACACAGGTATCCTTCCAGATGGATGTGGAATTTCTACACCAAATAAGTCAGTAAGTAAAAGATGTTAGAATGTACAAGAGTATACACCTTGTGTATCTTACCACTCTACTTACAGTTTATGTCTGGTCTGTGGTAGGTGCTATAGAGATATCTGGTAAATTGAATGAACAGATATATTATCTGTAGCATAAACTGACTTCTCAGTGAACTTATTACATATCAAAGTGAGAGACAGAATGGTACAGCAGCATAAACTGTCTAAGTCATTGCTTGTGGAGCACTGCTGTCATTATAGAGTTGGATGAGAAGCACTTGATCATGACATGTAGGTGCAAATTAGAATATTTTCTTAAAACCAAGAAAACCAAACTAATGTGCTGTAAAGAGAATTTAAAATAGACCCTATTTATTAGCCAGAAAAAATGCTTGTTGAGTTCTCACTGTTCTCAAATGCACATGACTCTTAGAAAAGAAACTTTGCAGACTAATGGCTTTAACAGTGGATAGAGACACACA
This sequence comes from Mastomys natalensis, assembly GCA_021653895.1. Classification (NCBI taxonomy): domain Eukaryota; kingdom Metazoa; phylum Chordata; class Mammalia; order Rodentia; family Muridae; genus Mastomys; species Mastomys natalensis. The sequence continues at coordinate 1,728,489 of JAJTUV010000084.1, forward strand.
ATGAAAAGCCCTGGAGCAGCAGTGCTCAACCTGTGGGTCTCGACCCCTTCAAGGTGTTCACACCCATCTTTATCAGATATCCCTTTTCCCCACAGGTGTCTTATAACAGATATCCTTCCTTCCTGCTTGTTTGCTCACACACACTCTCTCTCTTTCTCTCTCTCTCTCTTTCTTTCTCTCTCTCTCTCTGTGTATGTGTGTGTGAGTGTGTATTGTGTGTGTGTGTGTGTGTGGTCCTTCCTGGATGTCCTCAAACTCAGAGATCCACCTGTCTTTGCCTCCCAAGAGCTGTGATTAAATGTGTGTGCCATCACTGCCACCAACATCACCACCGGGTTTTTATCAAATATCCCCCATAACAGATGTTTAACTTATGATTTATGACAGTATCAAAATTACAGTTATGAAGTAGCAAGAAAAATAATTTTATAGTTGGGGATCACCACAACATGAGCAACTGTATAAAAAGGGTTGCAGCATTAGGAAGGTTAAGGGCCACTGCTCTGGATGAGCCAGAAATGTTACCAAGATATCAGACCAGGAAAGCAGAGTAAATTTCTCCAGGGGTCACCCTTCTATTAGAAATTAAGCAAGTGCTGTACCCCTCCCTGAGTTGTATTATGGTGCCAGAACTTATAGTATAGTTAATGTTTTCTTAAACTTCGCATTTGTTGAATTAAAGCAGGCAAATGTCAGGTCCATACTGTCCACTCAGCTCTCAGGGAGTAGACAGCAGGTGGCGCCAAAACCTTGGGATTCTTGTGCTGCTGGGACCTGGAGATTCCGAGAGGGAGGGAGTCTCTTGAATTGGGGGTTGGGCATTGGTTGTCTGACTGTGGCTCAGATAAGAAATTCTTGTAGGCTTAGTGTCTTCTAGCTTCCCATCTCCATTTCACAGGTGTTATATCTTGACAACTTACTTTGGCAAGAAGATTAATGGTAGGGAGGGATCCCCATAAATCTGAGCTGATGAGCCTGGTCACTCCTGACTGTCTCTTCTGAGCCTTGTTCTACCAGATAAATAGTTTGGGAGGCTCTGGCCTATTCCATGGCTGTCCTTTCCTCTCTCCAAATTTGTTTTGGGTGGTTTTGTTTCTGGTACTGCTAAATATGTTCCCTGTTGATGACTGACCTTCATCTGCATCTCTGTTTTCTTTTTGTTATTATCCTTTTTTCCCCTTGAGACAAGGTCTCACGATGTAGCTCAAGCTGTCCTCAAACTTGATATATAAACTTTGCTTACTTCAGACTCACAGCAATCCTGCTGCAGCCTCCTAGTGCTGGGAACAGATGGGTGCCGTCACACCTGACTTGATTCTATTTTATGATGATTTTTCTTCTTGGCATACTTTCTTTGTCTTAAGACACTTCCTAAGGACACATTTCTCTCTCTCTCTCTCTCCTCTCTCTCTCTCTCTCTCTCTCTCTCTTCCTTTCTTCCTTTCTTTCTTTCTTTTTTTCCACTGTCCTCAACTCCAGTTTCTCCAGGAGGCTGGGACTAGGTGGGGAAGAAATGCACACTAGCTCCTGGCCTAATTTAAAGTGGAGGTGCTAGCTGGGAGAATAAAACCAGGGGAACAAATTGATCAGTAGCTCTGGCTCTGAGAAGGAAGCAGTACACTGTCAAGACTGTGGGACAGACACCAAGGCAGGCCAGTCACCCAGGCTCTGATCAAACTCCCCAAGTCTGGTTCCTTAGCATCCCTGAGCTGGCCCAGGACTAGGTTGCCCCCAACTTTGATTGATTCCAACAGCCTAGTTGTTAGTTCCCTTCTAGCATTGTCCCTGAGACGCCCCTAATTTCCCCACTCCCTTGGCAAACCCGCCGGGCTGTCTCCAGCCTTCATTCCTGGAGCTTGTTCCTTGGGCCTCCCCCTTCCCTGAGGCGTGTTTAAGGGCTGGGCGGAGCTGGCCGCCTGAATCCCCTGTGGCTCCTTTGGTTCCTGGTTCTATATATATCCCTGTCCTTCTCTGCACAGGGTTTGATATGGCTTTATGGGCATTTCCATCCGCTTTACAGACACAGCTACCACAGAGGCCTATTTCTCCCGAGAAACCTCAGTGGAGCCCGGCCTGTAGAGAACTCAGTCTGGTCGCTGAATCAAAGCTCTCTTCTCTTCCTGCCCTCCCCAGCCCTCCTGCCCTCCGCCTCCATCTCCTGGCTCCTTAACCCCAAGTGAACAACAGAACCCTGGGGGAGTGCTCCAGCTCCTTGGCAGAGCAATTGGAGCCCCAGAGACTTGTGGAGAATTCCTTAGTGTCCATTCTCAGCCAAGTTAATTGGGGGAAGGTCAGACCCTGATTTCTGGCTTAGGCTCTGTGGTAAGAGGGCATTTTAGGGAAAGAACAGATTCCAGCAGTGTTGGCAGGTTCTCTGGAGGCCTGTGATGAGAAAGCATAGCCTTTGACGCTGAAGCTGAGGGAGCTTTTGGGATATATGTGGAGACACAGGAGCAGATGTAAATTTTAGGTGTTCAAAGTGATGATACTACTTTACTCAAGATAGTAGGGAAATCCAGGCATGGGCATCCATATCTGTAATCCCAGCACTTGGGAGGCTGAGGGAAGTGGATCACCAACGTACATTTACATAATGAGTTCCAGGTCAGTCTAGGCTACCGAGAGACACACTGGTTTAGAAAACAAAAAACAAAGACAGTAAAACAGACACGACTAGGAAACTTCCTTTGGCTTATTCTTGGGTTAGATCAATCAGTGGAATCTGGTTTTGAAAGGGAAAGTTTGCCCAGAATAAAGGAAAAATCTTGTTGGAAGTTTAACCTTGTGTTAGGAAGGAATAGGAACTGCTACCCTACCCCCATTTTTCAGATGCTTAACGTCCTAGATCACAATAGCTACTCTTCTTGTGTACCCACTGTATGCCAGGTACTTGGCTGTGACTCTGACCATTGTCACATTGGTATCTTCCATAGTACAGAGGGTAAAACTGAGATTCAGATATGGCTTAGTTCCATGAAGGATCAGCTCAACTGTGCAGCTGCTTCTTACTGTCTAGGTGGGCCCAGGCAAGAAGGCTTGTACTTAGAGAGAGGCCTTCATCCCTGGCTTAGACATCTGTCCATTTGTGACTTTTGCTGTCCTGAGTATCCTGGATAGGTATTTTCTTTCCCCTGTGCTGTTTGTTTACTGTTCTTTCGTGGGATTTCAGATTTCCATGATGGTGGAAGGCTTGTAAAATGAAAGGGTGGAAAAGGGTTACCATGGCAGGAGCCAGTGCTGGGCCAAGTTGAGCCAGCAGCACAGACATCTTTTATAATGGTGTGTAGGGTTGGGAGGCTTTATAAAGCCGATGCAGGCAGATAGGAGGATAAATCATGTAAGCAGTGGGCAGGGTGGTGAAGTCGAGGTTAGGAATTAACTTTGTGTTGGATGGAGCCCAGATTGTGGGATGGGAAGAGAGGCCTCTCCTCTTTTCCTCTCCTCAGCTCTGTTCTTTGCCTTTTCTTTCTGTCAGCCCTATTCACTTTAGGCTGTGACATGTTTGCCCTAGCCCTTCCTGTCCCTCCTCCAAGTTGCCTGAACTAAATCAACAAGGGATAGTGTACCCCAGAGCAAGGGGCGGGGGATATATTCCATGCTGCCTGATCAAACTGCTTTGAGTCTTGCAAATTTGAATGGAACAGGCTGTTTCCTTCCCCCTTGCACTGTATACAGGGGTGCCTACTTGGTTCCTTGTTATGTGTTCTTATAGATTATGGTCTTCCTACAGAAAGTGGACTTAAATCCTCTCAGATCATAAGGAAGATACACAGTGCTGTTCCAGCCATTCTGTATTGGTCTTGATGTGTGATATCCCAGCCTACCTGCTGGTTTAAGCTTCCTTTGGCTTCTTTTGAGATCTGGAGCAGATGCAGATCTCTTCATTCAGAAACAGTTGATGATAGGATGGTTTTCTCCTAACTTTCTGCGTATCATGTAAAAACATTAGTATGCTCTGAGAGAATGCAGAGAGGCCATGTGAATTGTCCAAGTGGATTTGTGTCTCACAAGAAGTAGAATTTAAAGTTCTGGAACCCTTGTGAGTGTGTATAGTGGTGAATACTGAGCCTGTGTGGAATCCTTTCCCTCACTGCTCCCTGTGTAATGCTTTACACATGGTGACTGATCACTGTGCCCTTCTGCACTGTCTGCTCTGGCCCCTGACTTATAGGATTGGCTAGCCCCAAGCCCTCTCCTTCTGCTCCTCCCTTTCTCCACCATCTCTCCTCTCACCATAAATTGTCCCTTTCTAATCACCACAGCTTTCAAGTGGATGGCTCAGCCCAGAAGGACTAACTTCGTTTCTTCCCCTAGATCTGTCAGCTGTGCCACTTCTCTTTCTAATTAGGCCCTAATTGAAACCTGGTTGCATTTGGACTTCTTCTTTTTCACTTTTTAGTTCCAGTGGTGGGAAAACATTAAGTTGAGGTTTGGGGTTTTTCCTCCTCACACCCCACCTCCATTTCTCTTCTTCTTTTTAAATATGGTGAGATGCTTTTGGAAAAGTTGTCCCCAGCCTGTTGGAGCCCCTGTTCACAAACCCCCAGCCTTCTCCTAAAAGATTGGGTTTTTTCAAGTGGTTTGCATAGAACATGTCGGAGGCCCCTGATGCCTGTGACAGTCTCTGTTAATTATAGAGGCTCTTTCCCCCTCTCACATTAGTCAAAGGAGTTCTGTATGTTTTAACAGCATTTTCCCTTGGTCTGAATAAGACTCTATTCAGGCTGTTTCCCAGGGCTTGTGAGTCGGCAGCACTCACAGGTACCCGGTAGCAATGTTTCCTTATTTGCTTCTGTGAGAGCTTCAAAGAGTACGGTGGAGGGGTTCTTCCTAGTACACTTCAAGTTCAGTCGTTTCTGAATTTCAGACAGCCCTAAGGCAGCCGGAAACTTCTGCTATGCCTGGGTCTCAGATAGAAAGTTGCTTGTGTGTGGTCACGTCTACTGGATCTGTGAGTCTCTTCTTCCCTCTCTCAGTCGGTCTCTCTCTTTAACACAGGGCCTAGCCCTAGTCTAGAGCTCATGACATACCAAGCTGACCTTAAACTCAGAGAGATCTGCCTGCCTCTATCTCCCTGGTTCTGGGATTAAAGTTGTATATTCCAACATCCAGCTGAGTCAGTCAGTCAGTCTGTCTGTCTGTGTCTCTCTCTGTCTCTGTCTTTCCCTCCCCCCCCCTCTCTCTCTCATATGTGGTGTGTGTGTGTGTGTGTGTGTGTGTGTGTGTCTATCTTGGTCATCCAATTTTCATGTAAGAGTCCCCTTCTTGTTGGGCCACATGTGCTCATTTTCCCAGGACCCTGGCTCCCATGTCTCTCTCTCTCACACCTGTGTATAAGCCTTTTGTGTCTTACTGACCTATGGAGTACTTCTGTTGTTATTATCTTCATGGTTAAAGGACCCTCTGGTCAGAAGCCCCCAGGAATAATATTTTGCTTGCTTAGACTAAGACATTCTAAATAGGAATCTGTCCTAATGTCACATGATCTGCTTAGGAATGTCTCAGAGAGACCAGTTTACAAACTTGGAGGACACAGATCACTGAAAACAAAGGTGTGTAACTGCAAATCTTATGTAAGGTTGTAGTTTTCAAACTATTGAAGTTAGGTGGCCTGAATTTAGTCTGGGCAATATCAGGGTGGTCTCATAGATGGAGCAGTGGGTAGGGTCAGGAAACCCTTTGTAGACAAATGGGTGTGCCACATCTTCTGCTGGACGACTGTCCTTTGTCCTATTGTATGCTTGTTTGTTCTTTTTTGTGCAAAGCCCTGGATTTCTTCTGAAGAATATTTTGCTTTCTATGTTGCTTGTTTTCAGCCTCTGCCACACTTTCCTCCCTAGAACCTCCTTGCTAGACTTATTGGTTTGGGTGGGCTGGGGGGATAAGAATATTGTGGGAGGAAGAATCTGGAGAATGGTAGACCATGTTGTCTCAGGCTTCTCCTGGGAGCCTGGGCACTTAGAAAAGAATGGTTCTCAGCCTTTTCTCTCTGTCTCTGTCTCTGTCTCTGTCTCTCTGTCTCTGTTGTCTCTTCCCCCCCCCCTCTTTCTGCTTAAATGGATAGCAATTGTAATTATGGAACTTTTCCTTCGCTTTTCTACAAGTATGGAATACCTTGCAAAAAAAATACCCATTCTGGCTATAGCCTGCCTAATGGACTTGACCAGAAATCTTAGGCTTGTACAAGGAAGGCCAGCTAGTTCTCCTTCTTCACATTTTTGTAGAAGAGACTATTGAGGTGAACCATTTGTCCACAAGAAAGGTGAGCGTGAGGAAAGGACTCTTCTGTATGTGGCTGAACCTGAAAGCTGAGGGCCTTTCTGGACAAAGCCATGGAAAGAGGATTATGGCGCTTGCTAGAGATTGTATTGACATAAGTTCTTGGATTGATATCCAAGGGAGACATTCTTCCACCTGGAGCTTAATTCCCCACCCACCCTCTCCCATCCCTGTACGTTTGTCCCTCCCTAATTTGTTGTGAATCTGTTTCAGCACATATTTGATGCAGTGAATGCAAAAACATCTTTCTGCCTTGTGACCCCAGAGACTGCAATGTTGGGAATTCTTTCTGAGTTGCTGACATGGCTCTACTGTACATTATTTATGTTTTATGACACATACTCAACAATATAAACTGTGATATATTAAGGTAAAAGATTGAATGAACAAAGCAGAATCAAAAGACACTAGGGTTTAATTTTGCTTAACACCAAAAAGGTAAAGGACTTTAAATTAGCCATTTCCTTTTCAGATAAAAAGTGGTAGCTGACTGTCCCCTCCATGGTTGTAAGATGTATAGTGTGAGCCGTGTGCTACATACAGGCACAGGAGCATCATGTAAAACTGGACATCTAATTTGGGGGAAGAAATCTCTTTATGTACTTTTTGGGTTTTTTGTTTGGTTGGTTTGGTTTTTTTGTTTTTTCTAGACAGGATTTCTTTATATAGCCCTGGCTGTCCTGGAACTCATGGCCTCAAACTCAGAGATTCCTCCTGTCTCTGCCTCCCAAGTGCTGGGATTAAAGGTGTGTGTCACCATCGCCTGGCTTTTATGTACTTTTTATTCGAAATACTTTCTGAATTTTAGTGGGTATGTTAGTTAGCTTTCTGCTCTGGAGACAGAGAAAATGAACTTAAGAGAGAAAAAGGATATTTGGCTTAGTGTTTCAGACATTCGATTGTAGATGTGGGCTGGGTTCCTGGGCTGTAGTGCAGTAGAACACTGTGGTGAAGAGCATGTGCTAAAGCAAAGATGCTCATATCATGGTGTTTCGGAGGCTAATGACAAGATATCGCCTCTAAAAGTGTTCTGCCAAGGCTCCATTCCCTTTAATTCCTGCTGCCTAAGTTTTTTGTCACCTACCAATAGCATCATCAAGTAATAATAATAAGTTGATAAGGGCAGAGGTTCATAGTTCAATTACACCTCCCACAACCTACTTCTGATCTTTGATTGGTTGGCAAACAAACTTTTAACTCATGAACTTTGAGGGGTATTTCATATTCAAACTTATAACAGTGGGGGGAATGTGTGTGTCATGCAATGACACATGGAAATGAATCTAGACTTTTATGCATCTTGTTATACAGTGTAGGTCATGAGCATAAAGGAGAGGATAAAAAAGGAAGAAGGTAGAGATTTGAACAGAACTAATTTTCCCAGCACCTTTGACACTTGTTCCTGTAAAATCTTGAATTGCTTGAATTCAGCTTTCAGTATCTCATCATGAGTTCTTTCTCCTCCTTTATGTCTGATCCAAGTCTGGATTGGGGGTGGGGCTATATTTCCTCAGACTGGCTTCCCTGTTTGTTATCTTACTGCAAGGGGAGGATCAAGGTGCGGCTCTTAGGAGACTTTAAACAGTTAAGGACAATGGTAAACTCTCTTTTCTAGCCTATGACTTTGTTCGTGAAAGATTTTAGCTTGCTCTCAATTTTGTAATATGACACAAGATGTACTATTATCAGGCACAGAGTTAATAAAATGATTGATATCTGCGTGGTCTTTATAGTTGGCCACACACTTTCCCCATGCTGCCGTTTTTTTGATTCTAGTCTTTGTGAATTAGGTCAATTTTTGTTTGTTTTTGTTTTTCAAGACAGGGTTTCTCTGTGTAGCCCTGGCTGTCCTGGAACTTTTTCTGTAGACCAGGCTGGCCTTGAACTCATAGAGATCCTCCTGCCTCTGCCTCCTGAGTGCTGGGATTTTTTTTTTTATCAATATCCCTTTTTTTATAGATGAAGAAACTGGGCTGGGGGTGGTGGTGTCATTGAGTTCCCTGGTGTTACTTGTACAGTAAGCAGCACAGCCAAAACTCAGACCAGGTCAGTTCTTGTTGTTCTGCTGGGTTACTTAAATTGGTCACCTGGTCTACCAAGGGCCAGGGTTCAAACGGGTAAGCTCCTCAGTGTTCTTTGCATTCTGCTTCCATGGATTCTACATCACATTCTTAGCATTTTGCCTTTTGGATATTTCCTTTTTCTTCTCTATTCCTATTTTTTTTAACACCTCTATCCCCACTTTCATTGACTCTCTTATTTGCTTTCCTAGAAATTACACTGTAGTACTTTTGGGAACTTTGACCCAAAGAGCAAGTACATCTCAGAAAGTGTTTAAAATGTATTCTGCTTCTCTCACTCATCTCCTACCCCAAAGTGGGCCCTCACCCCATCCTGCCATCATGTTGGCCAAGCACGTGGGGCAGCTGTGGTCAATCCCATTTATAAAACTGGTAAATATGGGACCAGTTTCTGTCCCCTCCAAAGGTCAATATTTGTGCAGAGTTTAATTTTAACTTAACAAGCAGTTGTTTTCTGCAGCTGCTCTGGTGTGTTGTGTTGTGTGTGCTTTCCTTTCCTTGCCACTGACTGTACACGTTTGTGCATGCATACACAAACTTTCTCCTCCCTTTCTGTGTCTCTGTCTCTCTCTCTTTCTCACTGTATGTGTATCTGTCTGTCTCTGTGTTTCTGTGTGTCTATGTATCTAGATTCATGCTATAGATTTAGTTGTGCAGAGCCTGCAGCCCTTGGCTAGTGAAGTCTCTGTCTCCCAAAGAACATCATGTTGAAGAGAGCTAGGTAAAAGACAGTGGACCCAGACTTTTTCTAAGGGTCAGAGGACAGAAGGTCTTCTATGATCCTGATGTCATCACCAGATCTTTCCTTGCAGGAGAGTTTCTAGAATGTGGGATTTGAAAGAGCTGGTCTCTTTTTTAAAAAGCTGCACCATTTTGCTTTCTAAGGAGTTTTAACCCCTTACTTAGGAAACATGAAATTTACTTTTGATACCTGCTTCTTAAGTAAGATGGGAAGGCTAGAAAAGGTAATCTGTCTTGTGTTTTTTAGTATTCTGTGATTTTATGCCTACGGGACCACGGGACAGGGTAACAAGAACAAATTCCTATTCCAGCTCTAGCTTTAGAATCATTTTAAAATGATTCCTCCCTCCTTTGGGTCTGTATGTTCATGCTTTTTCCTGGTGCTCTAGAGCAATGCTTGGTAGAGAAGCTCTCAGGTTTATTTGTTGAATACACTTTCCATGTATTCCAAGGAAAGGAGTGAGGAAGAAGTCTCCCCAAAGAACTCTCCTTCATGATTTTTCCTAGGGGTACATACCCACAGAACAGCGGGTGATTCGGAACAGGAGTGATTTGGAAGGCTTTCTAAGCTACTCACACTTTTATCAAAATAACTAATATGTGTCCCCTTGTCCCAGGATAAGTCAGGGTCACTGTATAATGAATCCCGGTATCTGGTGGAAATCTCTGCTGAGTCTCGTGTGCAATGGGTAGAAAGAAAAGCTGAGAACTGCTGTCTGGCAAGGTCTGTTCCCTCCTGGTCTGTAGATCTCAGGGAGTCTTCCTTGTAGGGGAGATCTTGGGTGTGTCTTCCCCTTTTCTCCCTGTTCCTACCTCATACACCCCAAACCACGCCTCCTCGCCTCCTTGTCCCTCCTCTCCTTTTTCTTTGCAGCCAGACATATAGAGGCTATATCATGAGCAGTTGTAGTTAGGACACAGAGAGCCCTTGATGACTGCAAGTGCTTCTTGTGACATCAGCTGTGGGGCAGGAGGCTGTGGCTCTGGGTCCTGAAGGGAGGGGGCTATTTTTCTCTTCTTGATCATTCACTTGGTGCCCGTCTGACTTATAAACTTTAATGGCCAGTTTTAAAGGTTACTGCCATGGGGCACCTTTGTTGCCAGTTTTAGTTTTTTAATTTGGAAACTTTTTCCCCCTTGTGGTCTTGGGAGGAAAGATTTGGGGCTAGGAATGGGTATTTGTGGGTGATGATGAGGTAGCTCAGCAACATTCTGGTTCCTGCTTCAGAATAACTGGAATCCTGGCATATAACCCAATGGCTAAATTGAACCCCCACATGAGAAGATGACTGGCATCAGAGTGTGTAGTCTTGAGTGATATAACTCAAGGACACAGAGGGTGGAGACTTGTTGCACTGTCTGAGGAGAATGGTGGCCATAGTTTGGGAAGGAAGGGACCATTTTTCTGTTACTATATCTTTTCCTTCATCACTCGTCTCTGTCCTTTGTTCTGAATATGATCATCATTGATAACTGCCAGATTTAACTGGGATGACTGGGACCAAGGGTCCAGATATAGAATCCATGGTGGAGATAGTGATCCATTGGTAGCTTTCCAATGTAACTCAGGCACAGATCTAACACAAAACAAACAAACACCTTAGCAAGTCTTTGGGCTAAGCTTTATCTTTTGCTCATATTATGAAATCTTTTCTACTCTCAGGATAACTCACATAGCCTCATATGCCAAAGAGTAGTCATTGCCAATTTTAGTATTCTGCATCTCTGGGTAAAGTGTATTATAGAATAATACTCAAATAATAGTGTTTATACTATTACACTATATATACTATTATATTATAATTTATACTATTATCTACCTCTTGAAGTCAGAGAGATTAGTCACAACATTCTCAGAAAACTCATACTTTGAGGGTCTCTATCTAGAACTAAGAATGTTGAGGATTTAAGTGTATTCTGTAGGTGCTTGAGAAGCATTTTGAAAAGTTTGATTCTGAGCATGCCTTCTCTCTGATTACTCTCCTTGCTGTGGACAACTGGAGTAGTAATACAAATGGATAAATAAGCTAACAGACCCAGGAAGAGGCACACAGCTCCATAAATGCTTAGACACTTAGTCAAACCTCATCTTCCCTCTTTATTGTGGTAATGGCTAAACTGAACTCAGGATTTACTTTGGATGAATTTAGAATATTTAGAAGAGATGCCATCTAGAGGGTGAGACTACTCAGCTCTCCAGCACATGCAGCACAAGAGCAGCAGACCTTAGACAACTTCGATATCTTCTGCAAGGCGTATATTATCTGGTCTTGGGTTCGGGTCTTGTTCCTGGCTGTGCTCAGCTGGACAAAGCTGGGTTTGCTTCTTCTTGTTCCTTGTGTTGCAGGGTGGAGAAGGAGGTGTGGAGTTGGCTCTGGGTTGGGCCACAATTAGTGACCTGGAAGCTGGGCTGGGCACCCAGAGACTATAAATAGCAGCATGGAGCAGTCACTGAGCAGACTGGAAGCCCAGCCAGACTAGCCGCGTTTCAAGTGGTCTGGGTGGGATTTTCCCCCTCTGTTAACCATTTGTACATCTGGTTTCCTTAGCATTGGTGGGAACAAGAGAGGAGGGTGGAGTTGTAAGCAGAGCCAGTTCGTATGTGGAGTGACTTTGGTTAACTGTGCCATATGTGAAATGTGATGTTTGTAGAGCCCTGAGGACCAGGAGGCATCTGGGAATGAGGATGGCGTCCCTCAGAGGGAAGCAGGTCCCAAAGCTGGGCACATTGGTGAGGAATATAGAAGTTCTGTAGGGCCCTGTTGCTGATTCAAGGTGTGGCAGTAATCCTGAGGAGAGGGACCCTAAGATTATTTGCTTGGTTCTCATTCCTTTGAGTTGCACCTCCATCCCAGTCAATCCACCGCTTACACCGTCCTTACAGACTCAGCCATTCCTTGCTTCTTTTCATCTTTTCCCGTCATCTGCCCTAGATTTGAAGTCAAAGTACTTAGGTTTGTATTCTAGTTCTTTTCTTTTAATTTGTCACTTGGATATATTAATGAAACTCCCTGGGTTCTGTTTAATTCATCTGTCAAACAAGCAAGTTTGATAGCATACTTCTTCATTGCTTTCAGCCAACCAGTGTTTATCTTTCTTCCTTGGGAAGCTCGTCTGTGGCAGGAAGCCTTCCGCAGTCTTACGTTCCCACACTTCACAGCAGTTATATACTTTATCCTACATTCCCTTGTGCTCATTGGATTCTTTTTTTTCCAGTATTTTCTTGGGTTTTTACATACTTTTTTTTTTTTTTTTATATCTTATTTTTCTTATAATGTGCTCATGAAGAACACCATGTGTTCCTTATCCCAATCACTGTTAGGAAGCACTGAAGCCCACTAAAACCTACCAGAGGCAGGCAGGCAGGCAGACTTCACCGAGATAGAAAGTGGGAAGACATGAGCATGACTCTGTGCACTCCAGTTTGAGGGGTTAATGGTCATGGACAGTGGGTATCATGAAGGAGAATGTGCCTGGGAGAGTTCACTCGTTTGCCCACACATGGGGTTAGGGGACTCCAGTTCCATGGCTTTGCTGATTCTGTGTTTTTCTTCTTTCGTCTTTTGTTGAAGGTATGTTCATTCTCTGGAGCACCACTTTGATAACACTGGGCATGGGACTGTATTTGCATAATGGGTGAAGGACTTTCTATTACAAGCATAGGTGTTTACATCAAGGTGCAGTTCTTCTAGCCTTAGTGGTCCACCTGCTTGTAGACCTCTTTTATCCCTAATACTGAGGACAGAAACACTTGTTGCTGTCTGTGAGAATATGTATGGCTTTGTTTCCTCAGTCCTAACAGAGCAGTGTCTCTCTTGCTTCACCCTCCTGTCATAGGTCTTTGATCTCTCTTCCTGGTTTCATTCTTTCTCTTGCTTTGAGCTTGTTGGGCCAGGCTAAACAGTTCCTCCCCTCTTACGTGTTTACACTCTCCCATGCTGGCAGAAGGTTATCATGTCTAGTTTCAGACATCACTTAACACATCTGCCTAGCTTGAGCACCTAAGTTCTCCTCTTTTTACCCCTTTTTCTTCTAGTCTTCTAGTCCGCATCACTTATGGTACTTTTATTTTATGTTTTTGTATTTTCTTGGTGTGTCTGTGTGTCTGTGTGTGTGTCTCTGTGTGTATGTATTGCAAGCATGTTTGCATGTGTGGTCAACACATGCATGTGTGCACATGCAAGTGTGTGTGTAGGCCTGAAGTTGGTGCTGGAAATTGTTCTTCCTTGGTCTTCAACCTTACAAATTGAGGCAGAGGTCTCTCTCTCAGTCAAACCCAGAACTCACCAATATGTCTAGTCACACTAACAAGCTTGCTCTATGTAGACCCCTTGTCTCTCTGCCTTTGGAAGCTGGAATGACAGGCAGGCTGCCATTCTTATCTGACTTCTATGTGGTGGGTTCTGAGAACCTGAACTCTAGTTCTCACTCTTGTGAGGGAAGCATTTTAACTACTAAGTCATATCCCAGCCTCAGTTACTGTACTTCTGCTGGAACTACCTCAGACTCATCTCTATAGTTTCGGTGCTAGAGTGCTCAACACTGGGGACAGGGTCTAGACAAGGTCTTTGAGTCATTTTGGAAGCCTCAAATGAGAAAATGCCCCCACCAGATTGACTTGTGGGCAAGACTGTGACCTGAGAGTTATGAGATGAGATTAACTCTTTCCTCTCTAAGTTACTTTTAGTCATAGTATTTTATCACAGCTATAGGAACCCTAACTGGGGCAGTCTGCTTAGAAACGAGGGAATTAGAGGGATTATTTTTTTATATTTGAAGTATGGTGTTTCCCAACCCTAGAATTTGAAGCACCTTAGTTGTTTTGGAATTACCTTTCTTTCAATTAATTCAGGTAATGAACACTTGTGAGGACCTAATATATGCTGGTATCTTATTGGACACCAAGAATATAATTCTATTTTATAAAAACTAGCAGACATTTAAGTATTATTATGCTGGAAGATGGAAGTTCAGGCTGGGTAATCCTAGCACTGAGAAGAATGAGGCAAGAGGTGCATAAGTCCAAGTTAGCCTGGGTTATATAAAGAGACTATCAAAAAAAAGAAAAAAGAAAAAAAGAGAGAGAAAGAAAAAAAAGAAAGAAAATATGATGATGATGATGATATACAAGAATAACTAAAATTAGAACCTTGCTCTCATGGAGTTTATAACTCTGTAGATGAGACAAACAAGTAAACATTATAGTTTAACATGGAATAAATGAGACAGACCTGGTGTTGCAGGCTTTGTAATCTTTGCTACTCAGGGGTCTCAGGCAGGAAAATCATGAGTTGAAGAGCTCCTTGAGCTACAGAGTGACTTAATGGCCAGCCCATGTAATTTAATTATAGATATTGTTTCAAACAATAACAAGATAGATATGGAATGACCACGTAGTATGCTATAGAGAATAAAGAAGAATAAAAAAGGTTTAATTCTGACTCTTTGAAGGAGGCAGGGCTGTGGGCAGTAGGAGAGATGTGGGAAGACTGAGGAAGTGAAATATGAGCTAGACACCTTAATTGAAGAATCTCCTCAATTAAGGGAAAAGTTACCTTAGATACGTCATTCACGCTTGTTTCAGAGAATCATGAGTTGAAGGGGTTGCATATTTAAGGAACACACATTCCTTCTGCAAGCCAATACTTTTAAGAGCCTACTACTGTGCATCAGTCAATGTTCTGTCTACTGTGCAACAGACAGTACAGGAGCAGTGACAGGGTAATGACCTACACACAAAGTCCTTGCTTTCATTGAACTGCTCTCAGAATGTGGCATTTCCATCTCTTTCCACTGCTGCTATTTACTGTACTTGTAAAGTACTGAATCTTTTGAACAACAAAGAATGTCTCTTTTTTTGTTTGTGCACTATCATTTCCTTACTTGGTACCATCTAAGTCTGTCTTGATGTTTCTTCTTTGTCAGCTCTTTGACAAGTCTATAACTGAGACCAGATTCTTCACAATCTTTAGATAACAGTGATGATTGGCACTTTTGATGAATCTCCATGTTTTGGGGGAATTATGCAAAGGCTTATATTTTCGTATTATTTTTATTTTTTAATGTACCTTCTAATTCTTTGGAAATTGCTAATCTATATAAGAAACAAATGGTAAATGTTAAAGTAGAAAATGTGATTAGCTAGAGGACCCTTCTCAATCAAGCAGCGACCAGCACTCAGCAGTGATCATGGTAATTGTGGCTGGAGCGTCTCCATCTGCTTCAGGCGTGCACTGTCTCTCGCCTCTCTTCTGCCCTAGCTGATGTGTGTTTCTGTTTTAACCCATGGTCTCTTCATGGCTTTAGGCCATTTTAATTTGGTCAAGTTAAGCCTTTCTTCCCAAGTCTGCAATTGCCTTTGCCTCAATTCTAAGAGAGGCTGACAGTAGGGATGAATCCAAAATTCCATTCATTTTATACTTACCACATCTGGGTTTCTTTTAGCATCATTTTCTCCCTTGAGAACATTTTCAAAGTTTTCCTAATTTTCTAGTTTTTGTGTGTGTGTGTGTGTGTGTGTGTGTGTGTGTGTGTGTGCGTGTGGGGGAGTATCATTGGAAGATTGTGTAGAAGTTTCCAGGCCTGATGATCTTAAGTCTGTTTTTGTATATATTCCTTTCTTGGCCACCTTTTCTCTTGTGATACAAGTTGCTCCTGTCCAGTCATTGTTTACTTTGTGGATGTGTTGTTCATGGACCTGAGTATCTGTGCACTGGTTGTCTGTAGACTTGGTAGACTCATAGAGAACACCCAGGATAGAGAAGGCAGTGATACTTTGGTGTCTCCTGAGCCCACTTGGGCAGCTACTACACCAGTTCTCAATTCTGGACTTCTAGCTGGACTCTTGCAAAGCACAATACCACTCTCAACCACCAGGGGACACTCTGTTCTCCTTAACTCTTGGCAACCTGTCAGCAGAAGAAAATTTCCCTTTCCTGTAGTCAGCCTGTATGTGGTCCAAGGTCACCATGTTGAGTGCTATGTGTACTGTTCACACAACAAGATGCTCCTGGAAAGATGCAATGCAGTGGTTGTTAGTTTGTCAAGGCAATGCAAAAAAGAACTCAAAATACCAAAATTATAACCTAAAACATGTGTTTGGATTGTGTTAAAATTGTCTCAATACTGTCATCATATCATTTATACAGATAGTATAAATTATATGAAACAAAAACCTCACCTATGTGTGCTATAGAATTAGGCAGGCCTGGGTTTGAATTCTGACTGTATTCCTTACTTGCTGTTCTACTTGAAGTGAGCAAGTTACTTAATCCATCTAAATGGGAGCTTCACAGTCAGATGCTCTGGTTCAAACCTGACTACTTTGTTACTCTTGTGTGACTTTGAAAATGTTAATCTATATAGTTTCAGTTTCTTTTTCACTAATGCTAATGTACTCTATAGAGCTGTGAGAGCTCACAGGAGGGTAAACAGTGGTGTTCTTCTTGCTGTCTGCACATTATAAGCATTCAGAAGTAATAGCTTTGCATGTGATACATACACTGTTCCTAACCTTCCTTTCATTTAGCAGAGTATTCAATGAGAATGACATCTTCTTGTTCCATGGTCTTATGCATATGAATCTGAAGTCTATTTTCAGTATTCTTAGACAGACATACTCCTTATTCACCAAAACAAGCAAACATTCACATTAAAGCAAGAGTGAGACTGCCTTCTATCAGTTAGCAAACCTTAAGATTGTTATGGCTTAAGTAGGAGAGTGGGAGATTGAATATTCAATTTTGGTAGGAAGATAAATTGGTAGCTTGGGGGTGGTGTGTGGCACCTCAGATATATCTTTTAGTCTAGCAGGTAGGGATGTAATCTGAAGTTATTCATGTGCAAAGACATCTACATAAGCATTTTCAAAGTAGCATTGCTGGGCTGGGAAGATGGTTCAGTCAGGAAAGTGCTTTCTGTGCAAGCATGAGGACCCTAGTTCAATACTCAGCACTCACAGAAGAGCCAGGTTGACCTGCTATCCCAGTGCTGAGGAGGTAGAGATAGGATCCTTGAGGCTTGCTGGCCAGCCATCCTTGCCAAAAGATGAGTCATAAGTTCAGTAAGAGATTCTATCTCAAAAAGTAAGATGGAGAGCAATTGAGGAAGACAACCTGGTGTTGACCTCTGACCTCTACCATACACATATAAACACACACATACTTACACACAAAACCAGCATTGTTTATAATATAGAAAATTAGAAATATGGAAAGTAACCAGGAGTGGTGGCACACACCTAGCATTCTGGCAATCAAGAGTCAGAGGCAAGAGGATCTGTGCATATTTGAGGTCAGACTAGTCTACATGGTGAGCTGTAGGCCAGACAAGGCTACATAGCAAGACCCTGTCACAAAGCAATAACAGTAACTATAAAGGAAAGAGGAAAATATGGATAAATTATGGATTATCTATGCAGTGGAATGCAGTGAAGCCACTGAAAATAAAATAAGCCTATATATACCTTCAAAAGATGGTTTTGGTATGCTATAAAGATATATAATAATAGACATAATATAAAACAAAGTATCAGCGTACATGCCCATAATCCCAGCCCTTTGGAGGATGAAGCAGAAAGATCACTGCAAGTTCAAGACTAGCCTGAGCTGTATAATAAGTCCTTGCCTCCAAAAAAGAGGGAAAAGAAAAAGGAAAGAAAAATGACAAATATATGTAGTATCACCTCATTTGGGGATCACTGCCTGTGGGTCAGTTTTGTGTTTCTTATTATTCTTTGATGTTTTTGTACACGTATGTCATGTGTGTGGGTCATTTTCACCTCTTGTTATACTCACTTATACCCCTCCTTCTCTCATTTTGCCTCTCCCCCAAAAGGTCTCCCTCATATTTTCACAACTGTTTTGTTGTATTGTGTTCTATTTGTGGCCCTTTACTTTTTTTTTTTTTTTGGTTTTAAGACAGGGTTTCTAACCTTTGGAACTCACTCGGAGACCAGCTGCCTGCTAGAATCGCTGTGCTCCAAGGTGGGATTAAGCGGTGCACCAGGGCCCCATTTACTTTCATTATTGATGGTAATCAGGTGGATGTAATGAACAGTTACACCATGAAGAACATTACTCTCCTTTCTAGAATATTACCTGCTAGAAACAGCTTTCAGGAAGGGGCAGGGCCTCTGAGCCCTTCCATTTCATGATGAATATGATGGCACACATCTTGTACAGGCCTTTGCAGGCAGCACAGCTGCTGTGACTTTATGAGGACAATGGCCATGCATGTCCAGAAAAAGGTATTTCAGAGCATCCTTCCTCTCCTTCATCTCTTACATTCTTTGTGCCTCTCTTCCATGATGCTCCTAAGCTTTGGACAACATCTCAGTTTGTGACAAAAACAAACAAACAAAAACAAAAAGACCCTAAGAGGGTACAAGTCACACTGTGCACAGAAGTTTCTTCTGAGGTATAGGGTGCTCGCGGAGTGGGTTGAAAGTAAAAAGAGGCCTCTTGCTTGTGTGTATATACCTGTATAGTGCTTACATTTAAATCTGTATTTTTTGTAATTTTCTAAAATGTCCACAAAGAAGGAATGCAAATGATTGATTTCATCCAGCACTAGTTCCATCTTTTAACAACTTTTTTTTTTTTTTATTATTGTTCATGTGTATATATGTGGGTGCCTGAAGAGGCCAGAAGATGGTGTCAGATTCCCTGAAGATGGAGGTACACACAGCTCTGAGCCACCCAATATGAATTCTGGCATTCAAACTCAGATCCTCTGGAAGAGCAGGAAGTGTTCTTAACCACTGGGTTATCCCTCCAACCCCTAGTTCAATATCTTGATAGAGTTCTTTGCCATTTTGTAGCTCAGTTGGTTTAACATCCTGGGATCACTAGTCCCACTTCCCACAGCTTATTCTGGCCTGATGGGATTGTCTGTCCTTCTGGGAATCTGCATTCCAATTCTCTTCTACAGAGTGCTGAGCCCTCTGCAGGTTGTCTGGATTTGTATTTTTCTTTTTGTCATATCCTATTCTCTGCCCTCCCTAAAAATCATCCAAGTTTCATCCTTTCATGAAAAAGGCACTTTTCTAAATGACCCAATAATTTTACATAATGTTTTAAGGCCTGTTTGAACTAACCCCACATAGATTCACCCTTCTGGAAGGTTTTTACCTCTTGGGCCTTTGGAAGCTCTATCCTCACTGCTAGATAGATTTATCTATTTGATTGACTTCCTAATATTAAAGCCAAAGAAGCTTAGAAAATTATCCACTGTGTTCTAGATTAGGGTTGTGTGATTCCTAGTGGCAGGTGCCACGTTTCCCATAGATTCTTACCTTGATGTCCACAATGTTGTAAAAATGATAGGATCGGTGGTTTGGTCAGGGTTGTCACTGCTGTGCTGAGACTCCGTGACCACAGCAACTTGAGGAGGAGAGGGCTTATTTGGCTCATGTATCTCGGATCAGTCTTTTTTCAGGAAGCCAAGGCAGGAACTGCAATTGGGCAGGAACTGAAACGGAAGCCAGCTCTGACTGGCTTGCTCCTCATGGTTGCTCAGCCTACTTTGTTATAGAACCCAGGACCACCAGCCTAAGGGATGGGCCCTCCCACATCAATCACTAATTCTGAAAATGCCCTACTAGCTTGCCTACAGCCTGGTCTTATGAGGGCAGTTTCTCAGTTGAGGTTCCCTCCTATTATACTGTGATAAGCTGACATAAAACTAGCTAGCACATTGGGTCATGAAATAGCTTAGTGGATCAAAACACTGGCTAAGAACCTGAGTTAGATCCCTGGAATTCACTTGATTGAAAAAAGAACTATTTCTTTCAAGCTGTCCTCTGACCTCCCCATGAGTGTCACGGCAAAGGTACACACACACACACACACACAACACACACACACACACAGGGGAGAGATTACACAATTAAATATAATTTAAAATTTAAGTGGCAGGGGCTTTTTCTCTTATTTTAAAGCCCTCTTCCCCCTAGTCCCACACTTTCCCTCAGGACTCACCCTGAGCCACCACTTACTTACAGCATCTCATATCCCCTCATTCTGTTCTCCTCCCTCACTCTTGTGTGGTTCCCAAGCCCTTCCACTGACTTTCTGGAGTAATGATTCACATCAGCAGAATCATCTTTATCTTCAGGGTCTTTTCTGAGTATCACTTTTTCCTTCCTGGTCAGAACCTGGCTTTGCTCTAAGGACACTCCCTTCTCCACTCTCCTCTCTCACAGCTGTTATTCCTTCTAGCCTGCTTCCCATTGATTGTGGACTTGGGATCCGTGACCTCCTTGGTTCTGATCTCTGCCTCTGGCCACCGTCCTGCCTTCCTCCTAAGAAGCCCCAGTAGTGAATTAATATCATCAGATCATCTCATCCAGTCCTCTTCAGTGTGACCACCATGCACTGACTGAGTCACACCAGGACAACTTTAGCTCCAACTCTGCTACTTTTCCATAATGCACCCAATCATCCTGATTCTTGTTTCCTTCACTGACTTCCTGGACATTTTCTAGAGCAGTGGTTCTGGAAATGGGATGTTTTGGCTTTAGAGACTATTGAGCAACACATGAGGCAATGTTAGTCCTCTTTACTTAGGAGGTGCTCTTGACACTGGGGTTGTGCTTAGACTCCAGGGATACCACTCAGTATCTTAGGGTCCATAAGATAGCCCTAAGTGTCATTGATGTCACTAGTAAGCAGCCTGCACTGGATCCTTGTCATCACCACTGATCATAGCTACCCTATACCTGAGACATCAGCTCTGCACATCCTACATTTGACCACTTTCTCCATCTGGTTTTCCACCTGTCTGCCCTGACCCAGAGTTTCTTCAGTCTTGGGGAGCATTATAGTCTGTGAGTGTTCTCTTTCTTTTATTGTCCTGACTCCTTTGAGGCTTTTCTTCTAACTTTTCTAACTTCCACAGTCAATCATTATACCCCCCCCCACACACACACATACACCCTTGATTCTTTTGCTCGTCTCTGGTGTATAATTAAACTGTATTTCTGCCTCCTTCATGCCTGCATATATAACAGTGTGTGTAAGCAAGGCAAAACAAAACATGCTGACTGGGTTTATGTTTAACTCTTCCTTCCTTGTTTCTTTCCTTCCTTCCTTCCTTCCTTCCTTCCTTCCTTCCTTCCTTCCTTCCTTCCTTCCTTCTTTTTAGTTTTTTGAGACAGGTTTTCTCTGTATAGCCCTGGCTGTCCTGGAACTTGCTCTGTAATCCAGGCTGGCCTTGAACCTAGAGATTCTCTTGCCTCTGCCTGGGATTAAAGGTGTGCACCACCACTACCCTGTTTATTTAAATTCTTGAGAAATGTATTCTTAATACTGCTGGGTAACTACTGCCCTGAGTAACTCACTCTCCCACCATCCTGGATGACTACTTTTCTTGTCTTGGCCCTTGCCACTTTGGCCTTGCTTCCTACTTTGCTGGGATGGTGGCATTGGTGGTGGTGAGAATCACTTAGAAATTAACTCTTGCAGAAACAAAACTCGTCTTCTGCTTCTTGCTAGCCTGTGTACCTCCAGACACTACCCTCATACTCACTTGCCTGGTAAGTTAGCAGGTCCTAGGCCAAGAACCACCGCCATGTTTTTGCATTAGGTTCCTGACTACTTCCTACCCCTACCAAGGAAACAAGCTTCAATAATTCTCCTCTCCCAGCCCTTTTGTTTTCTGTAGGTTTATTGTGCTAGCATATAAATGTGCTATTATTTTTTCATCTTAAAGGTCCTCTCTATCAGGCATGGTGGCTCACATTTGATATCCCAGTACTTGAGGCAGGAGTATGAGAAGTTCAGGATCACCCATAGCTGCACAGGGAAATGAGGCCAGCCTGGTCTAAGACCCTGCCCCCGACACACACAGGAAAATCTTCTTGTTATCCCAATTTGCCCACTCTCCTCCTTTGCCACCTGTGCTGTAAAACTCCTGGTAAGAACTGCCCACTTTCACTGTGTTCTCATCCTGTTTTTAGTTAAGATTAGGGCAATGGGGTTTTGACCCCTATTAGTTCACTGCAATTATTCCTAAAAAGTCACTACTGGTTTTCTCATTGCAAAATCTAGTAAATGTTTCTCGTTTCTCAACCTCTTTGGTGTACAAGCAGAACTCAGTGCAGTTGGTCACCAGTCTGGATGACTGCTAAACCATTTCCACTTGGAGGTCTGATGATGTCAAGTTCACATATTTAAACTGAACTCCCAGTTCCTCCCCCTTGACATCTCAAGCCTGCTGTAGCCAAAACCTTCTCAGTTGACGGCAACTTCATCCTTCCAGTTGCTCTGCTGAAAATCCTGGAGGCATGTTTGACTTGTCTCTGGAGATGCTGATAGCTCATCTTTTAAAATTAAATTCAGAGTCTGCCTCCAATTCTACCACTGGATCAGAGGTTCACTTACCTTCTCTTAGGCCTGGTCACTGGGCTGCTTTTACTCCACAGTGATCTCCTTGCTGGTCTCTGATGCTTAGCCCTGCTCCTTCCATCTCTCCTAATGGAACTTAAAATGATCATTTAGATGTTTATATCTCTTCATGCCACTTCATGTGTATATGTGTGCACATTCGTGTGCCTGTGTTTGTGTGTATGTATGCATGTGTGCCAGAAAGCTCTGAGGATCCTTCCAGCTCCTCATCTCCACCCAGTTGTAAGTTGGGGTTACAGGTCTGAGATGACTTCTGTTTTTAATGTGGGTACTGAGGATCTGAGCTCAGGCCCTCATGCATGCACAGTCTTAAGTTTGGCTCCTGCTCCTTAGATTCTGGAGTCCAATTTGTAGTCTTTCCAGGTGAAACACAATGCTGTTTACCCAGCAGTCCCTTAATAAGCAAGGCTCTGTCTTTTTTCAGGCTACATTTTAGGTTTTTTTTTTTTTTTTTTTAGCTCCTTTGCTTTGTCTGTTTTACTAGCTTATTTGTTGTTTGTGTGCATGTACCATGCAAGTATGGAGATCAGAAAACGACTTTCAGGAGTCCGTTTTCTCCTTCCACTGTGTGCATTCAGGAGACCAAACTCAGGCTGTTTGATTCAGTGTGCCAGATTTTGAAGCCTCTCTACCTGGTCCTATTTCTGATGTCATATCTTTGATACATTTATTGTTTGCTCAGCTCTTTATCCACCTTTCTCCTTACTACCTCACTGAAATTTTTTTTTTTTTTGAGACAGGGAGACAAGGTTTCTCTGTGTAGTCCTGGTTGCTGAAAATACTTTTCAGTGTGTACCTTGACGTCTGCCCTTAGCTCTCTAATTGTCATTTATCACACTGCCCACTTTGATACAGAAACCAATCCCTGCTCTATTGATGCCATCTTATTTGAGAATCATCTCTTGTTTCAATTTAAGGACTATCCTGAGCCAGATCAGACTTGGGCACAAGGAGTTAGCAGAGATGTAGACTGTTAACTGTCTAAAGTTTTGATTGTAGGGATAAGGTAGCTCTTAGGTGAGTATTATGTGTAAAGTCTTGTACTATGACATTGTTATGGTTTTTATATGCTCAGCCCAGGGAGTAGCACTATTAGAAGGTGTGGCCCTGTTTGAGTAGGTGTGTCACTGTGGGTGTGGGCTTTAGGACCCTCATCCTAGCTACTTGGAAGTCAGTATTCTGCTAGCAGCCTTCCGATGAAGATGTAGAACTCTCAGCTTCTGCTGTACCATGCCTGCTTGAATGCTGCCATGTTTTCCTGCCTTAATGATAATGGACTGAACCTCTGAACCTGGAAGCCAGCCCCAATTAAATGTTGTCCATATAAGAGATGCCTTGGTCATGGTTTCTATTCACAGTGGTAAAACCCTAAGATAATCATCTAAAAGCACACAGCAAGAAGAGGTGAAGAAAGAAAAGAAAAAGAAAGGAAGGAAGGAGGGAAGAAAGAAAGGAAGAAAGAAATCAGGAGCAATTGAGAGGGAACAGGAAATGAGATCTCAGTAAGTTAGAAGTACTGGGAGCAAATAATGGGTTACCCCTCAGAATCATGTTCAAATGAAGCCTGGCATCTTAGGCCAGAACTTCACTCACTGCTTAGGTATCTCATAAAAAAAAAAAAAAGAAAGAAAACCCTCCCATACTTGTTTATATCTATCTATTATCTACCTATTACACACACATACACACACACATTTTCAGCTAAGAATGAGTCCAAGGCACCACATATGCTGGGCAAGTCCTCCACCACGAAGCGACAACCTTAGCCCCTTGCAAAAGTCTCTGTTTTGTAAGATGGACCTTTCCCCCTTCTCTTCCCTGTTGTGTTCTTTTCATACATCTTACAGAAGCTGATTTGGCAGTTAAGCCCACCGGAGGTGGAAAGAAAGCTCGTTGGTTCATTGGCCACATTTTCTCTTACCCTTCTCCCTTATCTGTGAGAGATTGGTACAGCTCCTCTCATTGTGGGAGCAGCATTTTCTGAGTCATTTGGTGCTCTTCTCCACTAGCTAGTAGCTTTTGGGTGGAGTATGGGGTGATTATTCCCTGGGGTGAGAATCAGAGGACATTAAATTCCTGTCTCATTCCTCCCCTCTGCTTTAGTGGGTTGGAGGGCTAAGGCTTTGACAGAAGTGTTTTATTAAGAGCAGGTGTTCTAGATGCCCTGTAACCAGAGCTTAGATTGTGTTCTCCCTTCAGTCCCTCACCTGAAGATGAACCCTGAGGGAGCAGCTATGTTGCTTAGGGTCAGCCTGGTGTCAGACTGCCTGCTTTTTCCTCCAAGCTTGAGTATGGGGCATTAACAAATCACAGAATTGTACACTCACAAACCATGGTTTACTGCAGGGAAGTGAGGAGTTTAGCTTTAGGAAATGCTAAATTAAGTAACCACAGTAAAACCTATATCCAAAAGAGTGTGAGATGCACTATACAAGATCAGAACTGATTTAGGCCTTTAGGATAGCTGGTTGTTTTCAGGAGTAAGGACAGAGATGCAGAAAGTCTGGACTAAAAGACCAGAAGCCTCAGGAAGTCACTCTGCTCTGAGACTGATCACATTATTTAGCATTCTCTTCTAATCTGGTCCATCTTGGCTCCTCTGCAGATTCTTACATCTCTCTTTCCCTAGCCTTTGCTCCCAGAACCTATCCACTGTTCCCCCATAGTACTACCATATTCCTGTTCTGAGTTGAGTTCTGAACTGAAGAATAATCATGCTCTCTGCATGACTAATAGTCAACAATGGGCCACATTTATAATGATGGTCCCATAAGATTATATTACCTGATAGCATTGTTACCATCTCAGGTTATGTAAGTACACTATGGTATTCTCACAACGGTGGAACACCTAACTACTCACACATCTCAGAATGTGTCCCCATATTAAGTAACATGCGCATGAGCATCATTTATTCTTCACTTTGTTTTTCTTCCTATATCTTTTCCTGGGCACTCTATAAATACCTACATTTTCCTCTAGGGGCTGGATGTATTAATTAAACACAACAGAATTCCAGTTGGAGAAGCCTTGAGGGTCTTGTTCCCTTTTTCACAGAAGTGGCTGCAGGCCTACATCATCTGGTGATAAGATAAACATTGACCATCCTGTGTTACTTTTGAAACAAAGTATTCAGGGCATGGTTTCTCTTCCTCAGCTTTTCCTTCCTCAGTAAAATAGAACAGCTTTGGTTTCTTCTGGCCTTCATGTTCCCTCTTGCCCTTGCTTCCTGAAACTGGAGATATATGATTCAAATATGTGACTTCACTTATGATTATTCATGCCCCTCCATTTGTCTGGCTCCTGTGAGCTCCATGTATCTCCATATAGACAGACGTAAGACAGATTTCTCTCTGTCTTAGAAGTATTTGTTGTCATTAGTGTCTTCTGCAGAAGGTTTATGGAACTCAGCAGCCATGGTTCTGTGTAATGGAGAACATTTATACTCTGAAATAATAACACTTTATAACCCAACCTAGTATTAATACAAACCAAACTTTAATCCTGTATCCAAAACATGAAATGTTCCAGTATCAAAACTTGTTTAAGACAGTCTTGTGTAGCTCAGAATGGCTGACTATGGGCTTAATATGTAGCCCAGGATAGCCTTGAGTTTAATATGTAGCCAAAGATGACCCTGATCTTAATATGTAGCCCAGGATGACCTTGAGCTTCTGATCCTTTTCCTTTCACCTCCTAAATGTTGGAATTACAAACATTCACTACCAAGCTTGGGTTCCCCATATCAGAAACTTAAATATATATATAATATATTATATATCTTTTATTAGTTCTTTAAGAATTTCTTACATGCACATAATG
Organism: Mastomys natalensis; assembly: GCA_021653895.1. Lineage (NCBI taxonomy): Eukaryota > Metazoa > Chordata > Mammalia > Rodentia > Muridae > Mastomys > Mastomys natalensis. The sequence continues at coordinate 1,754,818 of JAJTUV010000084.1, forward strand.
TTATTCATTCCCCTGATAATACCATTTATCTCCTCATTCCATCCCATATTTATGTCCTGTTTTCCCCCCTCCCCCCAATTATCCACCAAATCCAGATTGTGCTGCCCATGTATTCCTGGCTGTGAGGCCATCCATTGGACTATGGTTAACCTACCAGAGGCAATACTCTTAAAGAAAATGACTCTCCTTCCCCTAAAAGCCATCAGCTGACAATAGTTCTCACTCTAAACTAGAATGTTGATCTTGTACATTGAATGTTGATCTTATACTGGCTTGATCTTGTACAGGTCTTGTGCAGGCTCCCACAGCTGCTGTGAGTTCATGAGTAATCCTGTAATGTCCAGAAGACACTGCTCACTCTGATACTTTCTGACTTCTGGGTCTTAAGGTCGTCTTATCCCTTCTTTCATGATGGTCCATGAGCCTTAAGGGAGGGGTGAGAACATTCCACAGAGACTTGATCTCTGCACTTTGATCAGTTGTAGGTTTCTGAGTTAGCAACTGTCCACTGCACAAAGAAGCTTTTATAGTGAAGTCTGAGAGCTTCACTAACCCATGGGATAGAGATATAAATTAGAGAACAGTTTAATACTATGTCCCTTAGCAGAATAGTGGTAGCAGGTTCACCCTTAGGGCCTGTGACTTCCCCAGTGATGGGTTCTTGGCCATGATTATAGAATGAGGCTTATATTTCCTCCTTTGGGAAGGCTCTAAATCCAACCAGAAAGTGATTGGTTACCTTTATACCACCATGCCATTATAGTATCCACAGACTTGTCTTGCCACACCAGTTATTCTCTTAGTTCACAGAATTCACAGCTGGGTAAGACTGTTAATAGCACCTTCTGGTACTATGAAAGCTAACCAATGGATAGAAGTTTCTTGTCAGAACCAGCTTGATTTCTCCATGTCTTATGGCAAAAGTATGTGATGTCTTACCTGAAACTTTTTGAGTGCTGACATAACACCTGGGAATTTTCACACTGACCTCATGTGATAGGTCACAGACAAAATGTATGTGTGCAAAAATATTATATAAATTGCTTTCAGTAAGTGCATGTGAGGTATATTTAAAACATAAATATTTCATAACTAGGCAGTGATGGCACATGCCTTTAATCCCAGCACTTGGAAGGCAGAGGCAGACAGATCTTGAGTTTGAGGCCAGCTTGCTCTACAGAGCGAGTTCTAGGATAGGCAAGAGTTACATAGAGAAACCTTGTCCCTAAAACCAAAAAATAAAAATAAAAATAATTATGTTTACTCTATTGTCAAGGTATCTTATTATGCATATGCAAATATTTTAAAATCTGAAATTCAAAACTCTTTTGCTCTCAAGCATTTGGATAAGGGTTGTTGTTCTACAATACAATTTGTATAAACAAATATATATGTTATAAACACATATGAATAAAAATATTTAAAATAGTCTTTCTACAATTAATTTTAAGCAATTAGTCAACTTAATATTTTGATTTAATGATACATATATTAAAGATATATTGTGTATATGTGGTGTATGTGTGTACACAGACATATACCAAGTACACTCAAGTGCCTAAGTAGGTAGAAGAGAACATTGGATTTCTTGGAACTGAAGTTGCGGGTGTTTGTGAGTTACCTGATGTGGGTGCTGGGAACCAACCTGTTTTGAAAGTGTTCTTAACTGCTGAGCCATCTCACCAGTGCTTTTCTTTTAGTGGAGAATATCTCAGTATGTATAGCTTTGGCTAACCTTGAACTATCAGACTTCTTGTCTCAGAGTCATTAGTACTGGGATTACAGGTACACACTATCATGCAGGACTTCAAGGGAGGCTTTCAGGGAGCATGGCTGAATTGGTCACCCTGTTAACTTTGTTGTCATTATAGTTGATAAAAAGTTCCCTTCACTGCTCATACTGTACCATTCATCTAAAAAATGTATGCTATAGTCATTGAAGGAACCAAGTAATGAAGTACATATAATCAATATGCATTCAAACTAAGTACTATTTGGTGGTGGTATTAAGTAGCATATTCATATGATATGCAAGGACAAGATGACTCAGTGGACAAAGGTGCTTGCTATACAAGCCTGACATCTGAATTCAGTTTCTGGAACCCACATAAAAATGGAAGGAGATAACTGAGTCCACAAAAAGTATCTTCTAACTTCCACATGTATGTTATAGCATGCATGTTCCAACACATCTCTCTCTCTCTCTCTCTCTCTCTCTCTCTCTCTCTCTCTCTCTCTCTTCTCTCCTCTCTCTCTCTCTCCAGCATCAAACTTTACTATTCCAATTCCTGTGTTTTCTTACCATATATATAATTTGTATATGTGTCTCTCAGGATCACTAGATAATCTAGTAACACTGTATCACCAGGATCTACTGATCCCAGCTACTATTCTTCCATATCTATTCCTCTTCAAATTAGATGTTTTTCCAAGATACAACAAGATAACGCCCACTACATCCCCAAAGATCAGCAAAGATTAATGGTAAGGACACAATTCTCCTAACCTAGGGCTGAATTTGGAACTGGAATGTAGAGATTTCCAGAGAATTTCATTTCCCCAACTAGGTAGAGTGCTTGCCTCAAATGCATGACACCCTGCATTCAATTCCTAGTATGAAAAACAAAAACAAAAACAAAAAAACCAACCCATCTCATTTCCCCAGGACAAGCTAATATAGATTACTTGCAAAACATTGCTCCCCATGTGAAGCCTCTTTGTCAGCTTGCCTGCAGTTGCATCAGTAATTCTAATAAGTCATTGGCAGCAGTAATTTGGACCACAGCTATTAGTTGGCTGGTTCCTGTGGATTTTCTTCTTCTATCCAAGCTAGTGTGCTCTTCAGAGTTTGTGGGCATGCCTGTTCCTGCTCTAACTCCTTCAGAACCACCAGATGCCATCCTAATTGTGTCTGTTCTGTTGTAGGTAGGGAGCTGGGGGTGGGGCAAGAAAAGTCTCTGACAGAGTTGAACAAGCCTGTTCTGCTCTTCTCTCAAAGCAGGCTGTATGATATAAGGACCTGTATCATAGAACTCAACAGATTTTGCTAAACACATAAACATTTATTCATTTCTTTGTACCCAGAACTGCCTGGCTCAATGAAGGTGCCTAGTCAGTGATTCGTTCTTCTCTCCTCTCTCTCTCTCTCTCTCTCTCTCTCTCTCTTCTGTCTCTGTCTTTCTGTCTCTTTCTTCCCCCTTGCCTCCCAGTTTCTGGAATTAAAGTTGTACACAGTTTTCTAAGGGAAGAGCTTTTGGAAATGTATCTGTGGTAGTGCTGTATGCCCTAGGATGTTTTTGAACAATGGCATGAGTATCCAGGAGTGCAAGAGGAAGCACTGTGTTCACTCCAGCACTGTGTCCTAGCTTCTTGCTTTTTAAAAATTCAAGTTAATAGTCAAGAGCCCATATCCAAGTAGGCCAGTCAGAATTGGGGTCTCAGCCAGAATTGGGATAAATATCCATCTCAAAACTTTTTTTTTTTTTATAAATATGAACCATATGTTCCATGAGCACAGTGGCCATATCTATGCTCCATTGAACTTCAAGCACCTACGTCAGGGCCTGGCACATAGTAGGTACTCAGCATACACTAGCTACGTGAATGGTTCCTAGGACCCGGAACTTCACAGCTGGGGGGCGGGGGGCGGATTGGAGACCTTCAAACAACTGGTGATTGAGACTTGGCAAGGTGGTATATTCTTCTAGAATCTCAGAACTCAGGGGCTAAGGAGGAGGATTGAGAGTTTGAGGCCAGTCTGAATGTGTGACTTTGTTTCAAAAACAGATACAACAAAATCTCAGTAACTAAAAATGTTGTAGGGGTTTTGAGGAGAATCTCAGAGTGCTCCTCCAATCAGATACTACCAGTGACCTGAGTGATGGGAGGCCAGCCACTGTAGGCGCAGGGGCACAGATAGGAAGAGGCATCCTCCGGATCCGCCGAGGAAGAAGTCTGCATGGCAGTTTATCTAGACTTTCATAGGCAATTTTCGGGAAAAGAAGGGTCCATTCAGCACTGCCCCCTCCCCATAGTGTTCCTTACATATCCAACTTGTTCCACGGCGCCTGGATCTGCTGCTGTTGACTGAATCAAAGGCTGCACTGTGTGGCTGACCTAAGAACAATTGGTTGTTTATGCATTTGACTTCCTAGCCAGACGTGAGCTTCTTTAGGGCAGTAAGCTTGTTTCATCCCAGGACACAGATTGCGGCTAGCTATGCAATCATTTTCTTTATTCACTGGATATAGTGACAGTCAGTACTTATTGTGTGCTTCCTAGGTGTCGGATACTGCCTGAGTACTGTGTTCCCCTTTACCCCAGTTGGAAAACAAAGGCTTAGACAGATGAAGTCATAGACCCATAGATTTAAATGATAGCTGTTTGACTGTAAAACCTACTGTTGTGCTAAAACTAAGTATCTTTCCTGGTTGCCTTCAAGTAATTGAGAGTGTTTGGAACTCCAAGGAAGCAGAATTAATATATCACTTACACCATCTCATTTGACAATCATTTGTGACAGTCCCATGTGTAGCGGGAATTTTTCCCCCAAGTTGGGAGGAGCTAAGGTGGGAGGAGTAAGGGGGAAGAGGAGAGGGAGAGGAGGAGCGAGGTGAGGAAGAGACACTGAGAGCAGTCCTGGGTAACAACTTATATCTAGGTTAGTAATGGTTAACACTTCTAATTGTGTGGCCATCTTGTTAATTGAGCATTACCAAACATATAAGCCTTTGGTTAATCATTAAGCATTAGAGTCTCATTTCTACTGGGTACCACGTGGATGGCAGGATGATCTGGCTCAGCCAGCCTTGTGGAGACAGCGTGGAAGATTGGCAGAGCTTATCTCCCACGCTGGTGTCTCGTGGGTGGCAGGGCCAGTGTTTCTGCTGGCTGTTTTCTAGCTGCATCGTGCATGTGGCCTTGGCCGTGGAACATGGCGGCAGAGCTAAGCAGAGCTAAGCAGAGCTGCCACCACTTAGATAGTCAGCCCAAGAAAACTCCATTTAAATATCTCCTGAAACACTCATGGATAAGGACTGTGTGTGTGTGTGTGTGTGTGTGAGTGTGTGTGTGTGTGTGTGAGGTTAAATCTAGGGCCCTCACACATGCTAGTCAGCCACTACCTCTGAGCAGCATCCCCACCCTTTATTTTACTAATTTTATTGTATGAAAGTTGAAGCACAAAAAATTTAAGTTGCTTGTCCAAGATAATAAAAGCAAGTATGTAGGTAATGGATTAATTCAAAACTAGGTCTGCTTGATTTTAGAATCTGAGGTTTTCCTCTATTCAATTTCATGCTGACTCCAGTTTCTCAAGCACTGGGTACCTGTGCTACTGACTATGTTGAAGCCCTTTAAAGGCTGCCTAGATCTCCATAGTAGCTCTGGGTCTCCTGAAACTTGATGTGTAGACTGGGTTGGCCTAGAACTCACAGATCTGCCTACCTCTCCTTCCTGAGTGTTGGGTTAAATGTATCTGCCACCACACTCAGCAGGGGGATGTTTTTAGCTACGGTTAAAGCCTGTGGAGGCCAGAGGACAGCATGCAGGGATCATTTGACTCCTTTCATTATGTGGGTCCCAGAAATCAAACTTAGGTTGTCTGGCTTGGTGGCATCCTTAAAAAAAAAAAAACTTTAAAATTTTATTATATTATTTATTATTGTCTGTATGTAAGTATGTAGGTGGGCATGATTTGGGGGTGGAGAGGCAAGGACACCATGGTGTGATATGGGCTCTGATGGCTGAACTCGGGTCACCAAGCTTGCATGTGTAAGCACCTTTACCCACTGAGCCCTTTCACCGGCCCAGATATGCCGTAATTTTGTTTGTCCATTCATCTGTGATGGCGTTTGAGTTCTCTCTACTCTTTGACTATCATGAACAATGCTGTGGTGAATATTTGTGAATAGTTTTTGTGGTGCTGAGGTTTGAACACATTGCCCCTTAATGAAAGCCTACATCCTTATCCACATCCTTCAAAGTGAACGCACTACCATGTGATCATGTTTTCTGCTTTCAACATTAAGTCATAGAGTAATCGATTGTTACTTCTTTGAGGAATTATCTGTTTTCAGGGTGTTTTTTTCTCTTATTAATAAATATTTTGACTTAAAATGTAAGGTGTGGCTGGATATGATAGCACATGTCTTTGTGAAGCGGAAGCAGGTGTAGCTCCATGAGCTGGAAGCTAGCCTGGTCTATGTTTAAAGCTCCAGGCCAGTCAGGTCTACATAGTAGGATCCTGTCTCAAAACAACAAGAAAACCCACTCAAATTATAGGATGCTTATTTTAAAAATGCCAATAAGCATCTAAGTTGGAGAATTGTCATAAAATGTATGCTGTGTAACCAGCACCCAAATCAAAAATTAAAATTTTGGGGCTGGAGAGATAGTTCAGCAGTTAAGAACACTGGTGTCTCTTCCCGATGACCCAGGTTCAATCAATTCCCAGCAACCACATGGTGGTTCACAACGATCAGAGCTCTGACACCTTTTCTGTGCCTTAGAGGGGACTACACACATGTGGTGCAGACTAGTCATACATAGAAAATAAAAAAAATAGCCTCTACAGTACTCACCTCCCACCTCAGAAACATAACCAGTGTCCTCATTTCTCACGTAATTATTAAATTTGCCTGGTTTTTGATAGTTTTCTTATTTTATTGGAAATTTATTTATTTACATTTCAGATGTTATCCCTTTTCCCATTCCTCCCCAAGAAACCCTTATCCCGTCCCCTTCCTCTTGCTTCTGTGAGGATGTGCCCCACACACCCACCCACTCCCACCTCCCCACCCTCGAATTCCCCCACACTGGGGCATCCAGCCTTCACGGGACCAAGAATCTCCTCTCCTACCTATGCCGACAAGGCCATCCTCTACTACATATACAGCTGGAGCCATGGTTCCTCCCTATGTGCTCCCAGGCTGGTGGTTTAGACCCTGGGAACTCTGGTTGGTTGTATTGTTTCTTTCCCATGGGCCCGCAAGCCCTTCAGCTCCTTCAGTCTTCTCTCTAATTCCTGCATTGGGAACTCTTTGATCAGTTCAATGGTAGCTGTGAGCATCCGCCTCTGTATATGTCAGACTCTGGCAGAGCTTCTCAGGAGATAAGTATACCAGGCTTCCGTCAGCATGCACTTCCCGGTATCCACAACAGTGTCTGCGTTTGGTGACTGCACATGGGATGGATTCCCAGGTGGGGCAGTCTCCAGATGACCGCTCCTCCAGTCTCTGCTTTACACTTTGTCTCTGTATTTGCTCCCATGAGTATTTTGTTACTCCTTCTAAGAAGGACCAAAGCACCCACACTTTGGTCTTTCTTCTTCTTGAGCTTCATGTGGTCTGTGAGTTGTATCTTGGGTATTCTGAGCTTTTGGGTTAATATCCACTTAGCAGTGAGTGCATACCATGTGTGTTCTTTTGTGACTGGGTTACCTCATCAGGATGATATTTTCTAGTTCCATCCATTTGCCTAAGAATTTCATGAATTTGCCTGTTTTAAAATCTTATCCAAATGCTGTAATCTCAAATGCATTCAGTTTGTCTGATCTCTTCACTCTGCTTATGAAGTTTATCCATTGTATATATGGCAGGATTTTCATTTCTGTATGCTATTCACTTCGAGACTGTGCCACAATCTGTCTCTTTGTATTTGAATGAGCACAGTGAACTGGAATGGTTGGCTCATAGGTAATATGTAAATATTTAGATTTAGTAGATACTGACAAATCATTTTTCAAAGTGATCACATCATTTTATTCCCATAAAGCAGTTTTTGAGAGTTTAAAGATTTTAAAATTTTTACTACTGATGTGTGTTTGTGTGTGCCTGTTGGGGGGGGGGTCATGGGGAGCACACATGTAGAGATCAGAGGACAGCTTTCTGGAGTCTGTTCTTTTTGTCCACTGTGGATTCCTGGATTGAACTTAGATTGCCAGACTTGCAAGGGAAGGTACTTATGCTAGCTTAGCCATCTTGCTGGTCCTAATATTGTGAGAGTTTAGGTTATTTCACATATTTTCCAGTACTTGATGAACGTGTGTGTGTGTGTGTGTGTGCATGTGTGTGTGTGTGTGTGCATGTGTGTGTGCATATGTGCACATACGTATGCTTGGGAAAGTGGTACATCATTTAGTAGAACAGGATTTCTCAGAGAGAAGACAGTGTGTCACCCTCCAGAGAGCAGGCAGCAGGCAGATGAAGGCAGGAAGCCCTTGAACCTGCCGTAGGCTGTGTTCCCAGCTGTCAGGCATGTAATTTGGGTGAAAGAGAATCTCCTTGGTGGCAGAGGTCTTGCAGAGAACACTCCTGATCCTCCACTTCACCTTTGCACCTGCAGGCCCAGCTGACTACTGTCCTCTCATCTACATGAAACCTGGAAAGTAGTGAAGTCTGCACAACACTAGTGGCCCAGGGCAGAGCTGCCAGTTTATTGTTAAATGTGAGGCTCTGTCTTCTGGTCCCGCTACATTGTTTCATTTCCATTTGGGAAGGGATGTGGAGGTAGCAGAATTTGAGAGATGTGATAACCTGATGTTGAGACTGCCTGTTCCCTTCTAGGCCAGCTGTAGCCAGAGGGACAGGAGTTGCTTGTTTGGGGCAAAGAAAGGAGTGGGGAGCAAGCAAAGGAAAGGGAGTTGTGATTGCACTTACTATGGGGCTCATAGGACTCATCCCCCAGGAAACCACTTTGGTCCCCTCAGCCCCTTTGCTACTCATTAGTTGCTGTGCAGACTAGAAAGCCATGGTTTGTGCTGGGGCTGGGTGGGGCTCCAGGGACAGTTTGGGCTCTGGCCCTCCAAAGGAAAGGGGGTTGGTTGTGGAGTGAGCGGAGGGTCACAGCTCAGTCTGTGCCATTTGCTTGTCACCTTGAGAAGTTCCACCTTGTCTAGCAAAACCTCCTTTCAGAGGCAGCTACCACAAAGGGCTCTTATAAGAGCAGCTGCCCCACCCCCACCCCCACCCCCACCCCCACTTCCACTCCCTCTGCCATTATTTTTCTTTCGGGCCTTCCTGCAATGACTCTGGGAGGCTGTGCTTCTTTCTAAAGGCAATTCAGAATCTAGCATCTCCCTGTAGCACAGTCATTTGTGATTTTTCTGGTGCCCTGGGAGACTGTATAGTAGTTAAACATAGCTTACCTTCTCCAGAAAGCACTTTGCTTCTTCCCTCTCTGCAGCTTGGGTCATTTGGGGCCTTAAGAAGGGAGATAGAGCTACTTTCTAGTAGCTGCTGGACCTCAGAACAGGAACCAGCCTCCTCTCAGGGGAGAAATGGACTTGACCATGGTGGTGCTGTGAGGTCTTCTGCCTAGTGGGTCAAGGGAAGGTTCCGAAGGTCACCCCTCTGGATCTTCTATGTTTTTATTCTGCTGTGCATTGGGGGAATCATTCAGGCCTTTGTTTTTTCATATATGAAATAAGAATGATTCTGGTGCCTGGTTGGTAAGGTAAATATGGAGGTTTGTTGGGTTAATTTAAAAAGTTAGTTATTCTTGACAGCTGACCTCCATGGTGAGCCCCTCTCTCACTTGTAGCATCCACACAGTGCTATAGTGCTGGGCTAGAGAGAAAAACAACTGAGCAATCTGGGTAGCTGGGCAGTCTTTTTTTTTTTTTTTTTTTTTGTTTTTCAAGACAGGGTTTCTCTGTATAGTCCTGGCTGTCCTGGAACTCACTTTGTAGACCAGGCTGGCCTCGAACTCAGAAATCCGCCTGCCTCTGCCTCCCAAGTGCTGGGATTAAAGGCGTGTGCCACCACTGCCGCGCATCTGGGTAGTCTTGATGGTAGAGAATGTGCTTAGCATGTGTGACCCTCCAGCATCACATTATTGTAAGGTTATTCAGGTGTGCTGACATTTACAAAAAGATCACAAGAAAGTTCAAGACCAGCTACCCAGTGAGATGCTTTTTTCAAAAATCAAAGCAAATCAACCAAATTCTTAGTCTTGGGAGCGTTGTTCCAGCCCTTCTGCCTGGATCTTTCCCATGTAGTCTTCCTTCTCACCTCCCTTCTTTTCAGTCTGAATACACACGTGACCTGAACTGTTTCTCTGGAACTGTGTGAGCTCTTCCCTGTGTTAATCTCTGTTGTAGTACCAGCGTGGGGTAAGAACCAGATGTTAAAAAACACTGGTTTCAAGCAAGGCCTCAGAGAGTGATGGGGCAGTTGACTAGATGAGCACGTGGATTTTTGCATATCACTGTGAGCATGCCTCTGTTCTTCCACCTCGCTGTAAAGGGAGAGGCACAAAGTAGACTATAAGTTAAATAATTTTCAAGATCCTTATGCCACAATTAATTTTAAGGTCTCTAAACACAAGGCTGTACCCAGATTGCTCAGTTGTTTTTCTCTCTAGCCCAGCACTGTGTGGATGCGCCAAGTGAGAGAGGGATCACCGTGGAGGTCAGTAGTGGCAGGGCACAGTGGTCAGAGGTGTCCTTGTGACAGGCACAGACCCAAACAAAGTGAAGTCAGACCAAACACTGAGCAGTGTCAGCTGTGTTGTTAATCTCCCACGTGAACCTTAAAGGACAGTGCGCCCTTAGGATGCTGTGTGTTCTTCTCCCAAGTCACCAAGGTTTCTCAGCATCGAGCACATAGAGGACTCAGGGTTTTTTTCCTTCATGACTGGTTATTATTTGTATAAAACAATGGGTTTCATCATGGTATTTTCATAACTCATATGGGGTACTTTGATCATATTCAGCTGGTATGGGACTGTTCCGACAGTGAGGGACAAAACAGGAGAACCTCTCATGGTTAGGTCTTGCCTAAAACTCAGAAATTCTTTATCCACGTGAACTGCTGTGAAGAAGCAGGATGGGACAGTTGGCAGTTGTCATCTGAAGCCTGGGCCTCAGCACTGTGCTACTGTTCTCTGTCCTTCTTTGCTTCCCTCTCATGTGCTAAGCAATTGAGGGATTAATCCCACCCTAAACCATTTGTCCATCAGCCCTCTTGGTGACAGATTGGAGTGCATGTTTTTCTGCTTTCCAAATGCCCTTATGAAGTGATGTAGCAGAGCCTTTCCTAGCCCTGTTAGGAAGGAAGCAAGAAATATCAGTAGTCATGAAAAAGCATTTCCATTTGAAACACTGCTAGGTAGCTTGGGCTCTGTTAATACTTTAAAAATTATTTAAATTGTTTGTGCCTCTGTGTGTGTGTGTGTGTGTGCACGCGCTCACATGCACAGTCCTACATGTATACTATGGCATGCCAGGGAGGTCATGCTTTGTATGTTTCAGAGAGAGTTATAACTGAATTCCTTTTGCTTCTGTTCCCTGCCTGCAAAGGTCAAATGGAATGAGGGTAAAAGCCTTGGCCTCTTGAGCAGGTTCTGAGAAGTGGGAGAATAAAGGCAATTTGTGAGAATCAACAAGTGTTGGTATGGGGAATTGAGGAACCATAACTCATACTGGGCAGGTGCCCTTCACAAGCACTAAGGGCCAGGAAGATTGCTCAGCACTTAAGAGCACTTGGTTTCCAGGTCAGGTAGACTCACTGTAATTCCAGCTCTGAAGATTCCAAATCCAACATCCTCTTCTGGACTCCACAGTACATGCACTCCATCGTATAAACTTTCCTCCATGTATCACATAATTTAAAAACATCTTCTAAAAAACCATTATTAACTAATCATCTCCAAGGTCCATGCACTAGTGCTCCCAAAGTAGGTGTTGGTCACTTGTTTTTCTGGTGAAGTAACAGGGGCTTTCAGACCTGCTAACACAGCAGGGAACTGGTTGTGGTGGTAGGGGATGGTGACCCTGGGCTCTCTCCCTCACCTTTGTCTTGATGAATCACTGAATGTTGGAGAACCTGTGCTTTGGGACACCAGTCGAAATAAGTTAACGAGAGCACACCCTGGCTTCTCTGTATGTGTCTTGAGTTAGCTTGCCATAGGAATAGGGCCAGGCAAAAGAACACTCGGTAGCTGACTCCACATGGCGGTGAATGCCTATAAGGGAGGTGGAGGAAGAAGGATCAGAATTTCAAGACAGTCCCTGATACCTAATAACATGTAACATGTGTGAGACTGGTTTGAGGACACAGCAGTGCCCCAGTGTGCCCTTTGAAGGGAAACACCCATTTCCCTCGAATACTTGCTCTGTTCTCTTATTAATCGCCTCACTAGCTCTGTGGTACAGGTCTTCACATTCTCGGTCTGCTCTTCTTCCCCTTCCCTCAAAACAAGATAAGTATATGAATCGGGTGTTGTGGAAGCTCAGGTTTGTTTTCTTCTTTTTCTTCTTCTTCTTTCTCCTCTTCCTTTTCCTCCTCCTCTTCCTCTTCTCCTCTTCTTCCTTTCTTATACATTGCCAGGGATCAAACCTAGGGCTTCAATATGCTAGACAAACATCCTATCACTGAGCTATGCTCCAGCCCCAGCCTCCTTTGACTTAGGGATTTCATTTTAGGTTTCTGATCAATCCTTTGTTACACGTGCCTTGTGCCTGACTCCTCTCATGTGACACCCAGTATATGAGCTTGAAGGTGTATTGGCCTTCTGTACTGGCTGATTTTGTGTGTCAACTTGACATGAGCTAGAATCATCAAGAGAAAAAACCTCAGTTGAGGAAATGCCTCCATGAGATCCAGCTGTAAGACATTTTCTCAATTAGTGATCAATGGCGAGGGCCCAGCCCATTGTGGGTTCTGCTGTCCTGGGCTGGTGATCCTGGATCCTACATGAAAGCAGGCTGAGCAAGTCATGGAAGCAGGCCAGTAAGCAGCACCCCTCTATGGCTCTGCACCAGCTCCTGCCTCCAGTTTCCAGCCCTGCTTGAGTTCCTGTACTGACTTCCTTCAATGATGGAAGTGTAAGCCAAATAAACCCTTTCCTCTCCAATTTGCTTTTTGGCCATGGTGTTTTTTTCACACAAATAGAAACTCTAAGACACCATTCTTTTGGAGGTTCTCGCCGCCTGCGCTGCTCTCACCGGAACCTCAGCACCTTGCAGCCTGTCTTCTCTACCTCACTCAGGGCCACCCTTCTGAACATAAAGTGGAGCATTTCACCCTTGGCTACATCAAAGTCATGATTCAGATAAACACAGGAACCTGCCATTTACTTTCCATGCTTGTCCTCTCCTGCAGTGAGACCACCTAGTTCACCATTCACACTGAGACACTTGAAAAGGGAGAAAGGCTCTAATAATAATCAAAATGAGTAGTAGACATAAACTAGACTGTTGCTGAAAACAACTCAACCACATGGATTACTCTCACTTCCATTTAGTTTTTTTTTAAATGTACTTTGTGATACCTTCTTTGACCTCTGTTTAGGATTATATCACAGGGCTGGAGAAATGGCTGCACAGTTAATAAGAGCTTGCTGCTCTTCCAGAGAACTGAGTTCAGTTACCAGCACCCACTTCAGGTGGCTGCAACTACCTGTAACTCACCTCTAGGGGATCTGACACCCATGCACAGATAGATAGATAGATAGATAGATAGATAGATAGATAGATAGATAGTAGATAGATAGATGAAACAGTGCATTAACATTCTTGTCCCATTCTACAATACTTTGACTAAGTTATTTTATTTCATGGACTCTTTTCTTTTTTCCCATGACTTTGTGTGTGTGGGGTGTGTGTGTGGTGTGTGGGTGTGTGTGTGAGAGAGAGAGAGAGAGAGAGAGAGAGAGAGAGAGAGAGAGAATGAATTTAGCATGCCACACTTGTGCCATGGCACCCATGTGGAAGTCAGAGGACAACTTGAGGGAGTTCTTTCCTTCTACCTTGTAGTCCTGGGTATTGAATTCAGAACATCAGGCTTGGAGGCCTTTATCAGTGAGAACTGAGCCATCTTGCCAGCCCCTAAGAGTATGAAATTGGTCTTCTCCCTAGAGTGTAAGCCTCCAGAGGGCAGCATCTGCTCAGTCCTGAGCTCCTTAGTGTTTCTTAGACTTGAGTAGGCTGCCAGAGATGGCTGAAAAGACCGGCTCATTAGATGCATCCGAAATCATGTGTGTTGTTCCCATTTACTTATCTGGCAAACCTTTCGGCAGTTAGAGCCTTAGAGGAGTTTTCTAATGCTGTTTCTTATCTCTAAGAGAAGCTAATGAGAGACTCACCAGGAGTCCTGGGGTTGTGGGGGGCGGCACTCTAGGCAGACAGCAGAGTTTGCCACAGTGCAGGAGGGAGGTGAGAACTTCTTACTTTAAAGGCAATCTCATGCTGGAGGTCCAACCTTGATGGGTATGACAGGGTGAGGGTTAGTACCCAGCCCTTGGAACAGTGCTAGCTCTGGACAAAATGCCAGAAGCAACCGAAAGGAGGATGCTGGAGGGTTCTGGTTAGCTTGCTTCCCCGGTCTTTCTATCTGTTAAATCTATCCTCAGACAGAAGCATATATCCACAGGGGAGCTGTGTATTATTGGTGTGAGCTTTTCTCAGGATTCTAAAGCTTCCTTTTCTGGAACATCTCAGAAGAAAGAATGACGGAGCAGACCACATATCCCTTGTTCAAAGTTCCCATTGAGTTCTTGCCAACAAATAATCCTCAGGGATTCCTCAAATTTCTGCACCATGGGTATGTGCTTTGGATTTGATCAAGTGGTGATGACTGCAAAAGAAGGTGGTAAGCTTGGGCCCTAGGAACAAAGATGGGCTGCAACAAGGGACAAAAAAAAAAAAAAAAAAAAAAAAAAAAAGAGAAAAAGAAAAAGAAAAGACATCCTATGGCTGTTCTGTCATTCTGGTTTCCTCAAAGTTTCTTACATGGTGTAAGCAGGAACCAGAGCCCTAGTGAATTGTCTCAGGAGGGTAAACATTTGTTGGCAATGGAAGAATTATACAGTGACTGATGGAGGGTTATATAGTGGCTGATGCAAAGTTGCTGATGGGGGTTATACAGAGACTGACGAAGGGTTATACAGTGGCTAATGAGAGGGTTATACAGAAGCTGACAGGTTATACATTGGTGATGGGGGTTATGCAGTGTTGAGGGGAGTTATACAGTAGCTGATGAGAGTCTTATACAGTGGCTGATTTAGAGGGCTATACAGCATTGAGGGGAGTTATACAGAGGCTGATGAGAGAGTTATACAGAGGCTGATGAGGGCTCTACAGTGGTGATAGGCGGCCAAGCAGTGCTTGTGACGATTGTTGTCAATAATGAAGAAGGACTAGGAGTGGAGTAAATGTAACAAAGAGTTCTGAGTCCACATTGTTTCAGTATTATTTGGGAACCAAGGAAGCTTTGGCAAACACTATCGAGTAGAGAAAGTCAGTTATGAAACACAAGGAAATCTCCACAATGTGACCCTAATTCAGAAAGAATTAGGGTTACAATCCAGTGGGTGTGCATTTAACTTTCTCGTT
Source organism: Mastomys natalensis (assembly GCA_021653895.1). Lineage (NCBI taxonomy): Eukaryota > Metazoa > Chordata > Mammalia > Rodentia > Muridae > Mastomys > Mastomys natalensis. Next base: position 1,770,152 of record JAJTUV010000084.1, read on the forward strand.
GCACTCTGCATGACATAGCCCACTTGTTCACTTTTGTGCCACACATATTCCCATGGTGCTCAGAGTCTAACTGTGCAAGGCTCACCTTGGTGTCACTACTTGTGAGGCTTTTTTCAAAGAGCTCAGTTGGGGTTCCCCCGTCTGCGCTGGGTTCCCGTCACCATTGGCTTATACTTCTGTTACAGCAGATCACTTGACACACAAAACAAAACTGTAAGTGTATGCCTGTCACACACATGCAAATGTGAGTTCTCAGAGGTTAGCTTTCACTGATGGCTGGTCAATGTTTCACTCAGATCTGTTCTGAGGAGGGCAGGACTGAGGTGTCCACCCCTGCACCTCCTCCTATAGTGCCTGTTATCTATAATCCTAGCCCCCCCAGGAGGCGAGGCTTGAATTGTCTCTGGGCTAATCAGATGGATGGTCATGCTGTAGGCTCACCTGACTCTTCTTGCCCTGCCGTTCTGGTCAGTGACCCGCTCTATGCTGGTACATGGTGCTCCTGGCTAGGCATACTTACAGCAGGAGACACTATTTACTTTGCTTAGTTCCGACTCCAGCATTCTTGCTTTGATCTCTGTGGCCTGCCTCACCTCGCCCCTGCCATTGTCCTGCCCTGGGAGCTAATGCTGCTCTTTTCCTAGCTCAGGTGGCCATATACCTCTTTCCTGGGTATTCTGGGAGGATGTGCAGGGATTAAGTGGTGCTGGAGAGCCCTTCAGGGCTCCAGTCTGTACCAGTTGCTGCTTTCCCCCACCCCCACATTCAGTTGCTTCCTTTTTATCTGTTCTGTTTTCTTGTCACCTTAGTAATAACAGATAAACTATGATGTAAGAGACTGTAGACTGTGAACCTGGTAAAGGCTATATTTTCATGTTGACTAGTTCCGCTGTACAGTGAAGCAAATGAGTAGTGGTTTTGTGTTTATTTTCTAAAGGCAGACTGCTTAGAATTTAACTATTTTTCTGCTTACTAGTTGAGACTGACTACCGCAGCCAAATGTGTCCTGCTAGTACCTTCCATGTTCATTCAGTCACACACTGTTGAGTCCCCAATGGGCAAGAAGCTAATCTAGGTGACAGAAAAGTGGTAATGAAGAAGAGGGGGGAAATGGGTTAATATTTAAAGTACTTAGAGCAGTGCACAAGGTAGACATTTAGTAAATGATATTGCTAGTATTTTTCTGAGGCTCGACCTGTGAGTGGGATAGCCATTGGCAACTATGGGACCAGTCTCTCTGAGAAGGGGAGAATAGAGGAAAGACCAAGGTTAGGTTTCTAGACTTGGATTCAGGTTTGGAGTAGCCATGGCTTGAGTCCCTTTTTACTTCTAATGCTTCATTTCAGAGTTAAGAACATGTGCTGGTAAAAATCAAGCCTAGAGAATGAGTCTTTGATTCCATGTGAAGGGTAGGACTCAGTGACCCCAGTCTGCCTGGACCCTGCCAGCCTATTTATGCAGGCTGTGCTGTGCCTACCAAGTCATGTGTGGATGACTAGAGAGGGTGTACATTTCTTGAGGAAAGATCCCAGACACTGAAGGAGAGAATCTTTTGGTCTCTCTGCTGCCAGGGCTTGCTGCCCATTTAGTAGAGGGCTATCTTTGGAAGAAGTGGCCTATGGAGTAGAGAGTTGAACCTAGTGAAGAGCGATAGGGTAGAGGTGCCACGGCCTGCTGCTTACCTTTGGTTTCAGTTCCCTCCTCAGGGAGTGTAGGTGAAGATGGCTGGTATGATAACTCATGGGGATTACTGCTGGAGGCAAAGTTTAGACTCCAGGCTCCCTGATCCATTGTCTGTGGTTTCCAGTCAAAGTCCAAGCCTCATTAAAACCTGGGTTATATTGCAATAAAATGAAAGAAAGTCCAAGCCTGAGGTAGTCTTTATGAGGTGAAGTTGGAGGAGGATGAATGTTTATTAGCCTCTGTTGGGTCAACAGATTTTTCAACCTCTGCCCTACTGAGGGAGACTAACTGTAATCCTAGTGGTCCAGCACCCAATCCACCACTTCTCAGTTCTTTTCCTTCCCCACAGTGGGTTTCAGAAACTAATGTCAGACTGAAGATCTAGCTGTACTTCAGGGTCCTGGAACGAGTCCAGAAAGCACTTCACCTGTCCCTAAGCATGTCAACAATGATAGTTCCCAGCCAGATCAACAGGTCCATGTGAGTAGTCAAGCCAGAAGCTTACATGAAAACCAACCCTAAAATCCTTAGTCCATACATATCTCATGTCAAGGGCACCTCTCCTATGCTACTAGGACTCTTTTCTTTACAGTGCAAGACTTCATACATGTTAGGTGGATGCTCTACCACTAAGCTAGATCTTCAGTCTGACATTAGTTTCTGAAACCCACTGTGGGGAAGGAAAAGAACTGAGAAGTGGTGGATTGGGTGCTGGACCACTAGGATTACAGTTAGTCTGCTTATGGAGCCTGTAATATGGTTCAGTAGATAAAGGTGCTGGCTGCCAAGTCTTAGGATCTGAGTTCTCGGCCCAGAACCCATGTTTGGTTGGTTGGTTGGTTTGGTTTTTTTTTTTTTTTTTTTTTTTTTTTTTTTGGTTTTTCGGTTTTTCGAGACAGGATTTCTCTGTGTAGCCCGGGCTGTCCTGGAACTCACTCTGTAGACCAGGCTGGCCTCGAACTCAGAAATCCACCTGCCTCTGCCTCCCAAGTGTTGGGATTAAAGGCGTGCACCACCACTGACCGGCTAACCCAGAACCCATGTGATGGGAGAAGAGAACGACCTCCCATAGTTTGTCTGCTGACTGCTACATATATGTTTGCATACTGCTAAATATATGTTTGCATATGTGCATGCATGTATAAATAAATAAATGCAAAAATAGCATCTGTGTGCTGTATGTGTCTTTATGTTATTGTTCTGTAAAAGAGGAAATTTTCTCACCCCTCAAAAAACTTCTCACCCCCCTGGGAGAAGTATCAACCCCTGATGAGCATGTGGAGCACAGTAAAGCACAGCTGGTTACAGTCCAGTGCGGAAGCTGGCAGATGCGTTTCCCAGCTCTGTTGACTCTGACTAGCATCATGTCATCATAACTTTTTTCTTTTTTCTTACTCTGTTGTTCCTATTTGTCCCTTTCCCATCCTGGATTTCATTCTTTTTCTCATTCTTCTGTGGAAGTCCAGGGGTAAACTTAGTTAAGATGGCAAACCATACAGCCCAGGGACACTTAGGGTAGAAGCATAAAGGCTCTGGTGAGTATTCCCAGTCACAGATAATCTCTTCTGTGTCTGGTGGTGCTCCTGGGCACTGAATGATAGGTGCTAGGCAAGCGCACAATGAACTGTACTGCCAACCCAGAAAGATAGTATCCTAAAACAGCCCCAGAAGAGGTCATCTCTTAGGAAGAAAGAAGCAAGAGACATGTGGAGTACTCACAGGAAGTGGAAACAGAGGGAGACATCAGAGTGGCCTTTCAAAGGAAAGCGTTCAGGAAGCCTCTGGGCTGGCAGTGGCACCAGACTTTCAAATGGAAGCCCTGTGTTGTATCATACTTCTTCAAACAGATTTGTTTGGGGTTGATGGCAATTCTATCAGTGGGATATCAGCTCTCTTTTCTTTACATTTCCAGGCAGGCCAATGACAGTATCACCTTTCCTCTAGAAATTGCCAGAGGCATGTGCTATTGGTGATGGAAAGCTGTTTGCCATGAATCTGCAGAGTCTGTATGTGGCAGTTACAAAACAGCAGATCCAAGCAAGGCAGAAGCAGAAAGGCTCTGGTGAGTATTCCCAGTCACAGCTATGTCTGCTTGGGGTGGTCTGCTTAGAGCTTAAGTTCATGCTATCTGATTAGCAATTCTAACCATATAATCTATTTACATTTCAATTAATATAAACTAAATAAATTTAAAAATTAATTTCCTGTGTACTTTAGCCACATATCAAGTGTTCAATATGGCCAGTGCAGATATAGGACACTTACCTCACTACAGAATATTCTCACTGGCCCAGGTGCTCATGAATTAGCAAGAGAACTATTAAGATTAAGATTAAGTCACCTGACTGAGAGAATCAGGAGATGCTTGGAGATTTGACCACCTCATGCGAGTCAATGAAACTCATTCTACGTGCTGAAAGTAGACTTGGAAATTTTCATAGGAACAGGGTTTACTCAACGTCAGCTAAAAGCTGGCTCCTTCAATCTGTTAATATATTAATAGCAAACTCTGCCCTTCGTCCGCTGAATGCTTGGTGGATGCTTCTATTCTGAGACTGGGCATCTCTCTGCCTTCTGTTGGTCTTTCTAATTTCAGGAGAATCTCAGACATCAAGCAGCACCTCCCCTCAAGGAACTGATAACCAGCTTCTAAATCAGCCAGAACAGCCCATCTCTCCCACTTTAACCCTCTCAGAGCCTGAGTACGAGCCTGTGGTGAGTCATACAGGAGCATCTTCCTGGGCGGCCATCTGAGCACTGGACACAACTCGGCACCTGTAACCTCACAGTCATGGTCCCTGCAGTTGCTCCCTGATTGACACTGCCTTGATAGTATGAGAGAAATTGTGAGCTGACTCTAAATCGCAGAGCTTCTTGCTTGCCCATATCCTCCCTTGCTATCTCCTGTCACTCGGGCTGAATAATGAACCTTAACTCCCTTTTCACCTTACTCTACTTCCAGTGACAGCCTATGAGGGACATGCCCACTTAGACTCATACAGTACTGCCTAGAATAAACCTCAAAACATGTCAGACACTTTAAGAAAGCTTCAACCAACCAGGAGCTAAGAGGTCTGTTTCAAAACAGCGTAATTGAGTTTCCTTTCCCTCTAGGCTTCTTCAGGTCCTGTTCATAGAGCTCAGCTGGTAAAGCCCAAGAGGAAGAAGCCCAGAGGACTCTTCAGTTAGCTCGCCATGTCTCAGCCACCAAGAAGAGAGCAAAACTGCTTCCTACCATCACCCAGAAAGAAGCTTGCATGGCAGAGCATCCCTCAGAGGCCTGAGTTTGTATTGACAGCCCACCTGAATGGAAACCTGACTGCAACTCATTGGCATTCCAGATATAAGTGAGGCCAGCTCATTTGGTAGTGTTCTTTCTCTAGAACTAGCACTCTATGGCGAACTTAGATACATGAAGCAAGTTTACAAAGAAGTGCATACCCAGAACGCCTGGCTGCCTTTCTCTGGGGTCTCTGACCAGTCCAACATGTCCCTTAGAAAACTGTTCCTCCCTCAACACAGAATAAACTATGCTCACACTCCTCGACTGTTGAGGTTACCGGTCTGTGGTCTCTGGACCCCAGAAGTCCCCTAGAACAGAACTGGGTCTCCCCTAGTCCTGCTGGGTCACATCTGAGCTATCAGCTCCATCCTACAGACCTTTCATCAGCTTCTCTTAGGAGGCTGAGGTCAGTCAAGGTTAGAAATCTTGATCTTGAAAACTCTCTCCATGGTGGCACAAGACAGATTACATTTCTGTCAAGCTGGAGTGTGCTTTTTCTGACTCCTTCCAAAGCATAGAGAATAGGCTAAACCATAATGTCAGGACAAATTACAAATGTCTTCAAGTAGTAGAGGTAAAGTCAGGTCTCATGGATGGGAGGGAAAAAAATTGACATTTGTGTGTATGTCTGTGTGTGTCTGTATGTCTCTCTTTCTACACACACTCACACATAACACCACCACTCTGGCTCAAGACGGTGGCCCAAGACACTCTGTGTAGCCCCAGCTGGCTTGGAACTCACTATGTAGACCAAGGTAGCCTATGAACTCAGAGATCTGCCTCCTAGGTGCTGGGACTAAAGACGTGCACTGACTTAAACTCTGTACAGGAGGATGACCTTGAACTTCTGGTCCTTCTGCCTACATTTAAGTGCTAGGATTATAAGCGTCTGTGCTACCACACATGGTTTATGCAGTGCTGGAGCTCAGTCCAGAGCTTCCTGCATGTTAGGCAAACACTCTGCCAACTAGACTACACCCACTTCTAAATTTCATTTTCTCTTCCTTCACTCCACTTTACATAATGAAGTAAGGATAGCTCGGATGCTAAGGAACAGGAACTGACCCCAGAAGAATCTTAGAACAGAATTGGCATCTAATAGTGTCTAGTAGAAAAAAGTATTAAGGCTAGGATTCCCCAAGAAGGTTGCTATGAGTTTGAGGCCATCCTGGGCTGCAGAGTAAGATAGTGTTTGAAAACAAGAGATGGTTGTGTGAGATGAGCAGAATCTAAAATCACTCCTGGGCACCTAGGCTTGTTTACACAGCCCCTTGGACTTCTCTACCATGTCTTCCTGCATAGTAAGACCATCTGAAACTGACCTTGATAGCAGTGGAAAGTGAACTCAGGACTACTGGGAACACTATGGTAGCAGGAGAGGCAGAGGCAGATGCAGAAGCCACTTTGGCATGCTTGCTTTAGAGGGCTTCCCCATCTGTGTCTCCTTCCTCTCTCCCTGAGAATGATGTCTCTGCCCAATGTCAGTCCATGGAGACAGGACCACACAAGCCATGCTAAAGTACTAATTATTACAACAGTTAGAACAACAGTAAATGAGCCGGGCGGTGGTGCCGCATAACCATCAATCCCAGCACTTGGGAGGCAGAGACGGAACTCTGAGTTCAAGGTCAGCCCTGTCTACAGAGCTAGTGCTAGTTCCAGGACATTCAGGGCTACACAGAGAAACTCTGTCTAAAAAAAAAAAAAAAAAAAAGGAAAACGGGAAAAAAAGGGGGGGGGGAAAGAGTCACAGTAATAAATGGGTAGCTTTCTTTGAGCAGTTTGTATACCAAGTAGTCTGTCCAGATGAGCGTATCACAGCATCATCTGAAGATGGTACCAGTAACCCAGTAGGAAACCTAGTCGTGAAATTATTGACTTGTTAAAAGTCCTGCAGCTAGTGAGTGACAGCCCAGTTCATCACAGCTTATTAGGTGCTTGACTAAAAGTATTTCCAGGAAGATTTTTCATCTTCTTGCAGTTTTCCACAGTCCATACCTCTACCCTGCCTTCAAGCAGGATGGTTTTCCTCCATGCAGGCTCTCCAAGGCAGGAGCCCCTGGGGATGCTGGGACTTTGTGCTGGCCACACATTCTCCTGTTGCTGCTCGAATGGCTTTACCTTTGGGCAGGGCTGCAGCACCTCAGGGTGTGGCCTGCGGTGGACACTCACCACAGTGAGGCTCTGTGTCCTCCCCCGGCTAATCCTTCTGCCCAAATGGCAGCCTCAAGCAGGCATTTTAAATTATGAATCCCCTAAAATTACAAGGAAAGTTCTCCAAACAACTTTGTTCATCTTCTCCTGAGATTGTGGGACTCTGTCAAAAGAGTATGCCTAATCACCTTCTAATCCACGGCTCCTGTGTTCCCAAAGGCTGCTCCTGCCTTGGGGGTGTTGGAAACATTACTGCCAGAAGCCCTGGCTCAGGCATCACTGAAGCTCTTACCCCTGAGCTAGGGTGGTGTTTGAGAATCATTCCTCCCAGGGCAGCTCCAGGGAAACCCCGCGTTGACAAATTGGCCCAGTCAGGCTCTATTCCAGCCCTGCCCCCTGGCTTGGCCCCTCCCTGAGGCCCCCAGCCGGGCCCAACCCCCATTCCCTATGCACATAAAAGGGTCGAATTCTCGTGGCTGCTCCATAAATTTTATTCCGTAAATATTAGTTTTCCCTGTGTTTAATAAAGCAGTGGCCCACCTCCCCGCCTACCCTCCCGCTCCCCGGGGCCGGGGCTGGGGCCAGGGCTGGCTGGTGGGAGAAGGGACTCTTTCAATTGCTTTGGAGTATTTTTAGAAAAAAAAATAATATAAGGTGGTTTACACGAGCAAGCCAGCAAGCCAGGAGCAGGGTTTGGGACCTCGAGGAAGTTCCTGCAACTGGACCTAAAAAGTAGAGAAACAGCGCCACCTAGGTCGCAAGGCCTATTTGGCCTTGCTGGTGACTCCCCCATGCTGTCAGCTAGGGACCAGCCAGCCAGCGCAGGTCACTCCTTGCTGAAAGGAAAGTCCTCTCTGTACTCCACTGGATAGTACTTCCTTACCTGGTGTCTTATGGGGTTTCCAGCTGGCCCTTCCAAGCAGAGACCAAATTGGATTCTGGAAAACCCCCACCAGGGCCATTCCTTTCTCTTGACACCAGGAGCTAGCCCCCTGATCCAGGAGTGTTTCCAAGGGATAGTGATGTAACTGGGAAGGAAGAAACCACCTCATCTCCATCTTCCCTGGAATTCCTAGAGCCCAAGGCGACAAAGAGAGAGGTCTGTGCTTCTGTACTCTGGACTGGCGGGGTACAGCCTGGCTAGACGGAGATCTTTGCAGGATGGCTGGCCAGGCTCATCCCAGTGCACCAGGGAGGATACTCCTTGTTCATTTAAGCCTCCCTTAGCTCCCAGTCCCTTTTCACCACTACAGGTGGGAACCATCAGGAGAGCCTCTCAGGATCCCCTGTTTATGCTGCAAAGACAGTGGGGATGGGAGGGAGGGGATGAAGAATTGCACCTCTCCTACCTGGCTGTTGATTCTCCATCATTCCTGGTGTTGCCAGGGGCAATTACTTCTCTTCACTCTGTCTTTTATTTTCTCCTACTCACAAAACTGCAAAGATTTGTTCCACAGAGTTTAAGGGAACCCTAAATGACTTTGACCTGACATGAGCTAACCTCTGCTAACCCTATCACCACTCATTAATGTCCCCTATGCCAACAGACACTTTTCTTGTGTGCTTTGGTTTCCTCTTTTCATATGAGAGTTTCTAACTAGCTGGGAATGTCACCGAGATGATGTTATGGTACTAAAGGTACAACTATGTTAACAGTCTTTTAAACAATCAAAATGTATTTTTCTAGGTTTTTCTTAGAGTACTTTGTCTTTTGTAATAGTCTTTAGGGTGGGAGGAGCCTGTTTGAAAGAAGTAAATGACAGTGTGAGGAAGCCATCAACCATAGTTACTCATCCCTGGTACCTGGATACGTTAAAACAGATTATACTAGGTAGGCCCTCAGATACAGGAGAAACTTAGGCAAAGGAGGAAGTTGCTTTTGGGGGGTGGTCCCTGGTTGTTGACCCCAAGTATACTACATGGTACACAAAATCAAGGTTGTTTGTTTAGCTTGGCACCTTCCTTGGTCCACTTTCCTGGGCCTCAGAAGACCCTCCTGTGAGTGAATGAGAGGATTGGGTTGTGGCAGCTTGTCTGTGTGTGAGGGATGGGGACCCCAGGGGATCCCTGCTAGAGAAGCTCCAGCATCCATCTTCCTTTAATCTCAGAGCACTTTTAGGGAACACTTGCCCTCATAGGTACTGTATGGCAGTCCTTTATGTATCTTCCCAGTTCTGTGTTTTGTAACTCATCCTGACACACGGGATGCCATTAGATGGTACCAAAGTATTCTACCAAGTGCTTGCTCTGTTTTCTGAGCTGGTAAGCCGCACACTTTCTGCTTTTCTTTATCCCTGCAGACCTTTGGTTGCTTCTCACACCCCTGGACCCCTGTGAGTGAGTGCTGGCCTCTGGGCACCCAACACTCATGGACTTCTGAGACTGAGAATTGGACCAACCTACCAGGGGAACCCGGAAGAGGCATTGAAAGAACTCCAGGGTGTGGGGAGCACACAGCCATTGACTCACCTGGGAAGATTGTGCCAGGATTACTTGTCCTGCTGGGCCAAGGGCCAGTAGTTAAAGGAGCATGCAGTACACTCTACCTCCTTGAGCTTTGGGGCCCAAAAACAATGGCAGAGCTGGAACTGGGGAGTGGGACTTGGGGGCTTCTGGGAGTCTCTTCTGAAATCTGGGTGTTATATTTACTTTTTCATATGGGCAGCTGGAAGGGGAAGCCCATCCCAGCCCAGCATTGTTGTCTAACATGGTTAATCAGATCCTATAATCCTGCTGTGGAAATATTGGGCCTCACTCAAAACAATAGAGACCAAGAATATTGTGGTTAAATTTCAACCAACTGCCTCCCTGGCCTGTTTGCCTAACCCCTACCTCCCTCTCTCGGGCCAGAGTCCTCCCAGCTTTATGGACCCCGATAGGATCGACAGCCTGGTCAGAAATCAGTGACAGGAGAGGGGAAAATAGGAGAGAGTTCCATCTATCCTTTCCTCCCTCCCCAGGCCTTGAATGGGGAACAGGGGTGATAAGAGAGGTCAAGAACAAGCACTACTTGGTATCATGGGTGGTAAGGAAATTCTGTATTCAAGACATGGTCAGGAAAGACTTCTGACATTATTGTTGTCATCTGATGTCCTCAGGACACTGAGCAGTGCCAGTGGACCTTGCATCACTCTTGGGAGGGATGGGAAGACACTGATTGGGAAGGTGGAGTGCTAATAACCCAATAGATCAGCAACCTTAGTGCTAAGGACCTGAAGGTCTGCTGAGGAGATGCTCATGACAGGTCGAGTGGTTTCATAGTGGTGGCTAGCTCCATTATGCTGCTAACTTTGATAGCTGTGAATTGAATGTAGCAAGATAATTTAAGTAATTATAATATCAAGTCAAAGGAATAAATTGAAATTAAAAAGGTGAGTTTTGAGTCAAAAGATAAGAAGCGGTGTCTGGGTTATGATCTGTTCATCAGGAGACAGAGAAAGCTGCCTCTGCAGACTCTGAGCCTCCTTGGGTTTGCACTTGGCCATTGTACACCCCAGATGTACAGGCCACAGGTTGCAGCCACACTGCTCCTGGAGGTGTCACCAGTCAGTGACGTGAGTTACAGTGAGGCCCCAGTTCCAGCACTGTGGACTATTGAACGGTCAAAGTATACATGCATTTTTAGGATTTGAAGAATGGAAATAGCAGACCTGTGCCAAGTGAAACTGTATTAATCTGTTCGTATAGGGCGGGGCGGTACAACAGTGAAGAAGTCTTGAAACTGTTTTTTCCTAAGGGTGCCGAGTGATGGGTGCCAGGGTGCCTGAGGGAAACTCTCCAAATCCATTGTAAAGCAGACACTGCTTGGTGGGAACTGAGCTTCCCACCAGAAAGAGGCCTGGAGCGCAAGCAGTTCCTGGAAGTGAGCATCTAAGACAGGCATATGCTTCTGGGTGTGAGTCCCCAAAATAAGTTAATGGTGGTCAACAGCTGGGACTGAAGCAGATACAGGCACAGACAACTTGATGATCTAAATAAAATGGAAGCACATTCACATTCAAGTGGTTGAGACACTGAGTGGGAATGCTTCAGTGGGAGAGAGGTCCCACAGAAGCTCTAGACAATGGGCCATGTCATTGACCAGAGAGTAGGACATGAGAGGCCAGAACGACTATTTAGATCTCATGGTGCCCATGGACTTGAATTGCACATGGAAAAGACTAATGGGAAAGAACAGTTCCGACTACTACAGAAGACTTGAAGGGGCTGGCACAAGTTTGTTAGCAAAGTGTTGGGAACAGATAGAAAAAAGAATTACTGAACTTGCATTAACTCAAACCATGTATATAAAGAGCATCCCTACCAACTGGTGTTATGTTACCTCTGTGTAGCCACATAGACACATGCCTTGTTTTCAGCAACCCTTCAGAGGCCCAAAGCAGACATTTAAAGGATGGGTTTTATTTACCCAGGTTACTCAAGTATATGAAATAAAGAACCTCTCTCTCTTCTCTCCCTCCCTCCTTCCCCCGCCTCTCTCTCCTCCCATTTCAAAATCTTAAATAACTATTATTCTATACTTACTCTGAGCTATGTTGTGTTCATCTACATTTACATATTAGTACTTTTTAAAGGGTAGATTATCTTCATTTTGAGCTTCGTAAAAAATTGGAAATCAGCTTCATGGGCTGGAGGTATAGCTCAGTGGTACATCACCTACCTGCCTAGCATGCCCAAGGCCTAGGCATGCTGGTGGGGAAAAAAATGAATAAGGTGGAATCTTTTAACAATAAAATTTCTTTTTAAAAAGAAAGAAAAGAAGAAAAAGAAGAAAAAAAAAATCTGGGCAGTGGCACACGCCTTTAATCCAAGCACTCAGGAGGCAGAGGCAGATGGATCTCTGAGTTCGAGGCCAGCCTGGTCTACAGAGTGAGTTCCAGGACAGCCAGGACTACACAGAGAAACCTTGTCTCAAAAAACCTAAATAAATAACTAATGAATTAATTAAGTAATTAATAGCAAGAGGAGCGGGTGAAGGAATGGCTGGTGGTTAGGGTGATTCAGAGCACCTGCTGCTCTTGCAGAGGACCAGGGTTCAGTTCCTACTACCCACATGGTAGCTACGTAGCCACTCCTAGCTCTAGTTCCAGGAGATCTACTCCCTCTCCTGAACTCCATGAGGACCAGGTCTACATGTGGTATACATCCATATGTACATACAGGTAAGACTCCCGTACACGTAAAATAAGTAAAAACAACACATTTTAAAAGGACGATGAACAGCCGCAGGAGCCAGAAAGGAAACCACTCTTGCTCAGAAAGTAGAAAGTCAAGCTCACTCCCTGGGCTGACCTATCTTATCTCTCTCAATCACACGTTTCTCTTTGCTCTGTCAGGGGCTTGTCAGGCTTCTCAGAGCCCCACTCTAGGCTATTCTGTCTACTTAGACTGATTCTTCCCTAGTTTTATGGCTGTGTCAAACCTCTGATTCCTTCAGGTCTTTGCAGAGTGCCCCTTTCCAGTGAGGTCTGTGCTCACCAGTCTACCTGCTGACCTCCCTTCCCCTACACAGGGCCCTACAAGAGGGCTGATCCTCAAGCCCTTGCCTTGTTCACTGTTTTATTCATTGTCTTCTCTAACACAATGTATATTTTACTCGATTCATGTTTGGTTTTAATTGTCTATCGTCCCAGTTCTTCCCACTAGAATAAAGTTTCATGAGAGTCAGAATCTAAGTTTAAAAAAAAATATTATGTCCCTGTTCAGTGAGTGATTTGCACTTACCGTCAAGCTTGGAGGCCTGAGTTTGTTCTTTGGGACCCTCATGGTAGAACACAAACACACAGGCACTCGAGTGCTCACACACACACACAAATGTGTACACACACTAATTTTTATCTTCTCATATCCCAGTGACCAAGAAGAATTATGTATTAAGTAAATGTCTTTTCATTGAGTTAATAAATGAAAAAGATTAACATGCATTTCCATTTTTATATCAGCAGGATCTAAGAATGTCTTAGAAACTTGTGGGTATAAACAATATAATTTATATTGGGGGCAATCAGATATAGTGGGGCTAAATATCTCTTATCAGCTATTACTGTGGTGGAATGAGTTTTGGTTTGTAAAAACTAAGACAATCAGCAAGTAGAAAGAAGTAAGTATGTTCCTTCTTGCTTTTGTTACTCCAGGTCAGCAGTTCTCAACCTGTGCCTCTTGACCCTTTTATGGGTTGGGCAACCCTTTCACAGGGGTCACCTAAGACCTTTGGAAAACACAGATATTTACATTATGATTCATAACAGTAGCAAAATTATAGTTATGAGGTAGCAATGAAGGTAAGTTTATGGTTGGGGAAAGTGTATTAGAGTGTCGGGAAGTTTGAAAACCACTGCTCTGTGTCTTCAGCATCCTTTGGGTGATATCTACTGGAGGCACTGGGTGGGAGTGGGAATGGAAAAGTACAAATCAAGCATAAAAAAGCCGACAGGCATGGAAGAGCATTACTCTAGTGTGGGATGGTGCCCATGGTTGAAGTCACTGAAAAAGTATTTTCCAAGATTTTCTCCTAAGCAAATAATTCCAAATAGAGCCACTAGGGCACAAATAAGGCCCACTAGTAAACACACCACCATCCTGTACAGAAATACATTTTAAATCAGTTCTTCAAGAGCTGGAGAGATGACTCAGTGGAAAGAGCCTGTGCTGCTCTGGCAAAGGATGTGAGTTTGGGTCTCAGTACCCACATCAGGCAGACAACAACTGCTTTTAACTCCCGGTCTAGGGGGATATGATGCCTTCTTTTGGCTTACCTAGGCCTGCGCGCGCGCACCACACACACACACACACCACACACATGCATGAAATATAAATAAAAATCTTTTTTAAAAGTTAGAATACAAAGTAATAGATTTTGTTATGACATTTGCACATGTTCGTAACATTTTTTAGATTCTTTGTTAGTCATCCACTTCTCACTGCCCCATCTTCCTATCTCTTTCTGGTCCCTTTTGTCCCCACAACACCTTCCCACCCCTGCTTTTATGTCACATGCATTCCATTACCCTCTCTTTTCCCCCTTCCTCCTCCATGTATTTTACATTTGTGATACTGGACGTTGAACATTCTGGGCAAGTCCTCTACCATGAGCCTTTATCATCCTCTCTTTTCTTTTTTTCTTTTGAGATGAGGTATCATTGTGTTGTCCAAGATGACCTTGACTGTTTTCCAGCCTCAGCTTCCTAAGGAGGTAGGGTTGAAGGCCTGTGGCCCTAGAAACACATTTGTATGATTGTGTATCTACAAATGTCTGTCTATAGGATGGCTTTTCCACCATCTTTGTCTCTGACTTGAGGGGTAAACACTCTGTGACTAATTCTGCCTTTCCTTCCTGATTCAAAGTCATCAAAGCAAAGTCTTGAATGCCCGAATCTCTCTGAAGTGCCTTGTAATGAGCTTATTGTTTGGCCAAAGGTACCTGGACATTCTCATTTCTAACCAATAGCTAACTTTCAAAGCATTGTTAGATTTGAGTGGCTCTAATTGAGTCTCTAAATGTGTTCTGAACTGATCTGAGGGATGAAAGAGAAGCACACTTCTTCCAGATAGGACAAATGTGTTGGGAGTTGCTAGCCTCTCCCCAACCCCTAACCCCAAAAAGTCAAAATAGGAGTCAAAATGACCTCAAGCAGTTGTGGAATTAAGGATATGAAGGCTTAAAAGCCTAAGGTAACAACTCTTGAAAGGAAAAAACAGTTCTCTAGATTACACAGAAAAAAATAACTCACTTGAATAAAGGTCAGCAACCCAGCATGCTTGCCCAAGGAGTCACTCACCAAGAAAGCATGCCATTGCAGAGGCACACGGGTCTAAGTTCCGACTTCCACCCCCTCACGTGCAAGGTCTGAGCCACACTTGGGCCTTTTGTAAATGGTTTCCTCATCTATACAATGGACGAGGTGCCAGCTTTCCTAAGGGTTTTGCAGAGGTCTCTGTGACTAGGTCCTGTCACTTGACGCTTCATTGCTAGGGCTATCATTGTGTTTGTCCCACACCTTTGAGTGTCCACTACAATCTTTCTTTTCTGCTCTCAAAACTGATCTTGCTCTGGAGATTTCTAGCCCCGAGCTAATTGTTTCTTGATTCTCGATGAAGTTCATTTTCTCTGTTAACCTATCTAGTTTATGATGCACTTCCCAATGCTATCTATGAACAGCATTTGTGACTTTATAATCGCCTTTGATTGTAATGGTTTCCCTAGAGGCTAGAATAGGAAGTTCCTGGGGATGAAACTATATCTCCTGTTTTGCCAGTTGCCTTCTCTTTCCCTCCACGCCTCTTACCCTATCATGTCTAGGTGTTCCCTGACAGAAAGATGCAGAACCTGGGGAAGGGCAGGTGGCTAAGTGGGCAAAGCACAAGTGTAAAGATCTGATTTTGAATCTGTAGACTCCACATACAGTTGCTCATGGTGACAGGTATCTGCAGTCCTGGCTGGTGCTCCCACCAGGAGATGAGAGGTGAAAACAGGAGAATTTCTGAAAGCTCACAAGCCAACGAGCCTGCTGTGCCCACCAGCAAACAGTCAGGAGGCCCTGTCTTAAGCAATGTGCAGTGCAAAGACGAACACTCAAGCTTTCCCTCTGACATGTACACCATGGCTCACCTCACTGTCACATATAAACACATACATATGCTTACATACAAGTACATGTTACACACACACACACACACACACACACACAAACTAGTTTGTTGGTGGTGGTAGTGATTTTTTTGAGATACCATTTCTCTGTGTGGCCCTGGCTGTCCTCGAATTCACTCTGTAGATCAGCCTGCCTCTGCCTCCTGAGTGCTGGGATTAAAGGCATGTGCCACCACCAACTGGCTAACATAACTGATTTGAAAGGAGGAGGAGGGAGGGAGGAGGGAGGGAGGGAGGGAGGGAGGGAGGAGGAAGGAAGGGAAGGAAGGAAGGAAGGAAGGAAGGAAGGAGGGAGAAAGAAAGTTAGTTGCAGAGCCTACTAATGGCTACTGCTGTCAGGTCACACAAACCCAGTGTCTTCAACTATTCCCACTAGAAAGATTATACAAGTCAGAGGAGCGCCGCCATTTCTAGTGAATGCAGCAGAGAGTGAACGCAACTTACACAACAACACAGCAACAGTCAAGGATAGCCTCGACTGTTCATGTTTTTCACCTGTCTCAACAACTCTATGAGGTAGGAGTTGTTTTTGTTTTTGATTTCTTGAAATAGGTTCATGCTTTGTCACTAGCCCGGAATTCTTGAACCTCTTGCCTCATCTCCCTGGGTGCTGACGTTCCAGGCAGGTAACACCACACCTGGCATTATTCTCATTTTATGAATGAGAAGGCTGAAATTCTGAAAGGTCATGTGAGCAGAAGTTACAGAGACAATGTTCTGCTACCCCCAGGTCTAGTGCTGTTCCTGCCGGGTGAACTGCTGCGCCCTGAGCCACTGAAGGACATTTGACTGTTCCTGGAACCTCTCTGGTTGTGGCCGAACACCACTGGGTTAAAGCTGAATTAACCTGGTCAAATGGCATAACTGTGAGGGGGAGAGATGGTATTTTAGCATCCTATGTAGTTCTTACGTGTACGTTAGCATAAGTGTGTGTGTGTGTGTGTGTGTGTGTGTATACCATAAATATACTGCATGCACTTATATAGCATTAAAATAAAATTTACTAAAAATGGCAAATGGTTGTTTACCAAACAGATGTTTAAATTATTGGGTCCTATGGTGCATTTTCAAATTCTTTATAAACATTTTTCGTTGTTGTTGGTTGTTTTGTTTTGTTTGGACTCACTGTGAAGACCAGGCTAGTGTGAAACACATAGAAATCTGCCTGCCTCTGACTCCTGAGTGCTGGGATTAAAGCCGTGTATTACCATAATGGGCCTTAAAAACATTTTTTATTAAATTTAGAGAGGAGAGAAGAGACAGAGAGAGGAGAGAGAGAGAGAGAGAGAGAGAGAGAGAGAGAGGGAAGACACAGACACAGACACAGACACAGACACAGACACAGACACAGACACAGACACAGACACAGACACAGACACAGAGAGACAGAGAGATGCACACACACGGGGGCAAGAAAAAGAAAAAGGGGATGTGTTTGTGTGGGCAGAGGAAATCTGTCTTTCCACTCACCATGTGGGTCCCAGGACTCAAACTCAGGCCATCAGGCTTGGCAGCAAGTGCCTTTACCTGCTGAGCCATCTTGTCAGCCCTTCTAATCCTTTACAACCCATTTTTTCAGACCTTTGCATCATGACAAGAAAATAAATTGTATTTATAAAGCAATAGCTTTTTCTTTGTTTTCCAAGATAGAGATGACTGAAGTGTAGATGAGATCTAAGTGGGAGCCCGGCAGTGGTGGCGCACGCCTTTAATCCCAGCACTTGGGAGGCAGAGGAGGCGGATTTCTGAGTTCGAGGCCAGCCTGGTCTACAGAGTGAGTTCCAGGACAGCTATGGCTATACAGAGAAACTCTGTCTTGAAAAAAACCAAACAAAACAAAACAAAACAAAAAAAACAAAAAAGAAAGAAAGAAAGAAAGAAAGAAAGAAAGAAAAGAAAGGAAAGAAAGAAAGAAAGAAAGAAAGAAAGAAAAGAGATCTAAGTGGGAAAGAAACAAGCGCCCTTGCCAACAATCCCTAGCCTGAGTCGTACTGTGCTCTGATGAGGTAGCCACTGATGCTGGCTCCTGAGTATGGGGACAAGGTATCCCAGACCATCAGCACCTACAGAATGGCACATCTCAGATCTCTCATTATAATGCTAGCAGCTTGATGGTAATCAGAAAAAGCACTAGGCTTTTTGATATTATGCAGGGACTGGCTTAGTTCAGAAGCCACCCAACATCTGAGTGGCTAAGAACACCAGCAGCCAAAACTTTATCTAAGTTCTTTAAATTATGATTATATTATGTTATTATTATTATTATCGGTGGTGGTGGTGGTGTATGTGTCTATGCACCAGATGTATGCAGTACTCATAGAAGTCAGAAGAGGGTGTTGGATACCCTGAGATCAGAGTCAGTTCTGAGCTGTGGGTGCTGGAACTTAGACCCAGGTCCCACACAAAAGCAACAAGTGCTCTTCTCTGCTGAGCCATCTCTTCAGTCCAATGATCTAAGTTCTTAAAACCATGACCTGAAGTGCTTCAGGATGCAGGTATAATGGTGCATGCCTATAATTTCAAAGTAGAAGAGACAGGATTGCCAGTTCCAGGCCAGGTGAGAGCTTGTCTCCAAACAAATAAACAAATGGAGTTCCAAGTGACTTCTAGAGAGCCCCACCACTTTCAGCCACGTACTGGCGATTTAACCCAAGGCTTTGTGTGATTCTCCACAAGCATCCAACACTCTTTTCTTGGATGAAATGGGAGCAGGTAAATATGGTCATATGCTCTTGTATACATTCAGGAAACTTTTAAAGAATACCATTTTTAAAGGACTATTTTGGGGTTCTAATATCTGGCCATCTATTCGCTTTACCCTGTCTCCTCTTTCAAACTGTGATTCTTCTCCTTTTGAATGTAAGTCTCTAAAGATCTGACACATGTCAAATAAGAGCTACTTAGGCAATGGAGCTGCTGCTGGGCATCGAGTGTGCCTCTGCAGAGCACTGTCTCCTGAGCTGGGTTTGGGCTTCTCTAAGACTCAAACCTCGGCCAGACTGATCACTTAGATGCAGAGATAGAAGATGTGTACACGTCAAGAGGCACACTGTGGAGGTTTACCTGTTGGAAACTTTCCTTGTATTTGTAACAGGAGCTTTAATCTCCAGAGTTACTTCTCTATTCCTCTGAGCATAGGTTGCTGGTGGTGGCAGTGGTTGTGTGTGTGTATGTATGTATGTATGTGTGCTCATGTGCATGCACACACACATGTATGAGCAATACATGCTTAACCCTATGCCCAGCAATTATTTCTCTCATTTTTTCTTTTACCAATTTTTACAGCTGAAAAATTACCTTGAGATTACTTTACATGTTAGGCTACATCTGAAATTTGAGCTCAAAGAATTTGGAGTTTTGTTTGGTGCAATATCTCTGTGTTCCTAGTGCTTGAGAGACAGAAGCAGACGTGGGTTCAAGGTCAACATGGAGAGTTTCAGGCCATCCAGGGCTCCATAGTGAGACTTTGTCTAAGAGGTGGAGGTGAGGGGCTGGAGAATGTTTATACTCCAAAGCTATCCTTTTCTCAGGATGCAATGGTGCTGTGAGATCTGAATCTTCAGCAAGGCAGTAGTGGCACCTTAAGTGCTTATGAACCCTGCACTTGGGAAGCAGAGTTAGGAAGATCAGTAGTTCAAGGTTGTCCTCAACCATGTGACAAGGGATCAGCCTGGCTACCTGAGAACCTGTTTCAAATACATGAACAAAATAAACGACCTGAACTTCAAATATAGATCAGCAGCAACAGACAGGTCTGCTTTGATAGAGTAAGCTGGGCAAGTGTGTGTGTGTGTGTGTGTGTGTAGCATCATGATTTCTCTAGCATGTTTAGCATTGTGGTACTCTCTTGTAATCCCAGCACTCCGGAAGTGGAAGCAAAAGAATCCAGAGCTAAAGGCTATCCTGGACTACATAGCTGAGACTCCATCTGTAAAGAAAGGAAGGGGGTGAGGGTGAGGAGAAAACTTGAGCTTTTTAATTCTAACTTATTTAATTTGTGGAATTCGTCACAAATGGCACACGATTTGACATTGTGATGGTGATCTGTGCCCGTTAACACACCTCCTCTGGTTTGGGCAGTATAGATTATAATTCATTCTGCTTTCCTGAATGTTCTATTAGACTACACAACCCTGGCAGCCTCTGTAGAGTCCATGGCTTCTAACACTTGTGAAGTAGAGCGAAGAGCGAGTGATTCGGGTGCAGTGCCTGTCTGCAGGTGGTTTGGGATCCTTTTGGCTTTTTTTTTTTTTTTTTAATCCAGCACTCTCAGTGCTCTTCCGTCTCTGTGGATGTCCCCGCTTTAGCTGTTCTTCTGCCTTGGCCTTTCCCTTTTCACCTTCATCTCCCTTGTTTATTTTAACAGGGTTTCCAGCCCTATTTGACCCTTGACAAGGCTACATTGCCTCCACCCCCACCCCCTAGTTCTGTGCTCGGCCCGCATAGGGTCCCCAGATGTGCACCGGGTCAATACAGAGCCTTGCTCCTCCAAGCTGAGAAAGAGAGTGTTGCCAGGGCCAGGGTGGGGCACCAGGTTATGAATGACCTCCAGCTTTTGGGTTTGCTTCTCCGCAGGGGACACCGTAGGCGGTTGTGCGGTCCAGCCACTGTCCCCGGCCTCTTGCGTCCGGCTGCGACGTGGGTTGCGGTCTCCGTGGGGGTGGCATCTCCTGTCCAGGAGGTTTGCGCCTGGTGGGGCTCCCCGGAGCCGCGAGGAACGGGAAGGCGAGACCAGGGTGGGGTGAGGCCCGTCAGGACGACAATCGCAGGCAGCGCAGGGGGCGCAAAGGGCAGCGGGCGGGTGGACGCGCGGCTGAGGAGCGCGCGGGACAGGGCTGGCTAGCCTTGGGGCCGCCCGCTTGAGGGGGAGGAGGCTGTGCCGCCCTTGCTGCAGGTTCGCTGTCGAGCGCGCAGGAGGCAGGGACATGGATAGGGTGCGGTCTGCGCGGGTCCCGAGCCCGGATCTCTTCCATTTCCCCTCTCACTCGACCCCGGGCTGCGCCGCAGACGGCAGCAGCTCCCGCTCTGCCCGAGCCGCCTGACCGCCGGGCCGGGTGCTAACCGCGGGTCCCTCCAGTCCGCCGGCCCGGCCAGCCCAGCCCAGCCCGCCGGCCCGCAGCCCCGCCGCCCGCCGCCCCCCGCCGTCGCCGCGTTGCCAAAACAAACGGGCCGGCCTATTTATTGGCGGCCGGCGAGCCGGGCAGCTCAGAGTCGAGGCGCCGAGGGGGACAGCACGCCGCCACCAGCCAGGGCCCCGGGCCCCCGCCCCGCACCTGAGTCCCGCCGGCCTTGAGCCGCTCGCGCTGCCCATGGCGCCCCCGCCTGGAGTCCCCAAGAGCCACCCAGACGCCTGAGTCCCCGAAGCTGTCCCAGCCACGCGCCCACCCATCAGCCCACCAGGCGCCCTCGCCTGCTGCTCTCCGGGCTACCCGGCCATGTCTCCCGCCTGGCTCCGGCCCCGACTGCGGTTCTGTCTGCTCCTGCTGCTGCTGCTTCTGGTGCCAGCGGCGCGGGGCTGCGGGCCGGGCCGGGTGGTGGGCAGCCGCCGGAGGCCGCCTCGCAAACTCGTGCCTCTAGCCTACAAGCAGTTCAGCCCCAACGTGCCGGAGAAGACCCTGGGCGCCAGCGGGCGCTACGAAGGCAAGATCGCACGCAGCTCTGAGCGCTTCAAGGAGCTCACCCCCAACTACAATCCCGACATCATCTTCAAGGACGAGGAGAACACGGGTGCCGACCGCCTCATGACCCAGGTGAGCGCGATCGGTCCTCCCAGCGCGCCATCGAAGCATCGCCACCTGCCCGGCCCTATCCTCTCGCCTGGCACCTTTTCTCGACTGCCTGGCACGCCCCTTGGCACCTGCCCTTCTCGTGAATCCCGGGTGTCTTTCTGCCCAAAATGGGCTGGCCAAGGGACCCCGCGGGAGTGTTGGCATCCGGGATTCCGCCCGGTGTCTTTGAGAGGAGCTCTCTACCGCTGCCAAGGCCCACAGCTCAGCAGGTTGGCGGGCGGCCCCTCTGCCCGCGAGTGCTGGCAGCTCAGGTCAGATCTGGCACTTGAAGGTACCTCGACCTGGCTACCTCTTGTGCCTCCGGGGACCACGAAATTCTTCTCCGCCTAACATTTCTCACAGCTCAGCCCTAGTCATTTCGAAGCCTTTTGGCACCCCTGAGGCGAAGAAGCTCAGGACACCAGGGACCCTGTGGCTTTTCCTCCCCGTATGTCCTTGGTTAGCTGCGCTGCCCTCTCCTGGAGCAGCGTCTTGGCTAGTTCTGGGCTTAAGGAATAGCAGGGAAAAGTTGAGTGTGGAGGCAGAGGTAGGAAAGGGAACCAGCCGAATGAGCCCACGTGTCTGTCGCGAGGGCTGAGCGGCGCGGTTGCGGTTAAAGGGTGGGGTGCTGGAGCCTTCAGGCTCTGAGACCAAGCTTGGGGATCCTTGAGCTTGGTGGCACGGACAAGAAGGATTGGAAATAGGAGTAGGGATGCCTAGGAAGGCGGGGAGCATAGCTGACACTAGCTTATCTCTGCATGCACGGAGCAGGACCCGACTCCACCAGACATCAAGGTCGCACACATCTTTCTCGGAAGTCTGGTGTGCCTTGGGAGATACACACCCCTTTCCGCTAGGGTCTATCGGCTCTTTCCCTCTTAGTAGGCTGCCTTTAGGGAGAGCAGCTTAACCACGGCCTTCAGCATGCGCCCTGGCGCCGGGGCCGGCCGGCCGATGTCGGGGCCGAAGGTTGGCCGGTGGCCGGGCCGGGCTGGGCGCCGAGGAATGCAGATAAGGATCCGGGCCACAGGCTGGGCAATCATTGACAGCGAGCGCCCAGGCTCTGTACCCGAAGGAGGGGGTAGAGGGGAAGAGTCAACCGGCAGCTGGTTAGTAAGGCAGACCGATGTACGTGAGGTATAAGAACTAGACCACAGGGATCTGGAAGGAGCTAACGGAGCCGAGCTACACCTCCCGGGGAGCAGCGAGCACCCTCAAGCCAGGCCGCACAGTACGGAAAGCCTTGACTGTTGACTCCTGAGGTTAAGTCCAAGGATCTGTAGGGTCTGAGCTCCCTGGGGGCAGAGGTAGGTTGATACTTGGCGGGATCTCACACCTTACCTAAGTGTTAAAGACTGGTGGAGGGCCCCCTCCTCGTAGGGCGGAAACTCCACCCCCCTTTCCTCAGTCAAGTGCGCGATCCCTTGGGCATAGGACGGGGAATCGTGAATAGGCAGCCACCACTGCTGATCTCTCCTGTCCCCAGGGTGCAGCTCTACACTCACACTGTTCAAGGAAGATGGGAGGATTCAGAGCCAGTGTCTTGAGGTCAAAAGTTCTGTTTCTTCTAGATCCTTTCCTAAATAGGGACACTCCTCCCTGGTGGAAGTGTGAGAGATCCCTGGTCCCTTATACGGGGGGGGGGGAGGGGGGGGCGGGGAGGGATGTCCCCTTGTGTCCAAGTCAGATAGGAGGGGTACTGGCTCTCTGCCTGAGGTGTCTCCAGCTAAGTAAGCATAGGCAGGTGTGCGTTCAAAAGAAAGTTCCAACGGGAATGTTTCGTGTCACTTGCTGGCGGGATCTAAGTAGAACTAGAATTTTCTTTCCAACACACCCCCAGACCCGTCCGGCTGCTGGGTCTGCACCTGCCGTGCTGGCAGGGCTCGGTGTCTGGTGGCCTCAGCTCTGGACTGCGGTGACACCTACTGGGCACCTTTGGCCTTGCATGCCCAGCAGGCCAGCCCGCAGGCAGTGAACTGTTAAATTTTCCTCCCTCGCGGCAGATGCCGCACCTTGTACCTAGGTAGAACCGAGCTACCCGGCTCTGGAAAAGCAGAGCTCCATTTGTAGCGAAACCAAACGCCAAGCAAGGGAGAGGGAGCCAAGCGGATCTCCACAGACTGGAGAAGAGTCCCCAGAGAGTGCGTGACTCCATGTGTCCTCTAGATCGGTGGCGCCACTGTGTGGCCTAGTTCCCTGGGGACTCCCGGCTGCTAGACGGGGAGAATACATTTAGAGTCCTCTATACCCAAGGGAAAAGGGCAGAGGTCCTCCCAAGCTTTCCAAGTCCCTTGAGTGCTGTGGGAGAGTCGGTCGAATCTCCTGTCACCTGCACCCCAGTGGGCTCCTTTCCCTAACTTCGAGCTCGTTTCTCTCCACAGCGCTGCAAGGACCGTCTGAACTCACTGGCCATCTCTGTCATGAACCAGTGGCCGGGTGTGAAGCTGCGGGTGACCGAAGGCTGGGATGAAGACGGCCATCACTCAGAGGAGTCTTTACACTATGAGGGCCGCGCGGTGGATATCACCACCTCAGATCGCGACCGAAATAAGTATGGACTGCTGGCGCGCTTAGCAGTGGAGGCCGGCTTCGACTGGGTGTATTACGAGTCCAAGGCCCACGTGCATTGCTCTGTCAAGTCTGGTGAGCCGCTGCTGCCGGGGGGCTGGGCCCGGGGCCGGGGCCGCAGGGCGTGGGCAGGCAGCTCAAGGCCCGCTGGGGCCAAGAAGGAGAAGATGGCTTCCAGGGGATGGAGGCGGGGACCCAAGGGAAGAGGATTTCCGAGGCGGCAGCAGCGCTCCCTGCAGCTGCTTTGGACTGCTTGCTCCTCCCATGTCCGGTAGAGTCACGGCAGGAGCCTAGAGAGACAGGGCCTATTCCCGAACCACTGAGTGCTGACCTGGTGGTCCACAGCCCAGAGACTGCCACAGGAAGTGCAAGACAGAACAAGTTGAAGAGATGGAGGAAGCCAGGTTGGCAGGCACCACTGTCCCCCGATCCAGGCCCATGCAGAACAAGGCATGATGGGGCTAAGGGCTAGAGTGTGTCTAGACATCAGAGTGCCCGACCAGAAGCCCAGAGGTTCAGAACCTACCACCCAAATCCAGGTCAGGCCTCCCAGTGGGGCGCAGGCGTCCCCGATCTCCTCCCCAGAGCCCCAAAGCTGGACATTTTGGAGGTAAATGGACTCAATAAAGTGGATTTTCCCAGATTGGCCGCCTTGTTGATCAAAACTGGCAGGCACTGGAGCCTTGCCCCTCATCCCCAGTCTCACCAGTGTCCCTGTCACTTACACTTACCCACTCATGAATACTTCACATGGTTGTTCTATGGGTCCCACTCGGCTGCACACCCCCTCTAAATGGGATTATATAGTTGTTGCACTTTCAGATGGGCACACTAGACGTTTTTTGGTAATTTTGGTTCACCTGGGTTCACGAGGGTGATCCTACCTCCCCCTACCCACAACCGGACGCTTCCAACTGTATGTACCTAAAATCATACCCACTTCATCTATAAACACCAGTCCAGAGGTCAGTTCGCCAAGTGGCCCCTTCTGTTCATTACTCCTGACTCCAAACCCTGATCTCCATCCCACCATCTGATGCCACTATGCCCAGCCAACACATGAACGGAAAGTGGTAGGTCTTGTCCTTGCCATTGACCCACCCCTGAGCACTCGCTCTGAGGATGCTTCAGAAACCTGCTCTCTCTATGGGCTGGCCTTCCTCTAACGTGTATAGACTCAAAGTGTCAGCTCTGTCACAGCACTTGGAATGTCAGTCTGGGAGAGCCGTTTCTTGGAGGTATTTGATCAAGTGGTAGAACAGACTATCTAGACCCCAGCAAAGCTAAGCCAGCTTCCCCATTTACACAAGTCTGCAGCTTTCCTCGGCTAAGGTCACAAGTAACCAGCAGCTCTGCTGACCTCCATCCTCTGGAATTCATGGCAGAATCTAGTGGGGACATAATCTGGTGTTCCAGCCCCTGTGTGTTCCTCTCATTGGCTTGGGTTGGGCTAGGGAGAATCAAGCTATGGGTTGGTGGTGGGTTATCAGAGGCTGGGGTATAGTATAGGGGTGTTATCCTAAAACAAGAGACGCAATCCTGGGCTAGCGTGCTGCGGGGAGGGACACTGTGCCTGAGAATGTGCGCATCCAGCAGTAACACCTTCATGTCCCTTCTACCTACAGAGCATTCTGCTGCTGCCAAGACAGGTGGCTGCTTTCCTGCTGGAGCCCGGGTTCGCCTAGAGAATGGGGAGCGTGTGGCCCTGTCAGCTGTGAAGCCAGGAGACCGGGTGCTGGCCATGGGGGAGGATGGGAACCCCATCTTCAGTGATGTGCTCATTTTCTGGACCGTGAGCCAAACAGGCTGAGAGCTTTCCAGGTCATCGAGACTCAGGATCCTCCACGTCGGCTGGCGCTCACGCCTGCCCATCTGCTCTTCACCGCAGACAATCATACAGAACCAGTGGCCCACTTCCGGGCCACATTTGCCAGC
Source organism: Mastomys natalensis (assembly GCA_021653895.1). NCBI lineage: Eukaryota > Metazoa > Chordata > Mammalia > Rodentia > Muridae > Mastomys > Mastomys natalensis. Next base: position 1,796,190 of record JAJTUV010000084.1, read on the forward strand.
CATGTGCAACCAGGCCAATATGTGCTGGTAGCAGGGGTACCAGGCCTCCAGCCTGCTCGGGTGGCAGCTGTCTCCACCCACGTGGCCCTTGGGTCCTATGCACCTCTCACAAGGCATGGGACACTTGTGGTGGAGGATGTGGTAGCCTCCTGCTTTGCAGCTGTGGCTGACCACCATCTGGCTCAGTTGGCCTTCTGGCCTCTGCGACTGTTTCCCAGCTTGGCATGGGGCGGCTGGACCCCAAGTGAGGGTGTTCACTGGTATCCTCAGCTGCTCTACCGCCTGGGGCGTCTCTTGCTAGAAGAGAGCACCTTCCATCCACTGGGCATGTCTGGGGCAGGAAGCTGAAGGGACTCTAACCACTGCCCTACTGCAACTGCTATGCTGGATTCAAAGGCCTCCTCACCAGGAAGGTTCCGGCCCTGGAAGGTACCTGGCCTGGGGATGTCTCTGTTCTCTGCTTTTAAGCGGAGACACCATTGAGACTTGATCAGGTAGTGCTGGGCCCCAAACCTTCATCTTGGTGTAGAGCCGTGAACTGAGCTGACAAGGGGGTGGTAGGCTCTCTTTTCCTAGAGACCTTAAGACCCAGCTAGCTCTGACTGCGATTCTTCACACCTCCACCTCCCTGCATGGGAAGGACCCATTCCATCTGTCTTTGGACTGCTTATTCCAGTGTTTCTTGGGGCCTGGGTTTGTGACTTTACTGTTGGCAATTGATCACAGTATGAAGAGAGGCTGCCCGTAGGTGGGCTTGCACCTCAGTTGATGCTGCTAGATTCCCTAGGAGCCAGCAGGGAGCTGGCTGGACTCATTGCCTCCCAGAACTGAAAGGCCACTGCCAGCCTCGACATCCTGAAACATGGCCTCCCTGCAGGCTACACTCCGCCAGACTCCTGAGTCTTTGCTGCCAATGGGCAGAGTCTCTGATCCAGGCAATGTGACCCTACTACCTGGGACTGGGGAAGGAGCCTGGATGTCCTTGCCCACCCTGCTCCTTCTTCTGCTGAACCACACCCCCAACCCTTCCTCCAGTCTGTCTCCTTCACCTTATTTATTGGCATGGAGGGGGAAACCCATGGGAGAATTTTGGGAATGTTTTGGTCTTTCTTTTGTAATAAAAATTATTTAAGTTGTTAGAGCCACGGAATCCAGCCTGCTGAGTAGGACCAATACACAGGTCACTACCGCCATGAGGCAAATGTCCCTACAGGCCCTTCCTCACCTGGCATGAGAATGGGGAGGGACTGTCACACAATTCTCCCTCAGCACGGCTGTGCTAGCGATAGGACAGAGGTAACCATCATCACTTCACACACCCGGAGCCACGTACTGTGCCCTTGTGAGAGTTAGCTCTCCTGTTTCCTCTGAGCCTTCTCAGGCTCTGGGTTCGGGACTCTTCTGCTACTGGTAATGAACTCACGTATGAAAAAGAAAAGATTCTATGGGATTTATATCTCTTGGTGGCCCATTCTGACTTCTTGGGTATGTCAGAGGTCCATGGCTGCTGTCAGCTATCATAATTCCCTGGGCGGCTTGTTTAAAGGCTGTTCCTCACCTCAAGGCTTCTGTCTCCATAGTTCTAACGTGAGGCCCAGGAGTTAACTTTTTTTTCAAGACAGGGTTTCTCTGTGTAGCCCTGACTGTCCTGGAACTCACTCTGTAGACCAGGCTGGCCTCGAACTCAGAAATCCGCCTGCCTCTGCCTCGCAAGTGCTGGGATTAAAGGCGTGCGCCACCACTGCCCGGCTGTTTTTTTTTTTTTTTTTTAGTTAATTTTTATAAATATTCCAAACATGGTGAGTGCTCCATGGATGCCAGGTGGCTTTTTGTCACCAGAAAAAAATACTTGAGAAAACAAGAGAAACTATGTATCTTGTCTCATGGTCTTTGAGGTTACATTCTGTGGCCTGACAGCTCCACTGATCCCCTCATGACATCTGGGAAACAGAGACAGAGAGAGCAGAAGGTCTGGGGTTGAGATCTACCCTTCAGAAGTATGCTTCCGACTACCTACTTCTTACAGCTGGGTGCTACCTTCTCACGGCCCGTCAGTTATAAACTCATCATTGAAGATGTTAGTGCCACTATCTGGGACCAAGCTTTCATGGGGGACATTTCCTATCCAAACCACACCAGTGCTGCTATGTCTAGAGAAGACCCAGACATAGACAATGCCAAGACAGAACAGCACCCTTCATATTCAATTCCTCCAGCCTAAGGCAAATATTCCTGCACAAGTCAGATCAACTGAGCAGTAGGCAATGATGTCCAGGGAAAAGCAGAGAGATCAGAAAAACAATGAAAATCAATTCTCCTGAGCCTGATAAGGTGTCACATACCCATAGTCCCAGTGAGGCTGGGGCAGGAGGATCATGAATTGGAGGTCAGTCTGGGCTGTGTCATGAGATCCTATTTCAAGACAAAATATAAACATCTTTGGTTGGATAAGGTAGCCTATAGCCATAATTCTAGCACTCAGGAGGCAACGGCAGGAAGATTGTCACAAGTTCCAGGCCAGGTAGGGCTACATAGCAAGATTTTGACAGAAAATAAACAAGCAAGCAAACCAACAAATAATCATTGCTCTGGGGGGTCTGTGACATATGTCCCCACAGGCTGTCATCTCATGAAGACTATTGATTGCTAAACAGTTTTCTAGACTTTATACTTGCAGCCTTTTTAATGCTTATGACAACATCGTGTGTCATTTTTCAAATGACTAAACACTGGCAATGATACAGCAAGGAATTTGTATCCTTCTAGTGTGTATCCTTCTCTGGCCCATCATTGTCATGAGCTTTCTTTTCCTGGGGTGAACTTGTGGTCTAGCATTCTTGGAAGTCTGTTGTGTTGACACATCTAGAGTGGGCCCATCTCTCTCCGGCAGATTCTTGCTCACCAGGCTAAAATGTTCAAAGCTCTTATATAATGAGAAATATGAGGTGATGGTAATGACGTCCTTGTCCATTTTCTTTCTCATTCTTTCCCAGTAGACTTTCTATCTGGTAGATCAGGTTTTCATGACAGTTGGAGAATATGGACGGCCCTCCAGGTCATGGAGGACAGAGGGAGATGGAGAGGGGGAAGAGAGGGGGGGGGGGACACAGATCAGGGAGAAGGAGAGAAAAGAAAACAAAAATAAAAATTAAATTAATAATAGTGGTAATGGTCACCATCATCTTCATCACTAAGGTAGCAGGAGTGTGTGTGGGGGGGGAAGATCTGGAGTCAACGAAAGCAGGGTGGGGCTCGTGAGCTGAGTTTCTCAAAGATCTTCTGTAGGGAAGAGACATTTAGCAGGGGCAGCCCAGAAGGAGGGGTCCATTAGCTGGAGGAAGAGTAGTTGACCCAGACTGGGGAACTGGCCATGGGGTTGGAAAAACTGGTGATAGATTGTAGACATTCAAGTAACACCACCAAAGACTGAAGGCAAGATGGGAGGAGGGAGGGGTCATGGTGTTCAGGACAGGACCAAATGAAGAGCAGCGATTTTAATCATGGGCGTCACCTCTCCTACTCACAAGTGCCTTCTGGCCTCAGTGGCTGCCTGAGAGAGTTTTCAGATACAGACCTTCTACCTTCTTGTTTCTGAAAACTGGTTTTCCTGTGTACATGAGACCGCCCAGCCCGGGGTTCTTCTCTCTCTGCCTGTACCCCAACCCCCATCTTACTTTATTTAGTGCCACCACCATGAGAGACTACCGCAGGCAGAGAAGTTAGCAACGAAAAGTCATTTCCTTCTCACAGTTCCTGAGGTTGGATGTCCACTATCAAGGTGCTGGCATCTGGGGAGGGCTTCTGTACTGCG